>JARHVA010004220.1:915000-1651129 GCA_037957365.1 Torreya grandis | reverse complement strand
TATATATATATATATATATATATATATAAGGAGTTAATATAAGTATGAGAAACATTTTAAAATCATTAAAAACAATAAATTACTAATGATAAAATAACACTCATACTACAATTAGTACAAGCCTAGTAAAACACCTACAAGTAGGTTTTGGGTAAACTGATGAAAATGTCTTGATCATTAATTGAAGAAATGAAGGGTAGATGAGCATGAAATAAGTATTTTAATATTAATATTAAAATATAAAAATGATATCATTGAAATTAAAAATTATTTAAGGAAGTGAAGGGCCCAAAAAGGCTAATTAGGCCTAAATGAGCATACACAGGCTTGTGTGTGAACTATGAAGAACACTTGCATATTTTGAGGTGTTTAAATAATTTATTAACATTAATGGATGAGTTATAAGTTTTATTAAAACTTAATTAATCTTTTAACCACTGATAAAGAATTAGATTATGGGAAAAGGCTTTTTAGGGTCAATTGAGTAGGACTATGTATAAACCCTTGCATAGGGCTTAAGGAAAATTCTAGTGGTTTGAAGGATTAATTTACCAATATAACCATGGGGATAATTTATAAAATGATTAATAGACACAAAAATTTAGTTTCAAATCCAAAACAAATGTTTTGAATCTTCTACTTTCCAAATCACCTTCTTCAATTAAACAATCATGTTGGTATGGCTCAAAAATTCAATTTTTAGTACATGTGAACTCACATGAGGAGATTCATGTGATTATGAGACTATAATTGAAGGAGGATGGGGTTTTATAATGAATATTATTGGAATTTTTTCTTATGTCAATCCCCTTAACTTTATGAATCATCCTTAAGACTCCAACTGCTCTTAAACCCTGCTTAAACACCTAAAGAAACCCGATGAATAATATGGAATTGATAAGTGACTCAAGAAGATTGTTTGTATCTAAAATCACTTGGATGAAATCCATTCATATCCTAGGCATATGACCAAGTAAGGTATTGGAATGTGTGAGATTGGTATGTATGGAAACTTACCTAAAAAGCTCTTTCTTGAGCTAGTTTTCAAGGTTTTGAGCTAGATAAGATATCCTAAATAGTTATAGAGGTTACCTGAGCCAATATGAATATGTTTTTACCATATTAAAGTTAGTTAATAATGTTACATAGTCTTGGTATAGGCTAAAAATGTCAAAACATGCATAAGTGAAGAAAGGTGACATATGGCTACAAGAAGATCAAGTATAGGGTTATCGCAAGGTCTAGAGAACTAAAAATATATCATAACACCTTGAAAAACATATACAAATCATACAAATAGATATTAGAATCATGAAGAAAGACAAATATCAAACTTATCCCTCAAGGATACTTGAAATCTTTATGGCAAATATCTCTCTCTCTACTCCATTGACTAACTAAAGTATAAACCATTTGCAAGATGGCTTTAATTGAATTTTCAAAGCCTCATGACTTGAAAGAGAATATTAATTGAAGTAAAAGGTATAATATGGTATAAAACTATACATTCTTTTGGAAATTATTCCTTGATAAAAAAGAGAGAAAGAGTCATGAAGTTCAATACCAATCTCACAAAAAAGATGAAACTTTGCAAGAGATTAAGACTAGCATAGGGAACCTTAAGGGGTGCCAAGTGTAAATTTAGGAACTTGTAACTAATCTCAAATAATCCAAAGTGCAACTCCCTAGGAAAGGAGTTAGATTCAAGAAACTAAAGTCTCCCAAAGTAACATCCTATATCACTCCTCATAAGGAATTTCATCAACACTTGGTCAAGAAGTTCAAGAGGCAAGATGACAACACACTCTTGGTAGACTTGGTGTAAATTTAATTATTATTTGCAACTTATTTGATGATGAAAATTTCATAATTAACTCCTTATATTCCCACCTTATCTCTCTCTTTTATCTTGTTATAATACAAGCCTTTAATGACATTTTGAAGTAGCATTTGTTGGTTTTATTGAAACCCTCAACAAAGTTATACTTGAAATCCTCTTAAATTAATAAATAATATTGATTTTACATGCTTATACATTGTGTCATGTGTGAACTATGTAATTATGTTGATATTTTTTAGTGAATGTTTTACTTTCCTAGCTCATTATCCATATTTGTTCACCATTGTACATAAAAGACTACTATTATAGGCCATTGTTAGTGTTCTAATTTTGTATATGCATGATTTTGAAGTTTAATTTCATCATTTTTACCTTAAAAAGGTCAAATATTACCCTCCTGAGTACTTCAATGTACTCTTTAGCCTATCAATGAAACAATAATGTGATGGTCATGTTAAGGTTGTAAGCTATGTGAAAGAGATGGCTTCCTTGCCTCAAACAATGTATATTCAATCAATTGAAAGAATAATATTATTTGTGCATAACCTCATTTAGGATTTATAAAAACACTCTTTTCAATTTTCTTAGCAATTTAATAGTTCAATAATAGTTTAGGTGAAGTATTAAGGGAACTATCCCAAATCTAGAGGTTCAATCCACTTAGTAGGTCACCCTCAACCTAGGATTGTTCCCATTGTATAACTTAAGTGAGAGTAATTAAAAAACCCTCTCAAAGGTGATAATTTAAGTATAATAATAGACATCCATGGAAATAATATCATATAAGATCTCATCTTTATAGATACCTATCTGAAACTCTACCTTGCATTGTTCATTTACTAAGACTTGATGTCCTTTTTGTAACCATGACACCTTATAAGGTGTGGGATGAGGTAATTTTTCAAGTTTTAATTCTCAACCATATCTGAATATACTATATTATTAGTACACCACTATCTATTATTACTTTACGATACTTACCTTTAGACTTGCAAGTGGTTCTGAATAAATTTTTCTTTTGTGTTAGTTTTTGGATATGCTCGCTTGATTGGAAAAGTACCCTGTTCATCAACAGAGACTCTCTTATTTCAGATTCATCATAGGATCCCATTATTTATTTATTTTCATCTTGTATAAAGTGATTACTATGAATTTATTGTAGATACTTTGGGAATTCACAAGATTTATGACCATATTCATTACATCTAAAATACTTGCCACAAAAGAATTATCTTTTACATTTTGAATAAAATGTTTTTATGTTATATGAATGGATTTATCTTATAATTTGACCTTGAATTTTAGGGATGACTTATCTTTCATCATAAACCTAAATCTGGTTGCTACCATAATGGTACCCTCTACCTCTGAAATTGCTACTTTTTATTTTAGAAAACTAAGTTTGTTTCTAGGATAGCTTTTCCTCTACTTTGAGAGACAATTGGTAGGCTTCTTAAAATGTACTTAGAGACAACAATATGATCTCATCTTGTATGTTTAACTTTAGACTATTAAGATACCTTTCCACTTTTTTAGCATCATCTTCTATATAATTGTCATAATAGTCAACTTGCAGAATTCCTCTATATAAAATTTCACGTTCATTTCCTTCTACCTAAAATTTTGAAGTTTATTAAATAATTATGTGTGATAATACCTTGGAATAAATTTGGAATTCAACTTGGTTACCATTCTATCCCATGATTTGATCTTTGATTTATCTTTTTTATGCTCTCATCCTGAATTCCATGACACCATTATGAAACATATCTTTTCAATCTAGTAATAGTAAACTGTACCTTTTTGTCATCATCTATACCTTCATACTAAAAATATTTTCCCATTTCATTTATCCAATCAACTAACTCCTCAACATTGAGACTTCTTTCATACATGGGAATTTCCAATTGAGGTCTTGAACTAACTGTCATGACTGCCCTTATGAGTTTCTCTTCTGTAGTTTAATGTTCTTCTTGTTTTACCACATATCCTTATGATCCTTCTTCTGCATCACTCATATAATCTTCTTCAATACCTCTTATCTATCTAATATTCATTACTTATAAATTCTATTTTATGTTTATCATCTCTATCATTAATCCCTCTACTATTGGTTGCCTCCTTTGATCTTCTCTAGTACCCCTTGTTCTAAGTGTCATCCTAACAAGCTTATTTTTCATAGTTTGTTGTCCTCTCTCTTCAATTATCCTTCAAAGGATTTTATTTCACAACCTATCCTCTCTCTCTCTCTCTCTCTCTCTCTCTCTCTCTCTCTCTCTCTCTCTCTCTCTCTCTCTCTCTCTCTCTCTCTCTCTCTCTCTCTCTCTCTCTCTCTCTCTCTCTCAGATCTTGTAATCTCTAATACCATTTTGATGTAAGTGGAGTTTTCACAAGGTCTCTTCAACTAGGTCTATTGTATATCTTTTTAAAATTTTATAGTCTTATTTGATTGGATTATATTATATTCAGACATAAGATACATTATTAAGAATTATAATATATACAACAATCCATTCCAACTCAAAATTTAGGTCTTTACCTTCATTCATACTCACTTTTGAACAAATTATTCAAACAAAGTTATTAAATAATTAGTTTTACATCATTTTAATTGTCATATTCCTAACTATACATGTATTTATAAAAATTGACATTATTTATTCTTTTCACATATTCTTTAGGTTCCTTAAATATTTTCTAAGCAATATACATATTAATTTTCCTCCTTATATTTTATTTTCACAAGAAGACTGAACTAGGTCTTTTAAACAATAATATCTACTCTTGTAGGCTTGACCTATTTATTGATCATGGATCAAACTCAAAAATTTATGATAGATAAATTAAATTAATAATTCATTCACATAATATAATTTAAATTCACAATATTCTATACTCTTCTTCAATCTTGATTCTTAAGGAAATTTGAAACTCTTACCCTTTTAGCCTATTTTAGGCTTGTTATAGGTTTGCTTACACAAAATATTTAATATATTTTAAAGTAATGAATTATAAAATTTTAAACCACTTGAATCACTTATAAAACATATTTAAGTTTCCATATATAAATTTTTAGGTTATTTAGTTGGTTCCTTTAGGAGTTATTACAATTTTTGTATGTCAAAACCCTGAATTTGGGTTTTTGAATAATAACTAGTCTGAGAGCTTAGAAATGGATAAAATTTAAGATTTAATAACTTTAAAGACTTATTTTTTAATATATTATTATCTATATAGGTTTTACCTACTCTAAAAATCACTCACATAATCTAACAATCATAAAATTACATGAAAGTATTGAATAATAACTAGTCTGAGAGCTTAGAAATGGAGAAAATTTAAGATTTAATAACTTTAAAGACTTATTTTTTAATATATTATTATCTATATAGGTTTTACCTACTCTAAAAATCACTCACATAATCTAACAATCATAAAATTACATGAAAGTACTGAATAATAACTAGTCTGAGAGCTTAGAAATGGAGAAAATTTAAGATTTAATAACTTTAAAGACTTATTTTTTAATATATTATTATCTATATAGGTTTTACCTACTCTAAAAATCACTCACATAATCTAACAATCATAAAATTACATGAAAGTACTGAATAATAACTAGTCTGAGAGCTTAGAAATGGAGAAAATTTAAGATTTAATAACTTTAAAGACTTATTTTTTAATATATTATTATCTATATAGGTTTTACCTACTCTAAAAATCGCTCACATAATCTAACAATCATAAAATTACATGAAAGTATTCCCTTTTCTCAGACTGTGTTGTTCAAATTAAGGTTTCAAGAGTTATATAGATCATAAAACAACATAAAACATGAATTAATCCCAAAAAATAATTTATAACATGAAATTACACATTCATAATATTTTGGTATGTATTCCTATAAAATAACAAAGTCTTATTTATTTAAAAGTCTATAACAATGGCCAATGAGATATAGAAGGATTGGTGAAGTGGTTTGGTTGTGCCCAACCCCACCCAAATTTGAAGTTCATAGGGAATTAAAGGTTGGATGTGTCCATTTAAATTTTATTTCAAAATTTTCAAGTGATAGCCATTGATATTGGTTTAATAATTCATGGTGACGCCCCCCCCCAGTTTGTGCCCTAGAACAAGTTATAGTTTTGATAAAAAACTAAAGTCAATAAAAAAAAAGTCTATAACAAATGATTATACATACCTATAAATGGTTGCATATATCCTTAATTATATATATGTTTAGACAAACTTATAGATTTATTATCTCTTTCCCTCTATTGTTTTCCTAATCTTCCTCTAATGATTCTAGGTTTATCACTTGTAATTAAGTGTCTAATCTTCATTTTTTTTGTTTTAGGCAATAATAATCTCTCAACAGTCCCTGACTTATGTTGTAACATGCTTAGTTTGGCCTTTATCCTATATTGGATCTAACTTAATTGAGTTTGTGATAATTTTAGACTAAATTAAAGTTTTAAAGGCATTTATAACATGTAATTATACCCTAAATACTCCTTATCATATGACTAAGTCCTTCAAAATTCATCAAAACCTTCATGACTCTTAGTAACATTTTTTTTTGAATTTCCCATTTTGGTTGGAAACAAATAAAGACTAGAAAATGACTTAAGATGGATAAGTGAATCCTAGAAAAGGATATTTATTGATCAGTCATGAACTCTAATACCTCCTAAAGAGCAAAACCAAAATAAATGAACTAATTTTATATATGCATCTACATCAATTTTTGCAAAGACTTAAGAAATATGCTTTGCATTGGTTCTATGACCTTATATTCCAATAAGTTAAGGCATTCAATTTCTTGGCCTATCAAAATTTATAACCTTTTTCAATCAATGTCAGTGAGAAATTATCTTATGCCCAAATTTAAGAAATTAAGCAAGGATATAATGAAATAATTAGTGACTATGTGCTTTAGTATAATACTGTGTTTGTTAATATGACAAATCTTATGGTCCAAACAAAGTTATAAAACAAATTAAAGAAAAGTTTACTTTCCCCTCTACATGAGTCTATCATATTTAAGAGATTTAAATCATTTGATGAGTTATATCATACAATTACATCTCAATAAGTTAAATGCATATATTTGAATAAGCTAAAATATGTGACTAATGCTACTTTAACTACATAGTTTCAAAGCAAACCAAGCTACAAGATCAAAAAAATGATATTAATAATGAGGTAAAATAATGATTAATGTAGTTTAATAGCCTAGTAATCAACTTGTATTATTTAATTAGTTAATGAAGTAATATTAATGATTTATTGAACCTGGTTATAGTTCATGTAGCTTGACTTGAAATGTTGACTAAAATTTTGAATATAGGTTATATGAAAAACATCTACTCTTACATGAACCTCCTCATAATATCTTTCAAAAGTTACTTGAATGCAACCTAATATATTTTCCTCCATCAAAGGAGGTTGATATGAATAAGCCTATACCTAAGAGACATGAAAATAATGCATATTATGATTACCATAGATGCAATGAGAATTATATAAATAAATTCTTTAGACTAAGACACATGATTCATGATCTCATTGATGATAAAATTATTGATCTTAGTACACCTAAAAATTATTTATAACTATAACCAAATGGGAATGAAAAATTGAAAATATTTTATAACCCTCTTCCAAATCATCAAGAAAAAAACTAAATATAATTATAAGGTGCATATAAAATACATACACAACCTCCTCCACAAACATATGTAAATCCCTTAGACAATATTATTATTAAACTAAAAAACATATCTATTCAATGATATATGACTACCTTTGATGACAATGAGATTATAGATGATGATATTACATGCAATCAGAAATACATCATGTCTATAAATCAATCCTAGCTTAGAGAAGATAGATCATATCCATACCTCTAATTAGGAATACATTTTTTAAGTGAGATCATGACCAATATGGGGATCCACTATACTGAATTAGGGGATCACTTGTCATAATATACCATGATAGGAAGGCTTCCAAAGCCTATAGTCTAACATAATCACACAATAATTCTAAAAGAGTCTTAGGTTTAATGTTAAATCTATATATAATAACAAGAAAGTAAATCTAATCTAGTACACACCAAATCTTGTGGCACAAAGTGGGGGTTAAGAACAATACAAAATAAACAAAACATGCATAGAAGACATATAACCACATTAATGTATATAGAATTCTAATTCATGGGAGAGAATCAAAAGTGCATTATCTACCTACTCTTACAAAGGAGAAATAAATTTAGGAATACTTACCTTTGAAGATGAACCTATCAAGCCTCAATCTCTCCCTTGGCCAAGGTGCTTCGTAAGAGATTATTATGGTATGTAAGGATAAAAAACAAATCATATTTAGGCTACATGACCTATCTATGCATCTAAAATAATTCTCCACAAGAAAAGATCCATATCTCTAAAGAAAGTATGCAACCCTAAGCTTTATTCCTCAAGTAGAATGGTCAATATGTAGATGCTTATTCATACTTATTATTCATCACTTCTCTATTCTCAAATGGTTAGAAATGAACTTATATATATATATATATATATATATGTAGATTTTTCCCTAAATCCTTTTGAATATGTCAAATGTACAGGGTTAACCAAGTTGACCCTATATTTTTTAAGAGATAAATCACTAGGTCCCAAGATAGGTCGGTAAAAGGGATAATGAAACTCCAAGTGAAAAATATCCCTAAACAGTACAGGGTCAACCCTATTGGCCTTATACAATAATCAAAGGTTGAAAACTATATAGGGTTAACCTAGTTGACGTAGTATAGTTAACTGGTGAAAGGGGATAATGGCAAGAGGAAGGAAGATAAAGCATGATTTTTTTTTGGAATGGGTACAACTGAGAAGAATAATCTTAGGGTAAATGGTTTTAAGAGATAAGTGTGTAGATGGTTAGTGGAAAAAGGGACAACAAATCACCAATGGTTTTCCCACCCCTTTCTCGATGCACCCTTTAGGGTGTGCACTTAGAGAGATTAAGAATCTACAGGTTCCTACAATATACAAAGTGTCATTAATTTTTAAAATTTTGAAAATTTTATGTGTATACATATTACCCACTCAAATATCATCACTTATCACATGAGTACAACATGGGATGGTGCTTTGGGAATAGAACATGATAACACACAACACTAATGCTAAGTAAAGTTCAGTAAGTAGCAAATAAGATAAATGAAATGATAGAATTGAAAAACACATACATGTACTTACCTTAGTTTTGTAGATAAAGAAGTAGACTACAAGAGAAGTGAAGGTGTCTAATGTGAAGAACATTAGGTGAACCTATAGAAGTGAGTGCAAAAAATAGCCAAAACTCGAATGTTTTGGAAGATATGCATAGAGTAGTGGACAAAGATTTAGGAAAATTTGGGAAATTAGGATTGGTAAGGAAAGATTAAAACAAAAGTATTGAGAGAAAATTATTGACAAAATTATGGAAAATGAATGACAAATGATTGGAAAATGAATGACAAATGATAGGAAATAAATGACCAATGATTGGAAAACATAGTAAATCATGGTGGAAAACATGTAAAACATAAATGGAATAAAGGAATGTAGAACATACTAAATCACATTGGGAATCATGTAAAACATGAATGATAAATGCAATATACATGCAAGACAAATTGAATAAAGATAGGTAAGAAAGTGAAAAGTAAGCTCATGTAAGATAGGTAGAAAAAAATGAAATACTGAAAATGAAATATAATTGAAAATGTGAGACAAACATAAAGAAGTCATATAGAAATAGAAACATGTAATAATGAAAAATGTCATATGTAATATAAGTGAAGTCCACAAAAATAAAATAAGAACATGATAGATAGATGAAAATAAAGATTTCTAAATGATGAAAACTCAAACTTAGTGCTTGTTCTAAGATACAATGTATAAAAACACAACCACCTAATAACATGACTATTATGACAATGAGATGGTGTGTTAAATCAATAATGTAAGGGTGTAATCCATAGTTTATCAAACATATTATTTTGATCTAAGGATAGATATAACTAAAACAAAGTAACGCTAGCATGCTTTTAAGAGGTGAAGAAGAAGGGAGTAATATAAGAGAGAAAAAAATTAGAATCATAATTTTCCTATCAAGGGGGTAAATAAAATGGGTAGAGGGGAGAATGAAGGAAAAAATAAGGTATAATAACTCTTTATCTAAGTCAAGACACTCAAATTAGGTTTGTTAAAACAAGAGGACTTTCAACCTTAAGGACTATGAAGAACTTCTCTTAGCCACACAAGTTTTAGGTTAATAAATGAAGTATATAGATCATCCCATGAAGTCTAAATGCATGCAAAGTAAAATGTACCTACCTTCCCACAACATGTTCCCCATTTCTTAGGACCCATTATAGAGTTGTCAATCTACTATGAATATTGGGTACTTATGTGAGAAAGTAGGTACCACCATAGAGTGTGTTGAATTCCTCTATTCCAATCTACTGGCCTACCACACCCTAAAGGATCTCACTCTATGTGAGGCCAACTATGGAGTTTGAGTGTGATATGAGATTTGATATTTGTATGTTGCCTTTTAGATATCATTACTATTTATTTCAAATGATTTAGATTTTAAATTTATTGATGATTTTTTTCTATTCCTCCTCCATACGGATTTGGAAAAATAATCATGGGTGATAAAGATGAATTTCATTTGAATACTTAGGACTTGGTTGCTAAGAGAGAGAAATTCAAAGATCATGGAGTCTAAGAGTCTCATAAATCTAGGTGAAATAAACGTGATATCTTGACTTTGACCTTGTTTTATCCAATGTAGAGTGAAAAAAGGGGAAATGAAGAGGGATGACACACAAAATAATTTTGAATTACTTCGAATTGTAAAAAATGTGATAAAGGGAAAATAGGGATACAATGATAACAAAGGAGTGATTCCTTATCATAAAATGAGGGAAATGGAGAAAAACATGCCAACATATATTGGTACGTAGATTCCATCTATCAAAAGAAAAGCTAAAGTTGAGAACAAGGATCAAATAACATTTTATTATAAAAGGAAATATAAGAAGATAATTTTATGAGGAGGGCCAGGTCCTATCCATGGTCTTATATTGAAACTCATAAAAGAGAAACCCATGAGGGTGAATGCTAAATAATGGAAAAAAATAATCATAAAGCCACTAAGGCAAATAATGACATAAAAATATGAGAATAAAAGAAATATTTGAGGACAAAAATTGAAAGAAAATGCCAAATGTAATGTGTAATAAAACCAAAGAACATAAAGGAAAATCATGATGCTAGTAAAGTGAAACTAAAATAAGTAAAGTGAATAAAAACAAGAAACAAAAAATAAGAAGAATAATTAAGATCTATGCTAATGTATGTATCAAATATGATCATGTGAAATAGAAGTCTATAAGTCTCATAATGTTTCTTGAAGCTAAATTTGGTTGTTATTATGTACTCTAGAATAAGAATAGGCATTACAAGATGCCATAATAGGTGATTGGATATAGGGATGGGGATCGCAAGATACCCCAAAGTCTGAAGGGATATGTGGATGGGCATCACAAGATGCCCCAACATGTGAGTTGGATTGAGGTACCATTGAACCATTAAAATTATTTACATTAGGTTGGTAGGTGCATTCAGAGATAGGCAAATGTGTTGGTTTGTTAGGATTTAAGGGGGTTGAATATGACATATGATGGGTAGAATAGGTATATGGAGATAAAGGAGGACCATGTATGATACTATTTATAGTATGAATTGAACTAGGTACTCTTTTGGTTTATGTGACCTAAGAGGTTGAGGTTCAATGGATGCAATGATATATTTAAAATTGTTCATGTTAGTTATCCTTTCCTTAATGGTATAGGAAGAAGGATTAAATTTGTTTTGAAAAAATTTAGCAGATGAGGTATAGGTATGGGATGATAGTTTTTGATTATTAGGTAGTTGATTTTGATGTGATTTTGGTTCTTAAGATTGAATTTGAGAAGGTTGAAGATAGTCTTGATAACATTGTTTTGTTAGAGTATCAAGATTGAAATGTGAACCAAGCTAGGAATAAACAATAAAATGGTTAAGATCATGACAAGACTCATGAGAATGACCTATAGTAGCATGCCACTAATTTTTTTTATCAATATTGTATAATTTTGGAGGAGGTTTGAAAGGATCAAAGATCATGGGTTTAGAATATGGATATTTATTCTTAAGTTGTTCTAGAGTCAAGGGTGGTTGGGTTGGGTTAAAAGTTGAATTGGATGCTCCACTTTGAGGTTGGGGAGGCTTAGATGAGTCAATTTTATGAGAAGATGAAACTTGGAAAGTTACTTTAGTATTTTTTTGAGATGGTTCAAATTGAGTCATAATAATGTCTTGCTTTTTTGCTTGGTCTAAGGCTTTGTCTAAAGTTTTAGGGGAAAAGATTAAAACTTTGTATTGAAGGGGAGGTTTAAGAGCAATGAAAAACAATTTTAAAAGAGTGTCATCATTCATGTTATGGTCTACTTTATGAGAGAGATACTTTCATAATTTAATGAAAGTGTGAGCAGATTCATTAGGTAGTTTCTTGGCATTGATGAAATGGTTAAGGTAATTTTTAGGAACGTCATAATGTTAGAATTCCTTCACTAGAGAATTGAATAAATCCTCTAGTTGTGAGATGGAATGTCTATAAAGTTGGTTATACCATTTAAGTGCATCACCAAAAAGGGTTTTGTCTAAGATTTTGGTGGTAGCAAAGGTGTTAGTTTGGACCCATTCCTTATATTACCAAAATACTTAAAAAATATAGTAGGGTCTTTAGTCCCATTATATGTGATAGTAGGAGAAATGTTTCTAATATATATGGATTAATGAATGGGGCTAAAGGTTCATTTTGAAGATGTTAAAGTATTTTATTATTCATTTGAGGTTGAGGGATGATATTTCCATTATCATGTCTAAGAGGAGGAGGGACAAGATTTTGATTTGGTTGAGACATGATGACTTGAGGTGGTTGACTAGTCATATGTAATAAATGTTTTTTCTTGTTCATCATTTGAGAGGTGTTATTTATTTGCATGATGTTCATTTGATGTATAAATTGTGCAAGAAGTTGAGTTGTATCAATAGGTGGGTTGGTATTTGTAGGAGGGATATTAGTGTTGATGGGAAGGGGATTGGTAGTGTTAGTGTGAGGAGGATTATTTATAAGTGGAGGATTCCTAACATTAGTGTTACTTGTCTTAAGTATGGTAGAAGAATAAGGAAGCTTGGTAAAACCACCATTATTGTGAGGAGTGTAAATAGTATTATCATTAAGGTTTTTGAATAATTGGGAATCATCTAGATTATCAATTTGAGTTGTTTCAACCATGTTACTTTGGGAAGTGATAATGTTAGGTGATCTTGTTATGGGTGTAATAAGAGGATTGTGAAATTGGTTGTAAGAGGTGGAACATAATTTGAGGTTCAACCATTTGATGTAGATGGGTTGATGAGTTTACAAATTATAGGTTTAGAAGGTGTAAAAGTGGTATACGGTAAGTGATTATCATGGTTGGGATTTATCTAATAAGATTCTATGGATCAACTATATGGTATGAGATATATTGATATTGAGAAGATTTTGATAAAAAATTGCACCATAAGGAGTTGTCTTCTATGGTGGATAGGTGAGGTAAGAGAGAACAACCCATGTACATTTGAAATGGGTTGAGACTATCAACAAAGAATTTGATAAGAGGCTTCATGATTCCAAGTAGGAGTGGATATCAGGAGGCTAGAAGGAAAAATAGGGACATATTTTGGCAATAGGGAAGGCATAAAATAATATAGGATTGAATAGGTTGACCTAATACAAAAGAAAGGCCTATAAATAGTACAAGGTCAACTAGGTTGACCTAGTATAGAAAACAAAGGTTGAGAAAGTGTACAGGGTCGATTAGGTTGACCTAGTACAATAGACATGAAATTTAGAAATTCTAAAATAGAGTGTGAATTGAAACAAGATAGTTTTTGAAAATAATTTTGAGAAGTAAGAATAGAAGGGGAAAAAATAATAAATTAGATTAATGTTGACCAATCCAATTAAGGAACACAACACAAAACCTTGCATAAATGCTAGCTAATGCAAGTTTTTGAAATACAAAATATAATTGATCAAAGAGAAAAAAATCAACTTGGAAAGAAAATAGCTAATTAATTGGTCAACTTGAATGTTTATTAGATTATTAGAATATGATTTTAAATGTGATGGGAAGTTGGATGTAAGCAAGGAACTAGAAGGCCATCTAAGGATGGTTTTAGTTAGTTTGGGATGAAAGGGATATGTAGTGGTAATTATATAGGCTTAGTATTAAGGCCTACCTCCTCATTTCACACAATATAGTGATAAGGATGTCAGGTGATTATCTAGAATATACCATTAACCATGCTTTCTAATTGAATAGAACATCAAGTTGGCTTCCCCCTTGGTGATGAAATCTAAGTAGGTTGGTTTTGGGTAGACAAATGTTAAAATTCTTTTTTATATTTTATGATTTTTTTATGTGTGCATAAAATAAAAAATAATGAAACTAAATGACTTATTGAAAAATAACCTAATTAAACTATGTGATCTATTCTAAGCATGCAAGCAATAAGAAAAGAAAGTGTGAATTAATTACTAGCATATAAGGTTAATTATAACTTTGAAACAAGGTATAATGTTGATATAGACAATAGTTTATTCATATAATATAGAAAAAGGTCGATAGGGTTGAACTTATACTATAGAAGCAAGGTTTGAAAATGAACATGGTTGATAGAGTTGACCCAGTTATCCACACATAAAAAAACATAGAACTGGGTCGGTAGGGTTAATCTAGTTGACTGTCTGGGGGTAGTTTTAAAGACTAAAAATTGTAAAAGGAAATATTTTAAAGAAAGAGATAGAGAGATATAAAGGAACCTTGGTGGATCAAAGATGTAGATAATAAATATTACTATTTAAGAACCTTGACATATGCTTGCAAATTTTGCTAACTAGGTTGACTAGGTCGATCAAGATTTACAAAAACCTATTACTGAGTGCCTAAAAATGTACAACATTGAATGGGTTGACCTAACAATCTAGACTAGATGTATGAAAGTTTAAAACCCTGTAATGGGTTAATAGGGTCGATATAGCAGTCTATAACTAAAAACTTGTGCATAAAAGTCAGAGTTGGGTTGATGCAGTCAACCTAGTATGGTAAATATATGATAAAAATAATGATGAAAAGAATGAAATAAGGAAAGAATGTGAACAAATATTATAAGGGTTAGTTCATGTTGGGTTCACCAAAATGTATGTAATAAAAAATTCATAATGTCTATAAATCAATCCTGGTATGAAAAAGATAGAATATACCTACACTTCCGATTGGGAATACATTTGTTAAGTGGGGGCATGAACAATATGGGTATCCAATAGAAATAATTAGGGTATCACTTGTCACAATACACCATGTTAGGAAAGGTTCTAAAGCCTACAGTCTAACACAATCACATAACAACCCTAAAAGAGTCTTAGGTTTAATTTTCACTCTATATCTAATAAAAATAAAGTAAATCTAATCTAGTGCACACCAAAGCTTATGGCACAAAGTGGGGGTTAGAAATAAAATAAACTAAACTAAACATGAATAAAAGAAATATACTCATGTTAATGTCTATGAAATCATAATGAATGGGAGAGAATCACAACTGCATTATCTATCTACTCTTACAGAGGAGAAATAAAGTTATGAATACTTACCTTTGAAGATGAACTTGTCACACCTCAATATCTCCTTTGGATAAAGTACTTCATAAGAGATTTTTGTGGTATGTAAGGATAAAAAATATAAATTAGTTCTAAGATACGCAACCTATCTATGTATCCAAAAGACTTATTCACAAGACAAGATCCATATCTCCAAAGAAAGTATAGAACCTTAAGCTTTATTCCTCAAGTAGAATGGTCAATAAGTAGATGTTCATTCACACTTATTCTTCTTCACTTATCTATTCTCAAATGGTTGTAAATGAACTTGTATATATAGGTGGATCTTGCCCTAAATTCTTTTGAATATGTTAGCTATATGGGGTCAACCCAGTTGACCCTATATGTTTTCAAGAGATAAATCACTAGGTCCTAAGCTAGGTTGGTTGAAGGGCTAACAAAACTCCAAGTGAAAATATCCCTAATTAGTATAGGGTCAACCCTGTATAGTAATCAAAGATTGAAAACTGTATAGGGTCAACCTAGTTGACCTAGTATAGTCAAATGATGAAAGGGGATCAAGACAAGAGTAAGGAGGATAAAGCATGACAAATGTTTGGAATGGGTACAATTGAGAATTATAATCTTAGGATAAATGGTTTTAGGAGATGAATGTGTAGATCACAAGTGGAAAAAGGGACAACAATGTTATGAAGCACCAATGGTCTACCCACCCCTTTCTTAGTACACCCTTTAAGGCATGCACTCAGAGAGATTGAGACTTGATGGGTTCTTGTAAGATACAAAATGTCAGTAATTGATAAAAGTTTGAAAATATTATGTGTATATAGATACTACTTATACATCATTGTTTATATTCACCTACATTGATTCATAGCCTATACATAGTGTCATGGTTGAAAATGGTTCAAGTGAAAACATCTTTACAATGAAACTTATTCATAATTTTGGATAAACACACAAGGGTTTGATGGATATAACAAATTAATTTGATTGATTTGGGTACATAATGCTACCACTTAACATGGGCCCTATGATAGTTACTAATTCATTCTTAGTCTTACTAAATATAAGGGTATTTGACATTTGTTAGGATGTCCTTAGATACATAAGATTTGTGTAGTACCATGTTCAATACATATATGTGTCAAGTATATACATGGCAGTAGGGTGGTCATAGTTTCGAGTATTCCATATGAGTATCATTTCATCTAGAGGCATTTCCTACACCCAAAACACCACCAAATTGAGTTATCCAACTAATTTAGTTTCATTATAAGCAATTATTTATAATTTAACCTATTTAGGTTATCCTACATATACAATTTAGATGAAGGTAGATGACTAATGATTCAACATCCATTGCATAAAAGAGTTATTAAAGACTCACTTAAGCCATTATATAGTCCATAATATCATAAGCTAACATTAAATATATCTCATGTTTATCCATAATGAACATACACACATTTTTATCCTAATATATATTTTATTCCATAAGATACTATGCTCCATAGAGTTATGCATCATACATAAGATACCATGATTCATGATGATGATGATAGTTATATTACAAACAAGATTATTTTTTGGATGTAGATACAAATATATGATGATACTCACTTTGATAGATGACCATTCCCATGTTTGATATAGGACCTATGTGTGACTATCCACTTGATGGGACAATTGGTTAATATTTTTACATAAGTAAAACATTTCAAAACTACAAAAAAAAATTAAAATATTTCAAAAATTAAAAATTAGGACCTAAGCATAACATGCTTACTAGTTTTACATTATTCATTTATGTTATTTTTCAATGTTTGGTAGATTACATATCATTTTTCATAAACACATGCGTTTAATATTATATATGAGTGAGATAAAAGACATATAAGTTATACATGATACATGGATGCATAAATGAAATACATTCCTATACCTAGGGATCAAGCCAATATTGGGTGCATCTCATTCCATAGATTACATTTTTATGGTTTATATATTTTTATGACCTTTCCATTTATCATGTTGAGCTATATTGATTATATACACATGTATTGTTTTTTCTTATATTATTTACAATTCTATGTTTCATGGATATGCTCTTTTTATATGTTGTGATATTGATACATATTGATGGTGTAGAATAGTTGGACTTGTTTTATGATTCATTGTTGATAATTCATTTTATACGCTAATAACTAATTATGATTTGTTTTGGATATCTTTCCTTAGTATGTGAAATTGTTTGATTGAGTGTGTCAGTGTATGCCTCTTTATTTGGACCCCTACCTTATTATTTTCATTTTATTTGATTAAGTGTATTAATGCATGCCTCTTTCTTAGGCCTTACCTTATTTTATCACTTTTTATTGATTGATTTTTCATTATCTAAATCTTTATATGGTCCCTTTCCTCATTTTATGAATTTCATTTGCATTTAATTTTTCTTGATTTTGACATTTGGTTGTCTATTGTGTTTGGGCCCTTTCCCCTTTTTATGACATTTCTTTGATTAAGTTTTTCATTATTTTGTCTTCATTTGACCCTTGCCTTGTGGTGACATTTAATTGTCCATTGTGTGGGGACCTTTTATTGTTTTAAATTATATTGTTTAGTGTGCACATTTTATATTATTTTCTATTGGATTATCCATTGTGTGTGACTCTTTTCATGAGTAATATTTAGTGTTATTACATGTACTTTATTTTGTGAATCATGACCATGAATTGTGTGCTTATGAAGTGATAAATATATAATTATTTGATGAGTTTGTGATGCCAAGATTCATATAACACACCTTACTTATTTATTATGGTTCCATGATTCATATCATGTACCTTCTTGTGTAGGTTACTATTTAATGCTAATCTCAGTGATTGTTACTACTGTGTGCCTAATTGCCATATCTATCTTGACATGAGACTTATATTCCTTAATCTACATGTTTCATATATGATTTAATGATATATTATTATTATAATAAAAAATTCTTGTAGACACTATATTTTAATTATATATCACCTTAGTCTTATAAATTTGGAAAATACCTCATGGTTAACCCATCAATTCTAAGATCAACATGTTATCGAAAGGCTCACATTCACTATTTTTTTGTGTTAAATTGATTATCTGTTAGTCCATTATTATTTTGATGACCAAGCCTTTTATAGTATATAAAATTATTTAAACCTGATCATTATCCTTTTCTAATAGTTTTGGACTTGTACCTATTTTCTATCTTTCTAAACACTTGCATCCCATCTAGAAGCCTATGTTGATGCAAGTATCCCTTTTTGAACTAAGTGTCCAGTGCCCAAAAGTCATCCAATTTTCAAATGAAACATTTATTATGGTTGGATTAAGTGATTTAGTGCGATATATTTTCAAAATAATTTTTTATACATAAAAGATCAACCCTCATTTATTCCTCACCTAGAAAATACTAGGAACTCACAAGGAAAGTTACCAAAAAACACTCAATCAAGAATTAAAGTGAGCAAACTTACCATATTCATCCTTATTTGCATATAAATAATGGGATTAGAATCTTAAAAGATATGAATCACTAAAGGATCATCCCATGAGCCATATTTTCTAAGTTACAAGCTAGGTCAATGTATGTACTTGATTATCACATTTTACATCCTTATGCACACAAAATCCAACAAGTAGGGGAGAAATACATAATTATGAGGCCCTCTTAATAGTATTGGATATATAACCAACACCCATTGATAGAGGGGTCATTAGGGTAGCTCATCAACATGTGCCCACTAACCCATTTTATCCATAGTCACTCCAAGGATGAAAATGCTAAGGTTTGATCATTTGAAAAAAAGTGACAACATGTGTACATGATCTGCATACACTAGAATAAAGGTGGAAAATACCCCAAATTCCCAAGTTGGTCACATTAAAATCTAGTCACTATTCTATACTAGATACCTATGTCTATTTTAGACACTAGCATTGACATAACTATCTAGATCTGATGCAAGCATCAGATAACACATAGTGAAAAATTCTAGAATTTGAAGACTATTCTAGGATCCTAATTTAGAACACTTCCAACCTATTTAAAATCTAGTTTTCATGCACATAGTAAACCAAGTACTATTTTTTTCAATTCATTATAATATTAATCAATAATTATACTTTTTATTTTTATCATATATTCGTATTATAAATTTAGAATATTGTTTATCTAAGTTTATAAATTAATTTGCATGCTATCAATTTATTAATTTCCCTTATGCTTATTCATTTTTATATTCTTAACCCTATATACCCCCACATATCTAAATTTAGGGTTAAACATTTGTTGAATCCATTTATTTATGAAAACTTTAGCTTATCTTATGGTATTAAACCTTTTAAGGTTTTTCATTGATGATTTTTTCTAGATTTACTCTTATCATTTATATGTAACCTAGGCATAGCCTTAGATTCACTGGTGTTTCTATAAAAAATTTAGAGATTACTCATTACCAACTAAGATGGATAAAAATAATGAAGTAATCAATCCTATACCTAATTAAGATGATACTAATGAAACTAAATTGCATACTAAAGAGGTTATCATAAAAGATGACTTTGATCATGAAAATTATACATATAATGAAAATAATGTACGTGAAAAAATAAATCAAGAGAAAGTAAAGTTTCTTGATATGATTTGAGAGCATATACAAAAAAACACAAATGATATTAATGAGACCCTCATAATTATATTAGAAACAAAAAAATAATAAGACATAGATTAATGACCAAGTGAATCTATTGATCATGTTATTAGGGCTATGGGACATCACCATATACCAATAACCCTCCCCTTGAGCACATCATTAATTCATATTTATAATGAGGACATGAGTTATGTGTTTACACCTTCATTCCCTCAAAAAAAATCTTACTATTGCTACATCTTACATGGAAAACATTAACACTTCAACCTAATTACCAATTTTAATGCCTATATCAACTCAAATTATGGGTACACATTTTTTGCTGACTTATCAAAATTCAAACCTTAGTGATCAAAATGTGCAAGATCTTAACCAAACTGTAAAACTATTGTGAGCTAAAATTAAAAATATCAAACAAAATAATATGAGATTGCCTTATGCTATTAATTCAAAAAAAGTTTTGCATAACCCTATTACACCTGAAATATTTTTTCATCCATTACCAACTAGTTTGTTGCACCTAAGTTCACATTTTATGATGGCAAGGGTGATCTTGAAAAACATCTTAGATATTTTAAAGTGGCATGCCTTGATTTTACCTCTAGTGATAAATTTTTTGCTGAACGTTTTCCAAGGAACATGAAGGACTATGATCTAAAGTGGTTCTATGATTTATCAATCCAATCAATAAAAATGTTCAAGCATATTTCAAAACAATTTTGGTCACACTTCTCTAGCAACATTACTAAAAAGGTTTCTTATTCTCAAATTGAAAATATTAAAAAAGGAACCAATGAACCTATAAATGAATATGTCTTGAGGTATAATAAATTGCTAGCTAAAATGACCACTCCAATGGTAGATAAAGAGATTCAAGACATATTAAAAAAAAAATTACTTACCCTAGTACATGAGTCCATTATTTTCAAAAGGTTTAAATATTTTTATGACTGATTCCATATTATTCACAATCATGAAATGAAACTTATCTCATTGAAAAACTTAAGTATGTAGTGAACATATTGAATACATCTAATACCAAGTTTATTATCAAACTAGGTTACAAGGTGAAATATATAAATAACATAAAAAGGAAACAACCACTATAGTTAATGTAGTGTAACCACAATCTAATTGGATTATATTATCTAATTTACCAAGAAGACAATTTCTATTCTTACTTGAGTCTTAGAATTTGTTACTTCTAAAACTTGTGGAGTGTCACCTCGTATCTCTCCCTCCTCCTATAGAGGTTGATATGAGTTGAACTCTACCCAAAGGATATGATGCAAATTCTTATTGTGACCATCACCAAGGCCTTGGGCATTCTAGGATTTTTTTTTTACCATGCAGCATAAGATTGAGGACCTCATCGATGACCAAAAATATATATTTGATGATCCTTGAAAGGAATTAGATTTACAACCCCATAATCAAAAAATATTTAACAACCCTTTGAAAGACCACTCTAAGAAGGAGCCAGAAGTGAAAATGGAGTATAATGTACATCCTCATCCATAATGTACACCCATTTTATGGGATTATTGTTACTTATACATGGCATAAAACTCCCATTGTTCAAATACCTCCTATTACTTTTGATGACTATGAGATTGTGGATGATGATTCAAATATTCATTCATTATTCATTCAAGCATACCTTGTTCACAAGCCTACACATAGTTTTATAATTGATAAGGGTGATATAGAGAATGTTTTCACCATGAAATTACTTACACACCTCGGATATACACATTATGATTTACACCCTTTTACCAAAATGGTTATAAAATTCATTAGAACCTCATATCAGGGCCTTGGTGAGATTGAATTACCTTTATAGGTTGGCCCAACATATGTGGTTACTATATTATTAGTTATACCATAAATGGGAGTATTCAATTTTTTATTAGGATGGAATTAGAAACATACACTCCACATAATACCTTCTAAAGTGCATGGGTGTGTTAAATACATCCATGCCAATAGGGTAGTTATAGTTTCCATAATTCTATATAAACATCCACTTGAACAAGATAAATTTATACCCAATCAGTTACTTATAAAACCTACTAAGGTTAATTATCCATAAAAGAGTAAGAAAAAAGTAATCCCATTTCTTAGGAAAAAAATACTTGAGAGACTATTGCATCAGAGATACACATTAGACTCCAAAAAATTCTCGTATAATACTACACAACATATTCAATTACGTATAACAACCAAACATGTTCCTATTTATTATATTCCAAAGAAACCACACAACACTAAAATATGAGTTCCACAAACCCCACTTCCTTCTATTATTTCCTCATGTCCACATATTCCTATTATACATATATAGAGCATCATAGATCCTACAATGCCAAATATTACACCTATACATGCTCCTTGGCAGCACCACTAGTTTATTTCAATAGGTTCCAAGTGGGGAGAAACCTATGATCATATTTAGATAATATCACATGATAGTCTTTTATTTTAAAATATTCCTAAAATATTAAAAAAATAAACATTCAAAAGTCCAAAAATATTTAGTATTTCCATAACTTATTATCTCTTTGACATCTATGTTATTGGTTCCATGTTAGTAGATAGTATATCATTTATTTCTATATACACACATATGTTTCATGCATATTTTGAGTGTGATTTAGGCATACCCAAGTACATAATATATGCACATACAAATGTTAAGCCTTCCCCCTACTCACATCATTATTAAGTTGGGGGCATCCACTTCTTTGATCATGATACACCTAGGTTATATTATTATATGATCAATTTCCATTATCATGTTTGATATTATGTACTTACACATGCATTTATCCAAGATTATGTATGTTTTTCCTTATAAATCATACCTAAATTTCATCACTAAAATCATAGAACCTATCTATTACTTTGGAGTCTGGTCTTTCACTTTTGACAAGTTTGTGCCTTGGGCTTGTAGTAATTTTTGGTCCAATTCAAAAGTGTCTTTGAGGTGGGATATAATCATCTTGATTTATCTTGATTTTTTATTCTTACCAAGTCTAAAATGTAGATATTTATCTTATAAACTTGGTCTAAAAGTATTGTCATTGAAACTTTATTAATATTTGAATTTGCATGAATTTGATAAGTCTTGGTTTGTCTTGATTATTGTTATAAAATATATTAAAAATTTCCATTTTCAAGGCCATTTTGATTTAGATTTAGGTAGATTATCTAACTATTTCAGCATTTTAATGACCTTTTCTCTAGTAATTAGGTTCATATCTACTCCTTTTCAAAGTATAATGTCTAAGTATTTCTATGGTTTTAATTTAAGTCTTAATCACTTTCAAATAATGGACTAATTTTGGCTTTGAGTTAGACAAAGTACCTATTTTTATGTGCAAACTTGTTTTCCTTTGTCTTTATTTTGGTCTTGCTCTAGTTATTATTAACAATGTTTAGATTCAAAAGTGAATGGTTCTTTTGATTTCCCAAAAAGATAATGGTCACTTGCCTTCATATGAATCCCCACATAAGTGAGGAGGTGCCACTTGTCACTTACTCACTTCCTTGAGCCTCTTCGAGACTTATTCATTTTGATTAAATATTCTATATGCCTAGGATAATGCTTCATGGAACAATCCAACTTCCCCACTTCCTAAGGCCCCTTCATTTCCTTGACATACAAAGACCTTTTAGTTGCACATGATCATGTTATGTGGCATAATATCATTCGATTGGGCCCCAAGATAGTCTCTATATTTTTGATTAGTAGTCAAAATATTGGATGCTTGAGATTATTCTACATGACATGATCTTATTTATCTACTCCATGGAATAGTCTATATGTTTACAACCCTTTGGTGAGGTCCTAGGTGAGAGATATCTTGACACATGTCATGATTTTGCCTCATAAGGACTACATATGTCAAAAATATAGGTGGATGATCAATTAGGGCCTGGATGAGTGAATGGATTCCACATGGCATGAACATACCAACTAAATGACACACTGACATCCATGTTAGAATTTATTAAGATTAAATTTAATGTTTGTCCAACCTATCAAGACTATTGATGGATAATTTTTTTTCCATTTTATTATTTGATTTGGTTGGCTAGATTTAAAATTGGATTAATTCACTTACTGATTTGACAATTTAGGTAGAATTATCCTTTGGTTCTGACCCATTTTTTGCTTTTCTTTTAACCTAAGATGACTAAATGATCATGTTGTTCCATCTTTAGAAATATTCATTTATATTTTAAATGGAATAACTGTAGACACCTAAATCTGGCTACCAATAACCTCTAATCAAAATTTTGACTAGTTTCTACCCAAGATGCACAATTTAGCCTAAAGACACTAAAACATGATAAATGATGTGAAACTAACACATTCAAGTGTCGATTTTGGCTAGGGGATCCCTAAATGGGGCAATGTAATTTATGGTCTAGCTAAATTTGATCAAATCATTGAGTCAAAATGCCAAATTTGTACCTGGGTGCTCTGGATTGAACTTTTCTATCAAATATTTTGCATAAGATATGTGCCTTTGCTATTTGTTGTTAGTAGCATCCTAAATTGTAATATGGTTCTAATGCATCTGATATTGTCTTCCAATTCTAATCCAATCAAATTTTGGACCAATAACAAGGCATTCTGATCAATTTGAGTAATTTGTGCACAAAGTGCTTAATGATGTTTAAGAATTAATTAACCTAAATCAAGGCATAATAAAAAATTCCATGGAAACTTGTTGAATAATTATTTTTAGAAATTAATATTGAATATCTGCATCATCAGGTGACCTTATTTCTTGGGAAGATATCCCTAGGCCATAAATGCCACAAATATTAAGATTCATGCCCTCTATGCCTCATCAATGCCTTCCATGATGCCCTCCATGCCTCTTAATTTCACCTTATTCCAATGTCATAATGAGGATAATTAAAAACTTAATTCCAAAAATTGAATTAATCCTCAACCACACATCTTCATCTCAAGATGGATGGTTTAGGTTGATTGTAGACATTTACAAAAATCTATAAAGAGGAGACCTTACCACATCATTTATAAGACTTGATCATGTAAAGTTATAATGCTCAAATTGTTATAAAAGCTTCAAAAAACTAGTGTTACCATGAAAAATTGATTCAAATCCAAGCCAAGCCACAAGCCAAAGGTGCAAAAGAGAGATGGAGGTAGACAAGCTTCCATTGCCAAGAACTTTATGAGCACCAGCTAAGCAAGCCAATACTACAAAGGTATTTGGAGCATCCAAGGAAGGTGAAGGAAATATTATGTTTTATTCCTTAATTTTGAGTTGTGTCTATCATTTATTTTTGTTAACTAAGCTCTCCCAAGTGTCTAGGCCTAGAGATGTTACACTATTAGTGTGTTTCTTTCATTTTGTTTACATTTTGGAACTAATACCATATTAACCATCCTCTCTTGAGTCAAATTCCTAGATCACATAATGGAATGCCCGATGGGACTAGACACATCTAAAACCTAAATAAGATCATTTTGTAACCCTAAAATATTTATTTGGACCTTTAAAACTTGTGTAAATTGATTTTTTAACTTTATTTTGCCATTTTTGTTTGCCACAATTTTACACAGTAACCAATGTCAGCAAGTAAGACCAACATTGATTACATGGATGAACTAATATCAGTTAATAAAACCAACATCGATTAGATTTTTATTATCTAAGGTAACCATCATCGGTTGTATATAACCAACATCGGTCATTATGTTTTTCCAAAAACACAGACCTAAGAGATATTTTTCTGAAGTTCATTATTTCAAACCAAAAAGAGCTTCAAATCTAAAGGATATGCTAACATTTTTGTTATATAACCAAGCTTGATATTTGATAAAAACATGTTTAAATCACATTTTCATGCTTAGAAATCAATTAGGAACCTTGTTTTGGGTGTTTAACAAAAAATTTAGATGTTTTTGGTGAATGTTTTCAAAGTTTGCAACTAAGACCAAGGGGTCAAATGAACACCACCAAATCTTTCATTTTGGGCTTAAAATTGAACACACTCGTCAATTATTATTTGCAATAGTTATTTAATCAAAATTTTATTTGAAAAAAGAGGGATTTTGCATGTATGCTCTTCCATTTGTCCCCTATAGGGAACCCTTGGAATCAAAAGTGCCATTCCTATTGCACAAAGCCTAGTCTAAGGGTTAGAAAGAAATTCATATAAAACACTCCCCAAAAACTCATCAAAGTTTGGGTGACCTTGAAAATGACCCTAAAGTCTTTCTATTTCATTCTTTTTTTATTTTTATGCAAACTTGGCTTGTGAGGGTGACTTCATCACCTCTCACAAGTTATTTAGGGAAGCTTTGACCCGAGGTTTCATCTCCTACCATTGACTTCATTTGAATCCTTTGGAGTTACACATGGGATGTAGTGGCACTTTGGAAATATCACTACACTGAGAAAATAATAGGATGTAGTGGTTGTAAAAAAGACTAGACATATTTACAATAAGCTAAGTGATACGGACCCAAATTCTATGCTTTTATTTTACATTGTTTGATGTGAAAGTCATTATGTAATTGATTCCCCTAGATCATTCAGAAACTTGTTAGATATTAGACAAATCCCCACTTTCCACGGAAATATTTTTGGTGTAAGGTGAACTTCAAGGTCCATATCATAGTACTGTCATTTGAGAGAAGGGGGGGGGGTGTAAAAACCCTACTATATAATGCAAATTTACTTTTGGATGAACACTTAAAAATATTCTCAAATGATGTATATTGATGGATTTAAATAATACCAAGCAACCTTGTCAGTTTAGGATCTAACTAGACAAAATTCTTGTTTGGAGTCAAAACTTGGTGTAAAAAAACAATCTAAACCAAACACATAGTCTAAATTTTCCTTTGAATAAAGAAGTGTTATGTTGCCTGCGTGAGATCATCAAATTGCCTTGTTCAAAGATTCATTAAAAGATTAAGAGTCATATCATCCATTTTGGTGTATGCTATCAAATTGAGTCTAGACCATTACCAAAGTTGTTTAAGTCCTTCACTTATAATCTAAATTTAGAATTGAATCTTTATAAGTTCATAAGGTTGATGTGTTAAGTGGGTTCACCATTTGCACTAAACTTGAGGGAACTTAGGTTTAATTTCCAATTTGGGTTGAAGGCTATTTAAGAATCATAATCATTATCAACATTTGATAGACTTAAGCCATTTTATGTTAAGCACTTTCACTTTGAGTCTATACACCACAACATTTTGAATCAAGAAAAGTAGTGTTATGATGTCAAAATTGTAGGAAAGTGTCCTTGGCTTAGAGAGTTTTTGAAACAAACCTTTTTGTCACAAATTTTAGGTAGTATAGCATCATTATGCTACCTAAAACATTTAAATTTTTTTCATAGACCCTCTTGTATAGAGTTTCAAATTTTCTCCTACATTTTTAGACCAATCTGAGTGTACTTTTATGATCTTTAATCTAAAATAGTTATACTGTTCACTTTTGTCTAGTTTATTTGTCAAAAGAACCAAGTTTATACCATTTTTTGTGAGAAAATAAACTATTTCTAAAGTTATTTTTGTTTCATACCTTATACCTAATTGATCAACTTCATATCCAAGAATAAAATCCCTAGTGTTTGTTAGAAGTGTTTCAAATTTTTTAGATTAAAGATTTCATCTATTTCAAAGTATAGCTTTTGACACCATTTGGCCAAGATTCCTAGTGCATGCCTTGTTTGAGCCTATATTTTGATGTTGCATTTGGCCAAAAGACCTAGCATCTTTTAAATTCCTAGATTAGATTGATTTGAAACACTTCCACCTTAGAGTTGGCATTTTGATTTTAGGTCCATTTACTTGCTTATCTTTGTGTGAATAGTGAAATGTTAGATAATTCATGCTATCTTGTTTCCTCACAAATATTTGCATAAACCTTTTGATCCTTTTGATGAATCTAGAGCAAGTTAGAATATCATTTATTTTAGATATTATCTTTTTGAGAGTTGATATAACTCTTTGACATTTTATCACAAAGCATTGACTATGGATCCCAACATGTATTCCTACACTCATAGTGGACTCATATAAAATCTAGGGATTACTAATGTGGTGGCATAGGAAGAAATGGTGCAAGACCCCTATGTGGATAATATTATATATGAGCCAGTACTTCAATAGTCATATTCTACTAATATGGCTTCCGTGTATGATCCATTTTTGTTTGAGCAACATTTGTTAGAGAAAAAGGATGAGATTTTGGTTAGATCCATAGAGGTAGGGGCCAAGTTTCCAGAAAAATTCCCCCATGAAAATTTACCAAGTCTAGTTAGAGTGCCCCACAATATCATTTACGATCAACATGATTCTTCTAACAATCCTATAGCTCTAGTCCAAATAATGTACCAAGATCCTAATATATCTAATCTAGGAAAAAACATCATGAAAGATCACTTTAACCAAATGTAGACAAAATATCAAACCTACCTAAATTTAACACATGATTTGAATCAGATGAACATGGTAAGTAAGCCTCTTATTGACCTAGTTTTCTCAACATGAATGTTGATAGAGTTAACTAGACAAGAGAATCTAAATTCTAACCCATTCTTATAAACCAATTTGATAGATAACTTGATGCATATGCCCATTATTTAAGAAGTGTCTTCAATCTATACATAGAATAGTGAGCCAAATGTAGTAAATAATGTGCAAACAACATCTAGTCTTGATCAAAGTGTTACTAATGTACAAATAATTAGCAAACAATATGTTCCTATAGTTAATCCTATGAATAGGTCATCATATCAGGGAATGGTAGTTTCTACACCCCAACCTAAATTTATTGCTTCCTCAAGTGTAAAACCTATGGGATTAGGTAATCAAATAATAACCAATGGCATTTTTCAATAATATAATGTGATGAACCCTACTCCTCCTCAATAGGTAACGAGTAATATTTCACAACAACATGCACAATCTAGTGTATCAATGCAATAGAGGACAAATATATTGCCACCTCAATTAGGGGAAACTAATATTCCACTTTGTGAGGTAATAACAAACATACCTCTTCAGTCACAAACTAATATGCCAATCTAAAACCAAGTAATGACTAGTCAATAATGTACAAATATTGGTCAACAATAGATGCCAAATCTACAACCTACTTTCACTTCCTCACAAGGATTCATGCAACAAAGAGGTCCCCATATTTCTCAAGTACCTACTAGATAATCATTGGTTTAAAATGTGCCACAAATCTAGAGACAAGGTCTTGGTCCATAGTTCCCAGTCAATAATAAGGTTTGATTAGTTGATAACATGTCATTTTTCAACCATAGTAGGCACATTATAGTTATATACCTCCATCTCAACCATAAAATCCTCCAAGTCAAACATTTATCACCAACCTAAACCATAATATCATGTAACCAATTATGCAATTCTAAGTACATCTTAGTCCACGTATGCATATTCTTGGTCTATTTCCTAACCAAACCAATATACCTCAACATGTATCTCCATCATACCCTAGTCAAAGTGTCTCACTTGTGATCTCCCAACCATCTACCCAAACCAATATTCTCCCTCAAACCAATATTCCTTCTAGTTTCCTATCCCAAGAATTGCAACAAATGAAGGATGCAATTGTTACTATTCAAGCTGCTAAACAAACTAAGTTCAAATTGGATGATGTATGTTCCTATCCATTCAACATGGAGTATTTATAGATACTATTTCCTACAGGATACAAACCACTAAAATTTGATAAATATAAAGGAAAAGGTGACCCTAAGGCTCATTTGACTGAATTCTCTGTCACATGTCAATCAGTGGCATATAATGACATATACCTTTTGCTATTATTCCCAAAGAGATTAGTTGGAAAAGCCTTGGAGTGGTTTTTGAAGTTGCCCAAAAATTTAATAGAAAATTTTGATGATATTTTTGATAAGTTTGTGCAACACTTTTCGTATAATCTTGAGCATGAGATTTCATTAGTGGACTTAATGCAACCAAACCAAAAAGATGGTGAGAGTTTTGAAAGTTATTTACAGTGATGGAGAGACATTGTAAGTTGTTGCACCCATATTTTACCAAAAAATCAATTAGCCATTGTATTTACCAAAAATTTAAATAGTGAGATAGCTTATCATTTAGAATTACAATGTATGCATACTTTCAAGGAAATCATTGACAAAAGCTTGTTGACTGAGTGATCACTCATCAATAAAGGAGTCATCAAGATTAATTAAACTAGTCAAAATCAAGGTACCAATTAAGTAAATGACCAACATCCCATCCAAGCACCAATATCACAACCAACATAGGCCAACAACCATGAAAGATTGAAGTAATTCAACTACAATAGGAATGTTGTGAGAAATGGAGTAACCAAATCCCATCATGTGTAAATGGTGAAAAAACAATTTGCACCACCTTTTCAACTTACTCCTATCTATCAACCTCTCCAACCAATACTTGAAGTGTAATAACCAAGACCTGTACAAAAAATACAATAGCCTTTAGCATTGCAAACCCCTCCTCCTAGAGGAACCATGCCTACATGTTGTGTCTTTAGTGACTTAGGAGAACTTATTAAGTCTATATTTTACAAGATTGTTGCTACTAATATAATAGGTTTTCCTATACAAAATCATTATCTATAAGGCATTCCTTATCCTGATTGGTATCATGAAAATGAATTCTATGACTATCATCAGGTCAATGAGCATAATCTATGAAGATGTGTCAAAATCAAGAATTTAATTAAGAATATGTTAGAGAATGGGGATATAACATTGGTTAATGGTGATTCCACTTCTAATCAAAATCTTGAGATTTATCAAAACCCCTTTCCCCAACATAAAAATTAGTAGAAACAAAATAACCAACAACAACGACTAGTGCAATAGCAAAATCAACATCAAAGGCCAAACCAGTAGAATCAACAAAATCAGTAGTAGAACCAACAATTACAAAATAGTAGATAAAACCAAGGTTAGAAGGTAAAAACCAACCAACCTAACATGCAGTTGCATATGACTATAATAGGTTCGTAGGTCATATTGTATGGGGTAATGTTAATACCATCTCCATTAATCCTAGACCAAACACTAATCAGTCTAGACCATTACTAAACAATAACATTAAACCAAATTACATGGATAATCCTTCTCTAACCTATGAATGAATATAGGCAAACCAAAAAACTTGGACTTCCCATTTTGGACCTTATATCGACAACTCATTCTTACCACATGACGATATGCAAGTGCACCGACAACTGAGACTTGTCCTGTCTGGTCCCACACTTTTTCTAACATTGGTTAGCAATAATGGTCTAGTATTTAATCCTGATTGTGAAATCACAACTTAGAGGTCAAATATTACTATCTCAGGCCCACAACCATTTTTCACTTTGCTTATCATCCAACCAACCATTTAGCCTCAGAATAAACCATTCATTACTGACCAAGAAAAGAAGTTTGATATTGTAGAACAATTATAAAAGACACCAGTACAAATTTATATTTTAGATTTGCTATGAATGTTAATTTTCCATAAAAACATCTTGAATGAGTTTTTGACCCACTCCACTATTGCTAGTGACATATCCCCTGATAAATTTCAAGCTTTGGTTGGACACCTAACTCCAGCCCAACAAGTCACATTCAACTAAAGTGATATGTCTTCCCTTGGCCTACTCCATAATAATCCATTATATATAAAAGTTTGTATAAGATGGAATAAAGTGAAATTTATCCTTATAGACAATGGATCTGGCCTCAACATAGTGTCTCTAAAGCTCATCAAGCTTCTTGGGTACACAATGGTAGATCTCTAGCCAAAAATAATAACCATTAATGCTTATGATAATCAGGAAAGAAAATCATAAGGCACCATTAGTTTGTCAATTATCATTGGACCTTTTACCCATGATACACTTTACCATGTGCTTGATCTTGAGTTATCATATAATATGTTTCTAGGCAGGCCTTGCTTACATGAGATTCATGCAGTCCCATCAACGCTGCACTAATTTATCAAGTTTTCTCACTCAGGGATGTAAGTGAATATTCTAAGAGATTTACACCCATATAAACACTACAAGCATCTTAAGGCTGAATTTCAAAGCTATAATTATCAGTATGACATGAATCCAAGTTCCAAGTAGGAGAAAGAAAAGACTATACTTATTGATCCTTCACCAGATAATTGCATAGATCCTAATACCTTGGATTCTCTTTCCCACATGCCACCTCCTGAAGCTTCTAATCATTTCACCATTTTAGATAATGGACTGAGAGAGTATGTGACCGATGATACATTTCATATTACAAATCTTCCTCAAAATCCTAAAACCTTTAGGTGACCTAAATTTACCCCACATATGTATTGGCACCAAAAGAACAAAGATAAGGGACTTGTCACATTTTTACCAACATCTGGCCTAGGACCTGGCCCTCTTGAAGGGGATGAATCATGGTTATAAAATGAAAACCAAGCCAATTTTTATAAAAATTAAAATTATCCTATTCCCAATAAGATCATGGAGCATCACAATTATGAAAGAAGAGGCCTCAAGTTGAATCAGTAAGGAACCATTGAGCCAATTTCTATGACTAAGTATGAAAGACCTTATGGAGTTGGTATGAAAGACCTTGTGGAGTTGGATTTAAACTACCTAGAGTTGACCCCACATATCTCATTTAAACTCCATCACCAAAAACTAGTGATGATGATGCCAATAGTGAAACATAGTTTGATCATAGCCTCACCTTTGATAACCTAGATAAAAACAACATTTTTGCTAACAATGCCATTTGTACCCTTACCTTGGCCATTCATCACAACCCTTTAGAATTATATTATCCCCAAATGATAGATTGGGACCAACAAGAATCTAGTTTATCAATTGATGAGTTCCAGAATGATGAGGTATTCTATGGTTTCTTAGGCCTTAGAGACAATGTTTCATTGGGAGATCACAAATCAGGATTCTTAATCACATTGGATCCTAAAGCCTATTTTGGAGAGTGAGTGAACACCTTTTTCCAAAAAAAATAAGTAAAACATTGAGGTCCCATAGTGAAAACCTCTTTGAGGCACTTTCTGACCAAGGAAAAAGTAAAGATAAAGGTAAAGGCCAGTCTAGTGGCGAAAACCTATTTCAGGCACCATTAGATGGGGGTGTTCATTATTATTTGAATTAGATCAAGAGACCACCAATGATGAGCTTTCCTATGGATTTGAGTTTAGCTTTGAGAAACAACAAGTATTTAATCAAATTCTCTAACAATTTTGACTATTTTTGTTACAAGGCCATATCTCCCATTAGGGGACTTAGATTCATCATGCTTAGGAGAAGTTAAAGAGCGAGTCCTAATGGAAAACCCTGACATAATTCAATAGTTCAAATCATTGTCTACTATCTTAGAAGATGGTTTGACCCTTATAATTAAAGATACAATAGAGGTAAACATAGGGACTCCATCAGACCTAAAATGGATAAAATTAGGAGCATCCCTCATTGAGGAAGAACATGACATCTTTACAACTCTATTGAGAGAATTTGTAGATATCTTTGCATGGGCCTATTCTGACATCCTGAGTTTAGACCTCGCCTTGGTTCTACACCACCTTTTGGTTAATCTTGATGCCAAACTGGTAAAACAAAAGTTACATAAAATACATCCTCACATTGCTGTATTGGTAAAGAAAGAGTTGGAAAAACTCTTAGAAGTAAGATGTATTTGATCCATTGACTAATCAAAATGGATCTCTAATGTGGTACCTATTAGTAAAAATCTTGAAGGGATAAATTTTTTTACTAATTTTTAAGACATCAAACAAGGTTGTTCTAAAGTTAATTTTCCCTAGCCTAATATCAACATGATCATCGACTCCATGGCTAGTTATGAAATGCTTTCACTCATGGATGGATTTTTAGGATATAGCCAAATAAGAATAGCACCAAAATACCAATATAAAACAACATTCACCACTCCATGTGGAACATTTTTTTATCAAGTGATGTCATTTGGCATTAAAAATGCTAGAGCTACATATCAAAGGGCCATGATTGTCATATTCTATGATATGATGCATGATATTGTTGAATACTATGTTGATGACATATTAGGAAAATCCAAAACTAGGGCCAACCATCTAGTAGTGCTGCATAAAGTATTTGAAAGATTACAAGAGTACAAAGTTAGACTTAATTCAAATAATTATGTGTTTAGTGTGACTTTAGGCAAACTATTTGGCTTCATCGTGTCTCATAGAGGTATTGAAGTCGATCTAGCTAAAGTCCATGCTATAACTGAGATGCCATGACCAACTAATTTAAATCAAATCCATACTTTGTAAGGTAATATGTAGTCTATTTGACACTTCATCTCTCAGTTAATAGACAAGTTCCATCCATTTACAAACCTTTTGAAGAAGGGAGTTGCATTTCACTGGGATGATCACTACCAAAAAACTTTTCAACAACTCAAAGATTATCTTGTTATACATATGATCTACCTATCAACTACTAAACATGCTCTGGGGGTACTCTTAGCTCAACATGATGCTAATGGAAAAGAGAATGCCATATACTACCTAAGCCATACCTTGGTTACATATGAACATAACTATGCACCTATTGAAAAAGTTTATCTATCTATGGTCTTCACAGCTCAAAAACTATGCCATTACATGTTGAATAATAAGACCATAGTCATTTCAAACGTAGATCTAATGAATTATCTATTATCTAAAATAAATTTACAAGGTAGAATGGCTAAATGGATAATGCTTCTCAGTGAATTTAACATAGAGTATGTCAATCAAAAGGTAATTAAGCGACAAGTTCTTGTAGATCAGCTTGCTAAAGCACCTCTCATAAACACACAACCACTCAAGTTTCAATTTACTGATGAATCTATAATAACTTTCATTAACACACCCCTTGAGGAGTAGCCCTAGAAACTTTATTTTGATGGTTCATTTACTGCACATGGATCATGGATAGGCCTATTGTTTATTACACCACAATAGGATCTAATCCCTAAATCATTCAAAATCAACATTCCTTATACAAATAACATGGCCAAATATGAAGCACTTATTAAAGGACTTCAACAAGAAATGCATTGGAATATATCTCATCTCCAAGTTTATGGTGATTCTTAGTTAATCATCAATTAGGTCACAGATCATTTTTAAACCAAAGATGACAAGATGGTTCCATATAAATCCATGGTTGACACTCTTAAGAAACAAATTTTCAATATTTAATTTGAGCACATATCAAGGGCTACTAACATAACTACAGATGCCATGGATACTATTAGCTCTCTGATTTGACAAATAGATAAAGCTAGAGAGTATCAGTTCCTCATCGATAATTCTTTAGCACTAGCTCATGAACCTTCAATCATTACCATGATTTGTGATATTATTGGTCCTAATTATATCTAGAACTCAAAACTTTACAACTACTTTCATGACCAAGTTATACCACCTAACCTATCTCAAACATAAACCAAATCCTTTATTCATCATTCCACTCATTATACTCTACTGGGATCTACCCTTTACCATCATAATTTTGATAAAACTCTACTTCATTATTTAACTTTGGCAAAGTCTACACTAGTGTTAAGAGAAGTGCACAAAGGAGTATGTGGAGCTATTTTTAGCAAGGCAATCTATCGAAAAAGCTCTTGCATATTGGTTATTATTGGCCCATAATAGACATAGATGCCACCGAATATGTAAAGAATTGTGATAAATGTCAATGACATGCTAATATGATTCATGCCCCAATAAAAAAATTGAAACTGATTTTGACACCATGGCCATTTTCTACATGGGGACTTGAAATCATTGGGAAGATCAACCCCACTTCATATAATGGCCATAACATATCCTTACCGCCATTGAATATTTCACTAAGTGGGTTGAAGCTATACCCCTTATTTATGTGACTAGAAATAAAATTTCCAAATTCATTTTCAACCATCTCATTTTCCACTACAATATCCCCTCTAACATTAGATCTAATAATAGAGGATCATTCAAGAACAAAGATGTAGAACAACTATGTACTAAATATAACATCACATAAGATTTTTATACAACATATTACCCTCAAGGTAATGACTAAGCTGAGGCATCCAGCAAAATCATTATCAATATTCTTAAAAAGATTGTTAATGATGTTGGTCATGATTGACACCTCTAAATATTCCCTACCCTTTAGACATACCATACCAATCATTGTACCCCCATAGGAGCCAATCCATACTTGTTTATGATACTAAAGCCATCCTTCCCATTGAGGTCAAATTGTCTTCACTATGTGTCTCTTTCAAACATGTCTCATATTATCATGACTATTAAGTAGCTCACCTAAAATATCTAGACCTAATTGATGAGAAACACATAGCCACACTCAACAACCTTCAATCATATCAGAACCACCTCAAAGGCCACTATAATCAGCATGTTAATTATAGGACATTTGAACTTGGTGATATTTTTCTTAAAGAAAACCTAAAGAATACCATAGTTGAGAAGAAGCATAAGGGGAAATTCAAACCAAACTAGATAGGGCCTATCATCACCATTACAGATTATGGATCAAGATCATACAGACTTGCCACACTAGAGGGTGATGAACTTTTAGAGCTGATGAATATTATTCATCTCAAATGGTACTATGCTTTAGTGCTAAGGTGATTTATCTGTAAGGACTATTTTAGTTATGCTATTTTATGACTATTTTTCTTTGTACAAAGTATCATCCTTATCCATCCTCTTTTTCATATCCACTATCTTCTCCCATTATATCAACCTAGTGTATTCTAAAGCCTAACCCATTTGACCTTGGTTTTTACAATTTGTTAAACATTTTCAACATCAAGGTATTTGATCAATTCATCAGTTAATTCAAGTAATTCAGACATAGATCATATTTTGGGATAGTATGATAGAAGTTTTGGTAGTTGCATCCTTCATATATTATTCCTTTCGTACCACCGATCTTGCTACTAATTATAACCACCTTTGGGAAAATTAATAACATCGATCTATGCCATTATGTCCTGGTTATAACCACCTATGGGAAAACTAGGGGAAACACTAGGCCTTGACATACCAACTTGCCACTTCCTATTTCATGTTGTGCCTTTTTACCAAAGGTGCCTATTTTATTTATATTGAATGCTACACTAGTCGAGTTCCTCTACTATAAGGGTAGAACTACAATGACTTGAGGTCCTAATCTGGGTCTATGTAGGTAGTGATCAATACTTATTGAGGTCAGCTCAGTCACCCTTCACCATGCTCTCACCATTTTATGAGTAACCTAAGCCATGATCTTGCCATTTTGTGAGAAACCTAAGCCACATTCTCACTATTTTTCAAGCAACTTAAGCCACATTCTTGCCATTTTACGAGTAACCTAAGCCACACTCTCACCATTTTGTGAGTAACTTAAACCATGTTCTCATCATTTTGTGAGCAACCTAAGCCACGCTCTCACCATTTTTTTGAGAAATCTCAATTTGAATGCTCTTGCCATTTGTGAGCTTGAACCATTTAGTGTCTCATCATCATTCTTGATTGCATTGAGATACCCTAAAACAATTCCAAAAATATTTGAAAAATCATTAGAAAAGAACAAAAACATTGACCACTTCTTTACCTTAAGGATTTTGAAAAACCTAATTAAATTACAAGCAAATCACTTGTCATTTAGTTTCCCCATCCTTTTTGGCCTTTTTCTCTCATGCACTTGCCATTTTACAAGACCATTCCTATTCTTCTATCACATGCATTTCTATATATTTTCCTCAGTAATCACATTCTTCTCATTTCTTAGGAGAAGTACATTTGGCTTGAAGTTTTTTTATTAGATATTACATCTATGGAACTATGTAGGTAGCATCCACTTGCCTAGTACATATGGAGACATCTCGGCCACCCCTTCCTTTTCATTTATCCCCTATTTTGTTCATTTACTAAGTTGTCACCTATTTTCTAGGGGTAATGTTCATATGGTTTCTATTGCATTGTTTATTTGTTTGTTTCTACTTATTTTATTTTATTTTATTTGTGTGCCTATTTATTTTATTTCAACATTGTTATCTTGATTAAGTTTATGTGTGTTTATTAGGTGATTCCTTGCCCACAATTACACTCGAATCCATCTAAATTCATATGTTTACATTGTCATCATGGTTTCTATCATTGGTGCATTATTTTCTATTGAGTATTGGATTATGGGCGTCAGTCCTTATGCATATTTTGGCCAAGTCCTCATGATGTTATACCATGATGCCTACTGACACATGCTACAACAAAACTTAGTTTTAAGAAGTCTATTCAATAATGGTGGCATCTCTTCGACACTGACTTCCTGATTCCATCCTAATCATATCCCAAATAGAGTAAATAAACATGAAAGAATTTCAACCATTATTAGTTTATATGAGCATCTCCCTACTTGTAGGTTTTTCGAATTCATCATTACCCTCTGTGTTTAATTAGCTTCATCCTCAACCAAGTTTATCATGTTTGCCATAATCAGGGTTTAATGATAATAACTACCTATGGGTAAATCATTGCACACCATCCCATCTACATTTCTCAATGATTATAACTGCCTTTGGGAAAATCATTGTGTTATCACCACTTTATTTTTTCTACCTATATAGGGGCATGTTATTATTTTTTTTTTGTCCTAACTGGGACAGCTCCATCTTCTCAATGATTATAACCACCTTTGGGCAAATCATTGTGTTATCATACCACATTGCCACTATTGAGGTACAATGCTTATAACTACCTTTGAACAACCCATTATACACCATCCCTCTTTCATTCTCAATGATTTTGACTACTTTTTTAGTATCATTATGTTTTCACCCCATCATATTTCCTTTCTTTGGTCCCCTCATTTTATTTTTTTATTTTTGAAGGACTATTTTCCAACTTACTTATGCCAACCATTCCCTTGAGGGGGCATCATAAGGTTAGTTTATCATCATTGAAATTTTAGGCATACATGACCTTTTCATTCTTTGAAAAGATTTTACTATGCTTATATCTTGCAATTCCTTCACAAATAGGGGCAAATTGTAGACACCTAAATCTAGCCACTAATAACCTCCAATCAGGGTTTTGACCAATTTCCACCTAAGACACAATTTGGCCTAAAAACACTAAAACATTATAAATAATGTAAAAATAAGATATTCAAGTGTCAATTTTGGCTAAGGGATCCCTAAATAGGGCAATGCAATTTATGAGCTAGCTAACCTTTATAAGATCATTTGAGTCAAAATGCCAAATTTTCTCTTAGGTGCTCTAGATTACTCTTTCCCATCAAACCTTTTGTAAAAGACATGTGCCTTTGTTATTTTTTATTGGTAACATCCTAAATGGAAATATAGTTTCAATACATCTGACATTTCCTTCTAATTCCAATCTAGTCAAATTTTGGACCAATAATAAGGCATTTTGATCAATTTGAATAATTTGTTCACAAAGTGCTTAATCATGCTTAATAACTGATTAACCCAAATCAAGGCAAAATAAAAAATTCCATGGAAACTTGTTGAATACTTTTTTTTAGAAATGAATATTGAATATCTTCATCATCAGGTGACCTCATTTCTTAGGTAGACATCCCTAGGCCATAAATGCCATAAATATCAAGATTCATGCCTTCCATGCCTCATCAATGCCTTCCATGATACCCTTCATTACTATTAATTTCTCCTTCTTCCAATGCCATGATGATGATAATTATAAAATTAATTCCAAAAATTGAATTAATCCTTAACCACACATCTTCATCTCAAGATGGATGATTCAAGTTGATTTTAGACATTTGTAAAAATATATAAATTGGAGGCCTTACCACATCATTTATAAGACTTGATTATGCAAAGTTATAATTCTTGAATGGTTCTAAAATCTTCAATAAACTAGTGTTATCATGACAAACTGATTCTAAACCAAGCCAAGCCACAAGACAAAGGTGCCAAGGAGAGATGGAGGTAGACACACTTCAATTGCAAAGAACTTCATGAGCACAAGCTGAGCAAGCCACTACTACAAAGGCATTTGGAGCATCCAAGGAAGGTGAAGGAATTATTGTGTTTTATTCCGTACTTTTTATTTGTATTTATCATTTGTTTTTGCTAATTAAGCTCTCCCTAGTGTCTAGGCCTAGAGATGTTATGCTATTAGTGTGTTTCTTTCATTTTTTTTTCATTTTGGAACTAACACCATACTAACCATACTCTCTTGAGTCAAATTCCTAGATCACAATAACTACTCTTTTATTTTGACACTCTTTTTCTTAATCATTTTTTCTAGAATTTGGATTATAATAGATTTATCTTATTTAAATTCTAATGACTAGTTATTTTTCTATAGGTTTAGATTGAATGGGGATATTCTACATATAAAGATATTAGGGATATACTTCTCTATAACACCTCATAAAAATGAGCCTTCCAATATCCTTTAGATGCCTAGGATGATGCCATATGGCATGATCTAGTTTCCTCAGGGCTTCAAGGTGATCAACAAAAAATGAGTAGGTTATAGACCCTCTAGGTGAAGGGGATGATGCCATGTGGATGCATCCTACTTCCTCATACCCATAAGATAATCATATCACTAAGATAAATTATATATCAAGTGATTACCTGAGTTGAGAGCACATGTCAACATCTTAGGGATCAGGGGTAGTCAGTGCATTCAAAATCAAGTTAGGGTCTATAGTGCTCTGAGTGAGAGGGATATTTCCACATGACAAGATATCACTACACCATAGAAAAGGAAAAATCAAGATGATATAAATCCTTAGCTAAGTTACAAGTAAGGAAAAATTCTCCACGTATAAAGACCCTAACATAAATGAACACATTAGCTTTAATAACTAGAGAAAAGTGGCCATGTGGTTTGAATTTCCCATGAAAAATATATGAACCTCCATAAAAAAATATCAGAGCTTAAATTTGGTGACCATATCACCTATCTAGGTGTCAATATGCATAAATTAGACTGAGCTTAATTGAATCTATGTAGTCATGAATTATCTTGTCATCTAGTGAAAGAGAGGTCATAAAATGTAGAGTTCAAGGTAAATCAGATAGTGGGAAAATTCCGATGAGGGTATGAACATCATGATCACATAGGTAAAGGCCAATAAATAAATAAATAAATGCCTTAATCATGCATGATAATCATAGTAAAGCATATGGTAAAATTTCAATAGGAGTGTTCACACGTAGAAGATAAAGTTTGTGGAAACATTTAATACAATGACAATCCATCAAAGGGAGGGATATTTAACTTGAACATATGTAAACTGGAATAATGTATTATTCTAATACTACATTGTTAGTGACATTTAAATTAAAAAAGGGTGTATTCAAAGGAATCATTATTTTTTAAAGATGAGTGTATGGAGAATCTAACAATTTCACTGGGGCCTTATTACTATAATTTAATGAAGAGTTTATTGTCTCATTCATGGCATTCATTACCTTGAGATTATTTATTTTTGCATCACATTTAGGCCTTTGATCTTGACCTATGTGTTTAAAATTTTATCACTTCATGATTGGAGGGGTTATCTCCATCTATGGGTTGAAATCTATATAATGCCAATATTTTTTCTAAGTTAAGGGATGGTTATTGTTGTATTAGAGAGTAGATTAGAGGACTAGACATTTATTTCTACATTTTATTATTTTCTTAGTTTGGTTTTCTTGTGAGCAATGCTATTATGAATCATTTTTATGTACTTTCCTTGATTATGGTGGATCCAAACACTATTTTCAAGTAAATATCTATCAATTGAAAGGTTTTAAAGATTGTTGTTCATTATATGTGCATGTATATAGTGATTTTATCCATATTTATTCATAGTTGAATACCTCAAATTCTTGCATCATTCTTGTTTATGGTTGTGTGTACACTGGTTAAACAACATATTGATTTCATGGATTCCATCTAATCAAATGAATAAATTTTATCTTCACTACAAAACATGTTTACATCTTTATTTTTACCCTTCTCTTTTGCTATTTTTTATAAATTTGTTAAAGTAGGTAGATTAGATTCAAATTGGCAATCTATGTTTACATGTTTATCTTGATTGCAAACCTTTTCATTATTTTTAATGCACTTTTTAATCCATATATATATAATGAACAAGTATTACATCAGCCATATTTCCATCATAAATCTCAATTGATGATTTTCCAAGAAGCAAATCCATAATATCAACATTACCTATCATTTATCTAAATTTATTTCAAATATGCCCTTTAAAATGGAACAATTTCACACTAACTACTAATTTACCTATCAATACGAAGACTTGGTGATATAAACCTTGGGGATATTTTATATCCTTTCAGGGGAGGTTGGGTGGATTTACACCCTAACTAAATTGGTGTGCCAAATGACCCATCAACAAATTGGTGTTAGATGGAGGGCCCAAGCTAGAATTATTTTAAGATCTATGATTGGTTATGGTTTGAAACTAAGGTTTTAGTTTTAACATTTGGGAAACATTGCCTACACTGAGACATTCCAAATTTAAAAGATATAAAATAGAAAGTTATCATGAGGTCAAAGTTTATTGAGGGTGAATTTAAACTGTTATACCTCACCAACCATAGAAAATCTATGTCTAACAAAGGGAAATCCAAGATTATATATACTAATTCAACCAATACTTTTCCTAAGATTATAGTTTCCTTTATCAATCCTTTTAATACCCCTCTAAACCCACCAATGGATGCTAATTGGATTGGTGGAGGTAACTACCCTACAAACATTCTATGGATTACTCATGATTTTTCAAATAATCCTAAAAAGTTATGTTAAAAATATGCACAATATGGGACTTGGATTGTAAAAGAACATATTTAAGATTTTAAAGATTATATCATAAAAACTTAGGTCCAAATTAAGGATGTGTCTTGATGCCTATTTCCTTATTATTTAGATGAGGTAGCCTATGGTTAGTATCTTGGCTTGACAAATGGATCTATCACCTCTTGGAATGATATAATAACCATTTTTGTCAATCACTATAGGGTACCTATTGATCATGACATCTTGTATCATGACTTTGATGCTGCCCATACAAATCCAATTAAACCAATGAGTATGTTTAACACCCATTTCTATAAGCTATATAACAATTTAAAATACCCTTATATCTAAACAAAAATGGTTTCTATTAAAATTTACCTAAGATCATTAGACCCAATGACATGTATTTTCCTTAGAAGAGCTCAAGCAAATCTTATATCTTTGTCTTTAGCCTATAACAAAGCCATTAATATTGATCAACAAATGATGCTTATGGTGCTAGTTCACTACCATATTTATGATAATTAGGAGCATAAAATAAAATCTAAATGATCAATCAATCACGTATGCATAATACATTAGTGATGAAATTGATCCTACGATCTATACCCAAATCAAAACATGAATTAAAATATAATCCACTTGAATCAAGTGCTTGAGAGTCAAATTGTTTTCCCAAATCAAATGTTTCCACAACTAGGTAACCAAAAATTTATTCTTACTCCCTAAAAAGACCATGTTGTTTCACCCAACATAACTAGTCATGTTGGTTTAATAATCAATAAGTGGTATCATCATTTTTAAATAATAAAATACCTTATAACATGGTTTATAATCCAATATCATCTCTTGTACCTACATTAGTGAATGCTATAACACTATAGCCAACACAAATCAACATAATGGTATAGGAATAATCAAAATACTAATGTAAATCCTGAGATAGGAAACCTACAACAATTGGTTAGATGATTGACCAATGATGTAGTTGATTTAAAAATATATGTAACTTAGAATAAAATTAAAAATAACCCTCCTCCAAATAGAAACTTAAATTTACAAAGGAATAATTACCAATGGAATACCAAGACTAAAAATGGAGGTATACCTTCTCCCCTTGACAATGAAAATCATACCAACAATAATTCTATAAATTATGTAAATTTTGTTGATATGGCCTTATCCACTTGATGTAGATTGCATAATATAATAGATCATGCCAAAAATGATTGTGTTGATTTTATGCTAGTCTCAAACATATTTTAGAAGGAAATGGAAAATTTGGAAATAGTGCTTACAACTAAAAATAATCAAAATTAAACTGGAACAAACCTAAAGTATAGCCTTAATTTTATAAACTTATAAATTCCCAAGTGAGAATGATATTGAGCTAGAAGATAACTTAGATGAGGTACATGAGTTTAATCAATTTCTAAGAAGAAATAATTACATGATGAGGAGCAAATTGCAATCACATTTGACAACTTCCACTCCTCCAAATAACACCCATGTTCTCTCTAATGAAAACTTGAATAATAATTCATTTCTACTAAAAGGGACTAACACATATTCACAATCAAAGAATAATTCTACTCCCCTCCAAGTTGATAAATCAATAGAACAAAAAAAACTTGGATACAACATTGTATAAGACTTAGATAAAAAATCAATGTTTGAACTACTTCAAATGTCTAATGAGAGAATTATTGTTAAAATCTATGCCTCCTCCAAATGGAAAAAATAATAATAAGCATATGTTGTTGTTTATATTGTGTGTGGAATAGGGCATGGTAAAATTTCAAAGTATAATAAGAAGACACATTTTCATAGTATAAAATTTTGTATGTATTTAGCCTTATAAGCCTAATCAGGTAATAGAAGAATGTGAAGAGTCTTTCATTTTGTTACTCGAAAGCCTAAAATGTGAAGAGATTATGAATTGTAAAATGGTGTATATACCACTTTGTTATAATAGAATATGGTTCTAATGTGTTGATAGAGAATAATAGAATCATTTTGATATGGTTTTCCCTGATTCTCTTTTATGTATGGATAGTGTGCAGTAAGTAATCTATTTTGTTTTAATTTGTTTATCATATATTATGCCATTTCTATTCCATGTTTTGTTATAGTTGTGTTCTTCTTAACATGTATGTGTAATTTTGGATGTAAATTGATGGATTATAACTATGTAATGATTTTTAAGGATTATAAATATGTTATGGAGTATTTCAAGGAACCTATGAAAATAATGGTATAATGAGCGTGGAACTATTTAGATGAAATATGCTGAGATCGCTACCAAGATATAAGGATATAAAGAGATGGTTGGATGAGAGAATACAAAATTTCATATAAGAAGTAAGGAGATTCAAAATAACTATGAAGTAGATTATCCAAGAGAACGTATATGGTGAAATCTACAAAATATTCTGATGTGAGTTTCTTAGATTTTTAGCCACATGGCTAGCTAGGTTAGAATACTATTGCTTATACCTAAGGATGACAAAACTTATAGTTTAGATAAAATAAAAATTAGATAGACTATGCAAGCTAGATATAGATTGGCCTTGAGTGCCAGAATTTTGGATGAAGTCTATAATTGATGTTTATATTACTAAGTTCATAGTGCAAGGATACACAATTTTTGAGACTACATAAGATTGATTAATTTAAGGAATTAAGGGGAAATTTTTTTAGTGACTACCTATGTTGATCAAAATGTTGGTTATGGAAAAGGCCATGGTGCTTACTCTAGGCAACATGGAGTAGTTATTTAGGGTACCATAGGGGTGTGTGTAAGATGAAGTGAATGATGAGGAGCTGAGCAAAAGAAATATGAACTTGATCCCATAAAATTGAATGTGAAAAGACTCAGAGCGAGAATAAAATTTTGGGACTAGAAAGGGAATTATGATAGTAGAGAAGGTCAAATAAAGAAAAAACTAGAAGCAACTCTGAATTGGGTTAGAAGTATGGAAGGAAGCTTTAGAGATGGAGAGTTGTAGGAAAAAGATGATAAAGAAAAGGAGATTGATGGAAGAAAAGGGTGTATAAAGTATGCAGTAGGGCCCTATGAAGAGAAGGATGTAGATAGCAATGATGTAGATATGGAGGTAGAATAGTAAGATGAAGAATGTAGGCTAGCAATAAAATAATTAGAAGGTAGAGGTAGATTGTAATTAATGTAAGGGTTTATATCTATACTTAGGGAATAAATTTTTGAGGAAGAAGTCATGTTCAAATGCATTAATATGGTAGATTCAAGGTAGAAATTAGTAGAATTTAAAAATAGAAGTCATTCACTTCAAGAATACGTATCCCCACAACCCAATTTATTGTTTGATACAAGAAGTGTAAGAGAAGAGGTGGATATAGATTGATTTTATTCCTTTACATAATAGTTTGGAAAATAAAGTCAAAAAACAAAGCATATAATAGATAGAATAAAAATAGGAGTGGAGTTACTGTTTAAGACCCCTGAAAGTCTAGCTCATAGTTAATAATGAGTAGTCAATAATACACAAACAACAATGTACCATCATATAAATCCATAATCACCACTGTAAAAATACCTGCAATCATAATTTATACTATTTAACAACCTATTATAACAACTAAAATTATTTTCCCTATGTTGATGTCTATAGAAATGTTTAATTATTTAATGCCCTATGATGGGTCTATAGATCTAAAACACTATCTATTAACTTGGAACATAAAATGGAATGTTAGAGGAATAAAAACATATGATGTTAATAAATGTGAACTTGTAGGGGATTTATTAGGATGAACAATAGAGTTCATTTGTAAGAGGGATTAATCACCTTGGACCTTATGTAAGTTAAAATTTTACTGATAATAAAATATAAATTAAAGAGATGCACAAGCCAAAGCATTTAGTGTTTAAAGGATATTCAATAAATATTAGGAGAATTAGTTACCAAATATGATCATATATTTTTTGACATCATGAATAAAATTGAATTCATTCTAAAAGACAAATATAAGGTTACTTGGTTCATAGAAGGAGTGCAACTAAGAATTAGATTTTCCATTGTGCAGACTCAATATCAAACTAATGTTAACACTCGGTCCATTGCCTTGTGAGTAGATCAAATAGACTACTATGAGGATATCCCCATAATTGTTTCCAAATTAGAGGAAAATATATATGTATTCATGAGAAGAATTGATGAGATGCATGAAAAAGATACTCCTAAACTAGGTCTATTGTGCATAGAGTGTGGACAAGAAGGACATCATAGAAATGATTATCCTAATATTTACCATGATTTCTATGAGATATGCAAGGTAGTATGCCATGAAACTTCTAAGTGCCATTTATTTCAATAATACATAAAAAAATTGTAGGGTTAGCTATATAATGTCTTTAACTCTATGAACCATGATGAAAAGATTAACCAAACATTGTAAGAGTTGAAGGAAGATATTACTGATAATGTATTTGCAATTGCAACATAGAAAGTACCAACTACAAATAAGGTGATGATAAGACCAAAATTGGAGATGACTAGTGAGATTTAAGGTAGTCCAGGATGGATACCTTCATTACCTCAATATCATATGCATTCATCACCATAGTTTCAACCATATGGCCTAAAAATTTGGTACAATACATCATCTCCATCATATCAATATTATGGTTAATATGTGTAACTATGGAACAACACAAACCTTCAACAAAAATAATCAAATTGAGTTTAAATTTCCCCTCAACACCACATTAGGGGTTATTAAATGCAACCAATCTAATAAGGAGGGTATGCTAGACAATAACAACAAAGTTAGGGATACCAAGAAAATAGATTAGGCTATAGAGGGGGATACAGGGAAAAATATTGTGAAGGATATCAAGGTAGTCATAACAATGACAATTGACAATCCTGACTGCCTATGTAATTATATATATGTGGTGCATATAACCATTGCACAAGGAATTTCCCTACCAATCCACAAATATAAATCTATTGTGTATACTATAGAGTAAAAGGTTAGCATCAAACATAATATTATCTGGTATTGGACAAACAAAGGAAGGAGAATATAATGCACAATGTAAATATGATTAATGCACAACCCAAGGAAAATATGTTTATGCAAGTAATCACCTAATAATGAAGAGTTGAACAAGGGTTACCATATTTGGAAATGCCTCAAGATTAGGGCATTAGAAAAGTGCATCAAGACAAATATCCTGATCCTGCTATGGAAAATAAATTGATGTATCAAGTTGCATAGGTATTACAAGAGATCTAACAATAACCAAATTTTGAGGGTGATAACCCAACCATTGATGCCCAAATGTATGGATAAATTATTAGGATCATGAGACAAGAGGGTGTTGTGACTACATGGATAGATTTAATTAAGTTACTTGATATAATGTGTAATGAAGATATCTCTCATAACATCAATAATCTCCTACAAAATCTTCTAAAGTGAATATAATGAGGTCAACACTGTATTGATAAGGTAGTCTGGTATGTTAAAATCAAGAAACCTTGGGATGTTGATTCTCGAATGAATATTGAATTGAATGGATAGATATGAGATTATAAATATTGTATTTGATTTTGTTATCACATTCAATACAATTACATGATACACTTTGGAAGCCATTGGTCGAGTGACCTTAAGCTATACTCTAGTTACTCTCAGTTCAGTGGACATTGGTCAGGATAAGAAGGTTTTTTTTGCAAGGATAGGAAACTAAATCAATAAGAAGAAGTAATACATAACATAAACATTCTAAAATAATAAGGTAAGCACATTTTACAAGATGATCTGCCAAATGCATCAAACAAAATATATCAAGAGCCCTTACAAAATATTGAAGGGAACATTAAAACAAAATTGGTTCTTAAGATTGTGATGGTGGGAGAATATTGGGGACAAGAGTAGATTTCAAAGGCCTCAAAAATACTAAGGGACTACCAAGATGTGTTCCCAACCAAATTCTTAGAGGTAAAAGACATAGATCCATATTTACGTGAAAGTCATATAGAATTGAAAAAATGCACTTGACCCAACAAGAAGCAACCATATATATTAAATACTAACATGAAAATAAAGGTAAAAGATGAGTTGGATTGAATGAAAGAAGATGAAATCATATATTTATTATAAAAATTAGTTTGGGTAATTTCTATAGTGGTGCAACCAAATAAAACTAGAGAGATAGGGGTTTGTGGGGATTACCATGTACTCAATGATGCCTACATAAATGATCCTTTTCCAATAACATTCATGGATGAAGTCATTGAATTAATCATATGAAATGAAGTGTACTCCTTTTCAAATGGATTCAATGGGTACTAATAGATTCTAATTTTAGCAGAGATCAAGTCAAAACTAATTTTACAATTGAATGGGGGTCATTTACATATAAGGTAATTTATTTTGGATTAAAGAATGCACTTGCAATATTTTCTAGAAATGTATTAAGTTCATTCAAGTATTAATTTCATGATTATTTGGAAGTTTATTTGGATGAATAGGCTATTTTATCTCTATTTGAAGCACATCTGTCAAAGATATGACTCATACTAAAATGGTGTCGAGCATTTTGAATTGCTCTAAATTTAAAGAAATGCTTATTTTTCACACCATTTGGTGTTTTTCTGGGCCATGTCATATACACATGGAATTTTGGTTGACCCAAATAAGATTGTTGTCATCATAGGGATGACACATCCTAATAAATATACTAAAGTGCACACATTTATCAGTCATATGACATATTAAAGGAAGTTTATCTACACCCATGGGAAAATTACTATATAAAGATATAAAATATAAATAGATAATAGGATGTCAAGAATCATTCACTGAGCCAAAATAAAGTCTCATAAAGTCACCAATTTTAGTAGTTAGTGACTGAAAGAAGCCATTCCATGTGCATCTAGATGTTTTGAGTACTATAGTAGGAGTTATCTTAGCACAACTAGGTAAAGGTAACTAGATCATCCAATACATTTTACTATCAAGAAGCTATCTAGAGTTGAGAAGAATTATACTAGTAATAAAAGGGAGGATTTATCCATGGTTTTTACACTACAAAGGTTTTGGCACTACTTGTTAGATACACCATTTGAGTTCTTTATGGATCACTAAGAATTATGATACCTAGTTAATAAGACAATGTTGGGAGGACATATATCAAGTTGTCTTATGATATTTCAAGAATTCTAATTTTGCATTAATGTCAAGCTAGGATATTTTTTTTGGGCTAGATCACCTAAGAATACTTCATAATGGGGAGGAGGTAGAAGAACTTGAAGATGAATCCTTAGATGTACATTTATTTAGAACTACTATAGTTCTTGATAAGATGGAAGATATTGAAAATTTATTGGACCAAAGAACCTTACTTTCACACTATGTAGACTATGATAAAAAGAAAATGGTCACCTAAACTCTACCTTATATCATTATTAATGGGTTTTTATACAAAATTTATAGATATGGTGTATTGTGCAGAGTAGCTCTAGAGCATGAAAGACCATAAATTATTCTGGAAGATCATCAATTAATTATAGGAGGTGATTTCATAGGTAAAACTACTACAAGGAAAATCTTATAGAGTGGGATTTGGTGGTCTACATTATTTCAAGATGCGCATAAAGTAGCCAAACATTATGATGTCTGCCAAAGAATGGGAAAGCTAAACCAACATGATGAAATGAATTTGGTTCTCATTCTTATATAATAACCCTTTAAATGATGGGGAATTGAATTTATTGGACCCATAGATGCTCCAAGAAAACAAATTCATGCACGGTACATTGTTACTACAATATATTATTTCACTAAATGGGTGGAGGTTATTGCCACTCAAATCTATGGTGGAGATGTTGCCAAAATTTTATATGAAAAAATCATTATAAGTTAAATGTTTATTTAAGTTTATCAGTGATAGAAGCATGTATTTCCTAAATAATACTATTAAGACTCTCACTGAGGAGTCTATCATATTGTACCATAAGAGCACACCTTATCACCTATAGGAAAATAGACAGATTGAAGTGTCCAATAAATTATTGGAGAAAATGCTAACAAAGATTTTTAATGTGAAAAGGGATGATTAATAAGATCACATTCCTATGATTCTATGGGCCTATATAACATATTACAGAATACCTACATGTTTCACTCCTTTTCAATTCGTATATGGCCTTAAGGTAGTAATGCCTATGGAGTATATTATTCCTAGTCTACACATTATGATGGTTATGAGATTAAGGGATCAAGATTCACTTAAAGCACAGTTGATGGACTTAACAAAGATGGAATAAAATAGACAAAGGGCACAATTGATACAAAATATTAACAAGTAGAGTAAGAAAACATGGCATAATTATAACTTGTGATCTAAGGAATTTGCCTAGGATAGATGATAATACTTTATGATAGAATATTTAAAGAATTCCAAGGAAAGATACACATCAAATGGAAAGGACTATATTTTATTCATGAAGTATCACAATAGGATACTTTAGTGTTAAAATATTTGCAAAGAACTATACTACCAGGATATATAAATGATTATAGGCTTAATTCTTACCACCTTTAATCTTTATCATTCAACTAAAAAATTGAGTGGATATTGAGTATCAACATGTAGTTATGATTTTATTTCATGTTGTTTTTTATGTTTTCTTTTGTTGAGGTTAAAATGTTTGTACAATGCATTCATTTCAACACAACACATCATAACAACCATGAAGTAGTTATAATTTCAAGGTGAGATCACATTCTAGAGACATCTTATAGGAGATAGATGGATGCAACTACATTGAAGACATAAATTAAGTTTGGGAAGGTAGTGATAAGATATATAGATAAATTAAAACCAATGGTCATGTTAGACCATTAATGCCATGGCATTTCAAAACATTGCATCTTTTTTGAGGCATATTGAGTAGTAATGGTTAGGTGGAGTAATAAAAAAATTAGATATAAAAAATGACATCCAATCACATAAAATAACTACCAAAGGGGTAAATCAAAGATTATAATCACAAAATGTCATTGCCAGGGTAATTTATTTCAAGTGATATTAATTGGATATTGAATATTCATGTGCAAATAGTTGGTTCATTAAAAGTAGTTGATGAGAAAAAATTGGGCACCAAAAACTATATAAGAATGGAGTATGGATAATGAAAAAACTTTACAAACTCTAGCTAATAATAAAAATTTATGATCTGATTTCAAGGTACCTCCCTACAAATAGATTTTGAACCAGAGCTTGATTAAGTAGAGTAATCATTCATTACAAATCACTGATATAATTATGGAGAGAGGAAAGTTTTTGATACTATTCATAGATACACAAAAAGTGTAGATGGAGATTGGGTTAGGTCTTTTCCAAACCAAGTATAATGACTCAGATCCATTTGATTTGATTAACATAATAGAAGCTACTCTTTTTGTGCAAGATCTTTAAGGAACTGCACAATCAAGAGCCCTCACATTTTAGCATCCACTTCAAGGTTTTGATGCAAAAATATTGATTAGGTTACCTACATTTGGTAAACTTGATGAGGTCATGATGAATCTATTAAGGCACTAAAATCAAGGGGATATATATATTTATCCTAAGATATTATAATATAAATAACTACATAAATAATGGCACAAGCCACAGTCCTTTAAAATTATGGTAAATCCCTCCTTAAATATAAATTTATGGCACCAATAATCCAATCATACATGTAGTAAAAATATACCACATGTGAAATCTGAGGAACACCACTTGATTCAATTGAATATGCTTCAGTTTAAATTCTAGTAGAATGCATCGTAAAAAGGTTTTGGAAAACTACCAAGCAATCTAAACAAGTAACTAGAGGGGTACTTGATATTACATATCACATGATACAATTATGGGAGGAATTCAATTGGCCTGCATTTTTGTCATATGAGCTTACCACCAACATTGATAAGGTATTTACAGGTAGCACATAAACATTTTAGTACTAATTTCTAGTTTTATTCTTATGATTCACACATTGGAAATATCCACTTGGACCAATTAATGTGTACATATTTTTGTCTATTTATTTCCCTCATAAACATTTCTTAGATGAAAATAGGGCAATAATATGAGAAATTGGGGTGGTTTAATATGTGGTGGTCGGAAGGCCTAGCTTTGATCAGAACACATCCAAGAATCCCACAAGATGTCATGAAATATTTGGGACAACATGATTCTATCACTAAGCTACATAATGGCATTCAAATCAAAATCCATGAATTATCTAATCCATCTGTGACTCTAATGCCATTATTTATGTATATGATAGAATCACAAGCTAAAGTATATAGGCAAAAGGCCTTACCTACGAGGTTGGTTTCACCTCTATAAGTTATTCCTCCATATGCACAATAATTAGATATAGAACAAGCACCACCACAAAAACCAAAAGATCTACCACCATAGGATAAAATAAAAATGAAGGAACTTATGTAGTGAGGATTGCTACCACCACCAAAGAAAAAGATGTGGCAAACAAAGTCCTAGTTGGATCACCCAATGGTTCTAAAGAGAGCTGGTAAGTTAAATCTACTAGATATGGGAGTTGACAAACATGAAATTCTCAAATATATGTTGGAAGACATCAATAAGGAGGTTTATGACAAATATATGGAGAATAAATTCTTCTTTTATAAAGTAATGTGCACTTATCAAGTGTGAATTAAAGTATACAAGGAACTTTGGGTTGACATTACTCAACCACTCCATTTATTCTTATTGATACTATAGGTCAAGAATAAACTTAGCATAAGCTGTAGGGAGAGATAATTATAAAAAATCTAACCATAATATCATCAATTGTGTATATGTTGGATCTACTATAATAGGGCAATCCTACACATACCTTATTTTGATAACCACATACACACCCCACCTCCAAACCATTACAAATTATATGAGAAAATATGGTGTCTTTTGGTGAACCTTTGGGATAATTTGGTGCAAAATAGTTCTAAATAATACATCAATAGGCCCAACCTCACATTATGAAGAAGTAAAAAGAGACCCTCACTCCTCCATCCAGATCTAAGAGAAAGAATCTCATGCACAAAGGTCAAGTTATTAAATCAAATTCATATGAAGATACTAAGTTAAAAACTAAGCTGGTAAATGTGAAAATTATTAATGAACCCCAATATGTAACTATATTATAGCTAAGAGATGAATATAATAATATTTAGGACACATTGGATCCTAAGGATGCAAAAAAAGAAGAAGAAAAGAAGTAGAAAAAGGAAAAAAGGAAAAGAAAAAAGGAAAAAAATATGTGATAGAAAATGGATGTGAAAGAATTAAAACATGTACAATAAGAAGCTAAATAGGAATAAAAGTAAAAACAACAAGCTAAGGAGAAATAAATATAAAAGAAAGCCAAGGAAGCAGAGGTTGTGTAGAAGTAGGCTAAAGAACCTAAGGCTTTAAGGAAGAAATCCACAAAAGTAAAGGCTGCACAGAAGAAAGACAAAATAGAGGTAAAGAGGAAATAATAGGAGGAATACCATTGGGAATAATAAGATGGGTAAGTTTCACAACACAAGTAGGTGGAGTAAGAAGCACAAGCCAAGGCTATTGAGGAATAATAAAGAAATGAAATAGAAACACAAGTAGCTCAAGACAAAGCTAATGTTGAGGCTGAAGCTAAAGCTAAGGATGAAACTAAACAAAAAAAAATGTTGAGGTGGATATTCAAGCCAAATCTCAATCTAACACTAAGGATAATGTTGAGGATCAAACCAAAATGAAAATTAAAATATATGCTAAGGCTAAGGATGAAGCTGAAATTTAGGCTAAGAGAGTCAAGGAGGCCAAATAATAGGCAAAAGTAGAGAGTGTTATGGATATTTTATATAACCCCCCTATTTTTTTTTCAAACATTATATTTACTACCATAGATATGACCCTATCATAAAGCCTAAAACTGTGTTAGGTAGCCTATTGATTGATAGTATTTGTAGATGCATATTTGATTATGAAATTATATTGATTTGTTGATAGATTTTATTTATGTTTTAATTGGTTTCAAAGAGAATGGTGGATAAATGAATAAAATATGTATATGTGATTATAGATGTGATTCATTATTTTGCTTATCAGGTCCAACACACTTTGACAGTTTTAGTTGATGCTTGAATTTTAGTTCTCAATCATTTATTTTAATGATATATAGTGATGATTTGATATTCATGAGGAATTTTGAATCATATTTTAGATAGAAAATGGTGATATGGTTTTACAAAAAAATTACAATTTATTTTTAGTACGAATAATTCAATTTGTCACTATTTGATATGCTGGTTATTTAGAAGTGGCTTAGTGGTGTTTAGTATGGTTTATTTTGATTGATATCATGGCACAAGTCACATAATCATATTTGGCATATTAATGTCTAGATTTTTTTTAGATCCAGGCTAATATTCAATTTGTGGTCATAATTATAGCTCATTTTATTCTCATTATTGGTACCTTGAAGATGTATAAGTTAGATACAATTTATAAATTTGTTTAATTATTATTAGGAGTTCACTTTACTAGAACATGGATACATGGAACTTTATAAAGTTTAACTTTGCATGCATTTACCTAAAGGGATATATTCTAATGCTCATGGTATAATATGATTCTTCAATTCTAAGATAAATATGTTTGCATTATGAAAATTGGTCATAAGACTAGCTATTAATAAGGACCCCTTGATCACTTAGCTTAGTTCATCAGCATTTTTGAATTCATATTAAGTGTTATGACCCCCTCGATTGGTGATGAAATAAACTTTAGTGATTTGGACACCATTTGACAAATTTGATTTTGATTTTGATGGGTTGGCAATTACATTTAAGTAAGGTTGTGTGATTTGAGATCATTTGGATATGTGGCAATAATTGAGCATTTATGACTAACCAATCCCCTCAGTTGATGGAAATTAACAAAGTGTCTAGCAATAAGAATAGTCATTTACTTGATTTGTCAAGATTGGCAAAGTAGTTTTCCAGATTGCTAAGTACATAGGATCTAATTTGGACAAATGGTTGTTTAGCACATCATTGAAACAATTAAAATTCAAAGTGTGGTGGATAAAAATTTGGATTTCTTCATTATATGAATCCATTTTGAAAGCTTTCGGTGGAAGCGGCCTTAGCAGGATAGGGGTTGCGTTGCAAAGTAGAGTTCAAAGGGAATATTGAGTGAAAGCTTTGACTATAAGACCTAGGTATGTCCACGACATACTTTATCGCTATCTCTTGGAAATTTTGTGGATGAATAAAGGTTTTGAAATGAAAATAAGTCTGATTTTTTTCATTTTCATGAAGATAAGATTAAGTTTTAATGGAGGAATATGTAAGGAAAGCTAGTACTTTTTGACATACAGTTTTGAATAAGATGTGGGTTGTTAGTTTCTTGCATGGTTGAAGAGTTTTCAGTTTGCTTATATGGGTTCATATGGAATGATAAAACTTATAACTTGCATGAATATTTATTTTATTTTCTATTTTGACTTTTGGAATATATTGGCATATCTGCAATTTGATTTTCATGAGTTTCATGACATGATTTTATAAAAATATTTACATATAGTCACGAGAAGAAAAGGTGATGATTTCATATAGTTTGAGAATTTTTTTACATGTTTAGAATGGAGTATTAAAATTTTTATGCACTTTGGTTTTGGTTCTAAAATTTTGAAGATGGTATAAAATCCTTATAGGTCGGTTTGTATTCGTCAAGGGTTTTGTATGTTTAAATGTTTAAAGCTAGTACTTTTTGACATACAGTTTTGAATAAGATGTGGGTTGTTAGTTTCTTGCATGGTCGAAGAGTTTTTAGTTTGCTTATATGGGTTCATATGGAATGATAAAACTTATAACTTGCATGAATATTTATTTGATTTTCTATTTTGAGTTTTGGAATATATTGGCATATCTACAATTTGATTTTCATGAGTTTCATGACATGATTTTATAAAAATATTTACATATAGTCATGAGAAGAAAAGGCGATGATTTCATATAGTTTGAGAATTTTTTTACATGTTTAGAATGGAGTATTAAAATTTTTATGCACTTTGGTTTTGGTTCTAAAATTTTGAAGATGGTATAAAATCCTTATAGGTTGGTTTGTATTTGTCAAGGGTTTTGTATGTTTAAATGTTTAAAGCTAGTAACTTTTGACATATAGTTTTGAATAAGATGTGGGTTGTTAGTTTCTTGCATGGTTGAAGAGTTTTTAGTTTGCTTATATGGGTTCATATGGAATGATAAAACTTATAACTTGCACGAATATTTATTTGATTTTCTATTTTGACTTTTGGAATATATTGGCATATCTGCAATTTGATTTTCATGAGTTTCATGACATGATTTTATAAAAATATTTACATATAGTCATGAGAAGAAAAGGTGATGATTTCTTATAGTTTGAGAATTTTTTTGCATGTTTAGAATGGAGTATTAAATTTTTCATGCACTCTGGTTTTGTTTCTAAAATTTTGAAGATGGTATAAAATCCTTATAGGTCAGTTTGTATTTGTCAAGGGTTTTGTATGTTTAAATGTTTTTGTGCAAAACCTAGTTTAAAGGAAACTTTTGATAACAATATTTGATCTTTACACAATAAATTGTTTACATTTTTGAGTGTATAAAAGTTTGGTTTGTTTTCTTAAGTATGAGAAATCATAGCCTAGTTATATATAAAATCTTCAAGTTCTATCATGCTTAGAATCTGGTTTAGGGTTTCATATATGGCATGCATGTGGAAATTTTTTCCTAGTTTATAGTTGCTTTCTTTTTGGGTTTTAGCCATGATATGTAGTTGATAATCTTGCAATATGGTCATTTTTTTCTATTTGATTTGAAATAAGTGATAGATTTTGTAGTAATAGCAAAAAAATATCAAATGTTTGTCAGTTGTCCTCATGCATATGTTCTCAAGTTTTGGTTTTAGAACTCGGTTGATAAATTAAGCATGTAGAAGTTTTGTATGAAGTTGGTTTCAGACTTAGGGTTTTTCTTGTTGAAATTGTGTAAGTGTTTTTTAATGTAAAGGAAAACAAATGGTGAGGTTAATTTTAGGTGAATATTGTTATGAACTATATATGTAAATTGCCAAGTGGTTTGAAACTGGTAATGGATGATTCAGTTTGATACATTTGGATATATTTAAAATCATGGTGAAATTTTTTTGCATGAGTTTGATAGTCTACACTAGTTTATTTTTTGGTCATTGGCACAAGTTTTATAAGATTTTGGGTCATGTAGATGACTATGGATATAAGCATTCATAAGTTTCTGAATGGTTAATTACAGTTCATGGCTTATGAGACATTGGGTATAGTAATGATATTTTGAGACTTTGGTTATATTTCATTATAGAATGTGTTCAAAAAATGAGGGAATTATAATTGTTTTGTTGAAATCTAAGGATTTATCAATTGGCTGTGATAATTGAAAATGGCAAAAATCTATATATTTATGTAGATATTTTTTGAATAATTTTTTTTTGAAAGTATGAAGTTACTTTTAAATTTTTATCTCAATATTGAAGCATTGAATTTATCTATAAAAATAGACATTAAGATTAGATTTCAATAAGAATTGATATTAGAATTCATTGTTTGAGTTCTCTTAAAGATCAATATGGTTTTAATATAGTGCAATTTTTAGTGTCATAATGTAGTTTTGCTTTGGAATTTTATTTCAAAACCTAAATTTTGCTGCTATCTTTTCATATTTTTAGTATGTTTGGGTGGGATCAGCCAACTAAGAGTAATAATAATGGAGAATGGGGGTATAATTCTAATAGAGGTGGTAGTTAGTCAAGTCATAGCAGAAGTTCTAATAGGGTTGGTTTATGTGCTAGATGTTTTGGGCCTAGGTTTCATAGGGGCACAAGAATGTCCATCCATTTTGATACTTGTGACCTAGATTTATAGAATATATTGAATAATTTGCCTACTAATCTAGTTAATATAGGTTATATAGGTCATAGGGGTTTTCATGGAAATAGATTTGGATCCTATACACACTCACAAAATAGCTCTTCTCATCATCTAAAGCATGATCCTCATTTCTTACCATTACATTCCCCTAATTTTGGAGGTGAACTAGTTGATGAACCTTTTCTTGCTAATCAGTTGCCTATTGATCAACCCAATCAGCTTGAAGCTAAGATAACCCATGCCAAGGATTTTAGAAAGATGTCCACTATTTAAGATATACCTACCCCATATAATGTAAACCTTGGTGGGAAATGCAAAAAGTTGAACTTGTCAGGTGCCCATAGTGAGCCCCTTTTGAGGTCTAAAAGGTTGAGTTTGGGAGGGCAAGGATATGTCAACAAGAGGAAAACCATGGACATTCTAGATCAAAATGCTGAAAAGAATTCTACTATGAAAAGGACTTAGCCTAAAACACCTAGAGAGGTTAGATTGATAAAAAGAATCAAGATGGAAGTTGATGATAACACATCTGACTCAAGAACTAGATTTTTACCTTTTCCTACAACTGAGATGGAGTACAATGTTTGTCTACACGAACATGACAAATAAATAATTGAAGTTTTATCTAATTCAGATGATTACTGGTTATCCAAAGGATACTTTTCTATTAGTATTGAATTTTTTCATGCTAAACTTGATATTTTGGGATTGACACTTTGATACTTCAGACTTGATAATTTTGGTAAATTTGGGTATATACAGTGATTTTGGAGTTTTTGACATAATTATATATGCTTAAGTTTAATTAAAATTTGTTTTGGTTTAACCATAAGTAAAATTTATCAATTTTGATTTATTATTTTATGATTAGTGTGTATCCTACTATATTATTAATTAATATGGGTCCCTACCTATTAAGGTTTAGTACCCCAAGTCTATTATTTTTAAATACCTTGATCAAATTAAGACTTTTTAAGTCTTAACTAAATCTATTGTTAACTAAATTTAGTTAATTAATTGACTTTTTTAAAAGTCAATTAGTTAACATTAACTAATAACTAACTAAAATTGGTTATAACCTATTTCATAACTAAAGTTGTGGGTATAAAAGGAGATCAAAAATTCATTTGCAGACAAAAGCATAACAATTATTTAAAACTTAAGTATTTTTTGAAGTCCATCATTTATCTCTTCTTTCTATGCAACTTATCTGAGATAGTACAGATTTTGGAGATGGACCCAATGGTACTTTATTTGATGGTTGAGTAATCACTTATGCAACATAGGTATATCCAATTATATTTATCATCTATTATTGATTATCTAAAGTTTACTAAGTTTAATATCTTTTGATGATTTCTATTTGTATTCTTATGCACACAGATTTCAAGTATTTGACTTGAATAATGATGACCATTTTGTTGTTATATGACATTTCATTTATCTACTCGATTACAAAGTTGTCTTTCAAAGTTTTGTAGAGAAAGGATGTTAGTTTTCTCATTGAATTTTATCACTTTTTGCTAAGATGACTCTCATTTTGAGACTCACACTTATTTGTAATTAATTAACTCTAATTTTTAATATAAATAGAATCTTCAGATTTTTTCTAAATCTGATTTCTTTTTAGTTATAGTTTAATCTATTATCTTTTCTATTATAAATAGTTTAGTTTATTTTATTTTTAGTCTTAGATTATTTTTGTTTACATTTATTTTTTGCTTTGATTGTGATAATTTTTTTAAAAACTATTTTAGTTACCTATAACTTTTAAATATTTATATTTTAATCTATTTTAGTTTTTAATAATTTTCTTTGATTTTATACTTTATATCGTATTATATAGTTAGTTTTATAGTTTATCTAGTTCTAGTTAAATTAGATTTTAAATTGTTGTTAGTTTTGTTTTTATTTCCTTTTGTTTAAGCTATTTAGTTTTCTTATCAAATTCATATTAAGTTTATTTTGAATTTTTAGTTCTTGTTTATCTTAGTCTAGTTTATTTTCCATCTTGTTAAATAGTTTATTAGAGCCTTTTGTTTAGTAAACTGTTCTTTGTTTTAGTTTCTATTTTCTATTTTAGCCATAGTTTTCTCTATCTAGTCCATTAACTACAGGTTTATTTCATTTTAGTTAATCTTTCATATCTATTTCATAATTTTTACTATCATTCCCCTTTTCTTCAATTTTATTCTTAGTTTATAGTCTTATTTATCTTTCATCTGTTTCTTTAGAATAGTTTCCTAATTTAATTTTATAGTTTCTTTATTTTATATCTTTAGTTTGTTCTTTGATTTAGTTTCATTTATGTTATTGGAGTTTCCCTTTTCTTAGAGTTTTCTTATGTTAATTTTATGTTTTATTACCAATTCTATTTATATTAGTTTCTTTTCTATTCTAGGTTTATTTCTCTTTGCTATAGGATTAAATGTTTGTTTTTTTACTATTTATTTAGTTTGATTGTCTTTTTCTTGCGTGTTAGTCTCTCTTTCTTATTTTTATCTATCTCTTCTTTCTTTTTGTTAACTTATAAACCATTATAAGTAAGAAGTGAAGATATCAATTGAATATACATATACATTACAAAATCAGGTTTCTATTCTTTAAGAGACTATTTAACTAATAGGTTTTCTCTATCAGATAAAATAGATTATAGATTCTTATCTCAGCTAATTTTTGATTTGATAAATGGATTTATGATTATTATAATTGAATAATTTGTCTTGATAACTTATTGATTATTTCCAACTTGACCTTTGGAATAGGTGAAAAGGTTGATTGATTGATGGTACAATTTTCATAATCAACATAGAGCACAATCTATATGAAGGCCATAAAAATCATTGTAACCCAAACCACATATCTCTATCTAGTGGATGTGGGATGCCCATACAATGTTAACTTGGAGAACCACCTTCTTGCTTTCTTTGGCTCAATTTACACTAGCCCTTACACCACTAAAAACCACCTCCATGGAAATTTATACCACTATGATGGACACATATTTGGATGTGACCTATTTGTCACTATCAAACTAAATTGAAGGCACAATTGTATTTTAGGAGTCAATTACATAAAAGGATTCAGACATGGACTAGGAAGTTATCCAATTGTACAAGGAAAAGGCTGAAGTAAAAGATTAAATGGTAAAGGTACAATATTTGATAAATAACACTTGTCCCACCTTAGTTACATAGGTGATAGGTGATCAAGTAATGTCTAAAGATAAGTAATTAACTATTTTATTAACATAGTTCACAAAAAATTGGGTGGCTACATAAAAAGTGACTATATTGCACATATAAGGGCATGCTATAAGGAATAAAATAGAACCTATTTATGAAATTATTGAATAAAATTATCAAACCTTAGAAACCATTATGCAACATGCCAAAAAAAATCCTAAGATATGTTGTATTAGAGATAACATCTCAATCAGTCATTGGCTATTATAAAACCTAAGTTAACCACTATAGATAAAGCTAAAGTAGTAATGGATGACCAAATCGCTACTATAGAAGCAATGAACAACACCCTCAAATAAATTCTTGTTTCTAGGGATGATTCGATGTAGAAAATACAAGTTTGGAATAATGAAATAATGTGCAATACTTTTATCGTCATTTAAGCCCAAAGGATTGCAAATAGATTGGATTAGCTCGTATTAGATATCTAGCTCAAGATATCCAATGCCAAAGCACTACTCATCATTACAGAAGCTAAGTATGTGCAAAACATGATGGTGATATATACCTCTATGCATTCTAATTACCATGTTGTGCAAAGTTATCATAGATAAAAAATGCTTAAGTAGGATCTATCTCAAGTTGAAACAACTATTGCCTAATAATAGATGAGCTGCAATTTATTCCTCCATATCAACTCCAACAAATTCTATAGAATAAAAATATGGATGCAAAGGCATAATCTAAATACTGACCTCCACCATTGGGTGCACTATAATCCAATGGATTGGTATCCAATCAAATATAAAAACCTCCATAGTAGCCTTGTCAAAGTCCTCCATCACTACAGTAGTAGGTAATACACACTCCAATTTTACAAATTCAAGAATTTTATAATTTTTGTAAGATAGTCTAAACATTAGGAGTAGGGAAAAACTAGTTGAAAACATATAAAGTGTGACCACCTAGTTAGGCTAGTTTATTTAAAATTTGAAAGGATAGTAAGATAGTATGCTACTTAGTTGAAAGCCCAAAAATGTAGCTAAGTAGTGCACAAAGGGTGAACATTGAAAATTAAATATAGGGTGAGAATTGAATATTTTGTTTAGGAATCATCTATTCAGTTTAGTCTAGATCAATTTGTGACTCTATCTTAGGATGAGATAACCATTTAAGTCTGGGAAAGTGTTGCACGTGGAATAGGGTATGGAAAATTATAAATTATAATAGGACACATGTATGAAGTATATAATTTTTTATTTTGTATAAAATTTTGTATGTATTCAACCTTATAAGCCTAAGTAATACAAGAATGAAAAGAGTATTTACTTTTATACCTCAAAAGGTTAGAATGTGAAGAGATAATGGATTGTAAAAGGCTTATGTAGTGCTTTGCTGTAATAAAATATGGTTCTGATGTGTTGATAGAGATTAATAAAATCATTTTGATATGGTTTTCCCTAATCCTCTTTTATGTATGGATAGTGTGCTATAAGTAATCTATTTTGATTTAATTTATTTATCATATATTATGTCCTTTTTGTTCCACATTTTGTTATAGTTGTGTTCTTCTTAACCCTTATATACAATTTAAGATGTAAATTAATGGATTATAAATCTGTAGTGGAATTTATGATTTCTATTTTATCTCCACTATGTAAACTATCCCTATAATTAACATGTTCTGGATGATTTCCATGAACCTATGATAACAATTTATAAATAAAAAAATTGAAACTCCCCTTTTTATTCTAATAAATCATATTTTTGGTAAAAAACTTACAAAATTGTTTCATGTGTTTAGGTGCTTCAGGCAATGTTATGTCATTCTCAATTTGTCAAAATCTAGGATTAACCCCTATCAAGTCAAATAAGAAGGTGGTGAAGCTTGATAAATGAAAGGTTAAAGTGGTTGGTGAGTTGAACCATATTCACATGTAATTACCTTTAGATCCCAATGCATAATGATTCATTAATATTAAGGTAGTTGATATCCTTGATGTGTATGGTATGCTCCTGAGTAGAGATTGGTCTTAGACAATGAATGGATATATGGTAACTAATTTTACCCATACATGTCTCCCATGATATGGTATGAAAAATCATATTAAGATTGAGAGGAAATAAAAAATGAAACATTCAATAATTAAATATAATGATCCAATGAGATCCTACATGAAGAATATGATCTCAATTTTTATACTCTTCCAAACAAAATAGAAGAAGTCTTATTCATTGGTGTTATTTCACCTATTAATCAAAAGATGATACAAGAAAAACTATTTTTTATGAGTTATTTGTTGAAAATCTGAATGTTAACATTTTGTTCATACAAGAAAAATTAGAAGTTCTAAGTATTCATCTAGCAAATGAGATTGAGGATCTAGAAAAAATTGATGAAGAAGATTTATTCTATGAAAATGAGGTAGCATCATCATTTATTATTATCCCTACATTTGGAAAATTGAATCATCTTGAACCTCATAAGAGGTATCATATTCTTCTAGTCCTGTCAACACTAAATACAATAAAAACAAAGATGGTGGGTAGTTTTAAACAAGACAATCCAAGTGAAATTGAAGAGTTAAACCTAATCAAGGATGAAAATACCTTTACACTAAACAAATCCAGTCATAATTTAGATATTTAAGAGAACCAATACGGAATTATCAATTGAATAACATTATGTTTATCTTCTTGATGTCAAGAGTATAAATAATGAAACCGTAATTACTACAACACTCATATCTCAAAAATAGTAGCAAATAAAAGATAATCGATTATGGTCTTAAAGTTTAACAATTCCAATTGTTGTATAGGATTGAAATTATCAATCCAATGGGGAAGGAATATTTGGCTATATTTAGGTTACAACTTTATTTTAAAAATAATGTTACTAAATGTGAAGCATTTATTCATAGACTTTGATTTACTCTCGCAAAGAAAGTCAAATATGTGAAGGTGTTAGATGATTTAGAGCTAATGATTAAGAAAGTTAGAAGCCACTATCATTGTAATGACAAACATTTGTCAAGGTACCATAATATATTATATAATTTGATATAGTACTTTAATGCATTTAACATACAAACAATACCTCATAGGAGGAATCACACAACAGATGCTGTCAATGGTTGCAAGTAATTTAGAGCCAATTACTAACTCTTTATTGAAGAGGTTTTTATTATAAATAATTTACATTACTTAAATTTATGATAATATCAATTTTTAAAAGTGTTTAATGATGGTTTTCATATTATTGACTTTATCATGAACATGGATGTATTTGAATCTCAAATCATGGATGAAGCTGATAGAGATGACTTTGGCCTAGATGAAGATGGTGTGTTAAATCTAAAATCAAAAGACATCCTGAAAGTTATGGTATATTTGGAAAGGTTGTTTGACATGGAATATCAACATGAGAGAGAGATAAGGAATCATCTTCCAAAGGTATGATGCATAATCCATGTAATCTTGGAAATGTAGATGATTAAAAAAAGGTGCTCTTAGGCACAACTTATACGAAAATAAAGAAAGACAAACTTACACAAGATTTAAAATACTAAAGGGATGTCATATCTTAGAGTTATGAGGATTTTAATGTATTTGAGACTTAAATCCTTACTCATATCATTCCTCTCAAGTTAGGAGTTAAGCCTTTCCATCAGAGATAAAGGCTAGTTAATCCTTTGTTTGAACCTTTAATCCTCAAGGAAGTACAAAATTTATTGTTAGTCAATATTATTTTTCCTATTAGGCACTCTACATGGGTGGTAGACCTTGTTCATGTGTAGAAACATAATGGAGAGATATGTTTGTGTGTGTATTTTAAGAATCTAAATGGAGATTTAGAGAAATAAAATTAACCATTTCCATCTTTAGATGAGGTGTTATAAATTGTGAATGGTTTAAAAATTATGTCTTTTTTAAATGGATATTCTATTTACAATCAAGTATCAATGAACTACAATGAAAAAAAAAACTTTAACCATAAAATGGGGGACCTTATAATATAAGAGAATTCCATTTGGTTTAATCAATACAGGTGATAAATTTCAATGTGGTATAGACATTGCATTCAAGGATATGAATGGTAAGTGTATTTGATTTATATGGATGATCTAACCATATTTTATAATAACCAAAGAGATCAGGAAAAATACTTGAGAATGGTATTATAAAGGTGCAAGGATCATGACATCTCCTTGAACCCAAATAAGTGTATATTTAGATCTAATAAAATCAAGTTATTTAGCCATGTTATTTCTAAAAGAATCATATCTATAGATCCTTATCAATAGAAATAATTTTAAAAATTCCTTTGTATGGTAACAAAAAAGAGTTTAAATCATTCTTCAATAAGATCAATTTCTTACACAAATTCATTTTAGGTTTTTTTGATATATTTATATTATTAAACATGTTGAAGAAAGATTCTAAGATTGAATGGACTAGTGAAGCACAAGCTACATTTTCTAAAATTAGGAAATATATTATGATTTCCCTAGTGATAATTATTTCAAATTATATACAAACCTTATGTGTTTATTTATTTTACCTCTAAGAATTCAAGTGATGCTATTTTAACTCAAAACAATAAGTTGGAGATAAGAGACTAGTGTATTCAGACATTATATTATACATAGTAAAGTGTTTTCCATTGTACCTAATCCTACTATAAAAAAAATATTGAAGCCAAATGTGTTAGGTGAACACAAAAGTAAGTGGATGACTATTTTACAATAATTTGATGTATAAATCCATCTGATGAAGATATAAGAGGCCATGGAATGAGTAAAATGATGGTTGAAGTTGATTATTAGATTGTATGTCAATAATACATAGTGAGGTATCAATACATAATCTATTAATTATTGAATAACATCTATCCCAATTAATTTAAATCCACTTAAATAAGAGCATTATGCTTAAAGAGAATCAATTTCATGATAAAATCAAGAATTTTATAAAGAAATAATCATGAGGGTATTTACCTAAGATGTCTAAATAGAATTGAATCAACTAAAGTACTTAAATATTTTCTTGAAAAATATGGAAATGTCCATGGTTTAATAATGCTAAAACCCATAAAATCCTCCAAATAGGTTACTAGTTGACACATGTTTTCAAGGATGCTCATTCACATGTGCGAAGCTACCATACTTATTAAATTATTGTACACAAAGAATGCCACCTTAATACACCTTTACAATTTGTTATTGAGCTTCAACATTTTTCAAAGAGTGCATTGGACTTTTAGGGAGATATCAATGCTAATTATGTTACAACATTAATTTCTAAGTGGTGAAATCATAAGACCCTTAGTTTATTTTAAGTAATTAAATAATAATGATTTATTATTTATTAACACAAGTTAAAAACCTCATGTAAATAAATAATAAAACATAAAATATTTATTACTTATTTGTAAAATAAATCATATTGGTTTAATATTATTGGTAATTAAAAATTTTCTCAAGATGGTTGGACCCATTATTTACAATGGTCATATCCCTTCACCTTTCATTATAAATAGGGTTTTACCCCTATTGTGAGTATGTGAAAAATAATTTATTTATATATTATTAATTATGGTGAACAAAGGTTTTTGTGAAGGCTATTGAAGAAGTGAAAAGGATTTTCTGTATTGGGGTGTGAAGTTTCTCAATAATTTAATATCATCATTTGGTGGGTGTTTTACCTCTATGAGGTTTTCCCATGATGATTCTTGTGTTGTGTTAAATTGGCTTGTGTATACTTTGTTGGTTATTATTCATCATAGATTCTATCTATGCATTATTATTATCTACATAGATTTTTATCAAATTCATCAGTTGGACATAAGTTTATCTTGATAAAAATTGACTATTATACTCATTGGACTGAGGCTCAATCATTCAAAAATTGCACAACATAAGTGGTGATTAGGTTCTTTGAAGAGGATATCATCACTAGGTTTACAATTCCATTTACTTTGGTATGTGATATTGGTCCTACATTTTATTCCTTTAAATTCATAAAATGAGAGTACAATAATAATGTAATCCTTAAGTTCTCCTCTAATTATTATCCACAAGGTAATGGTGTTGATGAATCTACAAATAAGACTTTGATTGATGTGATTAATAAAATATTGTATAAGAATCCTCAAGATTGTCATAACATGTTCAAATTTACACTTTGGTATGATAAAATTAAAATCAAAGTTCTCCTTAGGTACTTATCCATGCCATTTGGTGTATGGTTAAGATCTAATTTTCCCTATGCATTTGATAATACCTATCTTAAAAGTCATGACATAATATATTAAAATTGATAACAAAATTAAGGCTAGGATTATGAACTTAATACTATTATAAAAAAGGTAGGATGTAGTCTTATTGAACTTTAACAAACATCAAAGAGTTGTCAAGTGATGATTTGATAAGAGATCCAAATTGAAATACTTTAGGATTGTTGATATTGTCTTGTTATGGGATAAGGATCATGATAAAAAGGGAAAACATAGTAAAATTGATGCCCTTTTGTTAGGTCCATTCCAAAATGCTTAAATCTTAGGTGAGAATGATTTGAGGATCAAGAGTTTAACTGACGAGTATGTCCCATTACCTGTTAATGGGTAATTACTCAAGCACTATTTCTAAGAGTGAGTTAGCCTCTCGTGGCTTGGTACATAGTTTTTATTTTTATGTGTTTTCTACTTTTGGTTTTGTTTGTTTTATTTATTTATTTTGTTGTTGGTCCATTCTTAATATTTTTCCTCAAATTTTTTTTTGTATTGTTCTAAGTTAGTTGGTACATGTTGATTATAAAAAAGAGAAATGTGTTGATTGGTAAGTCACCTCAATTATTGTTTTATTGGTGTATTACTTTGCCTATTTTATTTAATAATTTAGTTTCAAAGGCTTGGACTATTACATATTATAGTCTTAATGAATTTGGGTAAAACTATTTGGCTACTAAAGGTATCCTCTTGAAACCAAGTAAAAATTTCACATCTTAAATGTATCATGAATCTTATTGGGTAAACTTGTTGTGGTGAAGAACTATGATGAAAAATCTATAGTTCTTCCTTTAGTTTCCTATAGTTTTCCCCTAAGACATAAATAAAAGAAAATGAGAGTTGAAAAGAAAATTAATTTCAAAAAATTCAATGCTGGGTGATTCAGGTAACCTTTACCAGGGCTATGGTTGCTTGAATAGCAATAGAGTAAGGCCTTGAGTGTGATTAAATGAAACACCATCATGGATATATACCCCTAGTTGGTATTAGAGTATTGTTAAGGCAAATGTATCCAATGTAGGACTCACAAAATTGATGGTTAAAACTATAACAATTTATCCTTGTAGGCCCTAAGAAATAGTAAATTAATTTATTTTTCACATACTAGGTCATTGGGATACTAGATTTAGTCACTTAGCTAATCCCATCTTGTCTATTCTTGGATTTTCACATGTTCCATGCACTTTTTAACTAAAAATTATGGGTTATTTAACTATTTATTTATTCTAAAATACTCAAGAGTATTTTCCAATGGAGTCATCATTTATTATTGTGTTGGATGTAGAAAAAGTCTAATGCTTCAATGCATATGCCATAGTCAATAGTATAATGGGACATAGTCCCTCTACTATTAGTAGGAAAAGATACCTTAATTCAAAAGAAAAGAAAGACCCAAACCTTATATATTTACAAATATACATACTAAATTACTTGGGGGTTTTACTGTATAGAGAAAGGAAATATGATAAGAAAGATGGATAAAATAGAATAATAAAGGTAAAAAAAAAGGAAAAATAAAGAACTTGAATAAGTGAGCAAACACATATTTCACCTAAACATCACATTCAGTAACTCAAAATAAATATACCATCAACTAGGATCTTTTTTTAAGAAGAGAGTAAAGAGACCAATAACATGAATAAAGGAAGATGAGAACATTCATTCACATCTAAGAGCAAGCACAAAGTCCTACACTAATTTAGATTTTTTGAATTCTATAAAAACACAAAGTTATTTCTCTCTTATTTCCAAAAGTTCTATTCTTTCAAAAAAATTACCAAAATTGAGAGCCCCTAGAGAGGTATGTAAGTCTCTTATTTATAGTAAATTAAATTCTTAAGACTTAGGAAACAAATTATAAAAATAGAAATGGTTACACATTTCAAGGTGCACATTGACTTGTTCAAACTACATGAAAAACTATTAAAAAAAAATTGAACCAAAATTTAGCCTCTGACTTGTGAAGAGAGTCACACTAAAATGCACTTTTGGACTAAAAATTAGGGTGTCTTCTCTACCACTTGCTCTTCCTCCTCATCTATTGTGAAGAATTCCTTTTGGATTGATTGTTGATATTTATCTTCATAATATTGAAACTCATATAAAATCCTCTCAACCTTTTCATGATCTGGGCCTTCAGAGTGTTGATATGGAATTTTGACCTCCACTTGTAGGTTTATAATCTATTAAGGAATTATTTTTAATGCTTTCAAATATTTGTATAACCTATAAAATCAATTATGATAATATATGAATTTTTGGATTAATTTAAAGATGAAGGTAGAAGATGAATTAGTTTCTCATTAGATCAATTAATTAAATTATTTTTGTATAAATTCAACATGAATCACCTTTCCTCCTCTTCTAAGGAACAAACATGGAATATTCTCAATTATTTCCTAGATATCACATGTGGGATTAGTTGCTAAGGCTCGCGACTCATTGAATTTATATAAGGATTATTCTACTGTCTTGATTCTAATTTTTTTAATCGCTAGAATTTCACTTGATTTCCTTGGTATTATTGTATTAAGACCTCTTTACCAATTAATATATCCTCATATACACTATCAATGGCTTAAAACTTAGGCAACCATTGTTTCAATTTTTTGAACTCTTTCTTATAAACATCCTATTCTTATAATCATATTTAATTTCTTAATCAATTATATACCTCAATATTTAAGTATATTGACTTATTTCCCTACTCAAGAAGCTTTTAATACCACTCTTCAGTGGCTCTCCCATTTTTCCTATTTTCTTAGTCATTCTCAAAGTCCTAGCATTTGAGGTATAATACTGGAGTTGAGGTTAAACTAGGTTGACAAATTTATGGATCACTGATGTAAGATTCTCTACCTTTTCCTTTAGTTGATCCTTTAATGCCTTATCCTAATTGAATTTATTGATTAAGGAGCTAATATCCATTTGAACATCTTCCTTTAGATCCTAATGAGTAGCCTTACCTAGGTGTACTCATGAAACTTTATAATCTATAGCCATGACTTTATTCTTATTTTTTTATGGAGAGGCATTTTTTTGATGTACATCTCCCCTTGTTAATCTTTGAATATATGAGAAACCTTCATGGGTTTATTTAAAGCTAAGGGAGTTGGCAAAGTGGGAATACTAAAGTCAATCTCTATTAATGGAACTAACTTTTTTTCAAAATATTTTTAACCACTCGTTCAACCATTGGGGTATTTTTGTATTAGTGGCCTATTACAAAGATGATGGTTTTGCTTGCATCATCTATTAAACCAAAATATCCTTATCTATTATAGGTTCCATCTCTATTTATATTTGGGGTGGAGGTAAGACCTATTACTCTACTACCTTTTATGTATTTATCTCCTTTTCTAGTATGATAGGTGGGGGATCCACTACTTTAATAAAATATTCCTCTATTTCCAAAAGATATTACCCTTCTATTAAAATAGATTTAATGATTTACTTGGATATATTTAAAGTAAATTCCTATAGTTCAATAGAAGGAGGAATATTTGCCACTACTGAGGAATAAGCCTTAGGGGATGAGAAAGTAGGATCTGATGTCATAAATTACAAGGTGGTGTTCTTGTTTAATCCTTGTGAATGGACCACATTTTTTGATGTCCCACTTAACATGTTTGATATTCCAGGAGTAACTTTAACAACATTTGACTTCTTGATATTGGACTTCAAATCCCTCTTTTTGGCTAAGGTGAATCTTCCTTTGCCCCTAACTCCTTAATTATTACCAGGTTATTGTAGTGAGATTTGGAAATTTAAATTTCACTACTTCATTGTTATTATTTTATCATCATATTGAATATTATCTTATTTTTTGTAATATATCATGGAACCCCATAGCCCAATAGACAAGGTAACATTTTCAACTAGCCCACATGGAGCAAGTTTTATAATTGATGTGGTGGGATTAATGGGAAATTAATTGACTTAATTACATTATTAATTATTTTATTCTTAAATAATGTTAATTAAAGTCATTAAATGACCATACATTTTTGTTCATTTGATAGATTAATTATTTTTAGAATTAATATTGTTGTAAGTTGCAAATTGAAAAGTTCATTTAATATTATAAATTTGCCTAAATAATAAAATTAAAAAAGAGGTAAACCAATGATTTTTAATCTTCATTGGGGTATTAAATATTTTACAACAAGGAAAAAATATGGATTAGTAGGGGGTTTTATTTCTTGCAAGATTGTGGAGAGAACTAGCTGTAACTTGGTGTGGAAATATGCAATTTTGAAATTTGAGAAATGAAATACAAGTGATTGAGATTATTATTGGGTTTTTTATATTTTAATATCCTTTTTTAATGAATTCTAAGTTTGTATTTATAGATGAAGACTCCATTAAAATTATTCATGTTCTTGATTATGTGTAACTTGTGGTATTTTCAAACTTTGTGTTGAAAACCCCATGTATGAGATTTATTGATGTCCATGAATTTCTACATGTTTGATTTTAAGGAAACTTTGTACCAAGTGTGTGTAACCTAGTTTGTGAGGAGACTTTGTGCTTCTAGGAATCCCCTTTTTATCCTAAAACCCTTGTTACTCATATGTTCATTTTTTTTTGAGAGAAATGATTTCATTTATATTATTTACTCTCAAATTATCCAGGTGGTTCTCTACTTATATCCTATTGTGGGGTTCTTATCTTTTCCATTTTTATTTTCTATTTTTTTCCTTTTGTGCTTTCTTTTGAAAATTACACAAAACCCTTGAAATATTTATATCCTATGAAGGAAGTACCACTTTAAAACCTAAAGGAGAATCACCATCTCTATGATTATATATCTAACTATTTGTGAGTTTGCCTCGTGTCCCATTGGATGAGTCATAAAAGAAAGTGATAAAAATTTACACCAACATGGGTCAACCATTCCCTTTTACTATAGTAACTTAGGAGGCAGTATATTTATAACTCTCATGGGTGGGGAAAGTTCAATTTTTTTTACAACCACCCCTTTACTTTGGATCCATGCAAGAGTCCCATTAAATACTCCTTAAGTTTAATCCTATAAGGATGCTGATTCGATATTGCTCAAATCAACCCTAGGAAAAGGCTTCATCTTGATATTCTCTTAAAAATAGGAGACATCTATGATCTCCCCATCATCTTCTATGTCTATGTCCTTAGGGATGTGGAATATGTTGAATATTTTTATATATTCAAGTGTGAAGAAAGAATAATCAAGAAGCTCAATTTCTCTTTCATCATCATAGTCCATCAAAATATATTCATAATAGGGATCATGCTTAAACATAGAATAAAGAATGATCTCTACCATTCCCATTGCATTAAATGAGGGGTGACAATGAAAACCCAAAGAATAACTTAATCCATATCTAACTCAATATATTTGGATTTATGCAATGTGGCACAAGTGTACCTACCATAGTCATAGGTACATGGGCCAAAATAGACTTATGCTTAGTAACCAAAAACTTATGCATCTCCTTTATCTGCAACACTAGTTCCATGAGTGCCTATTTATCATCAATGAAAATTTAAAGCATATATGGAGTTATCACATATCCAAAAACCCTAATATAAGAAAAGGTGTGAAATTTTATGAAGCATCCACCCCATCTTGATATATCCAAAGTAACAACAATAGAGAAAAGTAGATTATAGGGTTCCCTTTCAAACATTTGAATGAAAAATTAGAAGAAAATATCATTGACTCTATGAAAATGTTTGGCACTTTCCTTCAATGTCAATTGTGGATAATTTTCATAGATATGAGAGGTAGACATATGGATAATAGTAGTTAGTCCACTATAGAACCTCCTTCATGCGACTACATAAACTAGGCATGATGTTATGTAGAATTTGTGAGTGGTAATGACCTCACAAAGCTAATTATGAGTTGAGTCATTAATAAAATCATCTTAGTTGATATATTTATTATTATCATGTATGATTTGTATGTATTAGAACATCCATTCTTAGTAATACTTTCAATGTGGGATTTACTACCACTCAATTGAGGAGATTAATAATATCACCAATTTATAACTTGAACTCCCTGTAGGTAATTACCTTAGGAATTTTGAGTATATAAGATTAAGATTTAACAATGCATTACCTATTTAGAGACTTAATACAATCATCCATGTTCCTCTCATTAAATATCATTATCTCTAGAGTAATATCCATGAAGGCATCATTGTCTAGGATCCTCAACATTTCTTTGATATCATCATCCCAATGTCTTAAGATGGTTTCTCCTTTAGGGTTATTGAATTCCATATTATACTTATTATAGTTATTTTCCAATGTCATTACCAATTCTGAACACTGCACATAAATAGAAAAAGATAGACTAAGGTATCCCATTATCATAAATACTCTATGTACAATTATTATTGAAAGATCCATTCACTTTGTTTGTAGAAGTCAATCATATTATGTGACCCAAATCAATGTCGATAACCATGTATATGTTGGAGTTAATGTTTAAATGAGGAATAACCCCTAAAATAAATACTTCATCTTGTATGATTTATATTTTTTATCTTTCTTCTTGGGCATTCTAGACATTTGATGCTTGTGATGGGTATATGAGAGTGGGAAGCTTAGAAGTGATTATGAATGGAATTAGGAAAATGGGAAAAAAGAGGTGGGATAAGGTGAGACAAAATTAGGAGGCTAGTATGTAGGCTATAAATCTTGACATTAGAGTTGCGAGGTTGTAATATAGATTGAAAAGCCTAATTTTGGAATTATGAGGTTGATAAATAGTGTTAGAGTTATGATGTTGAAGTGAAAAGGGTTAAATGCAACTTTAAAATCCTCATATCAAATATGTGAGGCTATTGAGTAGTCTTAAAATTATAATGCTAGAGTGAAATGGGTGTAATGTATCTCAAAAATCCTAACGTTAGAGTTGTGAGGCTTCTAAGTAGTCTTGAAATTCTTATGCTAGAGTGATAGGGGTACAATGCAGCTTTAGGGTTATGATGTTGATTATTTATTAGTTATAATGTATAAGGCCAAATATAATAAGAGGATGAGGCAATTTATTTATGAAACAACCCCAATGGTAAGGCAAAGTTAAATCCCATCAAGAGGAGTGAGGTGAAAGAAAGGAAAGAAAATAATAAATACAACTAGAACCCAATTGAAGAACCTAGAAGCCCTAGGTATTCTCACTATGACTAGAAACACATAATAACCATGACAAATTGACCTTCACTCATGAGGAATGAGAAAAAAATATTTAATGACTAGATAATGTAGATCTAGAATTTAAAACCTAGAAGTTCATAATGAAAATAATGAGAAAGGAATTTAGAATAAATAGTGAGGTTCAAAAATACCCACACACATGCAAGTAACAACCCTCATTAATTAGATATATTTTATATTTTTAGGGTCATGGATAAGCCCTTAGAGTTTGATAGTTATAGAGCAACCCTTGGAATCTAATTATTGTAGAGTATCCTTTGGAGTTTGATGGACATAGATTAGTTCTCAGAGTTTGATGCCTATTGAGTAGACGCCTAGCTCCAAAAATCTTATTGAGTAATTGGATAAGTGTAAATTTTGTCTCTCTTCTAGATTTTTATCTTCTCTAGATCATTTTATAAGAAAAATTTAATGGGGTTTCTCAAATTTTTAAAATATGTGAAATTTGGGGATAACAATTGGCTCTAATTAGGGCCCTACATTTGATTATTTCAAGGATGGAATCCTAAAGCTATGGGTTTAGTAGACTAGCTCACCTTATTCATTAGGCTATGGGGTCTTAACAAGCCAAAAAATTGTACAAGGAAAGACTACAAATATAGATAAGATAAAAGAAATAGCCAAAAACAAAATGGGAAAAAACAATGTGAAGCAAACACAAACAACATCCTAATAATAAACTATAAACATGATTGGTAGGAGTTGGTCTGTACTACTTAAATAAATTCAAATACTACCCACTTAAGGAAGTTGGATATGAGTGTTATCTAGGTAAGCCAAATAGTATGTGTTATCACCATATAAATGATGAATTTTTGAGCACACCTTTCCATATAGAGTCAACCTTTACATGAATACCCTTGGGTTTTCACCTTTTATCCCATAGAAGGATAAGATCACCAATCTAAACATCCTTTTACCTGGCCTTCTTATCAAAAAGTGCCTTACTCTTTGTTGGTCTTCTATAATCTTGTTGACCACCACACTGATTTCTTCTTCCAACTTATTCAAGTATATGATTGTCTTATCTAAATAATATATGAATTTATGATCCTCAACTAGCTTGGCCAATTGAAAAGATGGAAATTCTAATGAGATAGGAAAGACAACATTAGTGTCATACATTAGCTAAAATAGAGACATACTAAAAACCCTATTTGGAGTGATGTGATTATCCCAAAGCACATCGTACATTTTTTGCCAATTTCATTAGTTTTCATCCATAATATGGTGGATAATAATGATTAGATTCTTGTTTCTTGATTCTACTTGACTTTTACCATAAGGGTAGTAATGTGATGAATGAGATAAAGAAATACCAAAACCATAATATAAACTAATGATTTTATAAGAATAAAAGTTTGAGGCATTATTAGCTACATTTTTTTGAGGAACACCATACCTAACCAAGATATTCTCATTAATGAAATTTCACACTACTTTGAACATAGTTTACTTGACTAGAATAGCCTCAATCCACTTTGTAAATTAAATTCTTATGGTGAGGACATGGGTGTGATCGGTAATAGAATGCAGATTTAACACACCTATGAAATCAAGGTCCCACTGATAAAAAGGCTCCTTAATTATCATTAGTTTTAAATGTAGATTTATGAGCTTTGGCTTTCCAAAAATTATTGATAGGATTCAAATTTAGACACCTACTCTTAAACATCTTTGAAAAGGGTGGAGCACTATTAATTAGATTTAAGGATCTTGTGTGCTATTACGGGTGATGAAAAATGACCACCACATGTATTGCTGATAAAAGCTTCCAACAACCTCTTTTATTTTTCATTATCAATATACCTCAAGAACATGCTATCAATACCTCAATTTAAAAGAGTATTGTCCCATATGATGTATTTCACATCTCTCAACTTTATTTTTATTTTTACTTGGAGATTAAACCCTTAGGACACTCTTTGTATATGAGAAAGTGAGCTATGTTTGATTACTAATCATTTGTAGTTCTAAAAAAAATAACCATAGGCATCTCTTCCAATGAATCCTACTCTTGAGATCCATCAATGGTGTCATTATTATTATTCTTAATAATTAGTTGACATAAAATGTGGCCTTAGACTAACTTAGTTGGATTGATGACCAAATCATATTATTAAACCTTTTATATCCATCTTCCTCATTTAGAACCAAGTTATTACAACATTAAAATAGTTCTAATGGATGGATTTGACACCATGACAATAGTGTGTAAATCCAGGATGTATTACTAAACTACTTCATAGCCTTGACCACCACATAAGCATGCTTCTCAATTGGGGAATATTCTTGTTCATGATTTTTAAATCCTTAACTCATGAAGGATATAGGTGAATCAATGCTTTCATTATTAGTTTATACTAGGATCACTGATAAGGTATACTTAGATGCACATAAGTAGACAATGAAATCCTCATTGAAATCAAGGCATATCGAAGTAGGTATCATCAAAAGGGAAGTTTTAATTTCATAAAATATTCTTTCCCTTCCTTTATCCATTTACAATTAACTTTACCTCTCATCATACTGGTGATATGTTTAGTGAGTTTGGAAAAATTAGGTATGAATCTCCTCAAGAAATTCACTTTACCCAAAAAAGGACTAAACACCTTGTTTAATAGTAGGAAGAGAAAGGTTTTGAATGGTTTAGATCCTTTATATATCTATTTTCATCCCTTTCATTGACACAATATGACCAATAAGATTATCTTAAATCATTCCAAACATAGACTTTTTGGTATTTTAATGAAATGCCATGGATATGGCATATGTTAAACACCTTTACAAAATGGTCATAATGATCTTCGCACCTTTAAAAAAATGTGAGATCATCTAATTAGACAACTATGATCTTATTCAAAATATCATGAAAGGACAAATCCATCGCCCTTTGAAAAGTGTCTCCAATGTTGATGAGGTCAAAGGGCATTCTCATGTATGTTAAAGTTCCACAAGGTGTTTTAAATTTTATCTTATGTTGATCTTCAACCAAAACCTCAACCTTATTATACCTTGAAAACACATCAAGAATATAAATCATCTTTGATCATGTGATTTCTTGAAGTATTTTATACATAATGGGTAAAGGATAATTCTCCTTAAGGGATGCTTAATTTGGATTTTAGAAATTAATGAAGATACAAATTTCACCATTCTTATCATAGACTACAACAATATTAACAACCAATTTAGAGTGATGGATAGGGAAAATAACACATGAATCCAACATATTTTATAATTTGCATGAATGGTTGAAGTAATATTTAGATTGTAGTGCCTCTATTTCTGGTGATAAAGACATGTATCTAATTTTAATGGAATATTCTATTTCATCCTAAAGGGTTTTAGATCATCATAACTCTAGGTGAACACATATTTATATATTTTGAAGAGTTTAATGAACCTATCCATTTACTCTTTAGAATAACACTTTACAATTTTAACATATCTAGGTTTTTTAAAAGGGTCAATATTCACTTGTTCATATTTAGAAGAATTTGAATAGATACTAAACTTTCCATTTTATGTAGCTATTGTACTTGCCAAAAAAAATTTCAAGAGAAATCAAGCCTTTAGTACTTTTATTACCTTTTAGCTAAATTACATCTTCATGTAATTAGTATTCATAATCTCAGATCCTTTGGTGGTTTTAATAGAAAAGGTGTCATTGTCTTGGACCTCATCTCATTATGCATGTGATTTCCTATAATCAAAAGTACTACCATAAAAATAAAAATTCTTAAAGTTGTCTATCTTTTCCAAGAAGGTGATTATTTTCTTGTCACTATTGAAAACCTACCAATGATCAACATTATTAGGCATGCTCTACCTATAATTGATCTTTATGGTGTATTTATCTTACTCAATCTCAAAGGGAGGAGTCATACGTGAAGTTGAAACATCAAGTGCATTAGGATTCATTTTTTATTATCTTAGGATAGGCACACTTGAAAAAAATTTAAACACCTCAATACAATCCCAAATTCAACTCCTATATTGCCTTAAAAAATCACGCTTCACCTATCATTGATTTCTAACCAATCTCATGATATTCTCATCATCCCATTGTGCCTTCATATTCTAGATTCCCATTTCTTTAGTTGTATGTAATCCATGAATCAATGATTCATATTTATTAGATTTATTAATAAACTCAAACTATTAGTTAAGTTAAAAATAGAAAACTTCCTTGTTTGGTGAAATAAGAATGTCACCTACTCCAACACTAACTGATGACCAAATTCCATTAGATGAAAGAACCCAAACATCATTATAATTACCCACGACTAATTCTAGCATATATATTTATATTTCATACATCATCATGTATTTTCCCAAACCTTTATCTTCATAAATAATATCCACCCTTGGATCTTCATATTTGCATGCGATAAGTTTAGCCTTCGATTTGGTTCTAACTTATGTTTGATACCATTGACTAAAAATTGTCATGAGATAAGTCCATCTATATTTCACCACCCAAATAATTGAAAAACCTTCTTCCCAAAAAAATACCTTATGTATCTATAATGTTAACCATGAGGATTGTCATTTTAATCCTTTTCTGTGGGAAAGAAGCTAGAGCAACTTGTGTATCCTTCATCTAGACAACCAATGGAAATTGTTTTTTATCCAAGGAGAAACACCAAAAAAAATTCTTCATATAAATAAGACCTAGAGCATGATCAACCTTGGTAGGCATGACATTGTCTAAAGATCCAATATCAATAATAAAATTGCTCAGCTTACAACCTTTTAAGAAAAGGGATATATCATAGTTATTTTTTATAAGAAGGATAAGTAGATGTGACCATAGATAAAATTGAAGGTTTAACATTTATGGGTATAGCTAGGATTCCTTTGAAGTTGGGTTTGTTTATTTTACCTAAACCTCTTTTGATTAAACAGTAAAGCTAATTCAACTGGTCTCATTTTTATCTTAAATATTCTACTTGAGAAATTTAAAATTTGGATTTATTAACATGAACTAATATGTCAAATGAGGGAATCTACAAAGAAGACATGGCATTAAGGATCTCAAACATTGAGGTCACACTATTTTTAAAATTTGTACTGATATTTTAAATTTTTGGGTTCTAAGTGTGAGATGAAATGAACACTTTAGCTTCTATCTATATTGTTTTCATTTGAGGTGGTAGAGGGGAACCTCTAAGAAGGACTATAAGCATAGGGGATGCCTTAGGAGTATCCTTACTCAAAAAATTATCATTTTGGTTTACCATATCATCCTCATGCTTCTTTTTGACATCTTTTTTCAATATTTGAGATCTTGTAAACACCACATAAGACTAACCATTCATATATCTAACTACATCTTCATAGTCATCCTCTTCACACTCATTTTATTTAAAACCATTACTAGAGTCACCACAAAGTTCTTTAGTTTCATACTCCTAAAAACTTGGGTCTTATATTTTAAGTCCATCCTCATCACAAATGTAAATTTCATCTATCTCTAAAACTGCATTTATTGGAAGAGCCTCAACAACCAACTTCAATTGAGGAAATGGTAACCTTAACCAGCTATTATTAGGTACATAATTTATTTTAGAGATCTCCTATTGGGATGATGATAACTACCTTTGAGGTAACTACTTATTTAAATCAACAATATCATTTATCTATTTTTGGATCAACTATTTAGTGGACTTATGATTTGAATATTGGCCTCTAGATTTTAAAGAATCCATTTGTAGCTTCCTAGCCATAACTATATCATATTCAATTTGAGTAGAAAACACTTGTGTTTGATATAGTTCATGAAATTTGTTTCTCCTTAAGAAGAAACCAACTTATTATAACTAAGCATTGATAAATAAATATTTATGGTTTTATTCTATGGGTTTGGATGCTTGAGGAATTTTATGCAATAACCTATTGAACTTGGTGATAAGGTCATGCATGGGTTTATGTGTGTATTTTTTCATTTGAGTAAGTTGATCAAGTAATGCATGTGCATTCCTAGATGGTTTGAAATGATATTCAAACTTAGTCTTCATAGTGTTCTATTTGGTAATGAAACTTGTGTACAGATGATAGAAACAAGTAGAAACTCCATTTGTAAGGGTTTATACAAACAATCTTACAACTAAATCTTCATGTTTAACTCCTAAAATAACACATGTATCAAATAATGAAATAAGTTTTTCATCCATGTGTTGTTTCCCATCACCAAAAAATTAGGGAAATTATAAAGTGAACCTCTTTATATCTCATGCAACTACCTAAGATATAGTGGTCTAATGGCATTTCCCCATGACACTACCATTTTTTAGAAAACTATTTCTCTAGGTATAATATTTATAGAAAGAACAAAATCTAGACTCACTAAGGTACCTCCTTGTAGTGTATTTTTAGCTTTTAGACTTGTAGAAAAAATCATAGACTCCCTAATTATTATTTTATTTTTAGGATTCAATTATAAACTGAGTCATTGTTATAGGTTAAAGAAAGGATTATGGATTTATTTGGCTTTAATATATCTAGTGAAATGTCTTTTAACTAGAATAGTAGAATAAATTACCTCCTATAGATGTTTTTGGGTTACAAGAGTTAGCACAAAACATACCCTAAAGTGGGTGCCAAAAGTTATTGGTTGTAAAAAGTTTCTAACACTTCAACACATATGCCATAATTAATAGTACAATGGTACATTTCCCTCTTCTATTAACAAGTGAAACTACCTTTATTCAAAAGAAAAGAAAAACACAAACCTAGAATATTGACGAATATACATACTAAATTATTTGGGGGTTTTCTATGTATAGAGAAAGGAAATATGATAAGAAGGATGGATAAGAGAAAATAATAAATGTAAAATTAAAAGAAAAATAAAAATAAAGAAAAAAAAATAGGTGAGCAAATGCAAATTTTACCTAAACATCACATTTACTAACTCAAAATAAATATACCATCAACTAGGATATTTCATTAAGAAGAGAGTAAAGAGACCAATAACATGAATAAAGGAACATGAGAGCATATATTCATAGCTAAGAACAAGCACAAAGTCCTAAAATAGTTTAATTTTATTAATTTCTATAAAAACACAAAGCTTTTAATTCTTTCCAAATGTTTTTTCCTTTCAAAAATATTACCAAAAATTGACAACCACTAGAGAGGCAAACAAATCTCCTATTTATAGGAAATTCAACTCATAATACTTAATAAACAAATTATATAAATAAAATTATTTTCACATTGAAATGTACACATTGAATTATTCAAAATTAATGCAAAATTACAAAAAAATTTGAACCAAAATGCAACATTTACCCTGAGAAGAGGTTCACACTAAAATGCACCTATGAAAATCAGGGTGTCTTCTCTAACACCTACTCTTCCTCCTCCTCCTCATATATTGTGAAGACTTAATTTTGCATTCATTTATAAAGTTTATATTTATATTATTCAAACTTATACAATACTCTCAACCTTCTCATGATTTGGGCCTTTAGATTGTTGATATGGAATTTAATCCTCCACTCATAGGTTTATCATATATTGTGGAATTATTTTGAATGATTTCAAATATTTATCTAACCTATTAAAATAATTATGATAATGTATGAAATTTTGGATTGATTTTAAGCTAAATGTAGAAGATGAATAAATTTCCTTCCAAATCAATTTCTTGAATTATTCTTACATATATATTCAACAAGAATCACCTTTCCTCCTTCTCCAAGGAGAGAAAATGGAAACTTTTTAGTTATTTCCTAGATAACACATGTGATATTAGTTGTTAAGGATCATGACTCCTTGAATTTGTGTTAGGATTATTATATTGTCTTGATTCTAAATTTTCTTAATCCCCAAATGTTCACTTAATCTCCTTAGTATTCTTCTATCAATACCCCTTCACTAATTTAATTATCCTCATCTTCATTGACAAGGGAGTTAAACCTAGAAAACTAACATCTCATTATATTGATGTATAGGTATTTCCTTGTCAATATTGATCCACTTAACCCTAGGCAAAAGATTCATCTTGATATTCTCTTATAAATAGGAGATATCTATGATCTTCCCATCATCTTTTATGCCTATGTTCTCAAGGATGTAGACTATGTTGAACCTATTTATCTATTCAAGTGTGAAGTTAGAATATTCAAGAAGCCCAAATTATCTTTCATTATCATAGTTCATCAAAAAATATTCCTAATAGGGAACATTCTTAAACATAGCATTGAGAATGATCTCTACCATTCCCCTTGCAACAAATGATGGGAGATTGTGAAAAGTCCGAAGAATAAATTGAGACATATCTTAATTGATAGATTTTGATTTATGAAATGTGTAAAAATTATACCTACCAATAGTCATAGGGAAGTGGGCCCATATAGAATTATTCTTAGTATCCAAAAACTTGTGTATCTCCATCAGTTGTCACACTAGTTCTATGAGTGCCTGTTTATCATCAATGAATTTTGGAAGCATATATGGATCCATCTCACATCCAAAAACTCTAAAGTAGGAAAATATGGGAAGTTTTATGAACCTTCCACCCCATATTTCTATCTTCAAAGTAACAAAAAAAAATAAACTTAGATTGTAGTGTTACTTTTCAAACATTTTAATTAGAAAGTGGAGGAAAGCATCATTCTCTTTGTAGAAATGTTTGGCACTTTCCTTTAGTGTAAATTATGGATAATATTCATAGATGTGAGAGGTAAATTTTTTGACAATGGTATTCAATCCAATAAAAAAACCTTTTATGAATAATTTCATAAATTGGGTATGATGTCATGTAAAATTTATGAGTGGTAACCACCTCACACAACTGTTTATGAATTGAGTCACTGATCAACTTTGCCTAGTTGATATATTAATTATTAGTATGTATGATTTAGATGTATTAGAACATCCATTATTGGTAATCCTTAGCTATGGTATTTTCTACCATTATATTAATTAGAGTGATAATATCACCAATAAACTCCTATTGAATAATCACATTAGGGACTTTGGATATGAAAACTTTAGATTTAACAAGCCAATGCTTATTTTTAGATTTGACATAGTCATCTCTATTCCTCTCATGAAACTCCCAAGTTGTCTCTAGAATAATCTCTATGAAGGCCTTGTGGTCTAGGATCATCAATATTTCTTTGATATCATCATCCCTAGGTTGCATTATGGTTTACCCTTTGGGGTTACTAACTTCCTTGTTCTCTTTATTATAGTGATTTTCCAACATCATGACCAACTCCAAATACTAAAAAAAATTAAAAAAGTGGTAACATGAGGCAACCCACTATCATAAATGCTTTGTGTCTTGTCATTCTTGAAATATGTGTTCACTCTGTTTCATAATTTGATCATATCAATGTGACCCAAGTCGGTGTAATTAACCATGTCTATGTTGGAGTCAATGTTAGATGGATAAATAATCCCTTGAAATAGATTCTTAATATTACATGATTTCTATCTTCCACCTTTTTTATTAGGCATTCTAGACATTTCCTGCTCATGATGGGTATGTGAGAGCAAGGATATTGGAACCATATTGTGAATGGGAACAATAAAATTGGAAAAGGAGAGGTGGAGGGAGGGGAGATGAAATCAAGAGGCTGTAATTCAAGTAAAAAATCTTGATGTTAGAGTTGTGAGGATACAGTGCAACTAAAAAATCCTAATGTTATAGTTTTGAGGCTATTGAGTAGTCTTGGAGTTCTAATGTTAGAATGAAGAGGTGAAATTTATCTCAAAAATACCAATGTTAGAGTTATGAGGCTAATTAAAAGTCTTGGAATTTTAATGCCATAATGAAAAGGGTGTAATGTAGCTTGAAAATCCTAATTTCAGAGTTGAGAGGCTACTAATTAGTATTAGAATTTTGATGGTAGATGAAAGGGATGTAATGTAGGTCAGCGGTTTTGATGATAATGATTTATCAACTACAAGGCATAAGGATAACTCCAACAAGAGAATGTCGCAAGTTATTTATGAAATGACCCAAAAATATGGTGAAATTAAATCCCATCAAGAGAAATAAGGTGAAATAGTAGTAGGAAAGGAAAAAATCCTAAAACCTTAGGTATTCTCTAAAACCTTAGGAAAAAATCCTAAAACTTGAATAACTCTAAAACCTTAGGTATTCTCATTGTTACTGGAAACACATATGAACCATGAAAAATTTACCTTCACTCACAAGGAATGAGAAAAAAATCTATTATGGCTGAAAAATAAAGATGTAGAGCTCAAAATATGGAAGTTTAGATTGAAAAGAATGAGAAAGGGGTTTATAATAAATAATGTGGTAGAAAATATACCCACATGTGTAAGTAGTGGACCTTATTAATGAGGGTCATTTTGGACTATGAGGGCTATAGATAATCCTTAAAAGCTTGATGGATACATAGTAGCCATTAGATTCTAATGATTATAGAGAAACCCTTAGAGTATGATGATTACAAAGTAGCCATTAGAGTATAATGGTTGTATAGTAGTCATAAGTGTCTAACACCTACCGAGAAGGCACCTAACTCCATCAATATTCTTGAAAATTTAGCTAAATATTAATTTTGGCCCTTCTTCCAGATTTTTATCTTCTTTGACCCAATTTATGAGAAATTGTGAATGGGGTTTCTCAATTTTCAAAAGATATGAATTTTGAGGACATGATACTTGAACAACATGCCCTAATTTCATCACTAAAATCATGGAACCTGTTTTCTGCTCTAGAGTCTAATATTTTTATTTTGGCAAGTTTGTGCCTTGAGCTTGTAGTAACTATTGGTATGATTGAATAAGTATTTGGGGTAGGCTATAATCATCCTAATTTATCTTTCATTGTTATTCTTACCAAGTCTAAAATGTAGACATGTATCTTATAAACTTGGTCTAAAAGGATTACAGATGAAACTTTATTAATATTTGAATTTGTATGAATCTATCTGTTTTAGGATTTTCATGACCTTTTCTCTAGTAATCAGGTCCATATCTACTCATTTTCAAATTATAATGACTAAGTAGTTATATGGTTTAAAATTAAGTTTTAATCACATTCAGATAGTGGTCTGGTTTTGGATTTGAGTTACATAGAGTGCCTATTTTTATGAACATATGTATTTTCCTTTGTCTTTATTTTATTCTTTCCTTAGTCATTTTTACCAAAGTTTAAATTTAAAATATATTAGTTCTTTTAGTTACCCCACAAGCCAATAGTCCCTTGCCTTCCTGCAAGTTCTCAAGCAAGTGAGGAGTTAAGGGTTGGTTGTTTTGTATTAGAGAGTATAATAGAGGACCAAACATGTTTTTTTTACAATTAATTATTTTCTTAGTTAGTTTTTATTGTGATTAATGTTGTTATGAATCATTTTTATATACTTTCCCTAATTATGGTGGATCCAAACATTATTTTTTCAAGTAAATATATATCAATTGAAAGTTTGTGAAGACTTTTGTTTATTAAATATGCATGTATATAGTGATTTTGTCCATAGTTATTCACAGTTGAATACCTTAGACTCTTGCATAATATTTTTTCATGGCTATGTGCATATTAGTCAGACAAAAAATTGATTTCATAGATGCCATCTAATCAAATGAATCAAATTTATATTCATTTTAAAATAGGGTTACATCTTTCTCTTTACCCTTCTTTTTGTTATTTTTTATAAATATGTTAAAGTAGGTAGATTAGATTAAAATTAGAAATCTATGTTTACATGTTTATCTTGATTGAAAACCTTGTAATTATTATTAATGCATTATTGAATCCATGTATGTAATGAATAATTATTACATCAGCCATATTTTAGTGATAAATCCAAACTAATGATTTTCTAGGCAGCGAATCCAAGAAATAAAAATTAACTATATTTTATCTAAATTTATTTCAAACATGCCCATTGAAATGGAAAAAATTTAGATTAAATACTGAGTTACCCAATAATACCAAGACATGGTGATATAAACCTTGGGGAAAATTTGTCTTTTTTAAAGAGAGGTTGGGTGGATTTCCACCTTACCTAAGTTGGTGTGCTAAAATACCCATCAATAATATCTTTCACAGTGTACTTGATATGCTATATACTTAACATTTTTTACTAACACATTTATCCATGGACTAGTATGATATGCCTATGATGGTTTTTAATAATCACATGCTTTCCTTTTTAGCACTTCCTTGAATGTGTTATTTGATTGATATTATCTTGCATTGTATTGCTTGTTTGAGCATTTGAATGTCATCCATTCCTTGCAGCCCATGTGCCTTTATTTTCCTATTTTTGACATTTGAACATGTCATTCTATGTTTGGTGGACATTTGACTATGTAATGTCCCTCCAATCGAGTAACATTTAAAGATGCCCATCATATGAGGTCTCCTTTAAACATTACCTTTTGTTTTGATTTTGAGTTCTATTGTGTATGCATTTGATTGATTTACAAGCTTGTATTGTTACTCACTATATGTTTCCATGATCTACATCATGCATCTTAGAACTTGAAATGATCACACTCTATGTACCTCATTACTATATCTACCTAGACATGCTAATATTATATTCTACATGATCCATTCAAAACTTCTATAGGTATCTTATATTTTTTAGTAAGATACTACTGGTTTATACTTACCTCACCTCAAAAGGGGGGCATATCAATACCCCACATGCCATAGAAGCATGACTTCCATAATTTTCACAGTTTTAGATTATAGAGGGGGCATGTTATGGAAACACGTTCTCCAAACTTATGCCAATTATTAGGTTCTAAAAATTCAATGGGGGAATATCATGGGAACATGTTCTTTGGACTTGAGAAAATATCAAATTTTGTGAAATTTCACAATTATATGATTCAGATGCACATTTGTGGTAATATTGTATACATTGGTACCATAATTATACCCATGTATCAACATGAGAGACATATGAGGTGCATATGCCATGAAAATGGCACCTTAATTTCAAAATCAAACCATCTTTTAAATTTCAAATACTACTATGGACCATTATCATACTTAGGATGGACTTTTACTAACTTTTATTGAGCCAATCTAGTACAATAGTTGGTTGACATTTTGGAAAGGTTGAGGTAATTAAATCATTCAATCCTACCAATTTTATAAGTTAAAATCAGTTAAATCATATAAATTTACTAGATTTATAGGATGGAGTTATTAATTAATCCAACCTTACTAGATGTATAGTATGATTTGATTAGATCACTCACACTTGCTAGGTTATAAATATGATTGGGTTACACAATTGAGATAAGATCAATTTCCATATGGAAACTCACCTTTTCACCAAGGTTGGGGGAATTTTATCCTTTAATATATTTCAAATTATCCTAATATCAACTTCAATTCTTCATAAGAAATCATCTCTTTAAATCAAATTACCAAAAGGAAAGATGGTTGCATAGACACACATTTGTACTCTTAGCTTAGCTATATTTACTTTTTAGCATTTCAAATTATTTCTATTTCAGATTTCATAGACTGATTATATATTATAACATTCTCTTGGTTATAGATTAGTCACCAAAAAAGCACTCAAGTAGGGATCACACAAAGATAAGGTATGTTATACACACCTAGGTATGCATTTATTTTCCTTTAAATTAGAAATTTAATCACTAGATTAAAGGGGGAAAATGTAGACACTAAATATGAATTATATAGCACCTCAATCTTGTACATTTGAAAAATACCTAACATGGTTGAACCCTTTAGTTCTAAGACCTTCTCATTGTTGAAAGGCTCTTGTTCACTATCTCATTGTGCCAAATTATTTCTCTTAGTCTGACCACTATTATTATAATGAATAGGCCTTATATAGTATGAAAAATTCTCTAAACCTAACCATTATCTTTCTCTACTTGTTTTGGACATGTACCTATTTTATAACATCTCAGGCACTTGCATCTAAGTAAGACACTTATGTCGACACAAGTTTTCCTTTTCAAACTAAGTGTCTAGTGCCTAAAAATCAGCCAATTTGTAAATGAAATGTATTCTTATGGTCAACCTAAGTGTCTTAGTGTGAGATATTTTTAAAAGGGTTTGGTATATATACAAGATCAACCCTCATTCATCCCTCACCTATAAAATATTAGGAACTCAAAAGGTAACTTACCAAAAATAACTCAATTAAGCATTAAAGTGATGAAACCTAACCTATTCATCTCTATTTCCATATTAGTCATAGGAAAAGTATCCTTATAGGTTTGAAGTACTAAAAGAGCATCTCATGAGCCATATTTTATAAGTTACAAGATAGATCAATATATGTACTTTATTATCATGCAGTGCATCCTTATGCACATAAAATACAATATGTAGGGGATAGATACATGAGTTTGAGGCCCTATTTAGAGTATTAGATATGTAGATAAACCCACTGATAGAGGGGTACTTGGGGAAGCTCAAAATTGTGTGACCACTATCCCATTTTTCCCATAATTACTCCATGGGTGAGGAATCTAGGTTTTGATCATTTGAAAAAGAGAGATAACCTATACACATGATATTTATACCTCAGAATAAAGGTGATAAAAAACTAAAGGCTCTAGTTGGTTGTATTCATATCTAGTCATTATTCTGTATTGCACACTTATATCTAGTTTAGACACCAACATTGATGTAACTATTCATATCTAATGCAAGCATATAAGGCCATATAAAAAATAAAATAATCTAACAACTATTCTAGGATCTTGATCAAGTCCACTTTGAGCCTATTTCAATCCAAATCGACATTCACATAGTAAACTAAGTACACTTGCTTTCAACTAGCTGCAATATCAATTAATAGTTGTAATTTTTATTTTTGGCATATCTACGTATTATAAATTCAAAATATTATTTATCTGAGTTTAAAAATTAGTCAACCTACTATATATCTATTTATCAACCTTGTGCTTATTCATTTCTATATTTTTAACCCTAAATATCTACGCATGTCTAAATTTAGTGTTAAATAATTATCCAAACAATTCTCCACATGTTAGCACATACTTCTAAATGATTACATATTTTGACATAACTTGATGTGTTTCAGTCTTTTATTTTAAGATGAGTAATTTGTAATATAAATTTACCACATCAAAATGGGGAATATTAATGGGATTGTTAGAGAGATTCAAGCTTCCATTTATATAAAATTTAGATTTACAAACATATTAAATGATTTAGAGAGTTTATATTCATTTATATTATAAATTTAGTTTAAATTATGGAACAAATATTTACATTCTGAGACATATTTGGGGTTATATACAATGCATGTGATATTTTTTTACAAGAACATAAGTTACATTCTTTTAGATATTTCAGATTTGGGAAAAAATTAAAAATAGATGTATAACATTCTATATCATGTTGGCACCAATTGGATCAAATTATGGGGCACAAACATTCTTCATGCTCACACTATTATAATTTTATATTCAAGGGCATGGAATTGATGTGACATTTATGGTACATAAGGTAACATATTGAGTCTATAAATCCATATAAAGTGGTTGATTCACCCTACATGAGCTTATTATAGTCTCAAATTTCATATTGAGTATAAATATCACTTAAATGAGTAGTGTGACGAAGGTTTAGTGTCACTCAATGACCTATAACTACTCCCTCTTCATGAGGGTTAATGAATTTATTCAACCAATCCATTTCCCTTAGCTTAGTAAATTTATACATAGGGGCATGATCGCCCCCATTATCCAAATGATTCAACAATAATAATGATTATCAAATGCTTTAATAAGAAGCATCATTATCCAATTCTTCAAAAGGAAGCATCATCTCCAACATGTAACAGGGAAACATGAATCACATGTGTATTTTGTCCTTGCTCTTAAAATTTAAAGAGTTTCATTTATCTATTTAATTTCAAATTTAATTATGGACATTGATTACTATATGTTCATTGTAGGTTGCTTGGATAAAAATACACACTTAGAGCCTTCTCCCAAAGATAAAGTGTTTTCAAAAACTAAGGCACTTATCTTTATCCTTTTTCTTTAGCATTGATTTTAATTTAAATACTACAATAAAAAGGGGAAATTTTTAAATACTAAAATATGGTATCAAATACTTGGAAATGTTAGTGTTGACCTATCCTTACATTACGGGATTTATGTGTAAACATATGGCTCTTTCACACCCTCCTCTTATATCCACATGATTTCTATGAGTCTCATGTTCTTAATTTACTATAAATCTCATACATAAAATCCATAGTCTACGCATAACATGTTCATTATCATACTCAAACTATCTCCATAGTCTATTTATAACATGTTCATTATCATACTCAAACTATCTCAAGATCATTAGATCAATATTCTTGACTTTCAGATGAGTTCATAATAATAAAAAAACTAGTGGAATTTTGAAGGTCTCCAAATCTGATGAACCTATGCCCATACCAACCAATGGTCATTTTTTTCAAATTTAAATTATATTTATGGAATTGGGTTATACATTTTTCATGTTAGTGGTGTTAAAAATTCCCAAATGATTTCATATAAATACATAATAGGTATAAGCCTATTGAATCATCTATAAATCCTTAAAGAAACATCTATACACATCTGCACAATCAAATTGACCACCTTAAACTTCCCAATTCAAAAATTACTCACAAGGAGTAGGACCTAGCCAAGTGTCAATCACCTAATCCAAGTCAAGTTTCCATTGTCAAATGTTAAATGATAGATTACACATTGACAAATTTATCTAGGTAGATCTAGACACTCTTATTACTAATCTGAGTGACTTATAATCCATCTTCCAGTTTTTTAGCCACCTAGGTTTAGTCTCAAATATATAAAAATAGTAACAAGATAGGTATCTAAATTATTTAGGTTACTTCCATTTATATTAAGTTACATTTGTACAATCATACTCTACTTTAACATTTAGATAAATGATTTATTATAATATATTAAACAATATTAATAGTGCAAAAGTTTTATATTATTTGATCAATTTAATCCAAAATGAGCTAACATGTTATGTTCAAATGGTTTAAATATTTTGAGGACTTATGACATATAGTTAAATATAGTGATCTTAATATTTTTTTAATGATCAGACTAAAGTGTGGGTCCAATCCTTCAACTAATTTTGGTGTAATGTTTTAGAGCAAACCAAATCTCAAATTTAAAGTGAATGATACTAAGAATGAGGAAAAATTAATACTTAATGAATTGTCATAACCTACTAATAGGTTGGTATTATCATCTTCTCAAACGAGGAAATTTTCATGATTATCTAAATGTCCTCATAAGAGACTACATAAATTACTTGAGTGCAATAACATATCTTTCCTTCCCCAAAAATAGATTGATATGAATAAGGAATCACTAAGGGATTCAATTCTAATGCACACTATGATTATCACAGATGTGAAGGACACTCTAAAAATAAATGCTACACACACACACACACACACACACACACACACACACACACACACACACACATCTATATGTGTGTGCATGTGTACATGAAACATGCACGTGCATGTACACGTGCACACGCACACGTGCACACACATAAATATATGTGTGTGTACATGAAACATGCATGTGCATGTACACATGCGCACACACACATGCACACACATAAATATATGTGTGTGTACATGCACACACATATAGATGTGTGTGTGTGTGTGTGTGTGTGTGTGTGTGTGTGTGTGTGTGTGTGTGTGTGTGTGTGTGTGTGTGTGTGTGTGTGTGTGTGTGTGTGTGTGTGTGTGTGTGTGTGTGTGTGTGTGTGTGTGTGTGTGTGTGTGTGTGTGTGTGTTTTTATTAAACATGATTCATATATAATATAATAAAACATATTACATGAAAAATAAAAAATATGGTTGATATGGAAGCACAACCCAAAAATTGAACACACTGGAGATATAGGAAACCCAAACTACCAAGAGTTCATTACATCATTGATGAAATCAACAAAAAAATAAAAGATACCAAAACCACCCATTAAGCAATAGAAGCCACTAACCTTGTAGATGGAGGACGTAGCAGAGGAGGAATATTGATTTTTTCACCCCAGCCTCCCCATTAGGGGGGAGATATCATGTATGGTCCATACATCATATTGTTTATTTTATTATTTACTCTCTTCTTTAGCTTCATCATTAAGATTTGGTGGGGGAGATGGATAGAGATAGATGAGGAAAATTTCCTTGCTCAGTACCATATATGGGAGCAAGCCTTACATGATAAAGATCAAGTGAAAACCACCCTCAAAATCCTCTTAAGGAGAAGAATATTCATCTAGAAGGAGGGGGAGGGTGGATAAGGTGATTCGAACAATATTTCAGGTGACAATTCAAGTGACGGTTCTACCCCAATTAGTGGTAGAACTTCTGGGAGCTATAAATTTTGCACCATAGCTTCATTTGACTCCCCTTTTAAACTATTGGAAATATAAGAATGAGGGGAGCACCATGAGATGGTAATTAGCTCTACTTGGTGGGTTTTGAACCCCAAAAACCAAATTGAAGTGCCCCAAATTTTAATTTTAATAATATAGTCTATAACTAATAAGCTTTTAAAAATAGTAATTCCTTGAATTTTAATTTGTTGTAAATCATGAAAGTCAAACCAATTAATCTCCTTCAATATTGGTGACCTTCCACGTCCTCCTCCTACCTTTGAAATGTGTATAAATAAAGATGCAACCTGAAATAGAAATTAGACATCTCTTCTCAGAGATAGGCATATGTTTAGGTCTACAAATTTGATAAATAAAACATCTCTTGTCAGAGATAACATTATTACAATTATGTTGTTCTTTTTTCTTGAATTATATTTCAATAAAAGATTTTGAGTTTTGGATCATAAGGTCAAGTGGATCCTAGATCTATGGTGTCTGTTGTTCCCAAAATCTATCACTCATTTTTGGGACAACATATGAACTATTTTAGTCCTGCAGACCAAAATTATCTCTTCCCTTCTCAAAAAATTATTTTGAGCAATCAAATTCTTCATTTTTCAAGATTTTTCAGCTAAAGGACTAGTAGGTTCAATGGCTTCAATAGGTGAGTTCTCAAAAAGGAACAAGTTTCTAATACTTAGGAAATTTCAAGAGTGGTTCAACACCTTGGTTCAACCAAAAATGTTCATTAACAAGCTTCAAAGGAAGGATTGAACCATTGAACCATTGAACCCCACTTCCAAAAAGGTTCAATGGTTCAACAGGTTCAAAGGTTCAATGACGTTAGCAAGGTTAAAGAGTTAAGTGCTTCACCAAAAGTTCAAAGTTCAAACCACTTCGGCAAGTTCAAAGAGATCGAAAGACTTAGAAGAAAAGAAGGCTTCGAAGAACAAAGGAATGAACTGTTGAACCATTGAACCATTAAACCTTGAACCAAATTGGTTCAATAGGTTTAATGGGTTCAATGGGTTTGATGGGTTTGAAGAGATCAAAAAACTTAGAAGAAAATAAGGCTTCAAACACAAGATTGAACCATTGAACCAAAGTTAGTTCAACCCATCAGTTCAATCAATTAGTTCAAAGGACTACCCTAAAGCCAAAAGAATAAGTTCCCTTATAGAGGGTAGTGAACTAAAGGCAAGTGCCCTTGTGGAGGGAAGGGAGCATTGGTTCAAAGATCAAAGAGAAGGCTGAAAGGGTAAGGTTTCCTTCATATTTTTGTTTGAAGAAATTACCAAGTAAAGGAACCAAAAGAATTCCTTCAGAAAGATTTTCTGTGGAAGAATTTCAAAAAGACAAGGTGAATTATTTTAGACAAAAAGTCCAAAGGAATTCATTCATACTTTTTTCTAAAGGAATTCCCCTAAAAAGAAAAGCAAAATCTCAAAGAAAAGCGGATAAGGTGAAGGAATTCCTTCAAACATTTTGTCTGAAGGAATTAGCCTGAAAGGAATTAACTTGAAAGAATTAACCTGAAGACTACCTGAAGGACCCTGAAGGGTAGGTACCCTTGCAGGGGGGTCTCGACACCAAGAAAATGGACCTTTCTCAAAGAGCCGAAGGGACACCTTCCCTTTGGGGTGTTCTAAAGACAAAAAATCCAAAGGAATTTCAAGGCTTCAAAGAGACTTAGAAAAATAAAGGAAGCAATGGAACAAAGAATGAACCAATGATCTGATTGAACCTTGAACCAAAAGAGTTCAAAATTTAACGGTTCACAGGTTCAACGGTTCAAAGAAATCTCTAAGCAAAGGAAGAAAATAGATGATTCTAGAGAGAAGTTCAAAGGGACGATTCAACCAAAGAGTAAAGAAATGATTGAACCAGGGAAGCGATAGAACCAAGGAACTAATAAAGACCACCTAAACCATTGAAATATTGAACTAATGAACTTTCAGAGGTTCAAAGGTTCATGGTTCAATATGGTTTAAACAACTAGCAACCATTGACGTCCCCACGGACGTCAAATTTTTAGGTAATGAAATATTCATTGATTTTTAAATGTGGCACAGAACTTGAAAAATAAACCAAGCGACTAGCTAAAGAGAGAGACTGAGAGCTCAAATTGTGATAGGGAAGATAAAACAATACAAAAATATCTACAAAGGAGTTATTTTTAATAGGTGAAATAGTCCACCAAGTAGACTTCTGAGCACAACAAATCAAGGATGCAGCCTATTTTTCTTCCATGAAGTAAATGCAAAGTGGATAGCTATGTAACTAAGGAGGAAAGGACCAGGTAACCTATACTTTGGAAGAGACATATAAGATGAATTGGCATGCCAAAGTTAAGGCTGATGCACTGTTTCAAACATGACCCTTGACAGAACTAAAAATGCATTCAAGGCATTGAATGCAGCATGGGCCGTTCCATGGAACAAAGTGCCAAGCCTTTCTTGGCTGCCATATATTGTAATCTCTTGTTTTATGCAAAGGAGATCTTTTCCATATTATAAAAGCAAAACTCTGCCCAAATTGAAAGGTGATTATTGAGACTTTGAGCTCAGATTGTTGATCATATTACTTTATATGAATGAGAAAGCAAGTTACTTTTAGACTTTGTGCTGTTATAACTTGTGTTATTTTGGGAAATTATTATTATGTCCATTTTCTAGGAACATTCTTATTTATTTAATCTAACAAGCAAAACTAGTGGAAGTAATCAAGAAGGTGTCCTGAAGCCAGTTGTGAAAAGACTTTGTGCTGTCACAATTGTCTTCAGTGTGTTTTTAGTTCCTTTCTATGTAAAGGATCTTGGAACAACTTTGTGCCCACATTATCTTTCATATTTCACTCTTTGGGCAATTGAGGTGGAGACTTTGTGTTACACCTCATTCTACTAGTTACTACACCCTTGTTTCCTGTTGGTTACCCACCAAAAATAACTCATGCACCCTGTTGTAAAGACCACTTTTGAAAGAAGAGAAGTGCTTTCAATATTATCACCAGAATTTCTCCTTTGTCTATGAACATAATCTCTGAAAAAAGAGAGATGGATGGTGTAGTCCTACCCTTGAGTGTTATTTTTTGCTTATATATAGTATATAGCACCTCATATTTATAGGGAACCTCCCTTGATGAGAGGAGAGATTTGTCCACCTCTAATGTGGTAAACCTACACATCTGGCTGACCAATCTCCCTATGCTATGGTTAAAGAGACTTATTTTGCTCATCAATTAGCTGTCGACAAAATATTCACCCAATAGTTTTTTAGTGACTTTGCTAGAGAAAGAGCGCATAGTTTGAAGCCTTAAGCTTTAAGCTGAAGTAGAGCCAGTTCTTTCCCATTTTTATTCTACAATCTAGCAACTCCACACTATACTAGAAGCTAGAGAGCCCAAGGTGTTTTTAACCCTATTTTTGAGTTGGTGCAGTAGGGAAATTTCAATTTGTTCCCTCCCGAACTTCAAGTTTTATGATCCAAGAGTGTTCCTCCTACCCATACCAGGTCACCAACACAAGGTAGATCTTCTTTTTCTACTGTTAGTAGAGCTTTGCCTATACATATTCCACCCAGATTTTTTATCCCCCTTTTCCATAATCAAATCATGGTGGTTCAAGGCCCCTAGGGTAACTCTTTTGGTCCACTCAATCTTACTCCACCTCTACATGAGCTTCCATGCAGTTCAAAGAAAAATTTCCCCAAATTCTTTGGTGATGGGAGAGTTCATCCTGATGAACATATTGTTGCCTTTAGCATAGCCTATGGTGTGATAGGCGTGGAGTATGAAGATGTAGCAGTCAAGTTATTTGTGGAAACACTATAAGGCGCTATTGTAGATTAGTTCTACCATCTATAAGCTTAGTCAATGACTTATTGGGACAATCTTAAAGCTAAATTTGAAGCCAGGTTCAAGCCTATAGAAGATGTGCATGCCTTGTTGGCCCAACTCACATAGATGAAGAAGGAACCTCATGAACCTATGAGGGACTTCATTTACAAGTTTGACAAGCTAAAGAACTAGATTCCTATAATTACTTAGCCAACACCTAAAAACCTCAAATGCTTCTTCATCAATTCATAGCTACCTAAAGTGAGTTTTCTACTAATATGGGCTGGCCACATAGACCTTGTTGCTACTCAAGATTTGGCTACTGAGGTAGAAGATGACCTTATCTTGGCAGGAAAGATAAAGAGAGATCATAACAGAGGTAAATCCTCTTCATCTTATGAATACTCACCTATAGTCACCACTGAAAGCAAATGGTGAAAGGAATGTCATTTTCCCCTTCATACATAGATATACCAAGGACATTCTCCAATTAGTCATATCAAGGCAATACTACCAAGAATCAAGGGTAGCCAAATCATCTTCCTCCCTCATGGGGGAACCTTGCCATTGAAGCACCTCCAACCAATTCAACAGTTGGATACATTGAAGCAGAGTCAGATTTCTCCTTCTAGCCTGAGTTGAACCTAGAAGATCACACTAATATATTCACAAAGGGAGAAGAAGAATTAGCTGATGACTCCAACATTAGTTTCTTGAATTACCATGATGAACCCAAAAGTGAAGGTAAAGTAGCTAAGGGATTATATGCTATGTTCACCTGGTCCAAGCATTAGTCAACCCAATAAATTGATCAAGAAAAGATAGAGGAGTGACCTCAACTAGCAATTTCAATTGCTAAGTAGGGAACCACTCTACCTTTCTAGCCAAAGGACCCAGTGATTGTAGGAAAGGTAAGTACATCAAAAATCCCTACACCTTTTACTTCAAATTCATAGACCAGTCTTCCCCCTCCAAAAAACTAAAAGGATGAACTCCCATATTTTGTTCCTAGTCCATTTCAAACATTTGACATAATTGACTATATAAAGAATACCAAAATTCAAATGTCTAAATTTGAATTCTTACAATCTAACCCTGAGTAATTAGATAAGTTGGTTCAATGTGTAAAGAACCAAGCCATTCTTGTAGGATAAGAAATTATGAAGGTAACCTGTGATCCCCCCAAAAACACATCTACCAAGATTAACTTTGTCATTACTCCTCCTACTATCTTGGGAGGACTGAACCATTTTATGTCTCCCTACTGATAAATAGACACCAACTAAATAATTACATCATAGATTCTGATGCATCTGACAATGTCATGCCTACCAAAGTGGTAGAATACCTTGGTCTCACACTGACAGAAATTTGGGAGATGTTTCTCCATGGAGAACAAATAAGTGCCACTGCTGGGACAAATAAAGGATGCCCAATTTGCATTTGCAGCATTCCCAGACAAGAGAATCAAGATGACTGTCCTGGTGGTTGACGTCCTAACATCATATGACATCCTTCTTGGCTAAATTTTTTGTAAGGATGTTGGTGGAAATTTTTGCATGAACCTATCTAAGGTGAGGATCCCAGCCAGAGGTGTTATGTAGAGATTGCTCCCTGAGAAGGAAGAAAAATATGTAGTCACTCAAACATCAGTGCCTGAAACTCAAATTTTGTTTGAGACTTCAAGCATGGGTAATTACTTCTTATCTATGGAATAAGTTCATGAGGCATATGATGAAGCTCCTAAATGTGTCAATCTAAAAATTGGTTCAGATGGAATAACAGAAGGATTGGTGGAGTGTAGTGCAAGTGTAGAAGAATCTCCCCATCCAAACAAAGAATAATCTAAGAAAAAATTAGTGTTTGAGGAGGTATGGTTTCTAGAATTTGATGGCAGATGCTCCTCTACTAGTTTAGGAGCTAGGATTGTGTTGATATCTCCTCAAGAAGATATTTTTTCTTCATCATACAAGTTGAAGTTCAACAATACCAACAACACAACTGAGTATGAATCTCTATTGCTTGGATTTAAGGTTGCTCAAGATAAAGACATCAAACTCCTTCATGCCAAAGGAGATGTTAAACTGGTGGTTTGTCACATAAGGAACCTTTATCAAACCAAAAATGAGAGATTGCACCACTACTGCAATATAGTCTGGGATCAAATTGAAAGCTTTGATGCTCTCAACATCTCTGCCATACCTAAGAAATTTAGTGACTGAGCTGATGTACTAACTATTTTAGCAACTCTCTTAGTTCTTCAATCTAATTTTAAGGGAGATAGGTACACTATTAAAATGGTCTTTTGACCTACTATGCTTGACATTACCAATCATTGGAAAGTGTTCGATGGTGATAACCAAATCATTGCCTTTTTGGAGCAAAAAGACAGCTTTGAACAACTTCATTTCAAAGCTAGTGAGCCTTAGAAGCTTGAACCAACCTCTAAATCAAGTGTAGCCATAGGGGAAGAATTCCTACAACTTAAAGGAAATAAAATCCCAAAAGGCCTAGTTTCCCTTGAGAAGCTATTTGACAAGAATGATAGATTCATCAAACAAAAACAAATGAATTCAAGCTCCTCCCAGGAGTTTGACTAAATAAATTTGGGTACCAAAGAAACTCCCAAGATGGTGAACATTGGGAAGTACTGCACTCAGGAAGAGAAGTTCAAGTTCACTACTTTGCTTCACCAGTAGATAGATGTTTTGGCATACTCCTATGATGATTTAAAGTCACTCAGGCTTGAAGAAATTCACCATGAAATTCTTCTTGAAGATTATTCAGTGCCTTACAAGCAAAAATCCAAATATATCAGGTACTATTCTATCTAAAATACAAAAAATGTTGAATGTTAGGATAATTTTTCCAATCCATCATTCTACATGGATTACCAACATAGTACCCATGAGGAAGAAGAATGGAAAAATTTGCCTCTATGTGGACTTCAAAAATTTAACTCAGTCATCCTTAAAGGATAACTATCCTTTGCCCATCATGGATCAAGTCCATCAGTTAGTGATTAGTTTAAAAATATTATCAATGCTAGATGGCTTCTCAGGGTACAATCAAGTTGAAGTTGGTAAGGCAAACCAGCATAAGACTACCTTCACCATACCTTGGGGCACCTTTGTCTATCGAAGAATGCCATTTGGCCTGATAAATGCTGGCGTCACTTTCTAGAGAGTAATGGACCTTGCTTTTAAAGATGAAATGGGTAAGTTCATTATGGTATACCTTGATGACTTGACTATCTTTTCCAAGCATCGCCCTGACTATGTGTGCCATTTGCAACAAGTGTTAGAACACTACCACCAAAATGGCATTTTTTAAAACCCCAAGAAGTCTATTTTTGGACTAGCAGAAGGGAAACTTCTTGGACACATTGTGTCTAGAGAAGGCATAAAGATTGACTTAGATAGAGCCAAGTCCATCCAAGAACTTACTCTACCCACAAGTAAGACTGCAGTTCACTCTTTCTTTGGAAAGGTGAATTTTTTACGAAGGTTCATCCCCGAGTTCACTAAGAAGACTTGCCACATTGTGGACATGATGAAGGGCAAAGCCACTTTCTGATGGACTATAGAAGGTAAGTCAACATTTGAAGACATCAAGATAGCTATTGCCCATGCCCCAATTTTAGTTTGTCTAGATTATACCAAAGATTTCATAGTGTATAATTATGCTTTTAAACACACACTTTCAATAATTCTAGTTCAACAAATTCAAGAAGTTGTGGAATCTCCCATTTATTTCATGAGCTATCCTCTCAAAGCTCATGAGCTAAAGTACTCAAACATGGAGAAGCACACTTATGTAGTGGTAAAGGTAGTGAAGCATTTATCCTTTTACATCCTAAATTCATACACTACTACCTTGGTTCCTGACACCACAGCCAAATCCATATTAACTCAGTAGGAGTTTGAAATGAAAAGAGGTAATTGGATTGCTAAAATCTAGGAGTTTGATCTAGTCATCAAACCAATAAAGTTAGTGTAGGGAAGGGGCCTATGCCAATTGATTGCTGACAATAGAATAGAAGAAACAAAGCATCGAGAAGAAGAAATTGAAGACACACCAACAGTCCTCTTTGTCTCCACCATGAATGAGTGGTATTCAATTATTGCTCATTTTCTTACTTATGGTGAGTGTCCTACTCACCTATTTCATAAAGAAAGGAGGATTGTCAAGTTAAAAGCTTCCAATTTTGTCCTCTAAGACAATAACCTATATAAGAGGAGCCTTGATGGAGTGTTCCTTTACTGCCTAGCTAAAGAGCAACAGAACCAACTTTTGAAGTTCTTCCATAATCTGGCCTATAGAAGACACTTTTCTACTTTTGTAACTACCCATAAGATTATGTGAGCCAAGTATTAATGACCAACTCTCTTTCAAGATGCATACAAATGGGTACAAAGATGTGAACTATGCCAACAGTTCATTGGAAGACCTAAATTAGTTGCTCTGCCTCTTAAGCCAATGGTGATAAAAGAGCCATTTTAGCAATGGGGAATTGATTTCATTAGTGCTGTAAACCCATATTTAAGTGATAGACATGATTATTTCCTCAAAACCACATATTACTTCACCAAGTGGGTGGAAGCTATTCCAACCAAGCATGCTACTTCAAAAGTAGTGTGTTATTTCCTCAAGGATAACATCATTTCCAAGTTTAGGGTCCCAACCAAGATTATGACAGATAATTCTACCTATTTCTCTTCTCATGAGATCACTCAGTTCTATTTTTATTATGGGATTACCCTCTCCCACTCCTCTGATTATTTCCCATAAGAAAATGGTCAAGCTGAATCAATCAACAAGAACTTGGTGACCATCATCAGGAAGCTAGTGGATGACAACCAATGAACATGGCATAAAGCATTGGTTGATGCTTTATGTGTAGATAGAATTACACCCAAGAGGGTGATAGATATGTCACCCTTCCAACTTCTATATGGTCTCAATGTAGAGATACCAATCACCCTAGAATTGCCATAATTGAAATTAGCTAAGGCAGTCAAATATCAGACATATGAAAGCTCCATCAATAAGAGGATCATGTGATTGACTGAGAAAGATGAGCAACAAACTATGGTGGTGGACTAAATTGTTGTGCATCAAAGTCTGGTGAAGAAGCTCTTCGACTAGAAAGCAAAAAACCATGATTTCTAGATTGGAGATCAAGTTTTGTTGTAGGACAAAAGAAGAGAACCAAAGGGAATGCATGGAAAATTTGATTCCCTTTGGAAAGGCCCATTTACTATCCATCAACTCCATGGTGAAAATAATTTCTTATTAAAATATCAAGATGACACACCCTTTTCTCTACCTCACAATGGGCAACAACTGAAGCACTTCAATTCTTGAAGTATCAGATAAGTTCACCTATACATATGTATATTTGTATAGTTTTTAGTTCTTTTTTGTTCTTTTCATTTTCATTTTTGAAACCTTTATTTTTTGGGTAGCATGACTCCATAGCCAAATGGTATACTTAAAGGCACTAGAGATTCTGATTTCTACTTCCCTTAGCTATTCCAAGTTTTCAATTGAAGGAAGTTCCCCAACTGGAGCTAGCTGTTGTTCCCAAAATCTATCACTCATTTTTTGGACAACATAAGAAATATTTTGGTCCTATATTCCAAAATTATCTCTTCCCTTCTCAAAAAATTATTCTGAGTATTCAAACTCTTTATTTTTCAAGCTTTTTTAGGTAAGGGACTAGCATGTTCAATAGGTCCAATAGCTTCAACATGTGAGTTCTCACAAAGGAACAAGTTCCCAAGACTTAGGAAATTTCAAGAGTGGTTCAACACCTTGGTTTAACCAAAAATGTTCATCAACAAGCTTCAAAGGAAGGATTGAACCAGTGAACCTTTGAACCATTGAACCCTGCTTCCAAAAAGGTTCAACAATTTAATGGGTTCAAAGGTTCAATGACATCAACAAGCTTAAAGAGTTAAGTGCTTCACCAAAAGTTTAAAGTTCAAACCACTTCGGCAAGTTCAAAGAAACTGAAAGACTTAGAAGAAAAGAAGGCTTCAAATAATAAAGGAATGAACCATTGAACCATTGAACTATTGAACCTTAAACCAAATTGGTTCAATGGGTTTAACAGATTCAATGGGTTCAAAGAGATTAAAAAACTTAGAAGAAAAGAAAGCTTCAAATGCAAAATTTAACCATTGAACCATTGAAACAAATTTGGTTCAATCGGTCGGTTCAAAGGACTACCCCAAAGCTGAAAGAAGAAGTGCCCTTGTAGAGGGCAGTGAACTAAAGGCAGGTGCCCTTGTAGATGGCAAGGAACATTGGTTCAAAGATCAAAGAGAAGACCGAAAGGGTAAGGTTTCCTTTGGATTTTTATTTGAAGAAATTACCAAGTAAAGGAACCAAAAGAATTCCTTTGAAAAGATTTTCCATGAAAGAATTTCACAAAGACAAGGCAAATTCTTTCAGATAAAAAGTCTAAAGGAATTCACCCGAAAGGAAAAACAAAATCTTGAAGAAAAGCAGACAAGGTGAAGGAATTCCTTCAGACATTTTATTTGAAGGAATTCACCCGAAAGGAATTAACCTAAAGGAATTAACTCAAAGACCGCTCAAAGGACCCCAAAGGGTAGGTACCCTTGCAGGGGGCTCTCAGCACCAAGAAAATGGACCTTTCTCAAAGACCCAAAGGGACACCTTCCCTTCGGAGTGTTCCAAAGACAAAAAATTTGAAGGAATTTCAAGGCTTCAAAGAGACTTAGAAAAATAAAGGAAGCAATGGAATAAAGAATGAACCAATTGAACCTTGAACCAAAAGAGTTCAAATTTCAATGGTTCACAGGTTCAATGGTTCAATGAAAGCTCCAAGAAAAGGAAGAAAATAGATTATTCTAGAGACAAGTTCAAAGGGATGGTTCAACCAAAGAGCAAAGAAGTGATTGAGCCAAAGAATCAATGGAACCAAGGAACTGATAAAGACCACCTGAACTATTGAACTATTAAACCAATGAAATTTCAAAGGTTCATGGTTCAATATGGTTCAAACAACCAACAACCATTGAAGTCCCCACAGATGTCAAATTTAAGGTAATGAAATATCCATTGATTTTTAAATGTGGCACAGAACTTGAAAAATAAACCAAGCAACCAGCTGAAGAGAGAGCCTAAGAGCTCAAATTGCTATAGGGAAGAGAGAATAATACAAAAAGATTAGAAATATCTACAAGGGAGTTATTTACAGTAGGTGAAATAATCCACCAAGTAGACTTCTGAGCACACCAAATCAAGGATGCGGCCTATTTTTCTTCCATAAAGTAAAGACAAAGTGGATAGCTGTGTAACTAAGGAGGAAAGGACCAGACAACCTATACTTTAGAGGAGACATATAAGATGAATTAGCACGCCAAAGTTAAGGCCGATGCATTGTTCCAAACATGACCCTTGACAGAACTAAAAATGCATTCAAGGCATTGAATGCAGCATGGGCCATTCCATGAAATAAAGTACCAAGCCTTTTTTGGCTGCCATATATTGTAATCTCTTATTTTATTCAAATGAGATATTTTCCATATTATAAAAGCAAAACTCTATAGAACTTGAAAGGTGATTATTGAGACTTTGAGCTCAGATTGTTGATCATATTACTTTATTTGAATGAGAAAGCAAGTTACTTTCAGACTTTGTGCTGTTGTAACTTGTGTTATTTTAGGAAATTGTTCTTATGTCCATTTCCTAGGAAAATTCTTGTTTATTTAATCTAACAAGTAAAACTAGTGGAAGTAATCAGGAAGGTGTCCTGAAGCCAGTTGTGGAAAGACTTTGTGATGTCACAATTGTCTTCAGTGTGTTTTTAGTTTCTTTCTTTGTAAAGGATCTTGAGATGAATTTGTGCCCCCATTATCCTTCATATTTCACTCTTTGGGCAGTTGAGGTGGAGACTTTGTATTACACCTCATCCTATTGGTTATTGCACCCTTGTTCCCTGTTGGTTACCCACTAGAAAGAACTCCTTCACCCTACTACAAAGATCAATTTTGAAAGAACAGTAATGCCTTCAGTATTATCACCAAGATTTCTCCTTTGTCTGTGAACATAATCTCTAAAAAAAGAGAGATGGATAGTGTAGTCCTACCCTTGAGTGTTATTTTCTACTTATATATATAGTATATAGCTCCTCATATTTATAGGGAACCTCCCCTTGATGAGAGGAGAGATTTGTCCACTTCTGATGTGGTAAACCTGCACATTTGGCTGACCAATCCCCCTATGATATGGTTAAAGAGACCTATTTTACTCATTAGTTAGCTGTCGACAAAATATTCACCCAACAATGTCCATAGTTATGATATTTTCCATAACCCTGTCACTCCTTATCTCTGTACTAGTAGTCATGTAGGGGATCCTCAAGTGACACTTGGTTGATCACACATGAGGCACAACCCTATTATTTCAACATGGTGTGAAGGTGCCTGAACTCCATCTCCACTTTGTCATATTGAATTTAAATATAAATCATACATTAAATAAGACAAAGATTCTATTATAAGTAAAAACAATTTTTCCTAAGATTTATCTATTAAAAGTAGCAACATTCCTATATTTCCAAAGATTAAAAAAAAAAATCAATGCAAAAGATGTGTCATATTTGTTGATAATTCTCAAGGAGGTGGGATGTATCCCCTAGAAGGATGATGTTCTAGGTGAATGATTTAGGCTTAAAAGGTTGTAAAAATAAGTGAATCTAGTTCCAAGCATCCTGATCTCTAACACAACCAAAAAATGTGTCTAAAGGACTTAGTATGCCCATATGAAAAACATCTGGGTGGAGGAATTCCCATGTGAAGTAATGTTTCTCCCACTATGAGACCTGGGTACAATAAATACCAAGAAAAAATGTCCTTTTTGGGTTTAACAATAGTAGACCTGACTGATAACAATATATTACTCCAAAAATAAAGAGGGTTAGTGATATTCTATAACTTTTTAAGCATCTTCCAAGTGATGTCAATCAAGGAAAGCCATTTAGAATTGAGTTGGGGTTGATACAAAACATATGAGTCAAAGGATACGAATGTAAACATTTCTACCATCTGGGGGAACTTGCAAGAATAATTTTTTGCAACACATAATCAATAAAAACCATTTGAGTTTTAGAAATAAGTTTAAATTCCTAAGCATCAAGCCTAAAATTGGACTTGAGGTGATCCCAAGTTAGCCAAGATCAAGTGCATTTGTCAAATATACCCCCAATAAATTTAATACCCTAGAAAAAAGAGTCTCTAAGCTTTAATTATGGGATCTTTAGTAAGGGTTTATCTTTGAGAGAGATAAAAAGAGACTACCATAGTGAATTAGAATTGATAAATAGGCAAGTTTTGAGGCCATCCCCTTTCCTAATTAGCAAGGGTTTATTAGTTTCCCAAGCTTTCTAGATGATTTTAACAATAAAGGTCCCAATAATTTTGATAGTAACTAAATTTATAATTAAATTTTGAAAACCTAAACTTCACTAGGCTCTTTCCCATAGAGATAACTTGAAGAAATGAAATTTATAAGAACTTTCAACAATGTCCATCAAGCCAAGACTGCCTACTTCTCTAAGTCGATAACATATGTCTTAGGAAACTATATGAAAGCCTTTGTTGCATTCTGAGTTAGCCTAAAAGAAATGCATGATTAACTATTCTAACTTATTATAATCCAATCTAGATGGGTATCAATAAGAAGAATATTAAACTTGAGTGGTATTTAGGACTTAGGAGCATATTTGAAATTTTCTAGTTAGAGAGAGGTTTGGTGTTCCAATTAGATGGTTTATTCTATAATTTAAGGATAACATAATTCTAAAGGTTCATATGAGAGGATTGAAAATGAAAGTGAATATTAAGGAATTTGAACGTTTCACCATGGGTAATCCACTTCCATTGATAATATCCCATCTGGGTCGGTATAGGTCAAAACTATGTCTAAAACATTGTGTTTTGGCCCATTGGATGTTTGAAACAAGATTCAAGAGAAATTTTTGTAAGTATTCCATGGAATTATATAAAACCTCCTCATTATCTTGAAGGGTGAGGAAGGAATCAATAGAAAAATTCCCATTGATAAGTTGGATTTGAGGAGCATTAAGGAGACTGATGCCTTTGATAATCCCTATAGAGGTGAAATCTCTAAGTAGGTATCCAAATATTTTAGTCATGAGGACATAGAGGGATGGAGAAATAAGTAAACCTTATTAGATAGAGTGAAATAGGATAAATCTCTTAGATTAATTACCATTTATAATAGGCAACCTTAGGCATATTGAAAGAGGGTTTGAACAAAGATAAGGAATTTAGGTAGAAATTCAAAGGCTTAAAGCATTGGTAAGATGAATGGCCATTCTATTTGATCATAAACCTTTTCAAAATCAAAATTTTTTATGAATAAAGCCTTATAGTTAGATGTGTGAGCCCATTCCATACCTTCCTAAACTAAAAGGATGTTGTCCAAAATGTAACAACCCTAAATAAACCCAATCTACTCATATTCAACAATTAAAGGGAGTAAATATCTTATCATAAGGTAAAGAGCCTTAGAAATAATATTGTAGGATAAATTAAAATGAGTGATAGGGTAATAGTTGTAAATAATCTCAAGGTCCCTAACCTTGGGGATGAATTTTATGCTGCCTCTATTAATGATCCACCCCAAAGAACCTTGATCAAGAGGTTTTGATTAAACTTTATGCAAACCAAGTCTAATAAAGTCCTAGAGAGATTGGTAGAAATCATACGAAAAGACATAAATACTTGCGGATTTATCTTGGGCCATACCCATCATATCTTGATGAAGATACCCTATAGATAAGGGTTTTCTACAAGCTACATGTTGAATAGGAGCGATCTTGAAAGGAAAAAAATCAAAACATTTATTCAATGCTAATATTTGAGCTTATTAAGAAATTTGATCTTGGAAAAATTGATTATAATAATAATTAAAAACTTGAAGGATATTGGGGAGATTGGTTAACCACTCCCCAACATCCTTAATATATTTTATTTGCATTTAATATTTGTGAGCCATCAAATTATTATAAATATCATTGGAGACCTTATCACCAATCTTAACGTAGCTTATGCAAGCTTAAATGTGAGCTCCATGAGGTTGTTAAAGATCAAAAAGTTTGATGTGATGCCTTAATGTGGCTACTCAATTTTGTAAAGAATAATTTAGGTGAGATTGTTTAAGCATTTGAGAAAGTTGGTTAAATTCATTCATAGTGATTGAATTTTCCCTTTTTCTTATGGAATCCAATTGTTTGCTAAACAAATGAATGCATGTGGAAGTGAGGGAGATGGTTGCTTCCCACTAATTAATCCACCCAATTTCACCTAAAAGACAAGGGGAAAGGTTCTAAACTCTCTTATGTGTGTAAGAGTTTGGGGATGTTATATATGGGAGGTATTAAGATAAAAATAATTGTTATAGATTTTGGTTGGAATGGTAAACCATTTCAAAAAGAATTTAATAGGTTTATGTTCTAGTAAAATAATATTAGGAATAATAATCATAGGCCAATCAAAATTTTGAGAAAAAGAGAAGATATTCTAGTTTGAAATAAGGGATATGTTGGGTCTCTTGAGAATTTGTTCATGACCTAAGTGAAAATTTGACCAAGTAAACTAGGATTCTAGAGATGACTGCCTATGATGATGATTTGAATAAAAATGCCAATTTTATTATGAAGGTAAAACCAAATTTCTCATTCTCTCACACACTAAGGCATCAAGGGGACCCCATCCTTATCCTCAACTAATTAAATCATTTTAAGTCCCCCATAATAAATTTAGTGGGCCATAGGAAGAGAATCTTCTAGGCACCTCTAGATAGTTATCCTTTCAACCACATCATTTGGGACATAGACATTAACAAGATCAAGGATCACTCTCATTAAAATAAAAAACCATTTAAAGAATGTAGTTAGTATTGAAAAATCTTCCATGAGTTAGATTTTTTACCACTTGGAAAGTTATCATCTCTAGCCAAGGAAGGAATAATGCACTGTTTTCCTTTGGCAAGCTCTTAAAACAGTAGGTTTCCAGCACTCAGTCATTTCCAAGATTGGTTCAATGCTTTAGTTCAACCAAAGCATCCATCAACAAGCTTTTAGGCAAGAAGTGAACCATTAAACCTTGAACCATTTTGGTTCAATGGGTTCAATGGTTCAAGGTCATCAACAGGAGTTAAGCGCATTTGTCAAAGTTTAAAGTTCAACCGCTTCAAGGTTCAACGGCTTCAAAACAAGTTTAGAGAATGCAGGGTTTGTTCACTTCTTTGGTTTAATCAAACAGTTCGTCAGTCGGTTCAAAGCTTTATTTGAACCATTGAGCCAAAATTTGGTTCAATGTTTGGTTCATTTCCTTGGTTCAACGTCAAAAGGTTCAACACATGGTTCAATGCAAGGTTCAAAGTACAATACTTAGTTTAAAGCCATGATTTAATGACTGCTTGAACCTTTTAACTAGTTGAACCAAAATTTGGTTCAACGGTGGGTTCAAAGGGAGCAGTTTAATGAAAGAGGTCAAACATAGACAACACAAAGCTAACTAGACTGTTGCCTACTAGAGGCCACGTGGACTGGGCAAGGACTGTTGCTGACTAACAAGTGGATGACACGTTGATTGCTACTGACTGACATGTGGACTAGAATGTAGGCTAACAAAGGGTGCATTTGGAATCTTGATTACTGCTGACTGACACCCAACTGACTAGATTGCAGGTTAGCAGAGGATGCGTTGGCTTTCAAAAGGCACATTAATAAAAAGGGACTAAGCAATTAGAATCCTTCAAACAAAAATTTTGAAGGAATTTGGAAGACAAGTCAAACAAGGAAGACCCCAGGTTGTTTAAAGGTGAGGACAGTCGAACAAAAATCCCATAGAAACAAAGACTTGGACAAAGCTTAGACAAAGAAATTGGATTCCTTCAGAATTCAGAATAAAAAAGCTTAGACAGGGGTTATCAAAAGCTAACGCAAACAAAAGGGCCACAAGACAACATTCTGAAGGAATTCAGATAGCTGATTATCAAAAAGAAGCCAGTGACCAATAAGAGCAAGGAGCTGACTAAGCAACAGGCCACGGGAATAACCAATACAAAAGGGTCGACAAAGGGAAATATAACAGGAAGAAACCCACAAAAATAATTTCCAAGGAAACATAAAGCTTTTGGTGACGTCCTGTAGGCCATCAAATTTAGGTCATGGGAAGTAGCCATTAGAATAAAAAAGGTAGCAAAAACAAGAAATCCAAAAATAAATGGAAGCCGACTGTGTAAAAGAATTAAAAAATAGATAATTCGATGAATGAGTTGAACATGGAATCCTGCCAAAAATAGACATGAGTAGAATTAGAAGATTCACATGAAAATGCTAGAGCTATTTTTGAATGTGAGATCTATTATTAAATGCTAGAGCTATTTTTGAACAAACGATCAAAGCTTCAGTTAACGAATCATTAAAGCCCTATTTGTCTTCTTATAACACATGCATTCGAAGGTCAAATTTAGCTTCAACAGGAGTTGACTAGTTCATATTTGGGGTTGACTGTTCCAGATTTGGAGTTAACTAATCGAATCAAATGCCACATCCAAAATTAGAAAATTTCCATGCAAGGATGATTGTGCTTCATCAAACAAAGAGAATTCATGCAAAGATAGGAAAAATATATTTTATTGAGTTAACCAAAGAAGATCTTTCTCTTCAAGTTTCTACGCCAATCTTTGGCCTATTGTAATTTCCTATATAATGGCTTTTAGCCTTGATTAAAAATGAATCCAATCTCTCTTGGTTAGACCAGACTCTACCATTAAGAGTTGTGTAACCTTTTCGATCAATAAGTAGGAGTGTACTTTCAGATTTCAAGCTTGGCATAGTGTATATTTTTCAGCAATTTGCATAAGTGGTAGAGTTTTCTCCCTTCCCAAATTTTGTTCATACCTAGTTGCTTTATTGTCCTTGTGAAAGTCATGTTGAAGTGTTCTTTATTGTCTGTTTGCTAAAATTGTAAGTGGATGTTAGGCGGCTGCACAGTGTCTTTTATCAGACCTCTCTCCACCATTTCCCTCAGGTTTTAGTTATTGGACTGAACCTCTACATGAAATACTTATGCACAAGTGATTAATTTGAAGGCTAAGGTCTTCCTTCTCTATTGTTCGATTAGTGTTCAAGGTTCTGAGCCGAGTAGGATCATAGTTCTAGTGTATCACCCCCTTTTAGGTAGGATTTTCCTTTAAGTTTCTCCTTCTCCCTTTTCCATGGCAGTCAACAACGTAGAGTAGGAATCCTAATTGATACATCATATAGGAACCAGCCTTCTCTAGAGGTTCTCCTCACTATTGAGGCACCCACCCTCTTGAGGAGATCCCATTATTTTAGTCAGATAGAGGATTGGCTGTTTCTCGCACGTCTTCGAACCAGGGTGTAACTCTAGGTTGATAACAGTTTTTGGCATGCCTGGTGGGACCACAAAAGAGTTCCTTACTGAAAATATTCACAGCAAAGGAAGATACTTATTTGCAAAAGGGCAGAAGAGTTCATAACATCATTCAGACAATCAGTTCATGCCAAAAGTTACTACAAGATCAGCAAGCAAAGGTATTCCTTTTGAATTTTTGACTTTTAAAGGAGCAAGATCTAGAACGGCAAGTCCATATCTTTTGAGGAAAGAATATTTAGCTCCCCCTCACCCTATTGTTCTCAACACTAAAATTCCCATCATGCAGATGGCCAATAGGAATCAAGTATTTTCTCAATTTAACGAAGGAAGCCCATTAAATTTAGCACAACTAAATGATATCCCTATATCTGCCCTCAAAATTATTCCATACTTCTCAGGGGAAGATCAAACAACCCCTGTTGAGCATATACAGAATATTGCTAATATTTGTTTAGTTCATAACATAACTAAAGATAATGTCACCATCAGATTATTAGTCACTTCTTTCAAGGGAAAAGCATTACAATGGTATAGAACCCTCCCACTTAGATCTATCTCTACTTGGGATGAATTAGGTGTTGCTTTGGTCAAACAGTTTGAGGACAAGTCTGACTACCTATCTTTGGTTGAGCAATTAATAGCCATACAAAGAGCCCCTCATGAGCTCATGTCTGATTTCAATCTCTGATACCAAAAGACATGGCACAGGATACCGGTCCTAATTAGACCATCACCAGAGTATGCTTTTTTATATTTCTTGAAAGCTCTAAATTTTGATATCAGTGTGATGATACAGTCAATGGGTAACACTACCTTGCCAGGTGCCTATGACGTGGCAATAAGAGTAGAGAATAGTTTGATTCAAGCATGAAAGCTTGCTCCAAGACCTCCAATGCCCATATTTTTGGAGATAGGTTTAGTGCCAGCCCTTCATGTTCCTCAAGTTCCATCATTGGCTCCAATTCCAGCAACTCAACATCCAATTACAGCCTCTACTAGTCAATCTAGTGAGATAAGAGAGATGAAAAGTCTATTACAGTCTTTCATAAATGAAATAGTACAGCTTAAGAGGCAGCAATTCTAGTCTAGTAAGCCTTATCAACAACAAAATTAGAACAAATATCAGCCTTTCAAGGATCAAAGATCTTCTTATCAGGGTTTCAAAGAAAATTGACCACACTATCAAACGCAAGGGGATATAACTCCATCAAAGCCATATGCTAATATTGATCCAAGTGCTCCTTCTACTTCAAAGGCCATCATCCCAACTCCATCTCATAATAATTTAGTGTAGGATTCAGGTAGGCAGCCTTCAAATCTAAATAATCTTCAAAATCAGGGTTTAATTTAGACAAACAGCACCATGCCACAGATGACACAAGAGGAGTTCTCTTTTCATGAGAGCCAATATCAAGATATGGGCCTAACATCACAAGGAATGACCCAAGGGCAGCATGATGCTATTAATGTAAATTGGTAGGTAGAGGATCACATTGCTTTTTCTCAAGATGTTAGGACTAACACTTCAAATGATCAAGTTTAAGCTCTAACTCACCAAGGAAATAAAAGAAGAGCTGTTGAAGAAGCTCCAACAGTGGCAAGTATGTCTATTGCCCAAGGGGGAAAGGACAGCTTACTGCCCCCATAGTCACAAAAAATCAGAATGCAGAGGTTGGCAAAATACAACAAATACCTCTTGTTCGTGAGCAGCAAGTGACACAAAGGGTTCAATCAAAGGTAAGTCCTTCCCAGTTCAAAATTGTAGACCAAATGAAAAGATCTAACATCAATATTAGCATGTGGGATACTCTGTCAATTCTAGGCCAAAAGGATAGCCTCATTCAAGAACTCTCTACTCTTGAATTGTCTCCAAAATTAGTAGACAAAGGAGGTACTATTTTAACAAACTCAGATCCACCAACTAAGCAACAGGTACATCAATGAGATAATATACCAAAGGTGGACAAGACTGAGGTAAAAGTAAAAAAGACTCCCCCTTTTTATCTTTCCTTGATAGTAGAAGACACCTTAGTTCATAATTGCATGGTGGATAGTGGAGCCAACAGTACCGTCATGCCTAAACAGATTGTAGACAAGCTCGGCCTTGTCTATGAGCTAAATACTAAAGGATTACTACAACTAGATGGTTTACCAGCAAAGACAGTAGGGATTATTAAAGGTTTGAAACTAACATTACATGCCTATCCTAATGTGACTATTCAGCAGGACATTGTAGTAGTAGATCTACCCCCTTACTTCACCATGTGCCTTTCAAGAGATTTCACCTCAAAGATTGGGGGATACCTATCAACTGATTAGACATACCTACTATTTAGAACCAGATGTGGCACAAAGGTAACCATTCATTCAGAGCCTATTGTGCATTTTCACATGGAACCTTATACGCCAAGTGTGGTCAATTCAAACTATATTATTTCAGATGAAGTAGTACAAACTAGTGAGGTAGAAAAAGACTCACCTTTGGATGGAGTTCCAAATTTATTTCTTGATGAGTGGGCCTCTACTTGGCATGAGTATGATCCATACAAGCTGATTGAAGAAGAAGATCTTGGTGTATATTGTATTCATGAGAACAATGCACAAATCCTAGCCATGGTCAAAGAAGGTGAGTCTAGTGAAGGCTTGTGGAAGCTATACTTCGATGGATCAAGAAATAAGCATGGGACAGGAGCTAGAATAATGTTAGTTTCTCTTGCAAAGCAAAGGTATTTCTCATCCATTAAATTTTAGTTTGGCTGTTTGAATAACATTGCTAAATATGAAGCACTAGTCCATGGTTTGTAACGGGCTAGGAAGATGAAAGCAAGCTGTCTACAAGTGTTTGGGGATAGTGAGCTAGTGGTTCACCAGGTAAGGGGTTTAAATGTATGCAATAACATGTTACTTAAATCTTAAAGACACAGGGTATGGGATTTACTTGAAGACTTCTAGGCTTTTAATATTCAGGCTATACCAAGAGACAAAAATAAACATGCTGATAGGTTGGCCACTGTTGGGGCACAATTTCACATTCCAGCTGATGTTAAAAGTGATGCTTCTCAGTCACATATAAGGATAGTCCTAAGGCCTTCTATCCCAGATAACCAAGAAAATTGGTAGGTATTTGAAAGTGATGATCAAATTGTGAGGTTTTTATAGGAAGAAGCTGAGTTTTCTCCAAAAAATTAGGGAAAACACTTGCAGCAGTATGGCGACCAGATTGTATAGCTGAAAACTAATAAACTAACCAAGGGATTGGTTACCCTTGAAAACATTTTTAGTGAAGACGATGAGCTAAGAAAAGAGAAACCAGCTTTGTCTACAAAAGAGGAGCACTACGTAGATGTGGAGATTGCAGTTGGTAAGATATTGAAATTGGGCAAGGTATGCACTCCACTATAATAGAAAGATTTTGTAGAATTATGCCAAAATTTTGCTAACATATTTGCATGGTAGTATAACGATCTCAAAGGGTTTGATCCAAGCTTGGCTCAACACACTATTGAGCTAGAAGATGAAACTAAGCCAGTATGACAAAGACAAAGGCCAATTAATCCAAAACTTGAGCCTTTGATGAAAGCTGAGCTTCAGAAGCTTATAGAGTCTACTATTATATTTATGATTAAGCACTCAACTTGGGTGGTGAACCTTGTTCCATTATGGAAAAATAATGGTGAGATTCAGTTATGTGTTGATTTTTGTGACTTAAACAGGGCCTCACTTAAAAACCACTATCCATTGCCATCAATGGAATAAATCTTGTAGCTCATTTTAGGTTCAGAGAGGTTTTCCTTGTTAGATGGCTACAACAGCTATAATTAGATTTTGGTCAAAGAAGAAGACAAGTTCAAGATGGCTTTCACAACCAAGTAGGGAATGTTCACGTACATAAAGATGTCGTTTGGTTTGTCCAATGCTGGGGCAACCTTTCAGAGAGCCATGGATATGGCCTTCTAAGGCCTTCTTAATAAATTCATGCTTGTCTATTTAGATGATATCACAATATTCTCAAAGGATGTAGAAGATCATGTGGTGCACCTCCAGCACATTTTCGAAAGGTGTAGATAGTTTGGGATATCTCTAAATCCCCAAAAGTGTGTATTTTCAATTCATGAAGGTAAGCTTCTTGGACATGTTGTTTCTAAGCATGGTTTAAACATAGATTCTAAGAGGATTGTTAGGGTGTGGAGCTAAAAGCTTCACCTTGATGCAAACATGGAGGATGCTGAGTATGACAGTCACCGACATCAGCAGGCCACAACTGACGTCGATCAAAGATTAGTGCAAAGGCAACTGACATCAGCAGTATCGGCCGGTGTCGGTCACCTCCAGGCAGACAGGGACCAACGTCGGTTGCTTGTGTAGTTCTAGAATTGCTGTTGATGAATAGTCAGTTAGGTGAACAGGTTGTTTGCATGTTAAAGACTAGTTCAAGTCTTGAGCTGCAAGTCTAATCATTGTATGCATGAGATATATATAATAGACTCATGGGCTATATTGTTAAGTGTAGAACTTGGAGAGTTATTCCCCTAGAAGAATCATAGGGGTTCTTCTAGGTATGTAAGATTAGGTTTGGTCTGTAGGGTGTTGTAAGATCATGGAGGAGATCTACATGTGATAAGTAAGATCAGGTTGGTCTGCAGGGGTGTGTGTATGCGAGGGTCAAAAGGAGATCTGTGAGGGAGCAAGATCCAAGGTGACAACAATACATCAAAAAGCAAGATCATGGTGAGATCTACTTGGAGTACCGATTCGTACTCGATTATACTGGCAGTACAACGAGGTGAACAACAGCTTGTGTTAGCTTTGTGTTGTGACCTATATTGAGAGAAGACTACTCTTGAGGGAAGATTACTGTAAGCCCATGAAGTGGAAGAAAGAGTGTGATCTCTTTGTTGTAATTTCCTATGGTAATGAGTTAAATACAATTGTGTGTTGCCTCTCATATTCTATGCTATTTCTCATTGATAATTACTTGTACTTCTATGTAATTCTGCATGTTTAATTTCTTATACATTAGTAATCAAGTGTGCTCTTAATTTTGACAAGTTGTGTTAGAGCTTTAGGGAACTTAAGTCCTGTCAATTGGTATCAAAGTGAGGTTGGATGTTCTTAGAGCGAGTTTGACTAATAGATGGTTCAAATCTAGTTAGTGTTTTTTGATTACAAGTTACTCACAGGGGTTTTTGTTTGAGTGAGAGTATAGCAATGGTAGAAGAAGGTAAGCTAATAATGAAGAAATTTAGGCACAAGATTAAGACCATAAGGAGTGTGGTGGGTAGTCTTCAGGATTCATCTTGAAAAGGAATACAAGCCAGGATGCAGATTAGACAATGTACTGGTATAGGTATAGGTGTAGCTGTTTATCTCCAAGTGGGAGATTGTTAGGGTGTGGAGCTAAAAGCTTCACCTTGATGCAAACATGGAGGTTGCTGAGTATGATAGTTGCTGACATCGGCAGGCCACAACCGACGTCGATCAGGGATCAGTGCAAAGGCAACTGACATTGGCAGTATCGGTCGGTGTCGATCACCTCTAGGTAGATAGGGACCGATGTCGGTTGCCTGTGCAGTTCTAGAACTGCTGTTGATGAACAATCAATTAGGTGAATGGGTTATTTGCATGTTAAAGATTAGTTCGAGTCTTGAGCCACAAGTCTAATCATTATATGCATGAGATCTATATAATAGACTCATGGGCTGTATTGTTAAGAATCACAGGGGTTGTGTTAGCTATGTTGTGACCTATATTGAGAGAAGATTACTCTTGAGGGAAGATTACTGTAAGCCTACGAAGTGGAAGAAAGAGTGTGATCTCTTTGTTTTAATTTCCTTTTGTAATGAGTTGAATACAATTGTGTGTTGCCTCTCATATTTTGTGCTATTTCTCATTGATAGTTACTTGTACTTCTGTGTAATTCCACATGTTTAATTGCTTATACATTGGTAATCGAGTGTGCTCTTAATTCTGACAAGTTGTGTCAGAGCTTTAGGGAACTTAGGTCCTGTCAAGGATTCAATCTATTCTAGCACTCTCCTTGCCTAAGAGCAAAAAGGCTTTGCAAAGCTTCTTTGGAAAGATCAATTTCATAAAGAGATATATTTCAGATTTTGATACTATAGCTAGGCCACTTACAGCCATGTTAAAGAAAAATTAGAGCTTCAGCTGGTCTAAGGAAGGCATAACAGGATTTGAAGATGTTAAGCAAGCCATAGCAAGTGCCCCCATGCTCTTGAATCCAGATTTCAAGAAAGACTTCATTCTGTATATGTATGCTAATGTGGACACCATTTTAGGTATTCTTATGCAGCAGAACCATCAAAACTTGGAGCAGCCAATAGCCTTCTACAATCAAGGCCTATAGGAGTATGAGACAAGGTACTCTTTTGTTGAAAAACACGTCCTTATAGTTATAAGATCTCTGAAGAAATTTAGGCACTTACTATCTAATAATAAAATACTTCTAATGGTTGCTCATCCAAGCATCAAGGAATTTCTTCTCAACAAGGACATGAATGAGAAAAGGGTTGGTTGGATAACCAAAGTGATGGAGTATGATATAGAAATTAGGATCATGAAATTGGTTAGGGGTAAAGGACTTTGTGAGCATCTAGCCTAGGACTTACAAGAAACCAATGAAGCTGTTCTAGTATCAAATGATGTAGAGGTCGCTGGTATACAAACATCACCTTCCAGCTGGTTCTACAATCTGGTAAATTATCTATAATAAGGTCATTACCCTTCTCACCTAAGCACTTCAAGAAGAAGGTATTTCAGACTACAATCAATTCCATTTTTGCTTGTTGACAGTGTCTTGTTCAAGAAGGATATTAATGGAATGTTACTAAGGTGTGTAGAGCCAGGCCATACTCAAAGGTTGTTGGAAGAGTTCCATGATGGATTTGGTAGAGGACACTTTTCTACCAGAACTACAACACTTAAGATCATGACAAGTGGGTACTTTTGGCCTACTATATTTGGTGATTGCCATGCATGGGTAAGGAAGTGCAAACAATGCACTATGTTTGTAGGAAAAATTAAACTAGCAGCCCTGCCCCTACAACCAATTATAGTGGATCAGCCATTTATTCAGTGGGGATTAGACTTTATTGGTCTCATCAACCCTCCTTCCAATTTAGGGCATAAATGGATTTTAACAGCTACAAACTACTTCACACATTGGACATAAGCAGTTGCATTAAAGGAGGCAAATGAAACTAGTGTCCTTGATTTCTATGAAAGTTTGGTCACTAGGTTTGGAGTCCCTTCAATGATTATCTTTGACAATGCAATGGATTTTGTGGGATCTAGGATCAGCCAGTGGGCAGTCCAACATGAAATCTATCTCAACACCTCATCAAATTACTATCCACAAGGAAATGGCCTTGCTAAGTCTACAAACAAGAACCTATTGAGGATCATATGAAGGACAATTGATGACAATCAGAGATCATGGTACCTCAAGCTGAATTCAACACTATGGGAAAATAGGATTACCTACAAAAGGTCAATAGCTAACTCTCCCTACAAGCTGGTCTATGGTAGGGAAGCAAGGTTACCGATCTCTCTTGAGTTTCCTACCTTAGAATTAATGCATCAACTTGAACTGTTAGAAAATGAGCCTATGGAGATTAGGTATGCAAAATTTATGGAGCTGGAAGAAACAAGAAATCAAGCCATGCTATCCATGGAAAGTCATCAGGCATAGGTGAAAAGGACATTTGACAAAGGAGCTTCCTCACGAAGCTTCAATGAAAGAGAGTTGGTCCTTAAGTGGGATGAGGACCAGGCCAAACCAAGAAGGCACACCAAGTTTGATTCACTTTGGAGTGGCCCATACATGATCTCCAGCTGTAAATCCCACAACACCTTCCAAATTGCTAAGATGGATGGTGAAGAGCTTCCAATCCCAGTCAATGGGATACATCTAAAATATTTCTATTAAAGAGCAAAGTTCCATGTACATATTTAATTATTGTTTGCTTTCCTCCAAGTGCTATAAAAGCATAGTAGTTTGCTTCAGTTTTGTTTAATAAGTGCTTGTTTGCACATTTGTTTTAGTTAGTTTTTTGATTTCACGTGTTTTCCTTCTTATTTTGAAGGAAGAGGTTATTACAGCAATGATCTGAGTAGATTTTCAATCAGAGATCAGATCCACCATCTCGGATTCATATAGTGTTTATATATGGCCTAGATCCTCAAGCATAGCAGGCATGCTTCCCAGCCGAGTCGCCAAAATGTTGACAAATCTTCCACGAGTCAGATTTTTTGCCACTTGGAAAGTTATCGTCTCTAGCCAAGGAAGGAATAATGCACTATTTTCCTTTGGCGAGCTCTCAAAAGAGTAGGTTTCCAACACTCAGTCATTTCCGGGATTGGTTCAATGCTTCGGTTCAACCAAAGCGTCCATCAGCAAACTTATAGGCAAGAAGTGAACCATTGAACCTTGAACCATTTTGGTTCAATGGGTTCAATGGTTTACAGGTCATCAGTAGGAGTTAAGTGCATTTGTCAAAGTTTGAAGTTCAACTGCTTCAAGGTTCAACAAATTCAAAACCAGTTCAGAGAATGCAGGGTCTGCTCACTTCTTTGGTTTAATCAAATGGTTCATCAGTCAGTTCAAAGCTTTATTTGAATCGGTGAGCCAAAATTTGGTTCAACATTTGGTTCATTTCCTTGGTTCAACGTCAAAAGGTTCAATGCATGGTTTAAAGTACAATACTTAGTTCAAAGCTGCAGTTCAATGACCGCTTGAACCTTTTAACTAATTGAACCAAAATTTGGTTCAACAGTGGGTTCAAAAGGAGTGGTTCAATGAAAGAGGTTAGACATAGACAACATGAAGCTGACTAGACTGCTTCCTACTGGACGCCACGTGGACTGGTCAAGGACTGTTGCTGACTAACAATTGGATGACACATTGATTGTTGCTGACTGACACGTGGACTATACTGTAGGCTGGTAAAGGGCACATTTGGAATCTTGATTGCTACTAACTGACACCCAGCTAACTAGACTGTAGGTTGGTGGAGAACGCATTGGCTGCTAAAAGGCACATTAATAAAAAAGGGGCTAAGCAATTAGAATCCTTCAAACTTTTTGTTCAAAGGAATTCCTTCAGACAAAAAGTCTGAAGGAATTCGGAAGACAAGTCAAACAAGGAAGACCCTGAGTTGTTTAAAGGTGAGGACAGTCGAATAAAAATCTCGCAGAAACAAAGACTTGGACAAAGCTTAGACAAGGAAATTGGATTCCTTCAAAATTTGAAATAAAAAAGCTTAGATAGGGGTTTTCAAAAGCCGACACAAACAAAAGGGCTGCAAGACAAAATTTTGAAGGAATTCAGATAGTTGGTTATCAAAAGGAAGCTAGCGACCAATAAGAGTAAGGAGCTAACTAAGCAATAGGCCACGGGAATAACCAATACAAAGGGCTGACAAAGGGAAATATAACAAGAAGAAACCCACAAAAATAATTTCCAAGGAAACATAAAGCTTCTGGTGATGTCCCACAGGCCATCAAATTTAGGCAGCGAGAAGTAGCCGTTGGAATAAAAAAAGTAGCAAAAATAAGAAATCCAAAAATAAATGGAAGCTGACTATGCAAAATAATTAAAAAATAGATAATCCAATGAATGAGTTGAACATGGAATCCCACCAAAAATAGACACGACCAAAATTAGAAGATTCACATGCAAGTGTTGGAGCTATTTTCGAACGTGAGATCTATTTTTAAACACTGAAGTTATTTTTGAACAAACAGTCAAAGCTTCAATTAATGAATCATTGAAGCCTTGTTTGTCTTCTTACGGCACATGCATCTGAAGGTCAAATTTAGCTTCAATAGGAGTTGACTAGTTCATATTTGGGGTTGACTGTTCTAGATTTGGAGTTAACTAATCGAATCAAATGCCACATCCAAAATTAGAATATTTCCATGCAAGGATGAGTGCACTTCAATCAAACAAAGAGAATTCATGCAAAGACAGGAAAAATATATTTTATTAAGTTAACCAAAGAAGATATTTCTCTTCAAGTTTCTATGCCAATATTTGGCCTATTGTAATTTCCTATATAATGGCTTTTAGCCTTGATTAAAAATGAATCCAATCTCTCTTGGTTAGACCAGACTCTACCATTAAGAGTTGTGTAACCTTTTTGATCAATAAGCAGGAGTGTACTTTCAGATTTCAAGCTTGGCATAGTGTATATTTTTCAGCAATTTGCATAAGTGGTAGAGTTTTCTCCCTTCCCAAATTCTATTCATACCTAGTTGCTATATTGTCCTTGTGCAGGTCATGTTGAAGTGTTCTTTATTGTCTGTTTACTAAAATTGTAAGTGGATGTTAGGTGGCTACACAGTGTCTTTTATCAGACCTCTCTCCACCATTTCCCTCAGGTTTTAGTTATTGGACCCAACCTCTACATGAAATACTTATGCACAAGTGATTAATTTGAAGTCTAAGGTCTTCCTTCTATGTTGTTCGTTCAGTGTTCAAGGTTCCAAGCCGAGTAGGATCATAGTTCTAGTGTATCACCCCCTTTTAGGTAGGATTTCCCTTTAAGTTTCTCCTTCTCCCTTTTTCATGGCAGTCAGCAGCATAGAGTAGGATTCCTAATTGATACATCATACAGGAACTAGCCTTCTCTGGAGGTTTTCCTCACTGTTGAGGCACCCACCCTCTTGAGGAGATCCCATTGTTTCAGTTGGATAGAGGACTGGCCATTTCCTGCACGTCCTTGAACCAGGGTACAGCTCCAGGTTGACAATAGTTAGTCAGGTCCAAACCCCAATCTATCACAAATAAATCATAAAGAGGTTAAATCATAGTGATGATACCACCATGCCCAACATCATATCCATACATATGACAAGTAACATTAGGCTAGATGACCTTTATTTCCATCTGGAGGGCAAAATCACTTATTTAACTTCCTTTAGGCATAAAATATGCATGCATGAAAAATTATGACAACCATCCCACACCAAGAAATTGGTGTTAGGTTAGTTAAACCACAAACATTACCAAAGAATAAATTCATTGGAAACTATCAAGGTTCATAGTTTTTCTCTCTTAGCTTTCTAGTACTATAAAGTAATTACTCAAGAAGGAATGTTTATGGCTTATCATTAGAAAGTCTAAAAGTACATGTCATCTCTTAGACTAAGTAAACTCAAATTATTTTCTACTAAGAGAGGGATTGAATTGGTGAGTCACTTTTTGGTGTGCAGAAAGAATATTTCATTATGGGTTAAAAGCTAGGACAATGACCATTTGCATTTGTGTCTTATGTATGAAATAGAGGGAATCTAGGTGTCAGTGATTATTATGGTTTAAAAATAAAATTTACTTTTGGGGAGCACTTGTCATAGTTAGACTAAGGTGGGATATGGTGTTGAAGTACATTAGGCCATGGGTGGTGGGGTAATTATATTGACAGAGGTTACTAGTTTGTTAGCACCAACAAGAGATTTAGAGGACTAGTTGTTCTAGTTATTTATTTGATCCACCACATGCCAACCCTTATTTTCCCTTGTATAGGGAAGTGTTTTATTATTTTTGGGAGACTAGTGTCTAGTTCCTAAATAATAAAGGGTCTGAAGTAAGGGAAAAAATGTAATTAAATATAGTAAACTATAGATTTATATCAATTTAATCAAATCAATTGCATAGGGAAAAGAAGTAACTTATCTAGAAAAATAGACTGAGATGACTATTTCAAAGCCTATAAACTATTGTACAAAACTATGAATATGTCAGGAACCTAGATCTAGCTTGCATTCAGTGAAAGGATAGAGTGATAAAAATAAGACACTTTGGGGTTTGACACTATTGTCCACTCCTACTACTATTGCCTAAACTAGTCATAAAGATCTAATTTTTATGGGTTTTGTTTGTTGTCCTTGTGTGAGCCTACGTATGAAATTTTGGATGTTAAATGTTGATGGATATTTTTGTATATCTATTTTAAGATTCATACCCTAGGTTTATCTACACACATGAAACAATAAACACATCAAAAAAAAAAGGGGGAAAAACTAGGTTGGGGGAAAAACCAGGTTAGGGGAAGTATGATCACATGATGTAAAACCCCTATTGTCCTAATCACTACCTACATTAATCCTCAAGCTAGGGTCTTAGATCAAATGTATCCCTCCCTTAGGTAACAAACATAATCAACGTGCATGGTAGATGCAAGAATGAACTTTCACCTATGCCCTTCCTTGATCAAGCATGCAAATATATGTGTGATGTCAAATGTTGAGCTATACTATTGAATGATATTTAATTATGTATAATTTCAAACTAGTAAGTGTTAGATATGAAATGCCTTATGAAGTCCTTTATATAAGAGACTCTTTATTTTGAATTTGGGAACTTTATTTGCATTATCCAAAGTTTAAAAGATAAACAAAACTTAAGGGGGGGATAAGAAGGGTTTAGGACCTTTTGAGTGAAGAAAAATGACTGTTGGGACTCAAAATGTAAAAGGATAGGAGCATAAAAAATTGGACACCCTAGGGTCCAATGTTATAGTCCAATCCTAACACTCCTATCCTACAAGCTCAAGACCTAGGGGGATAAAATTACCATAGGGAACACTACCTAACTAAGGTGGAATGACTGGTCAAAAGTTTCTAGATGATTGGTTATGGACAAAAAGGTGACTTAATCATGAAACAAGACCAAGATAAATAAAATAAAAGACATGGCTAATGTGAACAAGGCTCATATTCTCCAGTTTATGTCTCCTATAAAAAGGACTATGAAAAGACATGATATGTGTGGATGCTTGAATAATTTAGGGTGTATACATTTTCCCCATTTTACTCTTGTGATGTAATGAAATGAAGTAATAGAGTAAAATAAAAATAATAAAATGCTTACTTGAACCTACATGCATGGAGATGAATGTGTTACAAAAGGTTCTAACTCATTTCTTGGCCAAGTAAATAGATGGAGATCAGAATAGTGCCTAGAGAAAGAAAGAATCCTTAAAATGGATGCCACTTATACTAAATATAAAATTAGAATCCATGTAACATGGAGAAGGGGATAATGCTTACCCCCTATGCTGAATCTAGCTAAAAATGAGGAATGCTTAGAGGCCCTAAACTAATGTTTATCCTCTATCCCACATAAACTCATGTAATATAGAATGTCTGTATATAGTATATATGTTGTGAAAAGATAAATATATCATGCCCACACTCTGAATATCTAAACTAGAATTGAGAAATGCTCAGAGGCCCAAAACCAATGTTGATCCTCTATCTTACACAAACTCATGTAGTCTAGGTCTAGGTAATATAATAGACCAACCATTATAGATAGCCACACGATCCAATCTGGTGACAACCTAGGTATAAATGGGTGTAATATAAAACTTTTGTCAATGTGTAAGAAGATAATGGCATTTCTTTACATTCCATTTATATAATCTTAAGTGATGAAGAACATGAACATCCATGTCATGCCCTCAAATTTGGTATGTGTCTGTATAATCTAGTAATATATATAACCACATGTGAAATGACATATCCTACCATGTCTTATGTGCACAACTAGAGACCAAAACACTATGATTTACACTATGCTTATAGTCTATTATTTGATTATATAACTATCATGTTGTATGAAGCTATTTGTGTGAGATGTGTAGTATGTAAATGCCCCCAAATCTAGTATCTGAGTCTGTGTTTATATCAAATTCATTTTAAATCCATATAAACTAAACCATTATATCTCAATAATCTATGTACTTATAATATGAAGTCACTATGGATCAATATGATTTAAACCACCATATCTAAATAGTCTGTGTATTTGTAAACTAAAGGTATATCCCTCTGAATGTCTTGAGTAATGGTGAGTGACCCATATAATCTAAATCACTATATATTTTTATTGATCTAATCTTAATTTGATAATCTAACTACTACATGTGTAAGAACCATGGTATATCCACCTATGAGTGTGGATGGGCATGATGTATAGGAATAACAGGACTGATGCGCCCCTTTTCAAGAGAGGGACAAACTGTTTGATAGAGGGTGAACCAAAAGTGATGAATAGTGGTGTAATAATAAAAATAAGACTGGTATGTTGTGATTGTATTGAGAGTTTGTTTGATTGATGATATTAAGATGTTGAAAGTGGAATAATTTTTTATTGGTGATGATGAAGGTGTGTGTTTGAGTAAAAAAATGATATAGAGAGATACTCATGCCATAGTAGGAAAATGAAGTATTAAGAGAGAAAAGTTTGAGTGATATCAAATGTACCATTTTCATTATTTCATAGAATAAAATGATTTGAAAAGTGGAGTTACAAGGTTTGAGTTATGGGTAAAATGGTATTCTGTTTTAATTGAAAGAGTTGGCTAAGATAGGAAATTTTATTGATTCTTGATTCATTTGTGCATTGACTAGGTTAAATTTTTTGAGCTCTAGAGTGAGAGAGATGACAAGGAGATGATCACCTACCATGACCTGATTTGAGTAGTTAGTAGCTTAGGTTCAGGTTAGTGGTAATGTTACCATGGTAAGTAACTCAAATACTTGGTTTTTGTTTATTTTTAGGCATGTTTTGGCATTTTTGAGCTCCTTAAAGTAGCTTAAGTTTTTTTTCTATTTCTAGTGCTCATGTCCAGGGTTCAATGTTCCAATCTAAGTTGTAATGATGCTACCTAGTTTACAACACTCTTGTCTAATGATCCTATCCTATATTTAAAGTTGTTTTCTTGGAGGCTTAATTTTTTTAATGATGTTACTTTGTTGTTGACTATTATTCTATTTTGGATTTTGATTTGGTATTATTGACTAATATATATGGTTTTTTGGGGTTTTACAGGGTTAGGTATGGATGAGAGAGTTTTCCAAGGGCCAAGTGATGGAGACATTGAGGCCATTATCATTGTCTATTGATGAGAGAGCTGTCATGGATAGGGCTAGATTAGGTCATGTTTGTGACCTAGGCATGGTGTAATTAGATTGATATTTGATTGTTTCCTTATATGAGACGTGGAATGCAAATACATGTACTTTTTAGCTTCCTATAAGGGAGATTAATATGAGTTTGGAGGATGTGTATCACATTTTGTATTTGTTGGTTAGTGGACGACATGTGACATTGTAGGATGACATGGGTGTTGATACTATTGATTGTGCATCCTCATATTTTATTAGTGTGCCTTCAAGTATACATCAAAAAGGGAGTTACAATGGTGTAATACTATCAATTATTATGCAATCTAGTGTTTCATGCTTACAAAAGTGGTTGGCTATTTTATTGGCATAGTTTTTTGTTGTGGATGGGAGTGGAGTGTCTATTAAATATAGGATGCATAGGATTATATGCAGTGTGGAGGTATATGGAACTATATTCTTATGGTTAGGAATATGTTGCTGACCTATATAAGGATCTCTATAGGTTTACACATGAGGCATTTAGTGGTGGTTTGAGCACATTGACATTATTGCATTATTGGGCTTATGAGCATATAACATTTGTACGACTAATAGGATTAATGAGGGAGAGGTGGGCACCTCCAGAGCCATTAAAAAAGTGATGGATAAATATATTAGTATCTTATCCCTTAGGATGGATCATTATAGGTGGGTACTAGATAGATTGGTGACTAGTGACATTATATAGAGGCCTTATAGAGGATTTCCTAGGTGGTTAGAGGATGAAGTGAAGTTGTGATATATGAGGGTCAGTTATTAGATACATGATCACTAGGTTAGACTCTATGAGTTCTTTTAATATGAGTGTATGAATAGATATTTTGGGGTACCACAGGATGTGCCCTTGATAGCATGGGTGTGGGTGAGGAGTGCATGGGTACTAGTGAGGGTAGGATCTCATGTGAGGCTTACAAAAGTTGAGCTAGCACCATTAACTTTAGATGTGTGAGATGTGGATATAGATATTCTTGATGTGGATGATGTTGGATGTATAGATGCATAAAATTCATGGTGGATGAGGCATCAGTGGGCTCCATTATATCTTATTGATGGAGGGGAGTATGAGGACCCTGAGCTGATCTAGATGATGGGAGGTAAGTACTGATTGCATTTGAATTGTGTTAAAATTTATGATTTTAGTTTGATTTTAAAGTATATATCTAATTTAGTGTCATATTTTATGTGAAGATGGAGTGAGAGGTGTAAAATATGAAGCACATGTTGGGGTGTTAAGTGGAGATGATGATTATTGGGAGACCATCATTGAGTCAACACTTCAAGATCTCACATAACATGATCTTGATGATGTAGTGGAGAAGGGATTAATAGAGCAAGTGATAGTCATGGTTAGTATTCATGATCAATTATTTTATAGGTCTATTATAACAATGACTACATATTTTAGGGCAATAGGAGAGAGAGATGAGTTGAGATTTGAGCTAGATAGGCCTAGGATGCCTCCACCTAATTTTGGTTCTATTATCATAAGGATCATGGATGAGTATACAAACCTTTAGAAGTGATATGCAGACTTGCACAAGGAGTATGGTTAGCTACTAGAGTGAGAGAGTCATTGTAAGAGGCATGTGATGACTAGAAGAGGTATGGGGCCATTGAGTGCTAGAGTGGATTATGGGACTATTAATAGTAGGGAGAGTGATATTGAGAGTGAGGGCTTGATGCCCATTCATGAATGATTGTATTTGATATAGTATATATGTTTTGAAAATTTGTTATATATATATATATATATATATATATATATATATATATATATATATGATTTTGAATCATGTGTATTATGTTATGGATTTTGGAATATATTGGTATAGTTATTGCAAATGTTTGGTTTAGAAATAACTATTTTGACATAGATGTTGAGGTTGCATATGTTTGGTAAAATTTTATTTGGGTTGTGATTTTATTATTCAAGTGTAATACTAGTTTTAATTTCACATCTTATGTAAGTAAAGAACTTTTTTTGTTTTGTAATTTGTAAATCAATTTGGTAAAATGAATTGGTTCAAGATTGGTAAAATGGGATATTGGTGTTGACCATTTTTTGCCCAACACACCAAAAAAGTGGTCCCCATTTTTTCATGCTATTCTGAGCCAATACTTTTGATTTTTGCATGAGTCTTTCCATTTCTATGGACTCTGTAGGTTTTCTATGGACTTCACAAGGACTTCTACAAACTATACAGGTGTAGTCTTTTGGCAGACGAAGAACGAGTTCAGAGAGTGCAAGGTTTTAAAAAGCTTCTTCAGACTCTTGTCTGAAGAAATTCATAAGGAAAGAAAGCTAAAATGGTTCAAGGACACTTTTACTTAAGGTTGGAAGAGTGGTTCAACAACAAAATCTTTCCAAGAGTTAGCACCTTTGAACCGTTGAACCATTGAACTGGTTCAACACCTTGGTTCATCACTTGGTTCAAAGCCTTGGTTTAATCAGTTAGTTCATCGGCTTTGGTTCATGCTTGGTTCACTCAGTCGGTTCAACCACAAAGTTCATCGGCTCAATTCAAAGGCTTGGTTTAATTTAGTTGGTTCAACATTTCGGCAAAGTTCAATGCTTTGGTTTAAAGCTAAGTTCATCGCTTTGGTTCAAAGCTAAGTTCATTGAACTGGTTCAATGCTTCGGTTCAAAGCCTTGGTTCATTGCGACAAATCAAAGGCTTGTTTTTAAGTGGCACAGTTTAAAAAAATGGCACACAGTGTTGAACCATTGAATTGTTGAACCATTTTTGGTTTAAGCGGTTAGTTTAATTAGGCAATTCAAAAGAGCATCGACAAAGCTAAAGGACAAGTGCCCTTTCAGAAGGCAATCAGGTGCAAAGGCACCCTTTGGAAGGGTCATTTTCAAGAAGGTTGCAAAGGATGATTTTTTTCAAAAAAAATTCTAAGGCAGTCGGTAGAGGCAAGGAAGAAATCCTTCAAACTTTTTGTTTGAAGGAATTCCTTCAGAAAAAAGTCTGAAGGAGTTCAGAAAAATTGTAAACAAGAAACCCAAAAGAAAGGGACTTAAGGCAAAAGTAAAAGACATGTGATGATTTATTTTAGACTTTTTGTCTGAAGGAATTCCTTCGAACAAAAGTTTGAAGAAATTTGGGGAGGCCATCAGAGAGAAAAAGTAGAAAATTTCAAAGAAAAGGCCCGCAGGGAAAAGGACTAAAGTAGAAAAGTCAAAGCAGGAAGAGGCCTAAAGGCATTTTCTAAGGACAGTGACATCTTAGAAGCCATCAAATTTAATAAGATAGATAAGACATTAATTTTCAAACTGTGATGGGCTTGTGAACATCAAATTTTACACCAAGAAAGCCAGAACACAAAAGGCACCAAGTGGCAACTACGGAAGGCTTTGACATGATTGTTTAGGAGCAGAAAAATGTGCCACGTGTCCCCTACAAGGCTCAATGGAAGTTGACAAGTGTCAGCCTCTATGGTCTCTCTCTTTTGTCCCATGAGAACTATGGTGTGCCTCAAATGAATTGCTAAAGAAAGCAAAAGCTGACACATGTCCTCTTCTATAGGAATTTCAAAGGGTGCCTAAAGCCTCCATGAGTTAAGCAAATGCTGCCATGTGTCCTATCCATTTTATAGTGGAATGCACCACATGTCACTCACTAGAATTGACAAAAAATGGCCAAGGCAGGCAGCGAGAGCCCAAGGAACATAGTGACCCACCAGAAGATAGCCCATAAGGGTTGAAGGAGCCAGGAAGAGATAAGGCAAAGAGGAAGATGAAGTGCAGGAAAAGATAAAGTAGTCCAAGTGGTGAGGAGAGGTGAGTTATTGCTAGATGGTCATCAACTGGTGTAAATAGTGAGTAGTGTAGCCTGTTTTCTCCATTTGGCATTTATGAGGGGACAAACCATAGTCTGTTTGTAGGAAGAGGGTAGTTTGTTTGAATAAAAGAGGTGCAGCCATGTTTTTCACATTAATGTGGAATGCCTGAGTCAAAGCAGGAACTGACAATCAAACAGCTCCATCTTCCCAAGGCTCAGAGTGCACATGTGCCAGCTTGTAAAAAGAGCACCAAAGTCTTTCCCAAAAATCACCAAGTTCTCTTCCTATATCTATATATTTTAAAGCTTCTCATTTGAGAAAAGGATCCACTCTCTTAGCCTTAAGGCAAAACTCTGCCCAAAAATCTCTCGAGCTTGTAAGGCAGAGCTGCCATATTTTATCTTGAATCAAGACTTAGCATTTTTACCTCTATTTGGACTTGCACTTTAAAGTATATGTCTATGTTCTTCTTTTTTGTTAAGTCATTGTCTTTCATGTTTTTCACAGATTGATTACAACATGTCTACTGCATTGTGAAGTTTCTTTTCTGCAAGTCTGCCGGTAGTGTCTACAACAGGAATATAGATGCATGTGAATAGGTTGCCTAAGTGTGTCGTAGAGAACCTTTGGTAGTTCCTTCCTCCTTGTATCTCTATAGACCCTTGACTCACTAAAATAGAAGAGTTTCACATGTTAGATGAAGTGTATGGGCATTTCTTCTTGGTGAAAAGTGTATGTTCAGGCCTGATGGATCAAACTTTTATGGTGTATCACCTTTTCATTTTTAGGTTTAGGTTTTGTTTTTAGTATCTCTCTCTCCCTTTTCATCCCCCCTTTTTCATTTTATTTGTTAGCAGTAGGAGAAACCAGGGCCTAAAAGATACATCAGAGGGAGCTAGCCCTTATCTAAAGACTCTCCCCTCCAGCTTTGTCAGTCCCACAGGTGAGAGGGGAGTTTCCATTATTGTGTGTGGAAGGGCGGGAGCTAGGCATCCTACCCCAGGTGAAATCCATTGTGTTAACAATTTTTGGCATGCCTGGTGGGACCAAATAGGACAAGTTATGTCCAAAGAATTGAAGAATTTTTGGTGTGTTCTTCAGCCAACCATCCTTTGGAGGCTTTTGCATCAACACCAATGGTGACTCCAAATTGAATCAACTAGTCAAAAAGCCTGGTGCCATCAATAAATCACATTTTTGTATGTATAATTCCTTTGCAAAAAATCATGAACCTTGTATTCCTTCATATGACTTCGATCTCAGAATTTTCATGCAATCACCTCAAGAAACTCTCCTAGTTTCCCTTCAATGATAAGGGAGGTGGTGCTGGAGTTTGAGAAGTAGGTAATGGAGATAGACAGACTAGATGAGTAGTATGGATATCAGTAGGAGCTGATGTATAAAGAGGAGTGTTTGTTCAGGCAAGCTCAGGCCTTGCAATCCATGGAGGAAAAGGTAGAAAAATGAAGGAATCCATTCATGCAAGGTAGCCAGCCTTGGTGCCCCTCCTATTCTAAAGAAAGCTCCCTCTTATGCACTAAATCCTTTCTATCAGATGGCACTTTCTCATTCCAGCTCATTTGATGCATCAATCAACCCTGCTCTTGACCCCGTGTGCCTAGCCTTCAAGCATCAAAGGGAATTAGAACAACCTCCCATGGAGATGAACTTTTTAAATTCCTTAGATTGTGAATCTTCCTTTGGGGGGAACATTATGAACTAGCACATCTCTCTTGAAATTGCTCTTACTCATGATGATGATGCTAGTGACCTCCAAGAAAGACTCTTTTAGGATAATCTAGCCAAGCAAATTGAGGATTTAGAGGCTAGGATGAGTTTGCTTTGTGAAAGAGAAATGGAACTTTCAGACCTTATGGAGGAGCCCCAAGACCTTAGAGAAAAAAAGTTACTACCTATTCATAGGAGCAAAATTCCAATTCTGAGATCCTAAACTAGAAGAAAATAGTAGAATCATGGGGCAGGATGGAGGAGAAGAAAGGTTTTGCTTAAAACCTTGAAGAAGATGAGGCTACTCCTGCTCATGATGATGCTGGTGACCTCTAAGAAAGGCTCTTCCAAGAGGATATGGCTAGAAGAATTACAGAGTTGGAATCTAGAGAGAGATTCCTCAGCCAACATGTGATGGACCATTCAGACCCAATGGCACATTAAATGTCTGAACACACCCCATATACACACTTCTAAGAGAGATATCAGGACACACCTAATATAGATGAAGTGTTGACCAAGTGGAAGGAGGAGAATCATTCGATTCTAGCTCAAGGACTGCCTCCTCTTCCACATGGTTTTTCCACTTCACCCCTTCTCAAGGAGGAACCTATTTTGTAGGAGGTAAGTGAGGAGTAGAAGACCTAATCTATAGTTTCCCAAGAGGCTATCATGAGTGATAATGAAGAAGAAATCATCATTGATGCTTCTTGTGAAGGAATCATCAGCAATGGAGAAGACTCAAGTCATGCATACATGCAGATGTTCCAGCAATACGAGGAGGAACATAAGCATGGTGAGCTCTCTCCCCCTTTGTTTGATGAACTTCTTATTGCTTCGATGAGGAGGATGACTACACCTAGGAGCTTGAGTTGGAAGAGGATTAGGAGAATATCTTTGAACATCTAGAGATCCTAATCTTTGAGGAGGAAAAAGAGAGGTCTATCTACCTTGAGGAAAGCCTTGAAGAAGAAAGCTTTGAACAAAGAGGTGATGCTTTATGGGATGAGCAATCAGTTTGTGATTCTATTTCAGACATCAAAACAGTGACCCTTCTTCAAGAAAGCAAAGAGGAAGTAGAGGACGAGTTTGATAGGATCTTCAATGAAGCAAAAGGGGATGAGTCAAACCATGATGCATTGTAAAGGGACTATGCAAATCAAGGGGCCTATGGTGATGATCCAACATCCATTGATTTCTTGGTGAAATGCACCAACATGAAGGACCAACATTCAACAAGCCTCCAGGAACAAGAAGAATACATGTATGTTGGAGGCATGTTTGATTCTGATCCACTCAGATACAAGCCAACCCAGGTGGCAGGCAAGAGGAGCAGGTCACCAACTCTCCATTTCATTTAGCCACTTTTTTGGCACCATAAGATTCCTTGCCAAGAAGGAGACTTAAGAAGTTTTCCCTTTGATCTAGGAGGGAGGTGAATATTCCTAGTTAGCTGTATATAGTAGCTTGATTTTAGTTTCTTTTCCTGCTTTCCCTAAGTGTAGTTTACACAAGTAGTGTTTTTAGTCTTGTGTGTGCTTTCCCTTGTGTCTGGGGTAAAAAGATTCATGTTTGATTTTTGGATCCTTGGGGCTATTGCTAACCTTTCTTCAAAGCTACATTCTGACTCCATGCCCAATGGACTACAAGGCAATTGGTCTCTAAGCATAGTAGGCATGCTTCCCCTGGGAGTTGCCAATTTGTTGACCATTTTTTGCCCAATAGGCCAAAAAAGTGGTCCCCCTTCTTTCATGATGTTTTGAGCCAATACTTTTGATTTTTGCACGAGTCTTTCCATTTCTATGGACTCTGCAGGTTTTCTACAGACTTCACAAGGACTTCTACGAACTCTATAGGTGTAGTATTTTGGCAGATGAAGAACCAATTCAGAGAGTGTAAGGTTTTACAAAGCTTCTTCAGATTCTTGTCAGAAGAAATTCATAAGGAAATAAAGCTAAAATGGTTCAAGGACACTTTTCCTTAAGGTTGGAAGAGTGGTTCAATGACATAATCTTTCCAAGAATTAGCACCTTTGAACCATTGAACCATTGAATCGGTTCAATGCCTTGGTTCATCACTTGGTTCAATTAGTCGGTTCATTAGATTGGTTCAATCAGTCAGTTCAACAGCTTTGGTTCATGCTTGGTTCACTTAGTTAGTTTAACTACAAAGTTCATCGGCTTAGTTCAAAGGCTTGGTTCAACATTTTGGCAAAGTTCAATGCTTTGGTTTAAAGATAAGTTCATCGCTTTGGTTCAAAGCTAAGTTCATTTAACCAGTTCAATGCTTCAATTCAAAGCCTTGGTTCATCACGAAAATTTCAAAGGCTTATTTTTAAGTGGCACAATTTAAACAAATGGTGCGTAGTGTTGAATTGTTGAACCATTTTTGGTTCAAGCAGTTAGTTCAATTAGGCAATTCAAAAGAGCATCCAAAAAGATGAAGGAGAAGTTCCCTTTCAGAAGGTAATTAGGCATAAAGGAACCCTTCAAAAGGGTCATTTTCAAGAAGGTTGCAAAGGATGATTTATTTTAGAAATGTTTCTAAGGCAGTCGGTAGAGGCAAGGAAGAAATCCTTCAAAAATTTTGTTCGAAGGAATTCCTTCGAACAAAAGTTTGAAGGAATTTGAAAAAATTGTAAACAAAAAACCCAAAAGAAAGGGACTTAAGGCAAAAGAAAAAGACATGTGATGATTTCTTTTAGACTTTTTTTCCAAAGGAATTCCTTCGGACAAAAGTCTGAAGAAATCTGGGGAGGCCATCGAAGAGAAAAAGCCAAGAAAATTCCAAAGAAAAAGCCCACAGGGAAAAGGACTGAAGCAAAAAAGCCAAAGCAAGAAGAGGCCCAAAGGAATTTTCCAAGGATGGTGACATCCCAGAAGCTGTCAACATTAAGAAGATAGACTAGCCATTAGTTTTCAAACTGTGATAGGACTGTGAACGTTAAATTTTACACCAGGAAAGCCAGAGCATAGAAGGTGCCAAGTGGCAACTATAAAAGGCTTTGACATGATTTTTTAGAAGTAGCATAATGTGTCACATGTCCTTTGTAAGGCTTAGTGGAAGCTAACAAGTGTCAGCCTCCACAGTCTCTCTCTTTTATCCCATGAGAATTTTGGTGGGCCCTAGATGAATTGCTAAAGAAAGTGGAAGCTAACACATGTCCTCTTCTATAAGACTTTCAAAGGGTGCCTAACGCTTCCATGAGTCAAGCAGATGTTGCCATGTGTCCTACCTATTTTATAGTGGAATGCGCCACATGTCACTCACTAGAATTGGCAAAAAATGGCCAAGGCAAGCATTGAGAGCCCAAAGAATGCAGCGACCCACCAGAAGATAGCCCTTGAGGGTTGAAGGAGCCAAGAAGAGACAAGGCAAGGAGGAAGATGAAGTGTAGGAAAAGACAAAGCAGTCTAAGTGGTGAGGAGAGGAAAGTTATTGCTATATGGTCATCAAATGGTGCAAACAGTGAGTGGCATGACCTGCTTTCTCCATTTAGCATTTACAAGGGGACAAACCATAGTCTGTTTGTAGGAAGAGAGCAATTTGTTTGTAGAAAAGAGGTGCAGCCATGTTTTTCACATTAATGTGGAACACCTATGTCAAAGCAAGAATTGATAATCAAATGGCTCCCTCTTCCTAAGGCTCAGAGCGCACATGGGCCAACTTGTAAAAAGAGTTCCAAAGTCTTTACCAAAAATTTCCAAGTTCTCTTCCTCTCTATATATATTGTAAAGCTTCTCATTTGAGAAAAGGATCCACTGTCTTAGCCTTAAGGCAAAACTCTACCCAAAAATCTCTCAGGCTTGTAAGGAAGAACTGCAAATTTTACCTTGAATTAGGACTTATCATTTTTACCTCTATCTAGACTTGCATTTTAAAGTATATGTATGTGTTCTTCTTTTGTGTTAAGTCATTGTCTTTCATGCTTTTCATAGATCAATTACATTATGTCTAGTGCATTGTGAAGTCTCTTTTATGTAGGTCTGCCAGAAGTATCTACAATAGGAATATAGGCACATGTGAATAGGTTGTCTAAGTGTGTCGTAGAGCACCTTTGGTAGTTCCTTCCTCCTTGTATTTCTACGGACCCCTGACTCACTAAAACAGAAGAGTTTCCCATGTCAGATGAAGTGTATGGAAATTTCTTCCTAGTGAAAAGTGTATGTTTAGGCCTGAGTGGATCAAACTTTTTTGGTGTATCACCTTTCCATTTTTAGGCTTAGGTTCTATTTTCAGCATCTCTCTCCCTTTTCATCCCCCCTTTTTCATTTTATTTGTTAGTAGTAGGAGAAACTAGGGCCTAAAAGATACATCAGAGGGAGCTAGCCCTTATCTAAAGACTCTCCCCTCTAGCTTCACCAGTCCCACAGGTGAGAGGGGAGTTTCCATTGTTGCATGTGGAAGGGCGAGAGCTAAGTGTCCTGCCCTAGGTGCAATCCACTACATCAACAATTATTCAGATCAAGATTTGGATAATTTGGTTTGGCTAGGGATGGTTAATTAATACTAATAATGTTAGTTGTTAGTAGAAGGGGATGTAAAAGACCACTCTATCTATATCATGTTGTGCTCAATTCCCTGAGAATAACTCAAGAATACAAAGGTTGGTCCTTTAACTCCATCATCACCCACTAAGTAAAGCTATGTGATTATGCATGTGCTAATCAATGTTTAGATTATGTGTCCAATCCATCTAAGTAGGTGGCTCAAGAATACAAATGCTAGCTAGTCCTTTGGCTCCATCATTGCCCACTACATGAAGCTATTAACTTATACTGCTCTGAATGTGTGTTGTATCACTATCTAAACCTTGATGGACAACTAAAAAAGTGCCCATACTACTCATTCTATATAGGAAAATGCCCTATATCTGATGTTATCTATGGTGTACTAATTATAGTTATACATGGAGACTTTATAAGATATAATCTCAATGGATGTACAATTGAAACTATATGTTGTGAAGGAGGCTCATTTATTCATAATCATAGTATATTACTACATGAAATAACACCATGTGTCCTTTGCTATGATGCATATGATTGATTAAAAGATCAAGATGGAACTGTAACCTATGATGGGGGCTCATCTAATCTCAATCATAGTAGGTTGCTATATGAAATAGGTCCCTAAAAACTTGGCCATAGTGAATCTCTCTATAGTAGTAATATATTATTTAGGTTCATCTAATATTAACTGTAGTTGGTTACTACATGAGATAAGACCATAAAAAATTGGCCATAGTGAATCTCTTTGGATTAGTACTCTACTACAGTGCCTGTGACTATGTTAGATATGTATATGGAACTACATTATATACTCCTTAGACTACACTACTATATATGGGTTTCTCTCACTATACTGGTCTCCAAACCTTTTGAGTAGATGGGATAGGAGATCTCTTATGAGGCTCTGTCCTAGAAACCACATTACTCTCATGATGAGTAACCAATAATTCCTATGAAGGAATGTCTTTGGATGACTTAGTCATGGAGGAATGAGGTCTATGGTTCCATGATGGAGGAGATCTTATTGCCCCCTATGTGAATGCTATGATTCCATTATCAACACAACTATTAATGCAAACCCTGAGTACATAACAATCATTATCTCTATGTCCATGGATCTAATGATAGTTATAAAGGGTTGATGTGGCTATCTATTTAAGAGATATAGATCTTGTTGATGAGTAGAAGTCAGTCTGATCAACCTCCCATCTATTAGTGTTGATAATATGACATATGGGCTATCCTGCTCTGAATCAAACTATAGTGGTGCCCTACTATTTTTATTTATAGTGCATATTGTAGGTGGTGATCTAGAAATTGAATCTCTATTCTTAATTTGTTGATTTTATATTTGTGTTCTTCTATCTTATTTTGGACATGGTGGATGCTGAGTGCTAGGAGCGATAGATGGAGATAATGTTGTGAAATCCATAGTAATTCAATCGAATGAATCTAACTCAATCAATCCTAGTTTATTCTCCAAGGCTATAAATGTATAACATAAGTGCCTAAAAGAGGACTCTATCTAATATAATATATTCTTTAGGAGTGGTTGAGGAAGCCTCTTAACAAATATATGCTAAATTTCTAAATATGTTTGTTTATAGATCATCTTAACATATGAGTCTTGAATCATAAGATATAATCACTAACTAGATCTAAAGTATTCTGATGAAATGTGGCAAGTTTCTCATATGTAAAATGAAGGCCCATGTTTACTATGTAATATTTGAGAAATACCTCCTCTAAATCATCATATGTATGCAAGAAACTAATAGGGAGTAAATGAAAAAACCAATTCTGTGCATTACCCACTAGTGTCTATTGAAACAACTTGATTAGAGTCAAACGACTCACATGAGATAACAAAGCCTTTCAAAAGGCTTGAAAGTGTACGAATGGATATTCAATTCCATCAAAGTGAGGCAATGATGGTATCTAAAAAAAAATATTCAATGAATCTCTTACAAATGCCTTTAGAAGAGGGTTACCATGTAACTCATTAGCATCCATCCAAGAATTATAATCCTTGTTTTCCAATGTAAGGAGATGTAATTGGGTTTTTTAATTCAAAAATTACATGCATCAAATAAATAACCTCCTAGGATGGTATATTAACATCTTGAAGTGGTTCATTTACTCATTAAATTTAATCATTTATTTTAGCCACGGGAATGCTACATTCAGTTATTGGATCATAGAGAGGGGGTGTGCTCACTTGAACCTTTCGAGGCATGGTAACTTGAACCTTAATAGAGGGATGTGGGCTACCATTCTCTTTAGGTGAAATGTGAAATATAGGTGCTACTATAGTAGGGGTGGCTTGCGATATTCATTGATATCTTTATTATTTAGTGAATCACATTCTAATTGAGTAGAGGATGTGATGTTATTATTTAAATGTGCATCATTTGAAATATAATCATGTATAGAAGTATAAGCAAATTTTTTTAATGCATTATGTTTGATAGAAGGAGTGAGAGAGGATTTAGAAGCATGTGATGCATAATCTTCTTTACTATGTGCTTAATAATCATCATTATTCCATGCATTATCATAACCAAAGTTTTGTTCATATTCACTCTCATTTTCATATTCATTTGCATGTTCAATATCATAATCATTATCACTTCCATTATCACTAGGGAGAGAGGTAAGAGAAGATGTTAATTCTTTTCTAATATGCAATAAATTATCATGTGAAATTGGAATATTATGTGCATCTATGTTATCCTTGAATGGGGTGTATGCCTTATTTTCATTTGCAATATGAGAATCAAGAGTAAAAGAGTTATCATTTAGATATTATTTTGCCATTATTTGAGATGAAAAAGTAGAGTTAATAACATGAGATGTATCATTTGAACTATGCATGGGCAATTTGATTCTATTGCATTTATATTTTTGTAACTTGAACATAGAAGTAGCAAAAGAAAGAGAGATATTAGGTTCAAATAGAAATAAGTTATCTTCAATGAGATATTAATTTGGAAATTCATGACTAATTAGTTCATTTTTTACATTGTGCATAGGAGAATGAGGTGAAAAGTACCTTTCCTATTTATCAAAATTATTTGTTTTATAAGAGGTAAAAAAAGAGATAGGTTTGAGAGAAGAAGATCCATTTACTTTTTCTTCACTATCACTTTCATATGTATCATCATATTCCTCATTAAAATAATATTAATTATATTCTTTGTAAATTAAATCATTTTCCACATTTTTAGCTAATGTGTAATTTTGCAAATTTGTTCATTCATTGTCATAATTATGAGAAAAATTTAGAAATTGATCTATGGGATGAGAGGGAAGAAGTGCCTTAGTGGCCATTTTATTTCTTTCACCAAAGAGAATATGTAAAAGTTATATTAAGAAAATAAGTGCAAGAATAAATAATAACTTAAATATTTTGAAAATATTTTTGACACTTCAAATAATTTGCAAAAATTCCAAAAAATTTTATCTAAAAATTGTAAGGAAAGCTTGGGGTTTGAGGACCTAGTTTAGAAATCTAAGGTTTTAGAAATTTTGAAAATTATTGAAATAATTTAAATTTTAAAATAAATTTGAATAAAATAAATGCCCAAAAATTTATACAAAAATTAGAAATTATTAATTGAATTTTTGCACAAAAATATAAAAGAAAAACCCTAAGGATGCCTAGGGTTTTAGATTTGTTTGAAGTAAGTCAGGTTCACCAAATGCTTTATTATTTTTAGGAAACTAGTGCCTATTTCATAAATAATAAAGGGTAAAGTAAAGGAAAAAATTTAATTAAATATAGTAAAATATAGATTTATGTCAATTTAACCAAATCAATTGCATAAGGAAAAGAAGTAACTTATCTAGAAAAATAGACTGAGATGACTATTTCAAAGCTTGAAATCTACTATGTAGGATTAGGAAGATGCTAATAACATGGATCTAGATTTCATTTGGTAAAATTATAGGATCACCAAAAATAAGACATTTTAGGATTTGGCATTATTGTCCACTCATGTTGTTGTTGTCCAAACTAGTCACAAAGATCTGAGTTTTCTGAGTTTTGTTACTTATCCCTATGTGAGGCTGCTTGTGAAATTTTGGATGTTGAAGTTGATGGAGTTCATTATAGGTATATTTTAATATTTAGACCTTGGGTTTATTTACACACATGAAATAAAAAATACATCAAAATCAAAAGGGGAAAAATTGGGTTAGGGGAAGTATGATCGCATGATCTAGAACCCTTGTCCTAATTGCTACCTATTTTAACCCTCAAGCTAGGGTCTCAGATCAAATTTATTTCTCCCTTATGGAATGTGAATGATCAACATATATGGTAGATGAAAGAATGAAATTTTACCTAGGCCCTTCCTTGACAAAGTATGCAAATATATGTGTGATGCAAAATGTTGAGCTATACTATTGACTGATTTTTAATTATGTATTGTGAAAAAGTAGTAAGTGATAGATATAAAATGCCTCGGCAAGTATTTTATATAAGAGACTCTTTATTTTGAATTTGGGAACTTTATTTACATTGGATGACATTTAAAAGATAAATAAAACTTAAGGGAGGGGATAAAAAGGGTTTAAGATATCTTGAGTACAGATAAATGACTATTGGGACTCAAAATTAAAAAGGATAAGAGCACCAAAAATAAGACACCCTAGGGTAGCACTATAGTCTAATCCCAATACTCCTATCCTACAGGATTAGGACCTGAAGGAATAGAATTAACATGGGGAACACTACCTGGCTGAGGTGGAATGACTAGTCAAAAAGTTTTAGATGATTGGTTATGGACAAAAAGGTGACTCAAACATGAAACAAGACCAAGATAAGTAAAACAAAAGACATGGATAATGTGAACAAGGCTCATATTCTCCATTCAAAGTCTCTTATGAAAAGGACTATGAAAAGACATAATATGTGTGTGATCAATTTAGGGTGTATACAGGAAGGAAGGTTCTAGGTACACTTTGGGTGGGGTGTTCAAGGTAGCCATCAAAGGCCAATCATTAATCATGTGGTTTGAATACTATCACTAGAAATAGGTATTTAGGAGGTAGATGTAGAAAAATCTTTTGGTGAAATATAAACCACCTATTTAGATGTCTATTATCTTATGTAGGACTTGGGAGAGGTTGAAATCAACACATATGTACTATTGAGGGTGAGTAGTGAAAAAATGATCAAATTAAAAGTACACAAATCAACCTTAGGGTTTGAGTAATTGTTCCAAGAAGGGCTAAAAAGGAATCAATATGATTAGAAAATTTAACCATATTGGAACCCTAAGTTTTGCCTTGTTTGAGATTAAAATTTCTTGAGTCTAGAGGGAAAATACATGCATGGATATCATCACATAAATGAGTTCATACTTTTGAATAAAAATGCATTGAGTAGGGTATCAAACTAGAATAGGTAAAAACCCTTGGTCAAATTTTTAATCCCCAAAATCTTGATACCATGGATGGGGTAGCCAGTTAGTTTTCACCCAAATTCAAATCATATATTTGACCAAGATGAAATCAATAAAATAACCTAAAAGAGTATGGGTTTCAAGGCATTGACAAACACAATCAAAAGTAGGCAAATCTATTAAAACATCAAGATGAGAATAATCAGTTAGGGCATCTTACCTTGTGATATACCTTTGGAAAAAAAATCACATGATTGCATTGGTAACATGGTTGTGATCTCTCATATGTGTTAAATAAAATGATGCACACTCCTAAGGATATCCCATTAAATAAGGAAAGGACCACCCAAAGGCTAGAGGCCTAAGGTGTAAAGGCAATAAATATAGAGGTGGTTTAATATTCTCATAGAATCAAGATAATTGGTGATGGTTTGATAGGGGAAAACCTAATAAAGCTTAGACATGACAATAAATTAGAGAAACATTAAACATTTTAGTTATTCCTTTGTAATATAATGAAATAAATTAATTAATGCATAATATTTAATATATAATTAATGATGATATTATTAAAATCAATGATATTAGCACATCTAATAGTGATTCAGGGGCATAACCTAATTGGAATGTAAATTTAAAAATATTTTACAATCCCTTTCCAAATCACAGGGTAAAATAAACTAAGACTAATATTGAGGTGCATATGGCATTTAAAAAAGAAGAGGAATATCCTATAGACTATCTTATTGGTACACTCAAGGACACATAGGAACATATACCTATTATCATGTTTAATAAGCATTAGGTTTTTTATGATAATTATATTAATGTGTCAATATTTATGTGTGTAGACAATATTTTTTTATTATATAACACCTAAATCTTGTACACTTGGAAAATAAATATCATGTATGTGCCTTCAAATTATAGACCTTACCCACTTCCAAAAGGATTGCATACACTATTTGTATATGCTAATTGCTTATGTATTATTCCTACTAATGTCATTTTGATGACCCAAGCTTTCTATCTTTCCTAGAATTTTATAAACCTACTTATCTTCCATATTTGAAATTTCTATACCTATGACAATTTTTTAGCTACCAGGACATTTACATTCTAATTAAATGTCTATGTTGACGCATGTGTCATATTCCAATGCAAGTGTTTAGTGCCCTAAATTCATCCAATTTGTAGATAAATGTATTCCTATGGTTAACCTAAGTGTTTTAATGTGAGATAATATCTAAAAGGATTAATATAAATATAATATTAACCATAATTCATTCCTAACCTAAATGAATCTAACACAAACTAAACATCACCTAATCAAGTGAGCAAAACTTCCTTATTTTCTTTTATTTCCATATCAATCATAGGGACAACATAGCTTTAGGTCTGAAGTACTAAATGAATCCTCCATGAACCAAATTTTCCAAGATAAAATCTAGGTCACTATTGTACTTTATTATCATACATTACATGATTCAAACATAAGCCAAAATTTAAGGATAAATATATAAGTTTGAGGCCCTATTCAAAATATTAACTATGTGTGAAGTGTTCATTAATAGAGGGGTATTTGGGGTAGCTCAACACCATGTGCCCACTAACCCATTTTTACCATAGCCACTATGAAGATGAATAACTAGGGTTTTGATATTTAACAAGGAGCAATAGTCTATGACCTAGATTTAAATACACCAGAGTGAAGGTGAAAGAGAACCTAGAAGTATCTAGGTGGTTGCATCCAGTTTTAGTAGGTATTTTATATTAGACACTTGCATCTAATTCATATTTTAACATCGATGTAACCATCATAGGTTAACATAAGTGTCCACATCTATAATGGTATAATTTCCAAAATTAGGTGACTCGTCTAGAATCCATATCTAGTCTAATTTATTCATGTTCCATATCCAAAGCTATATTAGCATCATAACCAACTAAGTATCTTATGTTCATTATAATTAAACTATCTATCATAGTTGTACTTTCTATTTTTAGCATATCTAAACATAATAAATTTAGTACATGTTTATCTAAGTTCCACAAATAAATGGCCTACTTTAGAGATAGTCTACCATCCTTCTGGCCTAGGTTATCTCTACCCCTTTAAACCTTGATTCCCTATATCTAAGTTTTAGGGTTAAACATTTGGTGAGCCTAATCTATAATCCCCAAAACCATAGATGTTGAATTAGGGTTTCTTGATTTTCTATTTTTTATTTAACAAGATTTAACAATTTAAAAATTAGATTCATTTTCTATCAATATGCTCATTATGCATGCATATGTAAATCATTTATGTTACAATTTATAATTATGGCTAAAAAATTTAATTTTACTATACTAATCCAATGTATTATCAAAATAAATAATTTGATCCATCAATATAATGAGAGGGTTTTAAATTGAAAACAACATTTAATGTCTCTTCATAATTCCTTTTATAATAGTATAAATACAATATCTAGACACCAATGTGCATGATCTCAACCATTGAAGTATTGCATGAAACCCAAGTTCCAAGTGATATTGAACCAAATTAATTTGAAGATATCATGTGAGATATAAAAAATACTTCAAAAATCATCACGTTTGATCCAATATATTTACCATCTAAAGATGTTATTGACCAAGAGTTACCTTTGTTCATACAAGTAACTATGCATAATAAGGTTATAAAAAGTATGATCATTGATAATGGATTTGGATTGTATCAAAAATTTCCTAAATACTATGGGTATTATCACTAATATTATATAAAAAAATAGTGATACATATAAATGGATTTGATAATTCACATAGCCCACTATTGGACAAATAAATTTAGATCTAACATTGGAGCCAAAAATAGTTCCAACCACCTTTCAGGTAATGTTTCAATCATTATATGATAATTTAATTTTGGGTAGACCTTGGATACACACAATTGAGGTCATCCCATATAATTTACACCAATTTATAAAATTCATACATGATTAGACCTTATTGACAATGATTGTTGATGATGAGCCCTTAAAATTATACAAATTAATACATTATTATATAGAGGGAATTCCTATAGTGGTACCACCTACATAATGTATTCATCTTTAGAATATCCAAACTTATGAAGTGGGTGAGTCAAATATAATGGATCCATTATCTTTAAATACAGATAAAGCACTAAACATTAAAGTGGACATAAATTAACCTCATGAATAAGAACCAATACCAAAGGAACCAATGATAAAAAAATTGTAAGTACCTCCAATATTTGAGATTCTTTTAATGGTTAACACTAAGTAAAAATATGGCCATGTTTTAAATTATTGTGATAGTTATAATGATCTAAACCATGATATGATAGATGAGACATTGTGAAAACTTAATTTTGACCCACTTTAGCATATTTTTCATAGCCTATTTGAACCGACATGTCCCAGTACATTTAAACTAAACTCACCTATAGAGGATACAAAACTAAATAAAGATAAGGGAAAATCACAAATAAAATATGAGCATGTAATGCTTTTTATTATATACATCCCTCTTGGTTACACACTTTTCGTCAAAATTACAAAGGTTTAAATGTAACTACATCATGTGAATAATGTGGAGGCTCGTTAAAAATCCCCACAATAAATTGTAAAATTTTAGAAAACTAGGATGCTTTGGATACAAGACTTTCTATTTTACTTGAGTATCACAAGATATATTTACCTCTTGATAGGAATAGATCAAAAAATATACTTATTCTTATCATCAAATTGTTGGTCATTATGTAAAACAATACAATGTGTTGAATAACCAAATTTAAAAATACAAGAATGAATGATGCTTACAAATTGTATCACCAATACGATAGTTGGGACATATAATATGAGTTATACCGCTTACCAACTTTTCCACAATCTCTTTCATGTATCATATTACCCATTGCATGTGGCCCAAAGGTAGTGGAACTTGCTATAAGGGTAGTGGACCAATAACCATACTTCACTTTGTACTTCGGATAACAATATTTGACTGATATAAAAGCAATTGTTAGTATTATCAATCAATGTCTTCTTTTTTAACATGACAACAAAGAGGTCATATACCATATAATGAATATGGGGGACATGTACCAATGATTTCTGATAGTGAGTTGCTAGTAGACATAACACTTTTGGCACTTATGCAATATAAATATTTTTGTCAAGTAAGGCCACCATGCAATATCTTGTTTCCTAAATTTAATGACTTTTCGGACATAATAGTTTTAAATATTTCAAAAATATAAAAAAAAATAACAAAAACTTCAAAAATCTAAAAACATGTTCAGAATTTACATATCTTATTAGCTCATTGGCATATATGTTTTCAATTCTATGTTGGTAAATGGCATATCAATATTTTACTATATACACATGTTTCACCCATAATTGAGTGTGAAGATGACATACATAAATACATGATCTATAAAATTTTGGATGTTGGGTATTCCATCTACTCATGTCACTCGGATGTTGGGGACATCCACATCTATGATAATGATGCGTTCAGGTTATATCAAGCTATGGTCACTTTACATTATCATGTTTGAGCTCATATATATACTTACACATGCCTTTATACATGCTTATATATTTCACAATGTACTTGATATGCTATGTACTTATCTTTTTTGCTAACACATATATCCAAAGACTCGTATGATATGTTTATGATGATTGTTTATATTTTCATTTATATACTTCCTTGAGTTAATTACCTTGCTATTACCTTGCTTCTTTGAGCATTTGAATATGCTCCATTTTTTCTAGCCCCCATGACTTTTTTTCTTATTTGACATTTGAATATGTCATTTTTAATTATATGTTGACATTTGAATATGTCATTATTTATTTTATGGAAATTTTACTAGGTCATGTCTCTTTGATTGTGTGACATTTGAACATGTACCTTGTTTGAAGTCTCATTAGACCATTATAATTTTATTTGATTTTGAGTGCTCTTTTATGTATGAGTGATTTATTTTTGAGCTTGTACTATTAACATAGACATTTCCATGATCTATATCATGCACATTAGGCCTTGATGAGATCACATGCTATGCACTTCCATGATATATCTACCTAGACACGTTCCCTTTATGAGCTAGATGGTATATTCACATGGTTATCTTATCCTTTTAAGGTAAGGTAACTACTAGTTTCTAATTTCCCTCACCTCAAAAGTGAGGGGGCACATTAGCAGGGGCATGCCATAAAATAATAATTCCACATTCTTTCAAAAACTTAGATTGTAGTGGAGGCGTGTTTTGAAAACATGTTCTCAACATTTGCTACAATTTTAGATTTAGTGGGGGCATGTTTTGGAAATATGTTATGTACACTTATTAAATTTTTAGCATACCCAAATTATAGTGGGGGAATGTTTTGAAAACTTGTTCACCACATTTACACAAATTCTCATTTTCACATTATAGTGGAGGCATGTTTTGGAAACATGTTCTCCACACTTACACTAATTCTTAGTTTAGATTATAGTGGAGGCATGTTTTGGAAACATGCTCTCCACACTTTAGTTTCAGATATATAGTGGGGGCATGTTTTGGAAACATGTTATCCACATTTATAGTTTTAAATTAGCCAAATTTATAGTTAAATGATTTAGATACACATTTTTGATAGAATTGTATACATTAGTACCATTATTATACATAGTTTCAACATGAGACACATCTAAGGTGCATATGTTATGAAATGTGTGCATAATATTTCAAAATAAAATTAGTTTTTGAAATAAACCCAAATGGGATATTTTCTAAAAACACCCTTTAATAACAAGATCACTTGCTAATAACCTATGACACTATAAACATTTCAGATTTCCACACTTAAGATCAACTAATAACATACTACACAAACACATAAGTATTGTTACTCTAATACCTAATGGAATGCATTCATAAGATCTGAATTACATTGAATACAATACAAGTCCCAAATTTAAATATTTATTCAAGGAGTTTACTACAATGATAATACTAAAGATTACATAAGATATAACAAACTACTCTCAACAACTCCTTGCAGTGCATAATAGAAAAACTACTCATGAAAACTCTTATTAGAAAATACAACTCATATCATAACCCTAAAAAAATAAAGAACACCAATACCAAAAAATATAGTGAAGCTCTAATGTGGTTCCTGAATGGAATTACCAACAACTAGATAGAGAAGAACTTACACCACTAAAACTAGTAATTTTAAATCCACTATGTAGTCCAATTGTAATTCTTGAATGGAATTACCATAACTAGCTAGGGAGGATATCTCACCACTAAAACCAACAATTGAAACTCTATGGATTTAATCCTATGAGAGGAAGAATATGAACACAAGGTTAAAGATTAAAAAATGGTGGGGGGGGGGGGGTGGATATGATTTTTAAAGATATCTTTCTAAATATATGTGAGAATAGTAACCCATGTGAAGTGTAATCTTATTCTGTAAGCTAGTCAAAAAAGAGAGAGATAAGTTTAGTCACCCCATGTGACTTAAAATTTGGTGCCCCACCTTCACACATATGAGAAATAGTGTTATTATTTTCCTCATATTCCAATGGTAAAATGTGGAATCACTTTATTGTCCACTCTTTTATCTTGGTTTCCCATTTTCCATATGACCCCAAAAATGGTGCCCCACTTCCACATGTGAGTCAAATCTATAATAGTGAATTATTGTCCTCTTCCCCATGTGAACTTAATATTATTAGGCAAGATTTAATCATATTTTTTACTTATTTCATGCCAAAAAACTATTCGACCTAAGGGTGGCACCCTAACTATTCATCCATGCGAGAGAAAGTAATGTGGGTCACTTAAGGACAAAGAAACCTATCCTTTAGTGAAATCTAAGCCCCACTCTTGAAATTATATTTTATCTCATGTATATTCTATCTATGGCCCAAGCCACCTTATCCAAAAGTGACCTCATCAATTGCATCATCACTTTCTTCAATCAACACATCACCATGAATAGTGATAGTGAATAATGACATGTGAATATCAGCTATGAATACTACATGTGAATAATGATCTCACTCCTATGATCCTTGTACTCCTTTTTGAATGTTGTAACTGATCCTTAAAATAATTAATTAATTAATATTAATCCACTAAACATAATACCACTAATTTAATTCCATTCCAAAAATGTTGGCATTCTCCAAGAAAGTTAGATCTTCCATAAAATGTTGGAAGGTTATAAAAAGGGGACATTACAAGTCTTCCCTCCCTAATACTAATTATACTCAATAAATTAAGAATTATAATTTGATTAATTATAATTTGATTAATTATAATTAATTTCAAATATCCTAGCTCAATCTTAAGAATATCTCACCATGTTGTCATTGTACCACTCTGATTAAAATTGGAATGCCATCATGCCAAGTATGCATTCTCCTTTCCTGTACTCCAAATAAAAAGTTGTCCTCAAGATCTAGAATAAAATACCTATACTGATTAGATTTATTAACATAAAATATCTCTTTCCAAAGAATCTTAGCATAATTAACATCTAAAATTCCATTATCCATCATGATCCTGGGCAACAAGAAAATTAATCTATTAAACAAGAAAACATGAATCTCAACATAACTTGTCATAGTGTCCCATAAATGATGTATATTAATCCCTATAAATTATATTATACAAATGATTAAAATAGTTTTAAAAATAAATGTTAAACCCATAGATATCTTGGGACTACTTTTGATACCATAAATTGATAGCATCTCATTAACACTCAATCTCTGAGTGCTAAAAAGGTATCACTATGCACACCAATTCATAAAATCAGATGTAGTCATCACTAGAAATCTACTTTCCCTCACATTCCCATCAATGAGGTTAGATGAAAACATGTTTCTAATATATTCCTCCATGATAGAGATATTCCAATGGGTAAAAATAATAGAAGAAGAATATAGAGTAAGCATCCTAGGAAGAGCATCAGTTAGTTCATTATTTTTCCATTTATTGCACTCTATATAAAAAATCATAATATTAAATCTTACTCACCCAAAATTCAAATTATTATGATATGTATTCATCACACATCTTTCAAAAGCTAAGCATTGTCAGATCTTGGGCACACCATGTATGATGGCCAACATTTCTTTATCTGATTCTAGCAACTTCCAACCTTCAAATGTTATGGGGTGTCCTTTATGAACTGATACCACTCCAAGTACTTATCCTAAAGTGTCAAATTATATAACAAATGGAAGTGTAGAATAATAAGTATTGGACATGAAATCATTACCTCCTTAATATTACCCAAATATTTTTGCCCTATTTGTGTCCATGTAATGACCTCATTTTTTATATTAGACAAGGGTGCTTCTAGACATGAAGATCCATTAACAATCATTATGTAATGACTAAAAAGGCCATAAAAACATATAAATTGTGCTAGTGTGGTGAGAGGAGGCCAATCCAAGCTAGCTCTAATCTTCTATAAATACATATAAACACCTTGAGCACTAATTATATGGCCCAAGTATAATATCTTTATCACCTCAATTTCACATTCAATTTCCTTTGCAAGAAGAGTCTATTGATCTATAATTTAAAGGAATACATACAAATTATCCTCCCAAGTCTTACTATGGATCAAAATGTCATTAAATAAAATTAAAACAAATCTTCTCAAATGATTCCTATATACTTGATTCATACGTGACTAGAAGTTATCTAGTGTATTTTCCAAACTAAAAGGCATGACTAATAAATCAAAATATCCATAGTGACATATGAATACTATCTATGGCATCTACTCATCCATCATGTAGATCTGATGGTAACATGACCTAAAATTAGTCTTTAAATAGTGTCTTATCCCATGTAATTCATCAATGAGCTTTTCGGTCCTCGCAATGGGGTACCTATATTTGATAGTCTTCTTTATCTCCTTTTTTTTGCTCCTTTGGTGGTAGTAATGTTCACTCATGATAGTCTTATAATTTGATTCCTAATATATGATGTGCTCTAGACTTTCATCAGGTGGTAATCATGGAGGTAAGTCATAAAACACCACAATATGTTGATCAAAATTGTTATGATACATTTCATACCCATGGATGAACTGGTAGGTATTACCAAACAACTTATTTCCCATGAAACTTGAATTTTTTGGAAAATCCTTTTCATCCTTCTTGTTATGATCAACTTCAGAGATCCATTGGTTATTCCTTTTATAACTACCTTCTTTCCTTTGGATCTAAATTTGAGTTACATAATTTGATGATTTATTGAGTATTCCCCCATGGGATGGAGCCACTACACACCTAAATCCACATCAATATCACTTAAACCAATAACATAAAAATCATCATAAACCTTACATTCTCTAAGGGCTTGGTCAAGATTCATAATCTTCTTATTTCATGGTGTATCAAATCCATTAGCTACATTAAATACTTCAAACACTTTGTTGTTCCCAAAATCCATCACTCATTTTTGGGGACAACATATCAACTATTTTGGTCCTACAGGACAAAATTCTCTCTTCCCTTCTCAAAAAAATGTTCTAATCACTCCAATTCTTTAATTATTCAAGAATTTTTAGTCAAGGGATTCATAGGTTCAATGACTTCAACATGTGAGCTCTCATAAAGGAACAAGTTCCTAATAATTAGGCATTTCAAGGCTGGTTCAATGCTGAAGTTCAATCAAAAGACTTATCAGCAGGCTTCAAACAAAAGATTGAACCATTGAACCCCACCTCCAAAGGTTTAAAGGTTAAATGACATCAACAGACTTAAAGAGTTAAGTATTTTGGCATGTTCAAAGTTTAACTGCTTTGAAAAGTTTAAACGACTTCAAAGGACTTAAAAAAAGAAGACTTCAAAGAACAAAAGATTGAACCGTTGAACCATTAAAATTTAAACAAAAATAGTTCAAAGTTTAAAGGTTTAATGAGTTTAATAAAATTTGAGAGACTTTGAAGGACCAAAGGATTTGAAGAGCTAAGAAAGAAAGGTTGAACCGTTGAACCTTGAACCAAAAGGTTCAAAGTTCTAAGGTTTAACGAGTTCAACAGAAAAGAAAAGGATCTAGAAAATTTGAAGGACTAAAGGATTCAGAGAAAGAGAATGAACCATTGAACTTTGAACCAAAATGGTTCAAAGTTCAAAGGTTCAAAGGTTTAAGGAAGCTTTGAGCAAAGGAAGGAAGTGATTGAACCAAAGAAGTGATTGAACCAAGGAGTCGATAGGACCACCCAAACCATTGAACCATTGAAGTGATGCACCTCAAAGGCTCAAAGGTTCAAGGTTTAATGTGGTTCAAGTGACCAAGTGACCAATGATGTCCCCATGGACGTCAAATTCAAGGTAATAAAATGCCCATTTATTTTTAAATATGGCACAAAATCTAAAGACAAAATTTAGCAAACAACTAAAGAAAGACGCTGAAAGAGCCTGCTGAAGGTAAGAAGATGGCCTGAGAGCTCAAATTACAACAAGAAAGAGGGAAATCTATAGGAGATACTAAAATATCTACAGGGTAGTTACTCTAGTAGGTGGAATAGTCCACCAGGTGGACATCAGGGAATGCGAGCACTCAATAGCGCGGCCTATTTTTATAGATCAAGTAAAGGTAAAGTGAACAGTTGTGCAAATATCAGGAAGAGGACTAGGTGGCCCATGCTTTAGAGGAGACATTCGAGATGATTATGTGCACCAAAGTCAAGGCTAATGACCTATTCTAGCATGGCCCTCCCATAAATATTGAAGGCATTTAATGCATCTTGGGCCATTTCATGAAACAAAGTGCCAAGTCTTTCTTGGCTGTTATATATTGTAATCTCTCATTTTATAGAAAGGGATATCTCTCTATTATAGAAGCAAAACTCTACCCAAACTGAAAGGCATTTCCTGAGACTTTGAGCTCAGATTGTTAATCATATTTATTTATTTATTTAAATGAGAAAATAAGTGACATTTTAGACTTTGTGTTGGAATAGCTTGTATTATTTAGGGAATTATTTGTATGTCTGTTTCCTAGAAGCATTCTTGTCTATTTAATTTAACAAGGAGAACTAGTGGAAGTAATCAGGAAGGTGTCCTAAAGCCAACTATGGAGAGACTTTGTGCTGCCACAATTGTCTTTAGTGTTTTTGTTTTTCTATTTCTGTTTAAAAGATCTTGGAATGACTTTATGCCCCCATTATCCTTTGTATATTTCACTCTTTGGTAGCTTAGGTGGAGACTTTATGCTACACTTCATCCTACTATGTTACTATTCCCTATTACTTTTACTATCCAGAAAAGAATCTAATTGTTGGCTGAATATTACTTTTGAAAGAAAAGTACCTTCACCAATCATGCTAGATTTCTCCTTTGATCTGTGAACATCATCTCTAAAAAAAGAGAGATGGATGGTGTTGTCCTACCCCTGAGTGTTATTTTCAGCTTATATATAATATATATTAATATAATATATCATAGTTATAGGCAACCTCCCCTTGATGATAGGAGAGATTTTTCCCATTTTGATGTGGTAGACTCACATATTTTGGCCGATTAATCTCCTTATGTTGTGGTTAAAACACCTATTTTGCCCATCAGTTAGATGGTGACAAAATTTTCACCCACCAATTTTTGGTGACTTTGCTGGGGAATGTTTTTTTGTAATTTGAAGCCTTAAGCTTTAAATTATAGTCCCTAACCTTATCCATTTTATTTTTACACTTTGGTAGATCCATGGTATACAAGAAGCTAGAGATCTAAAGGTATTGTTGACCCTATATTCAAGTTGATACAACAAAGTGATTTTGACCTATTTCCTTCTCCATCTCACCTTCAACAAACTAGGAGTTTTCCTCCTACAAAAGTTAGGTCTCCATTACCAGGCAAAGCATCCATCTCTGCTATTAGTAGAGATTTGTCAATACATACCCCTCAGACATTTGTATCCCTCCCTTCAGTAGTCAAATCATGGTAGTTCAAGGCCCTTTGGGTAACTCTTTTGGTCCACTCAATCTAACGCAACCTCTACATGAGCCACCTCACAGTTCAAGGAAGAATTTCCCCAAATTATTTAATGATGGAAGAGTTCATCCTAATGAACATATTGCAACCTTCAACATAGCCTGTGGTGTGATAGGTGTAGAGTATGAAGACGTAGCAGTCAGACTATTTGTGGAAACATTGAAAGGCACTACTACAGACTAATTTTATCATCTATAAGCACAAACTATGATTGACTGAAACACCCTCAAAGCCAAATCAAAGCTAGGTTCAAGCCTATAGAAGATGTGCATGCCCTACTAGCTCAGCTCACACAAATGAAGAAAGAACCTCATGAACCTATGAGGGACTTCATTTCCAAGTTTGACAAGCTAAGGAATAGGATTCCTACCATTTCTCAGCGAACAACTAAGAATCTCAAATGCTTCTTCATTAACTCTCAGCTTCCTAAAGTGAGTTTTTTGTTGAGACGTGCTAGCCACATAGACCTTGCTATAGCTCAAGATTTGGCCACTAAGGTGGAAGATGATCTTATCTTGGCAAGAAAGATAAGAAGAGATCCTAACAGAGGTAAATCTTAATCATCCTTTGAATATCCATCTACAGGCACCACTGATCTTAAGGTGAAAAAGCTGACAAATGAGTTGTTAGCTCTTAGAAAGTAAATGGTGCAAGGAATGTCTACTCCTTCATATCAAGATATACCAAGGAGGACATTCCCTAATCAGTCATATCAAGGCAACATTGCCAGAAATCAAGGGCAACCAAATCATCTTCCTCCCTCACAGGGGTAGCTTGCCATTGAAGTAGCACTAGCTAACTCAGCAGTTGGATATCTTGAAATAGAATCTAATTTCTCCTTCCAGCCTGAGTTGAACCTAGAAGATGATGTTAATCTCTTCACAGAGGGGAAGAAGAATTAGCTGGTGACTCCAACATTAGTTTCTTGAATTACTAGGATGAACCTAGAAATAAAGGTGAAGCATTTGATGGATTATACACCATATTCACCTGGTCCTAGAACTAGTTAGCCCAATAAGCTGATAAGGAAAAAATAGAAGAGCAATCTCAACTAGCAATTTCAATTGCTAAGTGGGAAACCACTCTGCCTTTTCAATCAAAGGACCCATTGATCACTAAAAAAGTAAATACCTCAAGTATGCCTTAACCTTCAACTTCAATTTCATAGATCAGTACCCCTCATTCCTAAAAACCAAAAGGATGAACTACCTTCCCCTATTCCTAATTCATTTCAAACATTTGATATAATTGACCATGTCAAGAAAACCAAAATTCAAATGTCTGAATTTGAATTCCTACAATCCAACCTTGAGCAGTTGGATAAATTGGTTCAATGTGTAAAGAATAAAACTGTCCCTACAGGACCAACTATTCCAAAGATACCTCCCACATCCAATTAGAATAACCTTTTCATTACTCCTCCTAATACTCTCAGGAGGACATAACCATTTTATGTCTCCCTGGTGATAAATAGACACTAGCTGAATAATTATATCATAGACTCAGGTGCATCTAACAATGTCATGCTTGCCAAAGTGATAAAATCTCTTAGACTCACACTAGCCAAGACCTTTGGGAGATGTTTCTCCATGGACAACAAATAAGTGCCACTACAGGGACAAATCAAGGATGCCCAATTTGTATTTGCAGCATTCTCAGACAAGAGAATTAAGATGACATTCCTGGTGGCTGAGATCCCAACCTCATACAACATCCTTCTTGGGTGAAATTTCTACAAAGATATTGGTGGAAAATTAAGCATGGACCTGTCTGAGGTGAGGATCCTTGTCAAGGGTGTCATGTAGATGCTACTCCCTGAGAAGGAGTCGAGGTACATTGTCACCCAAATGTCAGCCTCTGAAGCTCAAATTATTTTTGAGTCCTTAGGCATGGGTAATTACTTCTTGACTATAGATGATGTTCCTATCCTAGTTGATGAAACTTCTAAAAATGAAAATCTAAAAATTGGTTCAGAAAAAAATAGTAGAGGACTTAATAGAGCACAGTGCAAACCCAGAGGAATCCTCCCCTCCAAATGAAGAATTATCTAAGGAAAAATTAGTTTCTAATGATATTTGGATTCTAGAATTTGATGGAAAATGTTCCTCTACCAATTTTGGAGCCAAGATTGTGTTGATGTCTCCTCAAGGAGATATTTTCTCCTATTCTTATAAATTGCAATTCAGTAACACCAATAATACTACTGAATATGAATCACTGCTACTTAGATTAAAGGCTACTTAAGACAGGGGCATCAAACTCTTTCACACCAAAGGAGATGCTAAGATGGTGGTTTACCAAGTTAAGAACCTGTACCAATCCAAAAATAAGAGATTACACCATTATCAAAATCTAGTTTGGGATCAAATTGAAAGTTTTGATGCTTTCAGCATCTCTACAATACCTAGGGAATTCAATGACCAAGATAATGCATTAGCTATTTCTACAACTCTTTTAGTTCCTCACCCATATTTTAAGGGAGACATGTACACTATTAAATTGGTCTTTCAACCAAGTGTGCCTGATAATGGCAATCATTGGCAAGTGTTTAATGGTGACAACCAAATCATCACCTTTCTAGAACAAAAAGACAGCTTTGAACAGTTTCATTTTGAAGGCAGTGAGCCTCAAAAACTTAAATCAGCCCCTAAAACAAGTTCAGATGTAGGTGAAGAAATCCTACAGCTAAAAGGGAATAAAATTCCCAAAGGATTGGTTTCCCTTGAGAAACTGTTTGACAAGCATGACATGTTTATCAAATAGCAACAAATGGATTCAAACTCCTTCCAGGAGTTTGATCAAATAAATTTGGGTACTAAGGAAAATCACAAGATGGTTAACATTGGGAAGTGTTGCACTCTTGAGGAGAATCTCAAATTTTCTACCCTAATTTTCCATTATATGTATGTTTTGGTGTACTCCTATGATGATCTGAAGTCACTCAAGCCTAAAGAAATTTGCCATGAAATTTCTCTCAAGAGTGATTCGGTGCCTTTCAAACAAAAATCCTGGCAATATAATCCAAAGATATCAGCTACTATTCTATCCAAAATATAGCAAATATTGAATGCTAAAATAATTTTCCCAATCCATCATTCCATATGAATTGCAAACAAAGTTCCTATGAGAAAAAAGAATGGCAAAATGTGCCTCTACATGGAGTTTATGAATTTGAATCAATCCTCCCTAAAGGATAATTTATCTCTACCCATCATGGATCAAGTCCTTTAGATGGTGACTAGTTTAGAGATGTTATCAATGCTAGATGGATTTTTGAAGTACAATCAAGTGGAATTTGGCAAAGTAGACCAACATAAGACTGCCTTCACCACACCTTGGGGCACCTTTGCATATCAAAGAATGCCATTTGGCCTGATAAATAATAGCACCAATTTTCAAAGAGAAATGGACCTTGATTTCAAAAATAAAATTGGTAGGTTCATTATGGTGTACCTTGATGATTTAACAGTCTTTTCTAAGCATCGTCTTAATCATGTGCACCATTTGCAATAAGTGTTAGAACGATGTCACCAGAATGGAATTTTTCTAAATCCTAAGAAGTCTATTTTTGGGGTAATAGAAGGGAAACTTTTTGGACACATTGTATCTTGAGAGGTCATAAAGACTAACTCAAAGAGAGTCAAATCCATCCAGGAGCTTACTCTACCTGCAAGTAAGACTGCATTTCACTCTTTCTTCAAAAAAGTAAATTTTATACGAAGGTTCATTCCTGAGTTCGTATAGAAGACCCATCACATTGTGGACATGATGAAGGGAAAGGCCACTTTCAAATGGAATGAAGAAGGGAAATCAACATTTCAAGACATCAAGATTGTTATTGCCCATGCCCTAGTTTTAGTCTATCTAGATTAAACCAAAAGCTTCATAATGTACATTTATGCTTTCGAACACACACTTTCAACAATTCTAGTTCAGTGAAACTAAGAAGGTGTGGAATCTCCCATATCCTTCATGAGATATCCTCTCAAAACTTATGAGATAAATTATTCAAACATGGAGAAGCATGATTATATAGTGGTAAAGGCGGTAAAGCACTTCCATTTTTACATCCTGAATTCACACACTATTGCCCTAGTTCTTGATACCACAGTCAAATCCATATTAACTCAGTAAGAGTTTGGAACCAAAAGGGAAAATTAGATTGCTAAAATCAAAGAGTTTGATCTTGTTATCAAACCAGCAAATCTTTTGCAGGGAAGGGGTCTCTGCCAATTGATTACTGATAATAGACTAGAAGAAACAGGGCATGAAGAAGCAAAAATTGAAGACACGCCAACAATCCTCTTTGTCTCCTCCACAAATGAGTGGTATTTGAGTATTGCTCATTTCCTTACTTATGGTGAGTGTCTTGCTCACCTGTATCATAAATAAAAGAAGACTGTTAAGTTAAAACTTGCCAATTTTGTCTTATGGGACAATGACCTGTATAATAGGAACCTCGATGGAGTGTTCCTCCCTGTGTGAATAAAGAGTAGCAGAACCAACTTTTAGAGTCCTTCCATAATCTGGCTTGTGGAGGACTTTTTTTACCTATAACTACCCATAAAATTTTGTGAGCCAAGTATTACTAGCCTACTCTATTTCAAGATGCATACAAATCGGTATGAAGATGTGAAATGTGTCAAAAGTTTATTGGAAGACCCAAGTTAATTGCTTTGCCTCTTAAGCCGGTGGTAATAAAAGAGCCATTTTAGTAATGGGGGATTAATTTCATTGGTGCTGTAAACCCATTTTAAAGTGCTGGACATGATTATGTCTTCACAACCACATATTACTTCACCAAATGGGTGGAAGATATTCCAGCCAAGTATGCTACTTTAGAAGTAGTATGCAATTTCCTTAAGGAGAACATTATTTCCAAGTTTTGGGTCCCAACCAAGATTGTGACAGAAAATGCAACCTATTTCTCTTCCTATGAGATTACTTAGTTATATTTTTATTATGGGATTACCCTCTCCCACTCCTCTGATTATTTTCCACAAGGGAATGGCCAAGTAGAATCGAGCAACAAGAACCTGGTGACCATCATCAGGAAGCTGGTGGATGACAACCAATGAACCTAGCATAAAGCATTGGTTGATGCTTTGTGGGTAGATATAATTACACCCAAGAGGGTGATTGGTATGTCACCATTCCAAATTTTGTATGGTCTCAATGTAGAGATACCAATCACTCTGGAATTGCCATCACTAAAATTGGCAAAGGTAGTCATAGATTAGACATATGTAAGCTCCATCAACAAAAGTATCATGTGCCTGACTGAGCTAGATGAGTAGTGAACTATGGTGGTAGACTGAATCACTATGCATCAAAGTCTGATGAAGAAGCTCTTTGACCAAAAATAAAAAACTTGTGATTTATAAATTGGAGACCAAGTCCTATTATGGGACAAGAGAAGAGAACCAAAGGGAATGCATGGGAAATTTGATTCCCTATGGAAAGACCCATTTGCTATTCATCAGCTTAATGGTGAAAATAGTTTCCTACTGAATTATCAAGATGCCACACCCTTTTCTCTACCTCATAATGGGTAGCATCTAAAGCACTTCAATTCTTGAAGTATCAAATAAGATCATTTGTACATATGTATAATTTTTGTATAGTCTTTAGCTTGTTTTGTGTTGTTCATTTTCAATTCTTTTTGGTGCATTTCTTTTTGGGTAGCATGACTCCATATCACAATGGCATACTTAAAGGCACTGGAGATCCTAGATTCTACTCCCTTTGATTATTTTTACAATTGATGGAAGTTCCCAAACTAGAGCTAGCTATTGTTCCCAAAATCTGTCACTCATTTTTAGGGACAACATATCAACTATTTTGGTCCTACAAGCCAAAATTCTCTCTTCCCTTCTCAAAAAAATGTTCTAAGTGATCTAACTCTTCAATTATTCAAGCATTTTCAGTCAAAGGACTCATAGGCTCAATAGGTTCAATGAATTCAATAGGCGAGCTCTCACAAAGGAGCAAGTTCCCAACACTTAGGCATTTCAAGGCTGGTTCAACGCTAAAGTTCAATCAAAAGACTTATCAGTGGGCTTCAAACAAAAAATTGAACCACTGAACCCCACCTCCAAAGGTTCAAAGGTTTAATGACATCAGTAGACTTAAATAGTTGAGCATTTCAACAAGTTCAAAGTTCAACTGCTTTGGAAAGTTTAAATGACTTCAAGGGACTTAAAGAAAAGAAGACTTTTAAGAACAAAAGATTGAACCATTGAACCGTTGAACCTTGAACCAAAAGAGTTCAAAGTTAAAATATTCAATGAGTTCAATAAAGTTTGAGAGACTTCAAAAGACCAAAGGATTTGAAGAGATAAGAAAGAAAGGTTGAATCGTTGAACCTTGAACCAAAAGGTTCAAAGTTCTAAGGTTTAATGAGTTCAACAGAAAAGAAAAGGATCTAGAAACTTTGAAGGACCAAAGGATTCAAGGAAAGATAATGAACCATTGAAATTTGAACCAAAATGGTTCAAAGTTCAAAGTTTTAAGGGTTCAAGGAAGCTCTGGGTAAAGGAAGGAAGTGATTGAACCAAATAAGTGATTGAACCAAGGAGCTGATAGGACCACCCTAACCATTGAACCATTGAGCTGATGCACCTCAAAGGCTCAAAGGTTCAAGGTTCAATGTGGCTCAAGTGACCAAGTGACCAATGACATCCCCATGGATGTCAAATTCAAGGTAATAAAATTCCCATTTATTTTCAAATATGGCACTGATTTTGAAGACAAAACTTAGTGAACAAGTGAAGAAAGAAGCCGAAAGAGCCTATTGAAGGTAAGAAGATGGCCTAAGAGCTCAAATTGCAATAGGAAAGAGGAAAAGATATAGGAGATACTAAAATATCTATAGGGGAGTTATTCTAGTAGGTGGAATAGTCTACCAAGTGGACATCAAAGAGCACAAGCACTCAATAGCCCAGCCTATTTTTCTAGATCGAGTAAAGGCAAAGTGAAAAGCTATGCAAATATCAGGAAGAGGACCAGGTGGCCCATACTTTAGAGGAGACATTTGAGACTATTATGTGCATCAAAGTCAAGGCTGATGACCTATTCCAACATGGCCTTCTCACAGATATTAAAGGCATTCAATGCAACATGGGCCATTTCGTGAAACAAAGCACCAAGTCTTTCTTGGCTGCTATATATTGTAATCTCTCATTTTAGAGAAAGGGAGATCTCTCTATTATAGAAGCAAAACTCTACCCAAATTAAAAGGCATTTCTTGAGACTTTGAGCTCAGATTGTTAATCATATTTCTTTATTTGAATGAGAAAACAAGTGACCTTTTAGACTTTGTGCTGGAATAGATTTTATTATTTAGGAAATTTTTCTTATGTCTATTCCCTAGAAGCATTCTTGTCCATTTAATTTAACAAGTAGAACTAGTGGAAGTAATTAGGAAGGTGTCCTGAAGCCAACTATGGAGAGACTTTGTGCTACCACAATTGTCTTTAGCCTGTTTGTTTTTCTGTTTATATGTAAAGAATCTTGGGATGACTTTGTGCCCCCATTGTCCTTTATATATTTCACTCTTTAGCAGTTGAGGTGGAGAATTTGTGATATACTTCATCCTGCTATGTTACTGTGCCCTATTACTTTTATTATCCAGGAAGGAATCTAGATATTGGTTGAATATTACTTTTGAAAGAAGAGACGTACCTTCACCAATCATCTTAGATTTCTCCTTTGATCTATGAACATCATCTCTAAAAAAAGAGAGATGGATGGTGTTGTCCTACCCTTGAGTGTTATTTTTAGCTTATATATAGTATATATTAATATAATATATCATAGTTATAGGGAACCTCCCTGTGATGAGAGGAGAGATTTGTCCCATTTTGATGTGGTAGACCCACACTTTTTAGCTGATCAATCTCCTTATGTTGTGGTTGAAACACCTATTTTTCCCATTAGTTAGCTAGTGACATAATATTCACCCAACACACTTCAAGTCTCCTTCTAAATTTATTCCAAAGTGAAGGATTTGAGCAATACCTTTGTTGGATTAAATCAATCTCCAAATCAAATGCCTTCATGTTTATTATCTTATTACATGTATCCCATATTCTTATGCACAAACAACCTTAAAGTTTAGAAAAATAATCATGCCAACCCCTTTAAGCTATATGGAGTGGTTGTAATAAACTTATGCTGAATTTTTCATGCCTTGAACTATTATTAAAAAAAATTCAAGGTGTTTACCTTCATTAAGTGATTTTAAAATATTCTAAGCTCACATCCAACATTAATATCTACTAAAACATTATTCTTGTGTCTTCCAATAAGCTCATCTTGATTTTTATTTTCATATGTTTCTAGAATTAAATGATTTTGCTTTAAATAATAATTCATACCATCCATCTTCTTGGTGAAATCATTCAAGGGTTGCTCCCTTTTCTATTTCTGGAAAATCTAATTTTTTTCTTGCTCATCAACATGCTTAACTTTTACTTCTGGAAGAGCCATTTGAGAACTCTACAATGAATCCTTAGTAGACTTAAGCTCAAAGATGAGATTATCAACTTCTTCATCCTATAAATATACAAGAGAAGATCCTCCTTCAATATACAAGTAGCATCCCTTTTTCTCTTGTTCCATGATATCTTGTGGATCTTCTTATGATGTCACAACACCATCATCTTCTAAGGGATGGATTACCTCTAGTTCCATTCTTTCTTTCTTCTACAAGATTTTTTTTCACAAAATTTAATTCTAGATTCATCACTATGACTACTAAATAATCATGAAAATACATGGCTGACTTAATTTCTTTAGATAGAGTCTGATACTCTTCATATATACTATCAAACTTAGAAATTATGGAATCCATTTTTCCTTTTTCTACTTTTGGTAAAAAACTGGATTTTGTAGGCCCAAAATACAATTCCAAGAGTCCTCCCATGGTTTACCTTAAAATATGGTAAGATATTAGATCTAATACCACTAAAATATCCCTAAATGGGATATTTGTTAAAATCACCCTTAATAACAAGACCACTTGCTAAGAACTGAGACATTATAAAATTTTTAGATTTCCACACTTAAGATCAACTAATAACATACTAGACAACCACATAAGTATTGTTACTCTCATACCTAATGGAGTACATTCATAAGAGTTGAATAACACTAGATATAACACAATTTTAAAATGGAAATATTTATTCAAGGAGTTTACTACAATGATAATATTGAAGATTACATAAGATTGAACAAACTACTATTAATAACTCCTTACAACACATAATAAAAAAAATACTCAAGACAACTCTTAAAACATTATAAAATAAAAATCATAACATACTCCTAAAATAATAAAGAACAGTAATACCAACATACACCATTGAAGTTACAATGTGGTTCCTAAATGGAATCACTAGGAACCAACTAGGGAGGATCTCACAACACTGAAACTAGCAATTCTAGATCCATTATGTAACCCAATTTTAATTCTTGGGTGGAATTACCATAACCAGTTAGAGAGGATATCTCACCACTGAAATCATCAGTCAAAACTCCATGGATTTAATCATATCATAGGAAGAATTTTAACACAAGGTTTAATCTTAAAAAATAGGGGGGTTTATGATTTTCAAATATATCTTTCCAAATGAGAAGCATGTTACTTATAGAATTTACATAGAAAAGGGAGGAGATGAGAGAGAATTATGAGGTAAGGGAGAATATGGCTCCACATTCCCATTTGAGCATATTAACACATGTTAAGATTTGTATTATTGTGTAAGTCAAAAAGGATAGAGATAATTGTTGGCCATTTTGGTCCACATATCAGGGTTTGCTTGTAGTTGGAAGGAGAAGCCTAGTAGGGTCCTAATGAAGTAGAAAACCCAATGGACTAAAAATGGGTACAAAAATGAAAATATAGGGATCCAATTAGGATCTCATGGTTCTCATGAGCATGTAGGGGCATTGAATATATTGACAAAGTCTTGAGATATCATTAGAACTCTAAAGGGTTGAGCAAAGGGTGAATTATGCAAGCTTTAGAGACCAGACCATCAACATGATTAGATTGTTTGAGAATTTAATAAATACACCTTATAAATACATGTGATGTAAAATATTTTATCTCCATGGGGTTATATATACCAAGACTATCCTCTGAAAGTTTCATTCCCATGTGAGTTCTCTAGCTCGAGTTATGGAGCTTTAAATTTGAACCTATAGTATAAGATGTTCATGATAATGTCAAGTTTGAGCTCTGTAAAGTAACTATTTGGGTTCAAAAGGTCCTTAAAAGTTTCAAATTTTATCAATATTTAATGGTTTTCATGAGCTCACAACTGACACTTGATATCTAATGGTTCATGCTAGGGTCAAACAAGTCAAAAGGTCCTTGGGTTAAGGCCCTTTAAAGAGCTAAAATTTGGACAAGATTTGATAGTGTAAATCAACTAAGAAGAGATCCAATGGTGTGATATTAAATAATAATGAGGTGGGTCTAATAAAAATCCAATGGTCCATATTGCATCATGCATCTTGATCTGGCAGTGTAAGATAAGTCAAAAGGTTAGAGAGCTGGAGGGACCACCACATGGTATAATCATATAACTTGATAGACTGACAATAAGATCTTGAAATCAAAAGATGAATGACAAGTGGAATGAGCAAATTATTAATGATATGAAAACAATATACCATGTTGGTTCATTCCAAGGATATCAATAGCACACAGAAGATCAAAAGGTCAAGATTTGACAACGAGGATCTATGAGGCCAATAAGAGTAAAGATAGGTTGGAGCATTTTGATTGGCCCAAGAAATTTTTGATGGGAAAAGTTGAGCCAAGGAATATTTTTTTGTATAATTAAACAAGGTATTTTATGGTCATATATTATTCATTATAGCTTGATCAAATGTTAAGGGGTGGACATAGCCATGTAGCGAAGGTAATCAAGAACATAAAGGGATGCCATCAAATCTTAATACAAACCTCTAGTTTGTAGATGTGTGGCATACATGGTTCACTCTGTGAATGTGTTCACCATTATCAAAGGCACCTATGAACATGGTGAGATTTCAGTTCTTTAAATGACATAATGGATATATTTTGACCTAATAGGAACCAAGTATCAAGTACAGTGTCATTAATATAATGACTATAGGAAAAGTAATAGTTTGAGATTGGTTTTCTATTTATAATGGACCTATGAGCATGAGGATGAGTTCAAGCATGAAACAACTTGGGTAAGATATGGAATTATAAATTATGACATTAATTTATACACATAGACCTCAATGGTGTCATCTCTAAGACCAACTGTATGAAAAGGACCCCTTCTCTCCACTGTGCATGCCATGACAAACTAGTTAGGAGAAATTAATAACAAGACATGATTATAATAGACTAGATTAGTTGTTTTAATTTCATGGATGGTAGAACCTAGCTTAGAAAAATTTAATCCCACCATTATAAAAATAAGGAACATCAATGTAACTATGCAACCACTTGAAATAACCTAGATCAATCAAAAGGGTTTGAATGAGCATAATTTGTGGAGGCATTTGTAACTACAATTCAAATGGATTTGAATTTTTTTTATTCCCCTTTAATCTCCAAAAATGCCTCTCTTTTTTATTTATTTATTATACAAATATATAGTCTTTGATCTATTTATAATCATCCCTTAGGTTGGTATGACTAGATTCTGCCAAAAATTGTATTCTTTACATCTTGGAGTAATGAGAAAGGCACGTTTGCATTGTTTCATGAATATATGTTAGCAATTATTATGTTTGATTAACATTTGAAGTGGTGTAATCATCCATTTGTAAATTTTAAGTTCAGCCTAAATTATATCAAATTTATTTATAAGTTATATAGTGTGTCTTAGCATTGATCTCTCAAGCATATAGTGGATCGTTGAATGTAAGTGTCTTCAACCAGACCTTACTTTCATTACTCTCTAATCTTAGTTATCAAATTGACCTCTATATGAAATAATATTGCTTAGAAATTATAGTAAATAATTTATTAACTCATTTCATATTCCATTAGTGTGTTAAAGAGTCCAAGCCTAAGAGTGGATATGACAAATTCATGGTGCAGCACCACAAGCTAGATAGGTTTACTTTATGCAATTTCTAGACTCTTTTCATTCCAAATAGTTTTAGGCTTTAGAAATAAATTTCAGAATTTTGAAATATAAGGGTCTAGACTCATTAAAAACCCTAGAGGTTTGGCCCTATTATAGGATACCCAAAACCTAGGGTCATTCTCATGTTGATTTAGATTTGGGTAAAGGACCTGAACAATCCCTTGCCCAGCTAGGATGTAATCTAGATCCCCAATTTTTTTTGAATGCTCAGTGGGACCCAAGAATGAAGGAAATATATACATCAGAATGGAACATATCGATGGTGTGGACGAACATATAATAAGTATCAAATCAATAATCACAAGATTGAAGACCAATCCATGCACCAAATCTCCACTAGGTCTTCTACAAAAGGTAAGGAAGTCTAGTTTTCATAATTATCTTTAGATAATACAATAAGGAGGAAGATACCTATTTAAAATCTCAATGAATCACCCCCTAATTCTTCCAAGTCCCCAAGATATGAAAATCATACTCCTACTCAACCTACTAAGAGTCCAATAAGGAAAGTGTAAATGGAAAATCCTAGATTATAAGCTTTTGTACCCTTGAATGGTCGTATCCCTCTTAAACTTCAGCATTATAATGAGATCCCTACTTCTTATTTAAATATTTTTCCATAACTTATAGGAGAGAGTGATACTACTCCTACAGAACATATAGCTGAGATTACAAATCTTTGCTCAATGTATAATATCACACAAGATAATGTATCCATGAGGCTATTGGACACCTCTTTGAAAGACAAAGCCTTACAATGGTATAGGGGTCTAACTCCTACTTCAATCAACACCTAGGATGAGTTTAGTGAATCCATATGCAAGCATTTTGAGGATAGAAGTGGCCATGTGTCTCGTGTTGAGATGCTTACCTCCATTAAGAGATCATCCCAAGAGTCCATGGTTAATTTCAAATATAGGTTTCAAAAGACTTAGGATAGGATCCATATTATCATCAAGCCCAACCCTAACTATTATTTTAATTACTATTTGATAGATTTGAATTTAGATATTGTAGTCATGATTCAATATATGGGTGGGGAAACTCTACCTAAAGCCTATTATATCCATAAGGACATAAAATTTCTTGATATAATTAGGGAAGCTCATGCCAAGACCTCTCATGCCACTTTTCCCTGAGATTCAACATACCCAACCTAACATTACTCCATTGCCTACTCCAAATCACAAATTTTGAAATGATGATATTTAAGTGCACAAATTTTCCAAGAATGAAAGCTTGCTAAAGGTACAAAATAACAAGCTAGTGTCTATATAAAGGTAATAATAGGATTCACATAGACCATACCAAGGCCCCTTATAAACCCAATAACCTGATCAATCTTAAAATATAACCTCTTATTTATCAAATCAATAAGCCCAAGGCCAAATTACCCAAAGATATCTAACAATGGATACAATCCTATAGATTTAATTAGCTCAAGAGCCTTGGTCCCCACACAAAATAACTTCATTCAAGAAGGTCAATGACAGTCATGGGGATAGTCCAATGAGATGGTGATGGCCACTACTGAAAACATGTATCAAGACCCTATTTGGTAGCATGCTCCTTCATTACAAGCTCATGATATGATGCCACCTCTAGTACAATTTCCCCAAATGAGTTAAGATAACATGCCTACCATGTCACTATTAGAAGTTGAAAGCCAATAACAATGGAACATGGGTAAAGTGCCAACTGATACCACATACATGAATTTTCAATAAGGGGAACATATGTTTGAGCATGCAACAGTTAATGTGGGACAAGCTTCACAAAAGATAAATAGACTAATTATAGCTCAAAAAAGGGCTAAAAAGAGGATGTTGGAGGAAAAATTGGGGTTACTAAGATTTATTCATCATCTCCATAGGCTAGTCATCAACGTACATTTTCAAATGTAGATACTAAACCTCTTAAATTCAAAAGGTGCCCCAACCTCATGGATAATAGTAGAAGTCCCCCTTTGTTCCTCATGTTACTCAAATGACAAGTGATGCTTCTACTTCCAAGGTACAGTCTAAAGGTACTAATCTTCCCTTTAATATTTTGGATCATTTGAAAAAGGTTAATGTAACTATGTTCATATATGATGCTCTATTTAGTTTGGGGAAAAATTAAATTCTCTAGTAAGAGCTCTCCAAACTTTTTCATGTGGAAAATATAGTTGATAAGGTTAACACTATTTTCATCAATAATAGTCAACCTAACCAAGCCCCTAACCAAGTTCCTAATCAAATTCCAAGAAAAATTCAATTTTAAAATGTTTTTCATCCCTCTAAAGTTGTTAATCACCATAATTTTATCTATCAATAATAATAGGGGATTGTTTAGTACATAATTACATGATAGATTTAGGTGCTTCAACTTCAATGATGCCTAAAACTATAACAAATAAGCTTGAGATCAAATATGTGCCTAATTAAAAATGTGTTCTTAAATTGGATGGATCTCCCACTAATATAGTAGGCATCTTGAAATATATTCAAATCACATTGGTAGCCTATCCAAATTTTATCATTACTCAAGATGTAATAGTGGTAGACCTACCTCCATATTTTGCATTATGCTTGTCTAGGGACTTTACTACAAAGATTGGAGGATATTTATAATCTAATTTGTCATACATAGTTTTTATAGCCAGATATGGAACCAAATTCACTATAATATTTGAGCCTATCTCTAGCTAGAACCCTATATGCCTAATCTTGTAAATACCAACTATGCCATCTTTGAAGAGGTCGAAGAGGTTATTGAACAAGAACCCCATGATAATATTGAAGGCATATCAAATATATACTTGGATGAATGGGAAGATGATAATAATGGATTTTATCCTTATATAAATGTTGAATATGTAGACTTAGGAGTGTATTGATGCATGATGAAGGTATTGTTATACCTTATTTAACTAACACTATTCAAGAAGAGGATGGTATATGGACTTTGTTATTTGATGGATCAAGGTAAAAAAATGGAAATGGAGTGGGAGACATGATTATTTCACCCTTAGGTCAAAATTACCATTCAATTACAAGATTCCAATTTAGTTTCACCTTAAATAAAGCTAAATATGAAGCTCTTTTACATGGTTTGTAAGAAGCAAGAAAGACAGGTGTCAAGGTCCTTCAAGTCAAGGGTGATAGTGATATTGTATTAAAATAAGTGAGAGGCATAAATGTATTTAAGATTAACCATTTGAAATCATATAAGTGTTAGTTATGGGACCTCATGGAGGAGTCCATACCAAGAGAAGCAAACCAACATATAAATAGGATTGCAACAGTTGGTACCCAATATGAGATTGCATAAGGAGTAATAGGTAACCTAATCCAAGATAAGATAAAGGTTATATTAAGACTAGATATACTTAAAAACGAGGTGAGTTGTAAAGTATTTGATAATGATGATCAAATCATATGTTTTCTAATGCAAGAGGTAGAATTTGCCATAAGAATCAAGACAAAATCCAAAATCAATATGATGATCAGATAGTACAATTGAGATATAATAAGCTACCTAAAGGTATTTTGACATTATAAATCATATTAAATAAATACGACCAAATAAGAATAGGGAGAGAATACATCTTAGCTAGGGAAGAACACTATGAAAAGATATAGATATTTAAGGACAAATTTATAATGCTAGGAAAGGTCAATGCAACAAAGGAAAGAGATGAATTTGTTGCTTTATGCTAATAATTTTATGATATATTTTCTTGGGAGTAAAAATAATTGAAGGGGTTTGACCCTAAACTTGTACAATAGACCATTAAATTATAAAACATTACCAAGCTAGTTAGGCAGAAACAAAGGCATATCAATCCAAGAGTTGAGGATCTCATGAGAAGAGAACTCTATAAATTGATTGAATCAAAGATAATATTTCCAATAAAACATTCCTAATGAGTGGAAAACCTTGTGATAGTGAGGAAAAAGAATGGAGAGATTCATTTATGTGTTGACTTTAGGGACTTTAATAAGATATCCCTAAAGGACCATTACCCACTATCCTCCATGGACCAAACTCTAAAAAAGATGGAAGGTTTTGATTGCTTGATGGATGTTCTGGCTCTAACCAAATCATGATCAAAGAAGAAGATAGGCATAAGAGCGCCTTCAATACAAAATGGGGCACTTATGCATATGTTAAAATGCTCTTTGGACTCTCTAATGCTGGAGCCACCTTCTAAATAGAAATGAATGTTGCTTTTCATTATCTTTTGAATGATATGGTTTTAGTTTTTATTGATCATATAAAAATATTTTAAAATAATCATAATGATCATATAACACACTTGAGAGTTGTTTTTGATAGATGCAAATAATTTGGAGTTTCATTGAATCCAAAGAAATGTATTTTTTCAATGCATGAAGGAAGACTTCTTGGGCATGTGGTGTCCAAAGCTGGTCTTTCCATTGATCCAAAGAGGATAGAAGAAATCCTTGCTCTATCATTTCCTAAACACAAAAAATGATTGTAGAGCTTCTTAGGCAAGATCATTTTCATGAAGAGCTTCATTCCAGGATTCATAAAGTTGGTTAAGCCCCTCACTCATATGTTGACAAAAGGAAAAGAGTTTGCATAGAAATGATAATGTAAGATAAGCTTTTAGGGAATAAAAGAGGCTATATCTCATGCCCCCACACTTCTAAATCTAGATTTCAACAAGGAATTCTATTTATTTGCCTTTTCTACATTAGATGCAATTTCAACCATGCTTATGCAGTAGAATAATTAAGGTCTGGAGTAACCTATTACTTTCTTTAGTCAAGATTTGGAAGGTTATGAGGAGAGATATAGTTTTGTAAAAAAAAATATATATACTTGTTATTGTAATAATTTTGAAGAAATTCAAACATCTAGTTTCAAATAATAAGATTATACTAATGGTAGCTCATCCAAGTTTGAAAGATTTTATCCTCAATAAAGACTTAAAAAAATAGAGATGGATGGGTAAATAATTGCATAGAGTATGACATTGAATTCAAGGTCAAAAATCTAGTATAAGGTAAAGGATTGTGTGAACATCTTGTAGAATATTTGAGAGAAGAAAAAGAGATAATTTTGGTAATTTAGGACACTCAACATGGACCTAAAAATACTCCTCCTACAAGTTGGACTCATGATATTGTTATAGTTATTCAAATAGGAGAGTGTCAAATGGGCTTGAATGCATAGAAAATAATGCACTTCAAGCTAAAATTAGTGCCATACATTATAATTGATGGAGTGTTCAAAAAGGCATTGAAGGTATGCTTTTAAGATGTGTTGAAACTAGCCAATTTGATAAGCTTCTCAAGCAAGTTCATGATAGTAATTTTGGATGCCATTTTAAATCCAAAATCATAAGTACAAAAATCATTATATCAGGTTAATTTTGGCATAATTTATTCATAGATACACATGCATGGGTTAGGAACTGTGTAAAGTGTGCAATGTTTACAGGGAAATAGAGATTAGTTGTTACACCATTGAAGCCTATTCAGGTTGAATAACCTTTCATGAAATGGGGTTTAGACTTCATTGGCATGATTCATCCTCCATATAGTGATGGTCATAAGTGGGTCTTGATAGATACATATTACTTCACTAGGTGGGTAGAAGCAGTTCCCTTGAAAGAAGCAAATGAAAACTTTGTGCTTGAGTTCTATGAGAGTCTAGTTGCCCATTTTAGAGCACCTTCCACTATAATATCAGAAAATGATTTAGAATTTAGTAGTACATAGGTATATATAAAATATTATCAAATTACTATCCATAGGGTAATGGATTAGCTAAGTCCACTAATAAGAACCTAATTCAGATCATCAAGAGAACAATGAATGATAATCATAGATCTTGGCATATAAATTTGAAGACTACCTTATGGGCTGATATGATCACCACAAGAAAGACACTAGTCATTCACCTTATATTTTATCATATGGAAGAGAAGTGAGGCTACCAATTTCATTGGAGCTTCTAGCTTTGGAGCTTGCACACCAACTAGAGCTTATAAAAAGTGATGTAATGGAGGTTAGGATGAATGAACTGAGAGAATTGGAGGAAACAAGAGATGATGACATGCATACCATGTGGTCCAAATATCACCAAGTGAATAAGTAATTTGATAAAAGACATTCCTTAAGGAAATTTTAACAAGGTGACATAGTCCTCAAATGGGATGAGGTTAGTGAAAAACTATGAAAACACTCCAAGTTTGACAGCCTTTAAAGTGGACCCTATGTCATCACAAGTTTCAAAGAGAAAAATGACTTTGAGCTTGATAGATTGAATGGAGAGAGCCTTACCATCCCTATCAATGGGAGATATCTCAATTTATTCTACTAGTTTTATATCTTTCCCCTTGTACATAGGTAGATAGGTTTATTTTTTCCTTTAGGTGCTTTTGCACATTACTTTATCTATTATTGCTTGTTCTATTTTATTCATTTATTTATTGTTGTTTTCCCCTCATTACTCCAAAAAAGTGTTTCTAAAAGTTAAGCTGAGTCCTTTTATAAGTATAATTTCATTTGTTTAGTAATCTTGAACAAGCTTGATCAAAGTCTAGGTCCCATGACAAGTAGGCTGGTCAAGCCAACTGATTCACTAGAAGTGTTGGCCATTTTGGCCAACATATCAAACTTTACCTATAGTTAAAGGAGAAGCCTAGAAAGGTCCTAATGAAGTATAAAACCTAATAGCTTAAAAATTGGTCCATCAATGTAAATAGAGGCATCCAAATAGGATCTCATAGTTCTCATGACCATGCAGGGACATGGATCATATTGACAAAGTCTTGAGACATCATCAAAACTTTGAAGGGTTAAGAAAAGGGTGAATTATGAAAGCTTTGGAGACCAAACCATCACCAGGACGTCTTTCAAAAATAAATGGAATAACCTATTTAAGAATTTAATAAATACACCTTATAATGTTGTAAAAGCCAAAATATCATAGCACCATGGATTTATACATACCAAGATCATCCTTTGAAAGTTTCATACCCACACAAGTTCTCTAGCTCAAGTTAAAGATCTTCAAAGTTGGACTTGTAGCATAAGACATTTGTGCTAACATTTAGTTTTAACTCTATAAAGTAACCATTTGGGTTCAAAAGGTCCTTAAATTTTTTAAAGTTGATCAAGATCTAATGATTTGCATGAGATCACAAACTGACACTTGAGATCTAATGGTTCACACTGGGGTCAAACAAGTCAAATGTTAGGATTTAGTTTTACATTGGGTAAATTTGTTATGGGTTATTTACTTTGTGGTAAATAAATATTTACTAGTACCATATAGTAAAATTTAAATATAGTGATATGGTTTATTATTTAACCAAAGCATGTTATTGTTGTGAATAAAAACAATAGTCATGAATAGGTTATTTGGTTATATGGTTGAGGGTTTGTAGGGATTGGTAATTCCTAGATTATAGGATGACTTCCTATATATATGTAATAGTGTCATTTGACATAGAACATAAGAAGTATATTTGTGTGAAATAATTCTCTATTTTTGGCTAAGCAAAGTGCATGTGCTAAATTATTTATTATCTCTTTGAATCCACATCAATGGTATCAAAGAGAGAGGATCTTCTTATGGATTAGTGATTTATTGGTAAGGGCAACTGTAGTACTTGTCATCACCCCACCTAATGTAATTTCTCTTCCTTGAGTTTTTTGTGTCATATAAAAATTATAGAATTGTTTATCAAAGGAAGCATGGTAAGGTCTTTAAGTATTCACTCCACTTAAAGTTCATGGCCTATTATGAATTAGAATTAAGGTACACAATCTCACAAAGATTATAGTTATAATCTATTATAGTGGTTACATGCATAGGCTTAGAAATTGAATCAAAATTAACATCATTTTCTATTGATGCATGAAATCAATAGCATTATATATTTCTTGAGTTTGATCATTGAATCTTGTATCTGGTGAATATGTACTTACCATATAAAGTACATTCTTCTAGCCTAGCTACGAGTGTTTGTTATTTATATTTTGATCTCTACATCATTCACAAAGTATCCTTATTATTGAGCTTAAGCATATATCTATTCTATTACCTCATGCATAATCCAAAATCATGTGATATTCAATAGATCTATCATAAATCCAAAATATATTGGAGAAGGATTCCTTTAGAAGCATTTTCTAGCATTAACTCTATGTCAAAGGACTTGCATCAATTTACATTCCTTTAATGATCTACATGTTATATGCATGTTTTTGAGCTTCCCAACAACTCCCTATATATTTGTGTGTGTAGTATGTATGATGAGTTGATAAGTATTCACATGGTCTTTAATACTATATTTTTTTGATTGATGGCTTTCTTTATTGAGTCAAATTTAGTATTTAGGTGATGATACGTGTCAATCAGTTTTATTTATTTTTAGCTAGTTGTCTTTATTTTAATTTGCTTAGATTTGTTAAGTTATTGATGTCATTTAGTTCTAGAGTTGAATATATTTGTCCAATCATAATTAATTCTAAAATTTTCATCAGTTAAGATATTTATGTTGTTTAGTAAGCATTTAGAGTTAAACATTAAAAGTTTTTTCCATACCTTAATAAAAGTTAATAGTTCAAAGGTTTAGATTTAACTTTGGTGAAGTTATATGTATTTATATGTTTGGTATAATAAGTCAAATCATATTAATTTAGTCTTAGTTTAAAGTGTGTTTATCTATCATCAATTAGTTTAGTTAAGTAAGCTTGTATAATTAATTAATTATTTTGTTGTTGTCTACAGTTTGTATTAAAAGTCATTTATATCAATAGTCTTTGTTGTTATCAAATCAAAGAGTGATATGGTTAGTCAAACCATAAAATTATTTTCAAGTCATTTAAAAAAAATATGTCTTATATAAAGTTAATGTTAAAAAGAGTCAAAGTCATCAAAGTTATTGCCAAAGTTGTAAAAATAAAGAAAATTACCTTACAAATGCATTTTCATTTGTACATGATATCCAAAAAAGGAAGGGGTTCTAATTTATATGGAAGAAACTGATAGAGAACCTATTGAAACCATCAAAGCATCTCAAAGACAAATTCAATGAGTAAGCAATATGACCTACTAGAGAATGGAGGCTATACGAAGGTTGGAGGTCTTTCATTAGCCTCTCATCAATCACCAATGATGAGGCCACATCATGCTTTGGTGACGTGTGTGTGTTTTTTCATATGTTTCCATTGTGTGATTTTGTAAAATAAGAACAAAATAATGTACCTATTCATGATATGTAATTTTTTTACAAATTCCAAACATGATTCCTTAAGGTGAAGACATTGTAAAAAGATAGAAAGCACCAATGTAAGTTAGTTCATAGATCTTGAAATTTTTTGTGGTAGAGATCCAAAAAACCACTAGGAGATGACAGTGTTTTAGCAATAGTTAGTAGAGTAGCTATTATAGAGATCCCATGACTACCTTACTTCTTAATGGAAGTGACCCTCAGTGACATGTTTGTTGCAGTCATATAATATAAATGCGGGATGTGTTCCTTCACATATAGTGGTCATGTGCAACAAGATGGTATTAGTAGTATTCAAACCTAAGTTTATGTGGTGGCATACTCCTATTCATGTCAAGGTTTGTGGTAAACTTACAAAACCATGGGAGGAGTGAGGCTCTCTTTGTATCAAGGTCATGAGATAAATATGGCATGATATAATGGGTGAGAATATTGTAGATAAGAGTATGAATGTTTTTGGACCATTTAAAAACTATGGGGGGGATTGTTAGGATTTAGTTTTACATTGGGTAAATCTGTTATGGGTTATTTACCTTGTGGTAAATAAATATTTACTAGAATCATATAGTAAAATATAAATATGGTGATATGGTTTGTTATTTAACCAAAGCATGTTATTGTTGTGAATAACAACAATAGTCATGAATAGGTTATTTGGTTATATAGTTGAGGATTTGTAGGGATTGGTAACTCCTAGATTATAGGATGACTTCATATATATATGTAATAATTTCATTTGAAAAAAGATAGAACATAATTAGTTTATTTGTGTGAAATAACTCTATATGTTTGGCTTGGTAAATTGTATGTGCTAAATTATTTATCATCTCTTTGAATCCACATCATCAAAAGGTCCCTGGGTTAAGGCCTTTAAAGATTTATAAGTTGGACAAGATCTGACATTGTGGATAAACTGAGTAGAGATCCAATGGTGCAAGATTGAATAATAAAGAGGTGGGTCCAAGTAAAATATAATAGTCCATGCTACATTATACATCTTGATCCAATGGTGTGATACAAATCAAAAGACCAGATAGCTCAAGAGATCACCATGTGACACAAGCACAGAAGTTGATAGATTAACAACAGGACCTTGAGATCAATGTGTGATTGATAAGTGGTATGAGAATGTTATTCATGGTAGGAAATCAATAGTCTACATTGGTTTTTATTGAGGAGATAAATGTAGAAGGTTAAAATTTTAAGATCTAACAATGAGGATATGTGAGGCTAATGAGAGTAAAGATAGGTTGGATCATTTTGATTGGCTAAAGTAATTTTTGATGAGAAAATTTAAGCCAAGGACATATTTTTGATGGAAGTAAACAAGGTATTTTAGTGTCATTGATTTACCTTTAGAGCTTGATTAAACACCAAGGAATAGACATAACCATGCAACCATGGTAATCAAGAACATAAAATGATGTCATCAAAGCTTAATATAGACCTCTAGTTCGTAGATGTGTGGCATGTAGGGTTTGATCTATGAATATGTTTTTCATTCTCAATGGCACCTATGAACATGGTGAACCCTTGGTTCCTACAATGACATAATGGATCTATGTGGACCTAATAAGAACTAGACATTGAGAAGAGTGTCATTAATATAATGACTATAGGAAACCCAATAGTTTGAGATTGGTTTTCCATCTTTTAATGGAACCATGAGCATGAGGATAAGTTTGATCATGATCCAAATTGGATAAGAGATAGCATTCCAAAGGATTCTATGAAGACATACACATAAACCTCAGTGGTTTCATCTCTAGGACCAACTACATGAAAAGAACCCATTCTCTCCATTGTACATGCCATGACAAACTAGTTAGGAGTAATTAACAACAAGACAAACTTATAATAGACTAGCCTAGTTGTTGTAAATGCATGGGTGGTAGGACCTAGCTTAGAACAAATTGACCCTACCATTTCAAAAATAAGGAACATTAGTGTAACTATGCAACCACTTGAGATAACATAGATAAATCAAAAGCGTTTTAATGGGCATAATTTGTGGAGGCAGTTGTAACTAAAATTCAAATGGGTTTGAGCTCATTTGATTCCCCTTTGAGCAATAAAACTTCCTCTCTCTTACTTACTTTATTATATAAATATAGCCTTTGAGCTATTGATAATCATCCCTTAAGTTGGTATGACTAGACTTTGCCAAAAATTGTATTCTACACCTTTTCTATGAGGATCATGTTACCTTTAATTATTTTGTTATTACCACCCAACATAGCCATTATATTGACATTTCACCTCCCACAAGAATCAGTTAGGACTAACAGAATCACACTTTTTTGAATTGCATCCATGGTGACATATTAGGGGGTTAAGACTACATTCATTTAGGAAAAGAACAATCTCCTAGTGAAACTTTTTTAGAGGCATTAGGGGACAATCAAAGTTCAAAATCAACATCTTTTAGTGAAACCTTTTTGAAGGAGATAGAAGATAATCAAATTCAAATGTCAACATCCCTTAGGGAAACCTTCTCGAAGGTGCTATGAGATAAACAAGACTAATTTATTGGTAAAAGCCTCTTGGAGGAACCAAAAGCTAAGCACAATAGTTATTCACTACTAGAAAAAGACATTATCAAAGATGTAATTAGTATAGATTCTAATCCACATCATAATAATATGGTAGCTACTCTCAGGCCCAAACAACATAATAATATGTTGGTCTTATAAAGAGTATATTCAGAGGTCTTTGGCCTTACCACAACAAAAATTATGCCGAATCTAGAATCAACAACACTATTAGTTCCTAAAAATCCTAATCTTCATTGTTTTACCACCATTATACATACCATTATCATCCATATTTTCATCACCAACTCATACTATTTATCCTATGCCTAACATTATTTACCACCCTTGGCTATACTTTTATTTATACAGGATATGATGACATCTTATCTCAACGATTGAAGGAAGCAGAATCAGTGACTAATGAAGATCACAACAACATTATTTGAGTCCAAATATTTAGTAGGTTCTTGATAAATAATATATTTAGATGAGGTGTTAGTTAGCAATTTTTATGATTATTCTTGTTGTCTCATATCTTGACTAGGATGTGCATCTCCATGTTAGCAAGAACAACATAAACATTTTTCATTTGACATTTACCCTTCCATTTCCATTACCTTATCTCTTGAGGGAAACCCTATATACCATAAGGCATTTTATACCATTTTGTTCCATTTGTCTCTCTATTTGAACTACATTGACTTGAGGTCCTTTAGGACTATGTAAGAAGTGCTCAATTTCTATTGAGGTTAGCTCCATCATCTTTGCTACGCTCTTGCCATTTTGTAATCCAATTAAGCCATTCTCTCACCATTTTGTGAATAATTTGTTAACTTTAATGTTCTCACTATTTTTCAAGTTGGTTATCACTTGGGGGAAACCTTGTTGCCATTTTATCTATGCCACACCCTATACCATTTTATTATACCATTCCTTTACTATTGACCAAATATTTTTTTTCCATCCTACCCACCCCTTTTTTATCTTGCTTCTTTTGATTCTTCTCACATATTTTATGAGGAGATTCAAATATAGTTTTAACATTTTTTATAATTATGTGTTTAAATGATAATCTATGAAAGTAGTGTAATAGTCGATCTACCAAGACATATTTCATTTACATTTTATCTAGTGCCACTGATTATAACTGCCTATGAAAAAATTAGTATTTTATTTTGTTACCATTGATTATAACTGACTTTTGGCAAATCAATTCTATTAATTTATTTCCTAATTATAACTACCTAAGGGAAAATTAGGAACAACACCTTTTTATCATTCATTTTCACATTACCTGGTCATTACCATTACCATTTGCCTAGTCATTGGGCCCAAATTTATGAACTTATTGTGACCTGGTTAGTTTTTCACTAATTTTTGTGTTGGTAGAACCACTATGACTTAAGGTCCTAATAGGATTACATAGGTCATTCTCAATTCATGTTGAGGTTAACATAATCTGTGTTTTATATCACTCTCATCGATTTATGAGTATGGACCATTACAATTGGTTTATCTATTGTTTGAATTATTAACTTGTGGATGTGCATCTCCTCAGCTAGGTAGCTCCCTAGACATTTTGTAAATACTTCATTTCTATTGCTTATATCAAAAACACAAAAAACACTATAAAATGATTAACAAAAATAACAAAAACATTATCTTACACTTTTGTTTAATCTACATCATCCTATGCACTTGCCATTTTGCAAGACCATTATAATTTGAATGCTCTCACCTTTTTGCAAGCCTATTTCCTTTTTCCTCTACAACATTGATCATATTTTTCTGTTCATCACTTTTGTTCTATCCCACTCCTAGGAGAACTACATTTGGCCCAATTTTCTTGTTAGATCTAGCATCCATGGAACTATGTAGGCAATGCCCACTTGTCTTATACATCTAGAGTCAACTCAACCACTTCCTTTTTCCCCCATTTTCTTTTGTATTGCTTCCCTATCACATAAGGGAAACTTTGTGTCCTTTTTATTTTTATGTTATTGTAGAAATTAATGCATCTACTCCATGTACATGAAAATTTGTTTTTAAACCACACTAAGATTATGGCTAACTCTTGTTTTTGTGTGTTTATTTGATCTTTATTGGTGCTTTGTTATGCTTTCTTGTCTCTTCATTTATTATTTCTTCTTATTGTTCTAGTCTTTTGAGTTACTATTTGGTTTTGTTCTTTTGCTTCATTTTCCAAGTACTTCTTGATAGTGCACATGGATCTAGATTATTCATAATTAAGTTGTTCTTACTTTGATTTGATACATTTTTATTCATACTTAAATCCTGATTGTTCATATCTTGATTTTAATTTAGGTTAAATTTTTGTTTTGTTTTTTTCTTTGTTTTTGTTTAAATGTAGATAGTGGTAACTATGGTCTTGGTAGTTCTTACTGTTATCCTTAATTATAAATATTCACATTTGAACTAGCTCATCACAATTGAAATGCAATGTCATTATAGGTTATTCATACTTATGATACATAATTTCATTTTGATATAGTAAGCACTATGTGCTTTAGATCCAAGTCTTAAAATCAATATAGCTCTAAACATCATCTCTTAAGTGCACCAATGAAACTAGGTACGAATGGATTATCTCACACTTGACTCTATGCAAAACATGCATCTCTTGGCATATATTATGAGTCTAATCAAGCAGTGGTCCATTTTTCATCTATTATTCATTCCTCATTCCATTTTATCCTATTTTGGGTGAATTATATTGGATTGAGGTCCATTTGGACTATGTAGGTAGCACTTAGATACATAATGTATCTCGAGTTAACTCAATCATTTTCTTTCTTCTATAAATCTCTTTCATCATGTTATGCATTATCATATGCCTAGTTTCTTGTGGATTATTAAATAATTACAACATCACCTTTATGTTTGTGCCAATTCATATTTAATCTATGCATTAGGTTATATCCTTGAGATATGCTTGCCAATTCTCCTTATTGGGGCATAACATTTGAACCAGTCACAAATCTAAATCAGCCCTACTAGGGCACAATTAATTATCAACGATTAAAATCAACCCTATTGAGGAAAAATTAATTTATCAACCAATCAAATCCACTCTACTAGGGCACATTATAATTTTCTTTCCCTAGAGAAATACTTTCTTATTTCTTATAATTCTAAGCTCTATGGAATTTTGCTCTTGTTCTAAAAATATTTTAGCGTGAAACTTATCTTAAGATTGACCAATTCCTAAGCACACAGCTTGCACCCTATCTTTGGGTGTGTTCAAATTGTGTTGTTTATAGTTTTGGATTTTATCCTTCTCCATCCCCCATACTTGGGGCCCATTATACTCTATTATATTCTGATCACATAGAATCAATGCATGTATACATTAGCTTATCTATATTTAATCTATCCCATGGGTTAATATCATTTTCTCTCTCTTTTTGAGAGTCCATCCTTATCTTTAATCCTTATATGTCCTCTTGATGGGGCATCATGGGTCATTCCATTCCAACTTATTTTTGATAATTATTTTCTTTGAAAAGATGTTGCTTCATTTAAATTTCTTTCTATGCCTTCTCAAATAGAGGTAAAATGTAGACATCCAATTCCTAACACCAGTGTGTTGAAATTGTCAATCTTATTCAAAATTTATGAAAATGCACAATTTAGGCCAAAATCACTTAAACACACTAAATAGTTTGATCTTGTCATATATAAGTGTTAATTTAGGCTAATGTATTCCTAAATGGGTTAATGTATTTTATGTGATTATTATCTTTGATCAAATAATTTTGATTCAAAATGATGAAAACACATTTTGGATTTATGCATCATTCTTTTCTTCTAATTAGAAATCATATAAAATGTTCATGTGTTATTTTATGTCGACAACATCCAAAATGGGGCATTGGTCTGTACACCTAGCATCATATTATAATTCCTCTCCAATCAAATTATGACCTAATAATATGACATTCTAACTAGTTTGATTAATTATGTGCAACCAATTTCCAAAGAATTGCATAAAATTTTATTAATATCACTTATTCAAATTAATCCAAATCAAGTGTTTAAGTAAAAAATACATGGAAGTTATTGAATATCTTTTAGTTGGAAATTGATTCTTAATATTTGCATCATCAAATGACATCATTTGCAGGGTGGAATACATAAGCCATAAATGCAACAAATATTAGGTTTAAGGACTCCCATGCCTCTTTAATTCCCATTCCTTCAAAATATTTATGAGGGTATTTATGGATTAATTCTCCAAAATTGGATCAATTCATGGCCACACATCTTGATCTCAAGATGGATGGTCATGGTTTATCTTGATCAAATTCAAAAATTGATAAATAGGAGGGCTAAGACCACAATTTTTAATATTCATTAGTGTAAAACTATTATGTATAATTCTCTCCATAAGCCATTTGTGTGTGGTGTTTATTATGTTTGATTTGTAATAGATAACTTCATTGATAGGCATATATTTTATTCATATCATGAGCCTAGTTTAATTGCTGCACAAGATATGATGAGGTAACTTTACCTTGAATTATTGACAAAGACTTAAGCACCAAATCAAGGGGAAAATCATGGTTTGAGCCACATTTTGGTGATGGGCTGCTCTTGGGAAGGCATTATGTATTCTTTCTTTTAATATCTCTTAGTTGGCATTTCCCAAACCCCGTTAAAAGAGTTGGCTTAGCTTGTTATGTTCTTATGATTTTTTATTGAGTTTTATTGACTAATGATTAATCTAACTATATTTTTAATCCATATATACACTACCATACTTGTGCCATATGCTATGTCTACCCATTTAACCCTAGATTACCCATATCTAGATTTTAGGGTTAAATAATGTGCACCTATATTGACTCATAATGTAAATACAATGTCATGGTGCATAATGGGTCAAGTGAAAATGTTTATATAAAGACACTACAAACTAGTCTCAAATACAAACATGAGGAATTGATGGGTACACTAGAGATAATGAAAGGATTTGATGGAAAAATAAAAAACCCACTTGGAAGTCCTATATTGCCACTTATGGTAGGGCCTATAGTAATGACTAATTTATTCTTTGGTTTTATCCTAATATAAGGAAATATGATGTGTTTCTAGGGAATTATTAGATATATATGATAAATACACTACCATCTTCAGTACTTATACATGAATTAAATCTATAACAACTGAGTGGTTATAGTTTCAAGTCTTCCTTATGAGTATCATATTAAGTTGAAGACCTATCCTTGATAACCTACCCCATACGTATTATATAACCTATAACTACAAAAACTATTTAGAGTCATGTAATAGATATTCCTTGAAGACCATTACTTCAACATCCATTACATTAGAGATACATTTAGATTATGCAATATAAGTTACCTAGTGATTCATGCTCTAAGGTTTTTTTTCAAGCCTCTTTGAGTGTTCCATAATGAAGACTATCTCTTACTCACTAGGTATATAAAAAATAAAAGGTATTGATGTAGGCTATTACCCACTCTAATTAGATGATGGATTTTCATCCTCTCATTTTAGGATCACAAAATTAACCAAGGGCATGAGTTTTAGGTATGAAATTTTATGAATAACCAAGTGTTTGAATAACATGGTCAAAACAATGAGGTTGTTACTTGTTCTTATTGCTTGCTTAATAAATATTTATGTATGATAAAATTAAGTTCTCTTTTTATATAGTCAAAAATAGTATAAAAATGTATATTTATAATGATTCTATATTACAAGGGAAAATTTTGATAATAAACCATCAAATAAGAGGGAAAAGGGTAAGGCAAAAATAAATATTTTCTAGTTTCACATTGAGATAAATTTTATAAAGCAAGACACCCTATGAGATTAAATGTAAGATAAGATAATGTTACAAAAAAAAAAAAAAAAGTCTATTTAGTTATAACCAAATACCAACAACATCACATTCTAAGATAAATTTACCATGGTGAATTATAAAAAAACACATTCATCCAAAATAATTAAAATTAATAGATCTAGCTATAAAGAATAGTCATATTAGTTGATTACTCAATCTGACTAATTGACAATAAAACTATTTAAATATAATATAGTTATAAAAATAGGACAAATAATCTTCAGTAATAATCTAGATTTTGAGAAATCATAAGAATAAAAATTCACTGAACATCTACAATGATTTCTTAAGTGTACTAGGTCTCCATATTATTCCTCCTTAAAAAAGAGTCTTACAAATGCATTTATAACTAATAGATGGGCACCACCAAATATATAAAATTAGTTTTCATGAAATTGAAATTATATCTCTAAAGTAACTAAATATAAAACTAAATTAAAGTTATAAATAAATCACGTGTATTTTTAAACTAAATATCTAAAAATTAACTTTATAGTTTCCAAGTCCCTAATAACTTATCACTTTATCAATCATTCATTAAGTGACCCTTTGCTTCCCCTTGTAATCCTAAAAACAACACTGGAAATCTTCATCAATTCTAGAGACATCTATAATTTGTCTCTAAAGAGAAATTAAGCCTTTTCTATGAGAAATGCATGATGATGCATGGGACCTCAAAAATAAACCCTAATTATTTTAGCCTTTTCCACTTTTTCTATTGCATGAGTAATAACATTAATAAATTATTAACCACATCCATTATTGGCTTGGGTCACCTTTTTCTTAAATAAATCTTTGAAATTGTTACGAAAAATTATAAATTTGTCAAGACTTATTCAATTACTATTAGGTGTGAACAATATTAGCATATGATCTTATCTTAATATTTTTAGAATATCTTATCTAAATCCATTTGATATTGTCATTTTAACATTAAATTTCACTAATTTTTTATCAAAATAAGTTTGTGTATTATATATGAAAGGTTAACATAGAGTGACATTTGACATTGTCATCAATATAATATTATAGAGAATGAATCTCTTGAATACATAAGAAATTGATTCAACCTTCTCAAAAATGATGATATCTACCAAATAAGTTTGGATATTGATATACAAGAGTTAAACCTTCATCCTAGCCTCTTATATATTATTTAGAGAAGCAAAAAGTGAATTCAATGAATTATCAACATTATTTATTACTGTCTCTAGACCTTAACTCTAGCCTTAGTAACTATTCTTCTAACTTGATAGCTCCAATAATAAGAGAGGAAAATACATCATGAGAAAAGTTTTTCATGAAAAAAATTGATAATGTGTTATTTCAAGATATTATTTACAAAGAAGGTGAATGCTTATAAATATTTCATGAGTGGTTATGGGATCCAACTAATTCTTGTGAACCAACAAACTCACTAAAAAGTTTATTTAATTTATTTAATAAAACCAAACTATAATAAAAAATATAAGAAAATATGTTGTGTATCAATTGACCCAAACCCCCCTGATCCAACAAGGGGTATAAAAGATGATATAGAGATATGATTGTGAATTCATTAAAATTATATATCACACCTACAAATAACATGTTATACATCTTGGTACTGATCAAAATTGATGTCACTCCATACATAAAATCACCTCACTAGTTGCAGAATAAAGATTTATGAACATAGTCATGATATTTTGATGCCTTGTGATCACCATACCATACTAGTAGAAAATGATCAAGGCCTATTCAACCAAATCAATCCACATAAGGTATCAAACATAAACCCATCAAAGTGACTATTCAATACTATGTATGGCACATTTACCTAATGTAAAATAAAATATAATGACCTTTACTCAACATGAAGGTGATAGTGAGCCCTCTCAACTCGTACAGTAATTGATAATTAATCAAAGTCCATGTAGTATCATCCCCTTATCAGGCAAGAGCTGAGAAGCCATTACAGTAAAAGCCCAAATCAAAACTACTATGGTTATTCCTCATAGATAATATTCATTAACTAAAGAAAACCAAAGCTAAAACTAAAATAATCATACTACTACTACCAAAATTTCCATTCAAACATTTGATCCAAACTCCGAGTGAATAACTAACTAGAAAAGGGGAATACTCCTCTAACCTCTAACAGATCCTCTAACCTCCATTATGACACTTATATTTTTTCAATAACAAGGATCTTGATGGACATTTAAAGGATTATATATTCTTTGATGGCATAAGCATGAGGTGTCATTATGAAATTTTTTAGTTTGAAAGTCTCAGTTTCCACTAAAAATGCACCTTTATATATCTTTTTTAATACATTTGTTGAAAACAACATATAAGAAATATTCAAAACATAAAATTCTCCATTCTAATGTTTCAATAACATCAAAAAATCTTTAAATCAACTGGTCACATGACCACCTTTGAATAATATATCAAATTGTCAAAAAAGTGTCAAAATACAAGTTACTCAATAACAAATGTGATAAAATTGTGAGTAAAATGAAAGCTTCACAGCTTTGAACTCTTGAATTATCTTATTGGATGTATATAATAAAACTTTATTTTCGAACTTCTCTATAAGCAATTTTAGAATATGAATGGATAATAATCTAAATAAATTTGATTTATTTGAGTTGAACTATATATATATATAATGTGAAATTAATTAACCAGCTATTTTCACTTGCATGTAAAAAATAACAACACATTTATTCCATGGTGGAGCCCATAATTTAAAAAAAAATGAAAATTTATAATAAATAAATTGTTATCATTCACTTTTGCACCCTATTTCTACTTGGCATGCTATAGGTGATGCATACTAGTGCTACTACATATAAGTGCTTCAAGAGGATTTTGGGTCATGATGCTTCATGTAATTGACTCTAAATTCATTAAGTCCATACATATAAGTGGTACACAAGTACTTTTGGAGATTTGGAACATTGTAGAACTACAAATTTAAAAACAACACACCAATTTTAGGTTCTATGAGTTGTACCAAAGTTAATTTTGATCTTATGTACTATTCAAATTCATATTGGAATTTCATTGAATTGTAAAATGTGTTTTTTAGGGTTTTTATGGAATAAAATCAATATAGAGGGATGTAGATTAGAATATTGATTTCATAGGTTGTACAAGTTAATTTAAGGTGTAAAAAACTCAAAATAAGGCATACAAACTAGGGTTGTGAAGAATTTATGAGTTACAAAAAATCAATAAGTAGGTTATCATCTTTACAATCTTAAACATTGGCATGAAAAATAATAATTGAATTAACCAACTAGGTTATGAATGTCATAATTTTGTAAATAAATCATGCTTAGATTACCAACCATTTCTCATTATTTAGAGTATGATAAGAGTGTCTTCAATCCTCCATACGTGCATAAACCAATATCTTAAAATTTATTATATCCTCCTTGATTGAACTAGTTGTGATATCATTGATGGCTCTAGGAATGAGATAGGAAAATACATAGTGAAAAAAGTTTTCACATGTGTTTATGAGATCCAACTAATTTCTGTGAACCAAAAAAGTCACTAACAAGTTTATTTACTAACAAAAATCTATACTAATAAAATAATAAGCAAATATGTTATGGATTAACCAAACCAACATAAATTTATTTTTCATTTAATTGACTACATTATCTATGATTTGATTATAAGGCATTACCTCTAATTCAGGGTCTTCTTGGAGGTCTTCACCACTACTATAATAATCAAGGGTCTTGGTCACACTTTTAGCTGGTCTCTTTCATTTCCTAGAAAAATATATCAACTCTTCTCTCTTCAACAAAAGTGAGAGTACCATCCTAAGTGAAATTTATTATTTCTATTTTCTTCAATTTTCCTATAGCTTTATCAAATTTGAATCTCATTTCTTGTTCATACCGAATAATCATTTTAGATTTATGGGTTTTCATATATTGCATTCTATAAATACTATCACCTTGATGATCTTATCCTTATTGAGCCACTGCTAATGGTACAAATGATGAAGGAAAAGTTTGTGAAATAGATGGAATGAGAATGATCAAAAGAGAATTTATGATCAATGGTGGTTAATTGGTGGTAATGGATAAGGAAATGGGAGATGAATCTGGAGTGATGGAATGAGTTACCTTTGATATTAAAATGTGTACAAGTATGAGAATGAAATATTTTGTTGGATTATTGACATGTAGCTCTAACAGTGATGAAATAACATCCATATGATATTCTAGGTTCAAATCTATAGAGATTAGAATTAGAAAGACAAAAGCTAGATAATTACTCATAGATAAGTCTTGACTAAATTTCACTATTGGTGTATGAGAGGGAACAATAGAATCTTGTGATTTCATTAGAGCCATTATAATATTTGGAGTATTTGACCAATTAGGCCAATGACAATAGTTTTATAAATAAGCAGACATGGAATACTCATGGTAGCACTAGAAAATGGAATGGTTAAATGGGCATTGATGAGAACCATTAGTATTCATTGAAAATAGTGGTCTAAATTTTTTTTGTAGTCCTTATAATTTGAGCACTAATGGAAGCCTGAGAAATAATGGATTGTCTAGTATAAACATTAGTGAAACTTGGGGGATGAGTAATATTAGAATAAATAGAGGCTATGATCTGGCATGTTACATTGTAAATGGGATAATAGACAATGTGTCTAATTATAAATCAATGAAATCATGAGTAATAGGATCAAATGCCATGAATGCATATGAAACAAGATGAAGTTTGATTACTTAATCAATAGACATTAGTGCAACTAATGATGATGAGGCTGATGATATTCCATACAACACTTATATTATGAGATGCAAATCAATTACTTGTGGATTAATTTCATTGGTAACAACCTTGAATTTAGGCTTCTCTTCAATTATTTGTGTCCTCTAAGGTTGAAGCCTTGGTGGAAAAATAATCAAACCTACTACTTTCAACTTGGATGTTACTTTCTCTAGATTAAGGTAGTATTTATCATTTGTGTGTGGAACATAGTGGTATGTCACAATAAAATTTCTTATCAGTTCATGAAAATGATTTAAAACCTTCCCCTTGGGATCCCAATATCTTAAATCATGGCCATCCAATCTAAAATATACTTTGTGAGTTGATAGTACCTAAATAAATGGATAATTCATATAGAAAACTCTTCCTATTTTTAATGGATGTTAATTCCTCCAAATTAAGGTAATATTTATCATTTGTGTGTGGAACATAGTGGTAGGTCATAATAAAATTTCTTATCAATTCATGCAAATTATTTAAAACCTTCCCCTTGGGATCCCAATATCTTAAATCATGGTCATCCAATCTAAAATATACTTTGTGAGTTGATAGTACCTGAATAGGGGGATAGTTCATATAGAAAAATCTTCCTATTTTTAATGGAATAAATGGGAAGGGTTTTTGTTGTGTCAATTTAAATGATTCCATTAAATATTGATAAGAAATTTACTATGTGGCCAATATATTTGGAATAATATGGGAACTTAAGTGGGGAAACTAATATCCCTTTAGTTCTAATCATAGTAAATAATTGGTAGTACTAATATTCTCTAATTTATTGGATTGATTACCCCATTTCATCAAACAACTTGGCATGGAATTCTCATTTATTACTTGATACACTAGGGGATAAAAATAATTCAAATTGATTCAATAAATTATTGACAATGAAAAACACAAAGTTTTTGATATAATACAGGGATTATGGAATTAGAAGAATGAGGCCACCTAGGAAAGTCAACATGATTATATATTTTTTATATAAAAATAAACATAAAATAAATAAGACATCATGCAAAATATCCAACCCTACTTAAGTCATTGAAGATATTATTTAAATTTATAGGAGATGAATTTCACCAAATCTAGTTTCTTCATTTCATTAATGATCATTACAAGTAGAGGGGCCTAAAGTTTATTTACATACATGATATCTGGAGCTCCATACAATATATTTATGAGGGCCATGCTAGCCATAAATCCTTTTCTCAAATTCCTAATTGTGTATACATTAATGTCTCCCCTATTCACCAACATTGTGTTTATTCAATCCAATCCTTTAAATCTTCCATGAAATCATTTTAATCTAGCCATTTTATGGCTACCTCTTGATATAAAAAAAAAATTAGGTTGTGGTATATTATTATATTTTTTAGAAGCAACCATGAAAATGAAAAACAAATTATTTAGGTTGGGAGAATGATTGACATAATATCTACGAATGCATTATGTGAAAACACAATGTAAAAGATTAGTACATGAAAATAATTATGGTTTGGTGTCTTTTTGATGAAGATAAGATATATTTAAATCCATCGATTCATCCTAATATTCAACATCATCTTAGGAGACATCTCATCAAATAAAATGGAATGAGACTAATCTATTAATCAAATAAATAATTATAATGATTATATGGGAGAATGTTGGGCAAGAAAGCAATATATGTGAACACTTGTTGAGGGCTTAAATAAGAAGATGATGAAACCTTCCTTGATTATCCTATGAACTTATTGTGATTTTTGTGAATTTTAGTAATAGAAACTAAATTATCATAACATAGTGTTTTGTGTGGGTATGCAACTCCTTTTAAATTTAAAATAGAACACAAAAATATTCATGTATATTCACTTAGCTATGACTAAAAAACAAACAATTCAAAATATTTTTTGTCCTTTAATAATAAATTAAGCATAATATGTAAAAATATAAATGTCATAAAAAATGTGGCACCAATCCCATGGTCACACATTCATGTGGTCATGATATGAAAAGTGATCATGATGTCTATGGATGCATTCAATTATAAAATTTAATTAATAATACCATGAGTCCATTCAATACATAATATAGAGGAGATAAACCCATGATTATAGATTTTAAACAACCAATGATATATATGTCCATAAAATAAATATAACTAAAAACTTAGACACATGGCATTTTAATGGGCTCACAAGGTTTCAAAAAATTGAAATTTAAGATTATTCATAAAGGGATATATTGACAATGAAAACTATCATGTCAATGAATCAACCCTTTCACCTATCACAAAGGTCAAGATGGAATCATAACAATTTAATTTTAGGGGATATATGGAGAAAATATTGATACGAAATTGTGAAAAGAGTATTTTTTATAGTTCTAAGACTAATTAAAAAATACAATCAATTAATTATCATAAATATTTATAAAATCAAATACTTCTTTCAATGTGAAATATGAATTAGAGCTAATAGATATAATCTTATTGTAGTCATGTAAAATGAAAGAAATGGTAACTTGAGCATGGCTAATGGCACCCAACCCTTAGGCCCTTCTTACTTGATCTCATGACCCTCATAGGCATTTTTTTATTGATTCACAATCATGCATAGCCTTTCAACCTTGATCCCAACTAAGCCAGACCCCTCTTTCTAGAAAAAATCAATCCCCCCAAGTCCTGTCTACTCAGGACAATAGCACCACACTTGGACTATAGCATTGGTGCCACTCTTATCCACTTTCTTTGCTCCTTTCTAAGTGTAATTTTGGCCTCAATGGTCAATTCCTTCTATTTCCCCATCCTTATCCTTATCATCCTAATGTGAGCACATTCAACCCATGACCAATAGATCCCTATAAAAGCCCATTCAAAGATCATTTAAACAAGGTTATCAAATATCACTAAGCAAGTAAGAATACAAACAAGACTACTCAAAAAATCTTCCCTATTCTCTACATATAACTAGCCAATATACTTACAAGTTTATTAAAATAATTATACCAATCCCTATCCTCCTCAAGTAATATAGTTTAGAATTTTTCATATCCATACACTCAATTTCATAAAGCACATCAAGTGGGAAAACTACATACGGTTTGATCCCTCTTCAGAGTATTGGTATGTAGGCAGTATGCCCACACAAGGGGTGTGGATACATGTTTAGTGAATCTGATACACACTAACCCCCCCTCTTTCTCAAAATTTTGTAAAATCATAATGGATTATAGGGTTTTAAGATAAAATATATTCTTTAGGGAGCTCTACAAATTTTAATCTATTGAAACTTCATGGATAGAGTCACACAGATCTGGTGAAAAAAATTGAGAAAGTTTAGATCCTTAGGACAACAATGGTAGAGGTGGAATAAGTTTTTATTTCCACTCCTATCCAATAATAAAATAAAGGTTAGATATTAGTTTGTGATAGTGTTCTAGTCTTACATAGTGAATATTAGACCCTATCTCATTTGTATCAATCAGTTTCTAGCTAAGTCTTCTTGTCCATCTCTTATTACCTATGTTATTCAAGTAGATTAGTTTGTATGGACTTAATATTTTCAAACTTTATCAATTATTGATTCTTTTTATCTTATAGGAACATGTTGATTCTCAATCTCTTTGAATTCATGCCTTAAAGGGTGCATGTGGAAAGGGGTAGGCATATCATTAGTGATTTGTAGTATTTTTGTCCCATATACTAGCACTTGTTATCTAAACAACCTTATCTTATAAACTTCCCTAAGCTATGACACCTCTCTTACACATTCCTCCAATCAATTCACTACCTTAACTATCCACTACTTAAGCTTAAAATCCCTTTTGACATTTACCATACACTATCATCCTTGGATGACACTGCATCCTAATTGACATTTTCACATTACGAGTCTAGGTCAAACTTGGCCAACCTAGAATGGGACCTAAATTATTTTTCAAGGTTGACCTTGACCATGACCTAACTTGTTTATATCAATTAATGATACATAGTCAAATTAGGTTGACCTTATTGACTAAATTTTAGAAAGGTTTAAGGTTAGATTCAACTATATATACACATCTATTTTCATCATTTAAAAATAAGAGAAGAAGAATAATATTACACTATGCATATGATTATCCACCATTGTACTTGAAGATCATTACTTAGGGTTTTAATAACTTCTTTAGAGATATGGATCTTGTATTGTGTAGAAGTCTTTTACATACAGAGAGAAGTTATGAAAATTAGAGTTGACTTATCCTTGTTATCCTTACATACCACAAAAACATCTTGAAAAGTACCTTGGCCAAGGGAGATATTGAGGCTTGGTAGGTTCATATTCAAAGGTAAGTATTCCTAACTTTGTTTTTACTTTGTCAAAGTAGATAGATTAGCATTTGTACTTATCTACCATATATTAGGATTTAATATATATTTAATTGAGTATAGATATTCTATGCATCTTTAATTTTTATTTTTATTACCTTTATTTTGTACCACAAGACTTATTGAGCACTAGATTATATCTCACTTTAATTTCCATTTATTAGTGAATATGAAAACATATGACCTAGCTAGGGTTATTACATAGTTTTGTTGAACTAGAGGCTTTAAAACCCTCTCTGGTGATGTTATTATGGTAAGAGATCCTTTGGTTATGTCTAGATAATACATTTTGGTCATTATATCTAATATCCAATGTATAAATAAATATAAGTGTAAGTAGGATTTATACTCTTTAAGCTAGGACTAATTAATAGATCAGGTACATTTTATTTTGTATATATTTTAGTGAACCCAACATGAAACAAACCCTTGTAGGTTTTCTTTCACACATTCCTTTTATCATGATATTATATATTTTCATTTTTAAAATACTTTATTAATATATCAATATAGTTGTAATAGTCTATGCATAAGTTTAACACATAGTCACTCTAAAAAGACTCTATTTTGTCTATGTAGGTTTTCTCTAAATATAGGTGACTAGATTGATCATCTTGACGAAATATTATTATTCATTTAAATGATTACATACATAGTTGAGTCATTTGAATTTGTTCACAATTATTTTTTAGCATATAATTTTGAATACATAGTCGATATAATCGACTCTACTCGTAAATTATTTTTCAACACATAGGTTTTGTAAACTCCATCGATCTAGTCAACTCTATTCATAGAATATTTAAATCAGAAATTTAGCAACAAAAAATAAAATTTTGTAAACTAAGCATATTCAAAAACACTAAGGTTCATTCTTACCTTCTCTATCATTTTATTTTTTATTTCATAGTACTATTTTTCATAAGTTTATAGTATATAAAACTACAACCCTTCATTGAACTAGGCCAACTAGCTCGACATAGGTTTTTAGCCTATATTTTACCTAGAAGACATAGTCAACCTATTCCACTATTTTATTCTAGATCTTACCTATGTAGAATAGTAATAACCCTATCAAATCTGTTCTACATTGTTTTCATATTGTGTTTCCTAAACTAACTCTGCACTCTTCATAGTCAAGGAATTAACCTAGTTTTGGTAGTAATTAGTTCATATTTTAATTGATTGCATGCTTAGAGTAGTAAACACATATTAATTTGATAGTTTTTTTATTTTACTATTTAATCATACTATTTTTATCTTTTTCACACACTTCCAAATCATTGTACACAAAAACACATTAAACATTTTTTTCTAAGGTCTACCTACTTGGATTTCATCACAAAGGGGAAAGTCGACTTCGTTCTTTGGATAAGTATAAACATGTGGTTGATGGTATATATTTAAAAATCACCCAACACCCTTGTCATTATGATGTTGTGAAGTGAGGGGGTATGCCCCAATACAAAGCTAGTACCATCACCAATATAGATCCCTTTCATCTTAAACTACCTAAAATTATCCATAGATTAATTTATATTTACTTCTTATAGCTAAATACCCTTCACATTAATTTAAAATTTTATTATAACTTAACAATATTTATGAATAGCCAATTAGTTATAATTTGCATTCAAGTATTGCTTACTCTTTGATCATTCTATTTTATATTTCAAAACTTGCATTAGCCAGTGTTAGTACAAGGTTTGTGCTATGTGTTATAATTAGATAAATCAAATTAATCAAATTGATTATGTATTTCACTTTATTTACTTATATATTATCTTGTAAAAAAATTCTCTATCTTTAGAACACTATTGGCCCTATCGATATAGTCTCTTATAGACTATTTATCTTGTTTACCTTTAATACATAGTTTTCCTACTTGATTGTGTATCTTTGTCAACCTATTCATATTTTCCCTCTAGAATAAATATTTGACCTATGTGAATATGTATATTATCATCCTATTATATTTCCTATCTAGCAATACATAATCAACCTATATGACTATGCCCTCTTATTCCCTGGTTTGTTGCCTATTTTACAAAACACTATAGATCTATCTGATTATGTATCCTATAAACTAATTTTTCTTTCCATCAACTATTTAACCTTTTTTATTCATAATTTTTTTCCTATTTGAGATAATACAAAGTTAAATCACACAAACAAGATGAATCTTACCAATCTTAACAAGTTTCCCAAGACATAGCTTGTGGCTCCCACCTTGGGTGAAAGTAATGTTCATGTTTTCACTCTCACTACCAATTATGGTACTCCTCCCCATTGAAAATTAGTTAATAATCATTTGTTATCCTTATAATATGAGTGTTATTTAGAGTAAAAAATTGAAATTCTATTCTTCATTAATGAATTTTCTCAACATCAAGGAAGGACCTTTCAACCATTTATAATATTATGATAGGTACTCAAGTAAAAGAACCTCATTCACACTACCCTAATTTATATTATTTATTTGGGGGAAATATTTTATTTTCCTCTCAAAATTTTTTGTCTATTATTTCTCCTTCACACACCATGACATCTTCTTCTATGACTTCTTCAACTTCCATGCCAAGTATCTCCAGTAACATGGTAGGTTCAACTTCTAGTCAGCCTTTTCTAAAGACCCTTATCCTTAATCATGCGAGTAATACATATTTTGCTAATAATTTTAATCATGATACCATTGATTATTTTTCTACTAATTTTTATGATTCTACTAGTGGTCATTTTTATACCAATGTTTCTCATGCCACTAGTGTGATGTATGCTAATACTCATAATATAACTCAAGCCATTAATACTAATAAAAAATGAATCACATGCTGCACACACTAGTCAAAATGCTACCCAAACTCACCAAAATTTATTATAAATACTCAGTCAAATGCATAATTTTCAAACCAATAACACAAATTAAATGATGTAGATGCAAAACCATCTCATTAACCTTCAAAACCAACTCCAATAGGTTTTATGGGGAGAATAAAATATGAATACCCACCCACCCTACCTTAGGGATTCCCATGGTAACCTTATTCCTAAATCACCCCTCATTAATAAAAAAATAAAAAATATCCAAAATGAACCTCTTATACCTTGAATTGTTAATATCAACGTAGGAGATATCACACCTACCTTCACCTATAATGGGTCCACTGATCCCACATTGCACTTAAATACATTGGTTAGCCTTTAAAAATATTGGGTCAAACTTAATACCTTTGTTTCTACCAAACTATTATCTAAAACATTCTTAGGAGATGCTTTATATTAGTGCAATCAACTCAAAACCTATTCTATGACTAGTCTTGAAGACTTGGTTAACTCACTAGTCCAAGAATTTCAAACTAGTGATCTTCATAAGAATAACTTAGCCCACTTTATAAATTCTAAATAATTTGAAATTGAAACAAAACAAGCCTTCATAAAATAATGAAAAAATGTGTCTAACAAATGTGATCATAATATGGTAGATGACAACCTCTTCCACCTATTTACCAATGCTCTCTACCCCAAGTTATAATATCAGGTTAGGAATCTGTTTCCAATAACTTTAGAAGAAGCCCTTGAACAAGCTAATATACTTTATCATGTACCAATTTTAACCATCTAAAACTATAATGGGAACTCATATGCTCATTTAAAATAAAAATTATCATGCAGCTAATGATGGCATTACTAATATCTATGACATTATTCACAACATTCAAGTAATCGCTCCAAACAACATTATGGAGAATTATCTCCCTCCAAACAACACTCTTAATCCTACATATTGAAATAACACTAATAACCATAAACCATTATCTTTATTTGATCTTCAAAATCATATTCTAAGACCTATACCATGATATCCTAACCCCACTTGTCCAACTAAATCATAGTAGATCCAAAATGTTTCTGTTGGTTTCATGCAATTTGGGGCCATTCTCACAATATTTGTAGACAATTGCATAATCTAGTGATGGATTTTATTCTTGGCCCAAACTTTGATCATGAATCACTCATTCTCAATCATCAACAAGTATATGACATAGCTTTTAAAACCCATGAAATGCAAAATAAAAATCAAGCTAATGTTCATCTTATTTTATACAAAGATCCTCTTCCCAACCATCAAAATAGAAATGAAAAGCCTATTACTTATAAAAATAATGTTGAAATTCTTATAGACCTCACTACTAATGAATAAAATGTGGTAAATAAAAATAACATGTGAAGAATAGTTGATTTTATCGATACTAATCTAATACCCATGCACCAAATCTATCAATTATTTTGAATCATTTAAGACACTACCCCATCTAATTTAATGTATTAGAGGTAAGAGGACCTTATAACCTTCCAAGAACCACTTTAAAAAACTCAACTTGATCATATCTTTCATACTATCTCTATTATTCCTTTAATATCTACACACCAAAATAATGCTTCCCAAGCTACCAATAGTATTTATTCAACCCAATCACAATACATACCTCAACCAACAATCCCAACACCTAAAGTTAATCAACTTAGCTTTACCCAACCCAAAATAACTACACCTTACCAACATAAGTTTAATTAAACTTCTAACTCTTCTTCATTAGATTTGTTACAACATTATGTGTCTATATCTAGCACTCCCCCTATGGGTTATGATGAATTGGAACCCATTGCAAAAATTTATCATCTCACATCTCAAATACCTTTCCTCTAATTAGTGTGAACTTCCCCCATCATCAAAATTGTATAATGCAATTATTTTTTGAAATTAACATCCCTTGTCCTCCTCTAGTAGGAAGTGAAGCTACCTTGTTTGGATCTGAACATAGTATCCTTCAACAATGTGAAGAGATGTCCATACAAGTTGATTAAATAATGGACATTATTTCTTTAAGTTTATTATCACTATTATGATTCCATATGAGATTCCACTTCACACAAATGATATTTCTCTATTCGTTAGCATCTAAATTAATGATATCCAAGTTAAGCATACCTTAAATGATGAGGGTTTAGGTACTTGCATTACTTCCATTTATTTCATTAAAACACTTGGTTATTATGAATACCATATCAAGTCAACACATAACACATGTCAAGGCTATGATAGAAGGAAAATACCTATCTGGGTTGTGTGTGGCTTCCCATTACCATCCCTCCTATAATAGTTCACATGAAAGTTGTGATCTTTAACTTTATTGGTAGACCTTAGAATCATCATATGAGTGTTTTCACCTCATCCACGTGATAATGTGTCAAATTCCCCCATAATGTTCATATTTACAAGATTTAGGGAGACACAAACCCTTAGAATTTTGAATAATTCCAAGAATGTGGTGTCTTTAAAATTCTTACCCATGAACCTCTTCCTAGCATCCCATTAAGGGAATCTAAAATATTTAATTATATTGTCAATTCTACCTAAGGTTATAATGGTCACCCCTAACTCATTAGGAACATTCCAACTAACCTCTTAGATTTCAATGATGATGAGCCATATGAGATTAGCCTCAAAATCAAAATTTTTGATCTATCCCCTCATATCATCTCCCAAATTCCTCCCTCTTTATAACCTTGATACCATCAACCTCATATTGATGATATACCTATAGTCTTAATGAAGGCTATAAATTATATTCATCATGTGACTTTCGATGATAAGGTCATACCTACATGTACCATCAACTTGTATACAACTGACTATGATGATGGTTATGTTTTAGATGACCCATTTTTAGGTGGACTTGTACAAAATATAAATGTCAAGATTCATCAATATCACACTTACTTATCTTAGTCTTTTCACTCATATTATATAATTCCTTTCTTTATCATTCCTAATATATCCTTATTCCTATTTTTCATAGGGTAGAGATGGTGTGATCACATGGTACACCTCCAATTTCAACAGAGCCTATTAGAAATAAGGATCATGCCATGGTTGGTCCTTACCATTTTGATAGATACTAAGATCCTTCTAGATTTTTTCCCATAGAGATGCTATTTATCTCTCTTTATCTTTATAGGTTTCAATCCTCAAATTTAGCTAATATTTGTCTAGATTTTACTCCTGCTCTACCTTCAACTTATCCTCATCCTATTTTTACTCTTGATTTACCTTTTGATGAGCCTAGTCTAGTTTCTATTTCATCCCTACCTTCCCTTGGTGATGGATTTATTCCTTTATTGAAGCTTTTTCCAATTCCCACACAATGGATCAATCAACCTTATTTTGATATTCACAATTTTTTTAGTCATTAGACTAGAGACTGATAGTTAGATCATCCATCCCTAGCTTATCCTTCTACCTATTTCATTAGTATACCCCCAAATTCTACTAATAAGTGTATCTGTTACTTCTATGGGATATATAATCACTCTTCCACTCATTGATCAAAAATTAGATAATATATTGACACATTTTGTCTCACCATTACTTATTTCAAAGACAAGGCTATACTAACTCATAAGTTTTTACTTAAGTACATCCCTAAATATGGGGAGGTATATTGTCTTTATAACTAGTGTGGTAGCCATCATACCAATTGTTTCCATATTATTTATTAGTACCTTCATGATTATCCTCAGTCAACACTTGCATGAGTTATTCCTCCTTCTATAAAATTATTTATGTAAGATGTACTTCCTTCTTCATTGATAACACCTCCTTCTCCACCTATGGCTCCTCCTTATCCATTAGTGATGCCTCCTTCTCTCCCCATAGATACCATTCTTATTCAGGAACCTATTCCTCTCCTTGAGTATCCTACATAGGGGATCCATCATGAGCATGATCCTTCAACTACACCTAGTTTTTCTATTAAGGAGATTCAAAAATAAGTATTTGCATAACTTTTATGAGGATTGATGAGACTTTGGTTGCCATTAGGATCCAACTTCATAGAGATGTTTTAGATGTCATGGAAAATATATGTGGGAAAAATTATTAGTATTTATGAACATGACATGGTGTTATTTCACATCGTTCATTATGATTTTGGATTTTACTTATGATCCACTTTTATATATCTTATATACTTGACTATGTATTAAATTTGGTTTAACCTATCTATTATACATGGATATTTATATTATGATTTATATGTTTTATATGGTTTCATTTACTTTCTTATTTTTTATGGATTCTTGTCATTCTTTTTATGATTTCAAACTTATGTTTATTATTTCATTTCTTTCGTGGATTATTTTTCATTTACGATGACTATTTTATACCTTATCTCAATTAACACTCGGATCATTATTATGGTGACTTGGTTATACAAACCTTGATCCCCTTAGTAATATTTTTTACCATATGGTCAGCTAGTAAACAAGACATCTCATTTTAATTCTATTTATTGATCTACTTTGAATCTCCCTTTATTCCTTTATATTCCTTTCACATACTAAGCATGCATACTGTTGAAACCTGAGATTATATATTGGTTCATAGGTAAGCCTAAGTGTTTAGTTAGTCATATATTTAGATACATAGCTTCCTTAAACCAAATTATAAATCTCATTCATGTGCATCACTTCTATCACTCATGTTGGTTGTTGGAAATCCATTTGGAGGAGGAATTATAAAAGCCATAAAAAAAAGCTTAAATCCAAATTATTTAAATAAAAGGTAATGAAACAAAATGAAACATATAAATTTAAAATTTAAATCACACTAAAATATGTGATTCATAACACATATCCTATTTCTAATCAAATCTCAAACTCCACATTTAGCCTCATGATAGATTTTAGGCCCATTAGGGTGTAGTAGGTCAAAATATTGGGATAGGAGATTAAAAAATAATTTTAATGATACCTAATTTCTCACACAAATACCCAATATTTGTAGTAGATTGATGACTCTGTAAGAGGTCCTAAGGAATGGGGATCATGTTATGGGAATATAGGTCCATTTTAATTTTTTTGTTCATATGACCAACATGAGTTGATCTTAGTATCTCACCTATTTACATATACAACTTTGAGCTTATTGTGAGCAATTATCCTTTGTATTTTGATGGTTACTAAACTCTTAGTGTCTCTCTATTGTACCTAATATGCATCATGTTTCTTAAGGTCCTCATATGAGCCTATATCATGATTTTCAAATTCCTTCTTTCATTACAACATTCTTAATATTTACCCTTGATAAATATTGTTTTGTTAACTGATCATTTCCCCCTAGGGTTTCCCTTTGTGAGTTATAGTGTAAGACCATGGATAAGACTAGGCTCTCCTCACAAACATTTTCTTATTACCATTCACCTCATTAGTGTTCCCATTGCGAGTTTCAGTGTAAACCATGGATAGGACCAGATCCTCCTCACAAAGTATCACATTAAAAATATATTTTAAAATAATTCCCATAAATTGTTTTAACCTCATTAGTGTTAATTTTATGAGTTTTAGTCTAAGACCATGGATATTACTAGACCCTCCTCACAAAATATTCCAATACCTAAGTTACAATAAAATTACATGCATCAAATTTGAGTTAAGTAGTGTTCAATTATGAGTTACTTGTCATTGACATACTTCCCATCTTGCTTTAGTATGTTTTATGCTTACTTCATAAGTCTTTCACTTTTATTCTTCTTATTTTTCAATTACATGTATGTTTAAAACCATTTTCTTAAAATTTTCATACTTCATAGATTGAATTAGTGTGATTAATTTAATTTCCTTCTACATCTTTTCTTTCTTTTTATACTTCCTATCTTGATTTAGTATGATTGATTGAATTAATTATTTTCATTTTATACCATTGGTTTTTCATGTGCCTTCCATTTTATTACAATATTTTCATACTTCTCAATGTGATATAGTGTGATTTTTATTTGTTTTAATCTAGTGAAAATATTTACATGGTTTGAAAACATTTGTTACCCTTTTTACCATATTTGATTTATTATATTTATTCATCTTTTTATTATTACACATTTCCCTTTGTGATATAATGTGTATTACATTTTTTTTTGATTACTTATAGTTTTCTAAAACATTATTGCCTTTTTATTTTTAACCATGCATGTGTATCACATAATATTAGAAAAAAAAAAAACATCACATATTTACCATAACATATACAATAAAATCTAAATACATGTACTAGAAAGAAAATATATCCATGCATCCATATCTAAATCCAAGAACAACTCATGAGATCAATGAAATTATCAACATCAAATATATCCATCATGTTTTTTATATAATAAAAATTATAAAATATAATATATATATCTCTAATAATATTCTCCATCTTGTCTATCTTGTATCCTATCCATGATACACATGAATGCCTACGAATGACCCCTTTGAATAGTACATTATAAAGAGGAATTATAGGTTCTCAAACTAGTAACCTGTCCTTATAGATTGGCCAACTAGGCCTATACATATCAAAGATAGATGGTAGTAACCATGTGTATGGATCACTCTTATGCTAAGGCCTACCAAGAATATGCCTCTCCATTTCCAACCCTTGTCGATGGTTGTAACATATCATTGTGTGCTTGTAGTTATCTTGCAACCTCTCTCACCAATCTGAATTAAACCACTTGATATGGGGTAGATGTAACCATGTGATCATACAACATAGTAGGGTTATATGGTGACAATACTCCATCCAAAATGTCATGATGTACAACCACAACTAGGGCTCCCCATATAACCTCCTCTATCATAGGATATACATAACAAAAAAATTGATAGATATTAGATCTCTCTCTCTCTCTCTCTCTCTCTCTCTCTCACACACACACACACACACACACACACACACACACACACACACACACACAAATATATATCAAAACATCTATCTGTCAATGATGTAACTAGTGTTATTTATAAAAAACATAAATTATATTAAAACATTTCTCACTAGTGAAAGTATCATTAACCATGGTCTCACCATTTGCTCGCCTATTGAGTAACTCTTTTGTTAGCTACCTCTATTATAATGTAAATACAAGAGTTACCACATAATCCCATTATGGTTCTCTCCTTACTGGTCTCTATATGGATTACCTATGTCCTAGAGCTACTTTTAAATCCCCCTATGTGATAGTTAATGCCTATGTCTCTTTGTGGTGATGGTATCTCTATCTCTAATGAGATCACAATGGTCACTACCACCTATGCTATGATGCTTATTGTGTTCCCTCTTACCTTACATCCACATACATAACATATCTTCCTATCCCCACTACCTTTTATTGTCATGCTTGACTAGGCCATGGTCTATCATAATGAGGCCTAATCACTGGTATCTCTACAGGCACCCCTCTACCTCCTCTTCCTCTTATCTTTCTAGCATGTCATGCCTAATAAGTAGGCACTATTAGAGGATCCATCATATGGGTATGTCCTAAATGTCTATGTATGCAATCCACTGGATAAGGATGCACCCATGAAATGTAGTGACCCATGATCTACACACATGCCAAACCTATAGTAATGGTAGCCCAACTAGGCCATATGGAATTTATGTTAGTGTATGAATACCACACTATCTACCCTCATGTGTTAGTCTACAATGATAGAACATTGGGCACAACTACTGATACATGGTCTTACCTCCATTGAATGACTTAAGGTAACCTATTATTGATCACATGGGGAAACCTAGTCAACTAATATATAAGGAACTGCTCATATATCCATGCGCTCAATAGTATAACTAGTCCCATCATCTTCTATCCCTAAGATAACATCCCATACATATCATGCATGAGTTGGACCCATATAACTGAACCAAAATCATATATTTCTCCTTGATCTAAAATAAACTAGCACAAGGCTATTACATATAATAGTAACTTACCATCTGACTTGTGACACATTATTTGTGCTATCACAAGTCCTATGATAGCCTTTTGGATGTATAAAATGGATACAAGATAAATATTGAACAAGATCACATGTAACCCAAGGTAGATATTAAATTAGTTGTATCCCACTAGGCTAAATGTCATCTCTCATATTTTGACTCCAATGTATCATTAATCACCAATGCATTGCATATCAGTAGTCCAAGAAACACATGGATATCCTCTAAAGTGATAACTACCTCAATGGTGCCCCTTTCCACCTCTCATAAAAAAGTATTGGTCAATCATTCCCATGCTCCTAGGAACATGACAATGAGATCAACACTTAGATGTATTTTTCTCATCTCCATAATGATGCCAAAGCCCAAGGTAAATAGTTGAGCCCTATCCACATCTGCTAACCATTCCAATAGATTTAGTATCCATGATGCATCCACTAGGTGCCAAAATCTTTGGGGTCTATTCAAAATATCAAACAATAGAGGATGTATTAGATCTTCATGTCATAATAATTAAAATACAATCTCGAATATTTTTAAAAATTTACAAATTAATTACTTCATCAAAATTTTTGATTTATTTTTTTATTTTTATACACAATTAGCCCATTTGATACTAAATCAACCATGTTATAATCCTATTATACAACATCATCCCACTAATACATAGTCAGTGATTTTATTATAGACTATATCAGCCTATTTAATATTAAATCAACCCCTTTATTATATTTCACATACTACATCATCCCTCTAGTATGCAACCAACCTATTTAAACACATTGTATTGACCACATATTACCAACTACATCACCCAGAGGGTACTATATTGAGCATATTCTTATTTTAAACTATGTCAACCAACTGATATACAATTATCCAACTTAAGAAATACTTTGTCATCCCAATGTTATATAGTCATCCCTCTATTTATCTCTTTCATTACAAACTGAGTCCATAGGGTCATCTTTGTTCTTTGTCTACGATGACTTTTTGACCATTTACCATAGATGCATTAGGCATTTATTGGTCTAATATTTTCCTACACAGTACTATGTTTTACCCCTAGTTTACATAAACATTTATTAGGGTTAGTTTTGGTGTTTATATTTTTACTACCATTCAATTTTATATATTTAAATCAATTTCAAATAAAATTGCTATTTTTTTTGAAATTCATGCTTTCTTACTTGTGCTGCACTCATTGTGGCCGCTATGCATCTTCCACATTGTAGATGTTGTCTCCTCACCATGGTCATTATATATATTCAAATTGTGTCTCTCATATTAATGTTTTCTCAAAATAGTAAAAATAATAAATGAATTATTTTTCACTCAATTTATATTTACTATTCAAAATTATTTACCTATCAAATATTTACAACTAGATTCAATTTTTTGACCGTATCTTTGTTTCTACTATCTTTTCTTCTAAACTAAAATATGTTTTTAAATCTTGACATTATAAAGAATATTTTCATATATTACATTTATATTTTCCAAAAAAAAAAGGTTTTTTTCTCTTTTTGTGCTAATTTCTATAGGTTCACCTAATGTTCCCTACATTTGACACCTTCACATTTATTTCACTTCATTTCTTATCTACAACATTAAGGTAAGTAAAGGTATGAGGTTTTCAATTTTTTCCTTTCATTTATCTTATTTTATTTTTACTATAATTTACTTAGCTTCAACATTGTGTGTTGCTATGTACGTTTCTTGAAACACCATCCCCTATTACACCCACATGAAATGTGATGAGCTTCGAGTGAGACATATTTATAAACATAATGTTTTCAAAATTTATCAATTATTGATAGTTTCTCTCTTATAGGAACCCATCAAGTCTCAATCTATCTAAGTATACACTTTAAAGGGTGCACTAGTAAAGGGTTGGGTAGATCATTGGTGCTTCATAGGATTATTCTCACCTACACCACCACTTTCTATCTACACAAATTTATCCTATAAACTTCCCTAAGCTTTAAAACCTATATTACACACTCCTCTAATAAATTCACTTCCTTACTTAGCCCCTACCTAAACCTAAAATCACTTTTGATATTTATTGTACACTATCAGCCTAGGTCAACCCTCTATCCTAATTGATATTTTCATGTTACAGGTCTAGGTCAGCCTTAGATGACCTAGACTAGGACCTAACTTGTTTTAGAAATTAACAATATGGATTCAAATTAGGCCGACCTTGTTGGCTAAAATTTTAGAAAGGTTTAGGGTTAGATTTAGTTATATATACACATCCATTTCCATAATTTAAAAATAAGAGAAGAAAAAAAATATTATATTGTGCATATTCTTATCCATCATTCTACTTGAAGAGCATTTCTTAGGGTTTCAATACTTTCTTTGTAGATACAGATCTTGTCTTGTGGATAAGTCTTTTGGATGCACATAAAAGTTGTGTATCATAGAGATAACTTATCCTTATTATCCTTACATACCATAACAACCTTTTGAAAAGAACTTTGGCCAAGGGAGAGATTGAGGATTGTTAGGTTCATCTTAAAAGGTAGTATTCCTAACTTTATTCCTCCTTTATTAGAGTAGATAGATTAGCATTTGTACTTATCTCCCATGTATTATTATTTCCTATATATTGACTTGACTATATATATATATTCTATGCATGTTTACTTTTTATATTTATTACCCCCATTTTGTGCTATAATATTTGGTGAGCACTATATTATATTTTACTTTACTTTGAATTTACTTAGTGGATATGAAAACATAGGACCTAGATAAGGTTATTGCATGGTGTTGCTTCACTAGATACTTTAGAACCCTCTCTATTTATGTTATTGTGGTAAGAGATTCCTTTGTTAGGTCTATCAGATCCATCTTGGTCATAAACCCAAATATCTAATGTATCAACAAACAAAAGTGTAAGTAGGATTTATCTTCTCTGAGCTAGGATTAATTAATAGGTTAACTACATTTTTATTTGTATATATAATTTACCATAAAAAAAAGCATCGTTTTATCTATATGTAATTGATTATATCTCAAATATTGATTTCATAAAAAGAGATGGATGGAAAATTTAAAAACTTGATGAGCTCTTAATACTTGTGTTTCTGCCCTTTTTATGTGTATTTAATCTCCTTATAAAGTAAATTTACTTTGAGATAGTTATGATTCAAGTTAAAACTAAATTTATTTAGTTGTAGTTTATAAAATTAAGTGACTTTAAAAATTAAATTAATTTATAGTTAATTCATGTTATAAATTATGAAATTTATAACTTAACTTTATATCTTAAACTTAAAATAAATTGATAAGATTAAATTAATAATGTAGACCAATACACAATCTCTAATGAGGCCCTTTGACTTATTTAGATAATTATTTAACTATACATATAATAAATAATCAATAAATGCAAATATCTAATGATTTAAACATGCTAAAACTATAACCCATAAAGTATAATTTATCCAAATACATCAAATGATGAAAGTACAACATAAAAAAGCCACATAAATATACTAATTTCACTATCTATTGAAAGTGATTAAAATAATCTAAAAAAACTACAATGTCATCAAATTCAAAATACTATAAAAAATGTATATGTTAAAAGTTTAAAATTTAAAAGTATCTAAGAACAACATTATAACCAATATCTCAACAAAATGAATAACTGAGTCAACAAAAATATGTTACATAATAACTTAATCAACTTCATTATCATAAATAAGATTAATGAGAGGGGTTATCTTATCTATCTAATATTCTATGTATTTCATTATACAATAGGTAATTCAACTAAATTAGTGCCTCCACAAACATCATAAATGTCAAGTTTTACCTTATTAAGTATGTGTGTCACCATGAACTAACTCATAATATTGCCAACATGTTTCTTTCTAGAAGAAACAAGTTTATTAGGTACAGGTAAAGTGGGTCTAGTAATCCTATCCAAATAGGGATTTATATTAGAAATTTTTGGATTGATCTCATAAAATAATTCAACATGATTGAAAATAGGAAGATCATTAGGTATTGACTCAATGGTAGTATGCATCCACTAAATAGAGTCACTTTATTGGATGAGGTCTCCAAGGGGAAATCTGGGACTTGTATGGGATACACCATGGACACTAATAGAGGATGATGGAGTATTATCTAATAATCTCTAGAATGTGGGATCATTCACATCAAATTAACTATCTCTACCCTAAACATTCCTTCTATAACTATGAGAATATAGGATCCACCATGACATCTCTATCTTGAAATAAATTCAAATAAGAATTTTAACAAACCTTTATGCAATCAGAAATGTCTTCAAAATAATCAAATGCTCATTAAATTATGTTTCAATTCATCATTTTTACTAAGAAAACCAAATATGAAAAATTTCAAAAAATAGACATACTTCCTAATATCAATGTATTCAAAAAATAACCTTTTTATTTATTTATAGAAATACAATATTTCCATAGTTTATTTAATTTTGTATCTCAATAAATGTAGTGAATCAAAGATAATTGAAAACTATAATCATTATGCCAATATAAATTTTCAAGAATTTCAACATAATCAACTATCAAGTGAATTCAATAGTAAAACCTTAACATTCTATATATATCTTGACAAATGCATATAACTCAAAATCACCGTAATGTATTATGACTGTAAAGATTCTAAGCATCAATAGAATACCTTTCAAAAAAATCAACATATGTCAATGTTTCAAATGTAGAAAATCAAGAATGCATTTCATATTGGTGTTCTTCAAATAATTTCATGTAGAGATAATAACATATATTTGAATATTTGTTTACATTATATTATACAAATTCAACCATAACTCCAAAATATATCAAAATTTCATCTAAAAATCAAACCACTATTTTATTCCTTGTTAAGATACTAAAAATGAAAATGATTTTCTATCAAAACATGTAGAGAAATAGATGGAATATAACATCACATAACCATAAAATTATCAGCTACTATGTCAAAGGTAAGAAAATCAAAATACCTGCATGAACTAAGTTGTCCAGATAGAATCAAATCTATGTATAATTTTACATGCAAACTATGTTTAAAAAACCCCTTTCAATTATTTATGCCATATCAAACAACTAACATCCAACTTTACATGCATTCACAACTCAATCTACTATATAAAACCTCATGTAATAGGTTTTCAATCACATTCAGGTTAAATAAAAATATAAACTTTGTCACTCTTCCACATTGAACAAAATGTATTAGTGTGTAAGAATCTATGAGCTTCAAACTAAAAATATATTGATGTGTATACAAAGTTCAAAATCATAAATTATAACAAGCAAGAAAAATATTCAAGATTTATTTACACAATCAAATTTAATACAACAATATGGAAACCAAAAACTATATGAACCAAAATTTGAAGCCCTTTAAAAAATAAAAAAATGTGCATGCATATACAAAATATTTTTCATCATAACATTATGATATGCATAAAATAAACAAAGTAAACACCTTGTGATTTGAAATATTGCTTTCAAAACTTTATGCAAGTAAATTCAAACTTGATAAACATATGAAATTAAAATACTTTCCATTTTAAATGTGAAAGAGAGTGTATATATGTAGACAAAACAACCACAAATTAATTTCCCACTAACATATTATATGCAATAAACCCATTTTCTACTTGAGTTCATATATGTAAACTAATTATACTACATACATCTAAATAAACTATAAAAATTCAACCACATGACTTTTCATGAAAGAGAAAGCATGTTTTATGCATAAAAATTCATGAAACCATGGCTTTGATAATTGAAAATAATTTTAATATAGAAAGTTTCCAACAAAAACTAGTTTGTATACCTCACACCACTATGTGTACTAGTTATAAATATGTAGATGAATGAAATCCATTCATTCTTACTCAATAACAAGACTTGTAGAGTTCCACTTCCACTTCAAGCTTGACAAAATGGTGAGTGAATAAAAAAAAGCGTTTTATAATAAAGAAGCTACCATAATAACCAGTTAATGCAAATACCATGACATGTCCACTAATCTATTAGATGACAACCTTTAACAAAAATCAACTTACCAAATCAAATAACAAGCCCCCTAATAAAACATTAGTAATCTACCAAACTGATCTCTATTTTTCCACCAATGTGATCTCTAAATGAGTTGAGGATGCCTCATTAAAGCTAATATATATTATGTACACCAACAAATAACATCACCACCTTATATTAAATTTAAAATGACATCAAAGACATTATATATAAAATGTTAAATGCATCGAGGAATTAAAGCATAGTAATATCAAACAAGCCAAATGGTTTTAATTAAACAAAGAATGACCACCATTATTATAGGTGACCACCCAATGCATGATGTCCATTATCAATTAATAAGTTATCAAATAAAATTATGATATCAAATCAATACAAAGGTGGGCCAACCTTATAACAAGCCATATAATTAACAAGACTCAGGATATGACCCTAAAATTATATGCTATAGAGTGCCACAACAAAAAATGATAGTGCATTTAATTTAAAAAAATAATAATCAAGACTTAAGTGCTCAAAAATCTGCGTGTACAAATTTTACTAGCTTACCAATGCTTGTGACATCACACCACTTATCTAAATTATGAAATTTCTTAAATTCATTATCAATGAAAATATCATAGAATTTGCACACTAAACATGTTTATGTGAAAATCATTGTATTGTGACAACTTCAACATTGTTATGAGTATATGGATTTGAGTTTCAAAGCTACAAAAATAAGTGATAAAAGAGATTTTATCTATTATCAAGACTAGAAACTGTTGCCAAATTAAAGTTTCTTAAAATCAAGATATATTAATATTATGAAATTGAGCACTGTAATTTAAAATTATACATTGATCTGAACTTCCAAAAAAAGTATCAAACACAATTCAATTATGGATGTGGTAAAATGCTTTGGTAACTATTGATCAACTTATGTTACATATAATCTTTTAATAATGTTAGGAATATTTAAACTAATTAGCACAAAAATATTTCATATTTAACCATACATAGATAAAATAATTTATAAAAAATGCAAAATAAGTTAGTCCCCATAAAAAAATTTAAATGTCATGACTTCAGCCATCATATGCCAGAATATGATCATTTCAAGACTTTATAGGAAAAAAGGAAGGGGTACTAAAATTTACTATAAAAATATCTTGTGGATGTCAAAAATTTATAGAATGTGAATATGAAATGGGATTGGGTTCATTGGTTTACATAGGCTTGTAATTCTAAAAGTGTAAACTATAGATTTAGGGTTTTATGATAAATACTTCAAAGTGATCATTAAGTGTCATTAGAAGGATTCACCAAGATTACAAAAGTTATTAAGTGTTATAATAGAAATTAGGCATGAATAAGTATCAAATGTATAATAAAAACATTATGAGACTCATTGAAGGTAATTTTAATTTCATAAAATGGGTTATCCATCTCTTGAAAAGGAATGGGGTGTGTTTATTACAACAAATGGTGAATTTGAATGGAAAATAGTGTTTAGTGTTTAAAACTCAAAAAATTTGGTTTCAATTTTGGATAAAAAATAAATTCATGTTAGAAAGCCTTCTAATTATCAATAAAGGTATGGAAATTAGTTCAGCCTTACTGCATGACATACTAGGTATTAACACCTTCAAATATTCAAAAGTGTGTATTCAGTGATTTATTTACCTTGTCGTAGAGGCTTTTGATATGGATTGAGAATGATCACTTGATTTTAATTTTATGGAGGGTATAATTTTTTTTAATATTGAGATGGATCATGGGAGTAGAAAGGCTTGGGATTTTTTCTACTTCTAGCCATGCATCTATATCTCTGACATAGTTACCTTTGGCTCCACTCTAGACCTTATTCCATTTCTAATTGGATGTGTATATTCCTGATGGAGGTTTCCCAAATCACCCTTCTAAGAGAAAAAAATGAATTTTATTTGAATATTTCATATTCTCCTTTTTCTCATATTTATTTTCTTTAGATTTTTTAAAGGGTTGATAACCAATATAGCCTAGGTACAAGGATTGATAAAAAGTTATAGTCACAAATGATATTCCGTTTCCTTGTTGTTATACTTAAAAGTAGTATTTAGTGTGAAACGTGTATCCTTGACTATCCTTCAATGAAAATACTTTTATTAATTCATGTATAAATTTTAAAACAAATTCCCAAGTCTATATTGATAATTAAAATCAATCAAACATGATTGATATCTTACCCAAAATTTGAACAATTTTATAGTTTTCATAGTGAATCCAATTATTTTAAATAATAAAATGTAACTTGGACCTCTAATGGAATAATTTGGATAATGTGTTCATATGGAAATAATGCAAATTATTGAATATTTAAAATTTTGGATGCATGAAATCATGTTTTAGTTTCTCTATTTTTATTTCTCTAACAAGACTTATTGAAATACAAACTACTCTAAGAGAACAATAATCACAACACCTAGATTATGAAAGTAAATATAAATAATCTAAATAATTTACTCCTATACTAATCCTAAAATAAAAAATCACAGTCAATCGAGAGTGATGGGGATGGCACAATCAAGAAGTAATGCTTCAATTACTTTCCATTCTTTAGGAGTGGAAAATTGTTCCCTTGCAGGTCTTTCAATTTGAAGGAGTTATATTCAAATATCTATGAGATATGATATGGATGAATCCAAAGATAGTCTAGTTTTACATGCTAACCTTTTTTCTCATGGGCTTTGTCCCATAATAAAATGAAATCTAAAATTATGAAGGCATTTACCTTTTATCTCTTATCAAACCATATTGTGATAATGTATTGATGTTTCCTGAATTTTCCAAGGCCTAATCTTGTGTATTTTCATTCTATAAAGTATTAAGATGTCTAGATTGAACCTTTTCAAATTGTTCCATATATTCCTACATAAATTGATAGGTGCAAATCTTCAATTTAGTGGAGAATATGGGATCATGTCTATAAACTAGAATAAATACAAAAGATTTCAAATATATATATATATATATATATATATATATATATATATATATATATATATATATATATATATATATATATATATAATAGACATAGACACTAGCATTCATTACTAAAATATTCATTTTGGGTAGACAAAACCATATATATATATATATATATATATATATATATATATATATATATATATATATATATATATATATATATATGGTTTTGTCTACCCAAAATGAATATTTTAGTAATGAATGCTAGTGTCTATGTCTATTCACAATATAATTTTTATTAACATCAATCAGGTTCTTATTTTTTGATTTAACCACTCCATTCCCTCAGAGTCATTTACCCTAATTTGGATTGTAAAACCTTAAGTAAAATAAAAACTTGAATATAATTTAGGTTGTATAATATGATAGTTAAGTATGACTCTGAATGTGAAATACTAAAATTGATTTAATAAGTGGCATGTGATACATATAGGAATTACTAAAGAGATAAAGATACTTAGATTTTAATATTTAGTGACTAATTGTGATTGAATTCTCATAATGAAAGGGGATGGAAGTAAGCATGTGAGTCATTGGATCTATAATTGTGTGTGTGTGTGTGTGTGTGTGTGTGTGTGTGTAGGGTCACTAATGTCAACTTATGGATAATGTTGAGGATAGTAAAAACTAATTGATGCTACTATCTTAGGATGTAGTTTTTTACGACCATACAGTTAGTGTGCCTACTTGTGATTCATATGTATTTATGATTATTATGCCTAATTGTGTGCATAATTATAGAAATCAATATCCTTCTCCTTGAAACCCTAGGTTCAATTTTTTAGGGTAGAAATATATAAAAACTTAGAAAGTGTAATGGGTTGAGCTAACCCCATCTAACCATGTTGTTTATTAACAACTTAATATGTATCTAATACAATGAATATGGAATCAAATGACACATCGTTCTTCCACTTAATGTGAATGTGAAATTGTGTTCATTTGATATATGAATGCATATAGAATCTAGATTGTAATTATTCATAATTTTAATCTTGAATTGGCTTAATGTACTTCATAATTGATTGATGACTGCTCCAAGTGACTGATTTTTAATTTAGGAACAATATGGTAGATTTTCTCAATATTTAATAGTGTATATATGTTTGATAGATAAGGGCCAAGTAAGTAATAAGTATGGGTTGGATTTATATTTATATGAGTCTATTTGAGTAATTTATCATGCCATTGACAATGTAGGAAAATTGGTTGACCCATAGAAATGATTTATATTTTAAATATATATGTTACTGGGCAAGGGACAAAAAGTCATCCCTTACCCAGTTTCATCAAAGAAACTATCTTTGCATGATATTAGTGTCTAAAAGATAAGAATTTGGATCTAATTATCTAAATATGTTTGATTAATATATTTAGGTGATTAGACATATATTGAGAGGTTCTTATAAGTGTTTGAAACTAAAATGAGAGGGTCAAACACATAAAAATCATGTGGATGTGAGAGAATGGTGAATAAGAGGCATATATGTGTACACACATATTGTCTTGTGAATGTAAGTCAAAAGTGATATTTTGAAATGTTTAATACTAGATTTTAGTAACTATAAATAATCTCATTTTATTATAGTATTAAAATATAATAAAAATACTAGAATAAATGGATAAATTATACCATAGTCTGTACAACACACTTCATCCTTGGGAGATGATTCAAAATGTATAGATTTTATCCATGAAAACCTACAATGAAAATGATGTGAAATATGAAATCTAAAATTGAAAATTGAAAAAAATCAAAGAGCAAAGAAGTACACATGTATGTGGGTAAACAATATTTCCATGTAACTTGTTGGAGATTATGCTTCCTTATTGAAGCATTGGACAACTATATTTAGTTTTTTAATAACATGGAGAGATTGGGTGGATGTGCCCCAAATTTGTGTAGATATAGAATCCATATAGTTGGAAAGATAAATTATCTAACCCTCATTAATGTAAAATATGTTGATAATGAAAATTGTATTGTCAACTAATTAATCCTTTCATCTATTGTGAAGGTTAAGTTAGAATTGTACCAATCTAATAGTAAGGTTCTAAAGGTTCAATTACAATCCTGAATACACGAGAATTTTTCTAAATGTTTTCAAAAATAATAAATAAATTATTGAATATAACATATTTCATTATAATTTCATAAATCCACAATCAAATAATGAATTAGTTCAGATATGAATGTGTAATCTATCTTATCCAATAAAGAAAGCTTATGAACTAAAAAATCTCTTAAAAGAATTTTTTTTGACTCAATGATATAATATATTTCAAAGTAATATCTTGCTTCTACTATAATAACTTTCAAATAACACAAAAAAATAAATCATAAGAATTAAGTAATACATAATTAAGATAAATTAAAGATAAACAATTTTTTTATAAAGCAAGCACAAAATATAACTCAACACATAAGAGACATAAATAAACAATAACCAACAGACCAAAAGATAACAAACTAATCTAACTAAGTCTAATAAACTAAATTAATCTAACTCTTAACTAAAAAAGAAGGTAAACTAATCTAAGAAACCTAGCTAAAGAAAAATAGAAATAAATAACAAGAAAATAAAAAGTAAAATATATTAAAACTAAAAGAAACAGAAAAGAAACTAGATTAACTAAAGATTAATATAAATCAAACTAAACTAATTTAAAGTCAAAGTCAAAATAAAGTACAATATAGATAAAATATGCGAGTCTCAATAGAATGAGTCATCTTAGCAAAATAGATCAATTTTATTTAAGAAACCAATATCTTTATTTATAAAATATTTTAAGATAACTTTTACAATCAAATAGATCAATGAAATGTCGTAAACAATAAATTTTTTATCATTATATAAGTTAAATACTTGGATTCTGAACATAGAACTATAAGGATCAATCATCAAAAGATATTAAATTTGACAAACATTAGATAATCTACTATAAATAATATATAAAACTGGATATACCTAGTTGTCTAAGCAATTTACTCAACCATTAGAGAAAATACCATTTGGTCTATCTACAAATGTTATGCTATCTTAGATAAGTTTCATAGAAGAGAGAGAGAGAGAGATAAATAATTGACTTCACAATGTATAAGTCTTCAATACCTATGTTGTTTCTCCTCTTCAAATGAATCTTTGATCTCCTTTTATGCTTAAAAATTGGTTGGAAAAAGAAGTTATAACTAACATTAATTAGTTACTAGTTTAACTTAACTAATTAAATTTATAAAAGTCAATATAGATAATTATTAGTTCAGGTTATTTAATACTTTAAATAGTCTTTAAGGGATTAAAATATGGATATAGAATAGATACTTCTTAATGGGTGGGGACCCTTAAGTCAAATAATAATAATAATAATAATAATAATAATAATAATAATAATAATAATAATAATAATAATAATAATAATAATAATAATAATAATAATAATAATAACATACTCCAATAAATAATTAGATAAATCAAAGATTAATGAAATTCCTATTTATATTAATACCATAATACATATTTCCAAGAATTACTTATATATATATATATATATATATATATATATATATATATATATATATATATATATATATAAAGTCTATTATACTTTCAAAATATCTAATAGAAATATCAAAATATACAAATCAAAGTATCAAATCTGAAATTACTTAAGTTCCAACAACTTAAAGTTCAACTTTGAAATGAAAATTTATCTTGCTGGTATCCAATAGTCATCAAATTTATATAAAAATCAATAACTAATTTTCCTTGCTCATTCACACACTCATTGTATTCCATCTCAACTATTGAAAACCAAACCAAATTAGTTTCCCTAATCACTTATATTATCATCAACCTCTAATTTAATCTTCTTCACAACTCTGATCTCAACAAGAGTGTACATGTCATTCTAACTATTTGATTATTTGTCTGAAGTAGTTGGATGAATTTCAAGACTATGTTTCCTGCAACCTGAAAGTGGTTCCTTCAAATTTAATTTTACACATCCTAAAATAGGATCTCTCTAAGATGGTGAGGGATCATCAGAGAAAGAAAGTAGGGCAAGATTGATAATTTTTTTAGCAAGGGCTATTTTAGTGTCTAGCTAAGTAGTTTCATTAACATGGTGTGGCTCATTAACATGATGGGTTATCTCTGGGGTGGGTGACTGAATAGGAAGGTGATCTAAATTACTCTACAAGTGGTGAGAAGAACTATTATGGGAATGAGACTTAGTAACAAATCTATGACCATGAAATCTTTTATTATGCCTATGGTTTTCAGGGTTAAAGGATAGTTTATTCAAAACATTCTAGAACTCATGGTTAGTGGCATCAAAGTATATTGGCATACTGGATCCCCTAATGGCATACCTAGGGCCAAATCTTCTATCCCTAAAACCCCCCTTGAGAATTATCTATTAGGCACTTCATGATTCACATTGTTTGAAATTTAAATCCTTTCCAAACCTCTGTTATCATTATCTCTATCTAAACCAAGTTGATCCCAACACAACATCCTATATATAATCTGAAATATATTCAAAATATGATTATTATGTGACTAAAAAATATCAACATATATATATATATATATATATATATATATATATATATATATCCAATATGAAATCAAATTGTATTTCTATATATCAAACAATCAGTCACTTAAAAAAAATCTATTATCAACAAATAATCTTTGCACTATTTATTGATTGAAACAAAAATTGAATTATTTCAACGGTATCAACTATAATCATAATATTCTATTTTGATTGCATCAAAATATCATCAAAAACCAACTAAAACTCAAAAATAAAATTATATCTTCATAATTTTATTTTCATAATATTTTTCTATATTTCTTTGAATTTTGTCTTCACAGTGTGAATATATGCCTTTGTCAAAATAAAACTTACATAGATTTCCAAAACTAAACCATTCAATCATCACTAAAATAAAAACCCTTACAAAGACCATTTATGACATGTATTTTTCAAACTGTAATCTGTATAAATTACTTATAAATAATAGAGACTAAGTCATCAAAATATAAACTTTGAATTTAAGTCAATATTATAGTTTTCTTGAAACTGTAATAATATCATATTATTTTATATATTCATGGTTTTGAAATAACCCAAAAAATTATAGATATCATAATATTTCATTATGTTAGTCAAAGTCTTAATTAAAATATTATACTCATATTTTCATAAGAAAGCCAGTCCCAACATCAAATTTTCAATCACTTTGAAACCATTGTAATATATGAAATGTAACTAGAATACCAAAAAAAACCATTACCTCCATCTAAAACATTATATCAAAATTGAGAAACAACTCATTTCAAATTTTTGTGAAAACTATCAACACTTTCTTTATTGTTCTTTCATATTAACAATTTTCAATAGAACCCAAAACATATCCTTCTGTATCGATAAAATACATGCAAATCAAAATTGTCCATGAAGATATTTCCAAAACATTCCATCACATTATACTTAGATTTTTTTTTTAATCCATCAGACTTTCCAGTATTTCATCATTTATAAAACCCTAAACATGCAAAAAATTATGGCTTTAATATGTTGAAACATCATCATATCATTATAACAAAGCCATCATAAAAACTAAAATTGAGATGTGTAAATTTAAACAAGCCTCCTCCATTATAATTTTAGACTTTGTTCAACATACTATATTTCCATGAAATAATCATGCAGACTTTCCCTTTAAAACCCATGTATGCATGATATTGTACTTTCAAAATATCAAAGCTATGACTGAACAATATATTAGCATGTTTGAACATAAATTTTTTATATATGATTTCTATATGATAGACCATAAACTCATTTTAACCTTTCCAAATATTCATGAAAATAAACAAACAAAGTTTGCTTTCACACAAAACCCTAAGTTTTCATGAAAATGCAAATATATTGTTTTCAAACTATTACTAGTATGGTCGGAACACCATTTTACTATCAACCAATAGAATAAAAGAACTTGTATATGTATTCAAGTAAGCAAATCCTTATTACTCTTTCAAAACAAAACCATACTTAAACTAATCTAGCAGAAACATATTCTTTATCTAATCATCCGTCGTGATAAATAATTATATAACAAAAACTAAAAGCATTTATCATTGATATCCATGAAAAGAAATGATATATGAACCACTAAAATCTCCATGATCTTCCATACATTTAGTGGTTTAAATAGATAACTAACAAAATTATCAAAACATGCAGACCAAAAACCATATTTTTCTCCATGCAACCATAAAATCATTCAAAATAACTTATTATTCTTTCCAAAATTTAACCACTTTGTTATTGTCATACTTTTATGCATTTCCTTGCAAGTTTCCTCTCACAAATTATATATGCAAGTCCAAATTCCAATCTGATAGAGTGTTGTTTCCACAAGAAAGCTTCAAAAATGTCTAAAATAATGAAAATAATATTATTTGTATCTAAGCCCTACAGAGTAACTACTAGTGCCTATGTGCACGTTTACCATTGGTTTATTAAATCAAGGCTAGTATTTAGCATTCCACCAACCATCTTAGTGATGCCATAAAACTTAGTAATAACCAATATACCTACTAAAATACTTAATAGTTTGTGATATTCAAGGCATGTACCCATTTCATTAAATTTCTTAAACTACCATTCAATCTTGAAGCATTTACGACACTTCTTAATAACTCACCTTGCCAACTAGCATACCATGAAATCTAACAACTTGCCATTACAATGTTCATGTACCTCAAGACTGTCAATTTACCTTGCCAACTCAACTTGCCAACTGAATGAGTTCATCAAATATGTCTTTGAAATCAATAAGCCTCTAGTGACCATTAGGGTCCCCGATTAGAACTTAGTATAGATAATTTTTTAATTAGGACCTTTTGTATAATAAATAATTTAAGATAAAAACTTATAAGCCCTTAAAATGCTTTAATATCTTTAGAAAATAGCTTAGGATTCTGATATTAGACCAACCTAAAATCATGTCAATTATATTTGTAACTGAACTCTAAATGAAACATACTAATAATCCATATAAAGTTCATAGTCAAACTTTTAAATGAATTTCATGATAAATCAAACGATGTATTTTATTTGTGTGGATTGGATACTTTATTAGGTATATTAGATAAGTAGGCAACTCTCGATCATCAATAAGGTTGATTTGGATCAGCTTAGTGTATTATACTTCCCAAGTTTTTATATGTTTCTACCCTTCACAAACAAACCTAGGGTTTCAAGGAGAATGAGTCTAATTTATAGAATTACACTACATTCTATATTTTTTGTCAAAAGTAAAGGTATTATAGGTAGGTGAAACTAATTGTACATCCATAGAGAGCCATAACATCCCAAGATAGTAAAATAAACTACAGTCACCACCATCAACATTATTTCCCTAAGCTATCATTATTGAATTTATACATACAAAGAGATAGTTTCATATCCAAACAACTCATGGTCCTACTTCCAACCCATTTTCACTATGATAAGTTAGTCACAATTATTCAATGAATCAAAAAATTCTAAGTATCTTGATCTATTTAGTTCTTTTTATATTTAACACATGATACTTGTTAGATCAAATTTTAGTATATTACATTCGGACTCATGCTTAACTATCATATTATAAAATATGAATTACATTCAAGTTTATACCTTAACTAGGGTTGTATAATCCAAATTAGAGTTAAATGTATTAGTGAACTCAAACATTTATCAAACATTAGTAAACACTAGGGTTCCATCCTTCTTTATAGGATTTTGTAATTTTGTCTTAGGATTCAGACCTAATTTCTGATTTCCCCTTATCCTTTATGAAAATAATAATTTTTATATCTTTTTCTCTATGGTTTCACATTCATTTTCCTATTAGTTTTTTCACTCTTAGGCTTGTATATTGTCCTCTTACTTGTTTGGATCATATCATTTCCATAACAAATCTATTTTTAAAACTTTCCTAGTTTTTTCTAGTTGTATTGTATGGATAAAAAACCCATTTTTGTGTCCAAAACTTTATATGGGGTTTTCAAAATTTCCAATTTACTATTTTTAATAAATTCAACCTAAAGGGTGAATGGTGTACCTATTTTTAAATTAAATTCTACTTTTTTTATTTACTAATTTTTATCAAAACCCTTTTTGTAATCTCATAAATTCTTCACATGTTTTTTAGGGTGGTTGGCACTTTATTCTAGACATTGTATGGTTGTTATAATGGATATTTAGAGCATATATTTTATAATAAAATTAATTATTGTTATAATTACATCTTGTTGGCCTAAAATTTGTAATGTCTTTAACAATCATGTAGTGAAATGGGTAAAAATCATGTGCAAAAAATTAAGGCTGAAATTAATGAAGATAAATCCTTAAAACTCCTCAATAATAAATATTCTATGAATGTGGAGTCCAAATTACTTTTATATGTGCCTTCTTTGGTCCTAACTCAAGGTTTTCATAGTTATCATTCCTTTATTATGGAGGTCCATGATGTCTTACTCCTAATAGATAGGGTGATCCATCCTATAATACAAAAAGAAGATCATCTTAATGTTCATTTATAATCCCTCTCTACCTCCTACATGCCCTCTTAACTATTTTTTTATTCATATTCAATAAAATTGCCTAAGTTTTAGGTTGAGTATTGTCATTGATGTCAAAGGTGCATCTTGAATGAGGTTGATGTCAAAGGTGCCTAAGCCTAGTTGTTAGTGTGTTGATGTGACAAGGGGAATTGAGAGAGTGTTTTCATCAAAGGATGTTATCATGAAAGATAATTTTAAGTAAACTAATTCCTTATGGTTGTGTGATGGTATAGGTCAATGATGTCAAAGTTGCATATAAAGCTTAGTCATGAGCCTAGTCATAACATGAAGAGGTATGTGCATGAAAATGAATGAACATAGGAATGATAAGTTAGTTTGGCACTATTTTATCCTTAAAAAAAAACATTTATGCATTAATGAGAGTTTCAAAGTAAGCCTATAGGGGTAGGACCTCCAGTCTAGGTCTACACCTAGATGTTTCTTAGACCCTGCCTAGTTGAATGAGGCATGCAGATCAAATTTCAAGGAAATTATGTAGATGTGAGAATGGATAGAGGTAAGATAAGTTTTTTTAGGCATGTACACAAATTTTGAGGTCACGGTTTGAAGGAAATGGCATAAAAAACTATTTTATGCCTTCTCAAGTTCACATAATAAGGTCTCAAGACCTGAGAAATTTTTTTAGTCATTCATTGGCACATGTAAACTCTACATGGGAACCTAAGATATTAAGTAGAGATGTGTAAGGGTATTATATAATATCTCTAGGCATTGGTTTTGGATTTAAGGGGTAGTCCTTTATGAACAATCATTAACACCAACCTATATTAAAACTCCCTAAAACCCTAATAAGGACCTGATATGAAAGATATTGTTAAAAATAGATCAAAATGGTATTAAATTCATATAAAAACTATTGGATCATATATTAAACTCTCTCAGGTACCTCTAGGTGGTGGTGGTTAGTCAGATAAGAGAGAAAATTTGTAGATACAGACTTATTTGTCAAGAAGTTATTAGAGCTCTCAAAAATTGCATTGGTCAAGAAAAATAAGTGAATGGGAGAATAATATAGAGACTAATAATAAATTCTATGATGGTTTTTATATAGGTTCCATCCTTCAATTGTGATAAGTTGGTCATCCAAGTTTATAAGTCTTAGAAAGACCTAATGGTGTGAATAGTGAAAAACCCAGGCAGAGATGAGAAGATGGATTTAAGGGTCTGAGCATGTTATATTGATACAACCAAGTGATTGAAGAGTTTATTTATTAATTTTAAGTCATGTTTATCATTTCAATAATTTCTTGAGGTCATTGAATATGGTGAAAAAGTTGCTAACAAAATGACTTGTCTGGTTCAGATAAGATAATGTGATATAAGGTCAATAAATTGGTTTGCAAGACAAATATTTACCATTATACCATATGATATTTCTATATAAGGATGGTATATATATCTCATATTAATATTTAAATGCATCAAGAGTCATGAAAAGTGTTTATACAGGTGTTGGAGGTCTAAGTCACCATGATTGGTCCTTAAGGTATATTGGTAGTTTTGAGTAGGTTACAGATATGTTCTAGAGCCTTTATCCCTTGAGGTCATGGAGAATCTATTCATATGTTTTTTTTTTCAAATTTAAATAGATTAAGGGTGTTTAAGCTTCATTCTTTCTAGATAGACTTTTGAGGTACATAGGCCTAAAAGGATATTTTATCCTAAACGAGATTTCATGATATTAGTGGAGAATATAGGTATAACCAAGCATGGAGGAGGTTAATAGATGTCATTATATAAGTGATTTAATGGTTTTAATTTTTTTATAAAGATATATGGGCCCAATAAGATCAATATTTGGCATTAAGAGGACAAACATAATGTAATTAGGTCTTTATAAGGCCTGAAAAAGAAATGATGCTTAATTAAGTTGTTTCAAACCAAAAGGGGCCCAAAGTTAGTTTTAAACATATTAATAAAGTGTTATAAGACATATCATATGGCTGAAATAAGAGTTTTAAGGAGTATGTCTGAATAAGTGGTGTGTAACCATGAGTATTGTATATATACAAGGTAGTTTAGGCCTATTTTGTAAATGTAATATAAGTGAAAGAAATATTTCTTGGAGAGAAGAAGGAGGTCTTGAAATGAGACCATAAAAATATATTAGATATGTGGTTATGAAAATACATGAGGTGGTTGAGTTGGTGCTGAGTCACCTAGAGAGTTGGTGCTTCCTTGCAAGTAGGTGCTTGATAAAGCCTAGTCCAATGGGTGCTTGACTTCATTAGGGTTGGTGCTCCAAGTTGAGTTAGTGATAAATATAATTTGATATATATTTTATATTAAAAGAGTCCATTTTCAAGGATAATAATGGGTTTTCTTCCCCTTGAGGGTTTCCCACTCATATATGTGTTCTATGTGTTATGCTCTTATTTCATGCTTATGTGATTGGTTCTTTATGCATTTATATATAATTGTATTAATTTGATGGTTCAAGTAATGTTAAAGTAAATGTGAAATAAAGTTTTAAACACTGATTCACCCCCTCTCTTAGTGATTTTTCTTCCAACATTTTATACTTATGAGTCTATTTTAGATCAGATATTTACTATGAGGGAGTCCATAGGATCATTAAAAAATTAAAAATTTCTAAATATTAAATCACTTGAGGATAAGATTTCATATATTAAGAATCCTAATCATGCTAGTGTCAATTACATTTATGCCTATCCATTTCATAACTTTGTGACTCTAAAGGTTTCATCTCAAATATGGGATCCAAAAAGTAATGCATCTACAACTAATGGTTTAAGAAGTTTGTGTAAGGGTAATAAGATACTAAGTGAAATTCTAAGATACATTTTTTGAAATTTGTTCATTGTATTGCCTCCTATTCTTCCTACTAAAATATTCAAATAATATTATGCCTATCACATATGCATGGACATCATACAAATAATTGTTGGAATTTGAAGAATAAATTAAGAGTATCATTGATAGTGGTGATCCTACAATAGATACATCCTAGATAACCAATAGATTCAAATACATCTCTTATATTGAGAAACCTAATCAAAATGTGGCTACATATTCTAAGGAATAATTGAAAAAAGGAAAAAAATGAAAAAATCCATAAGGAATAATTACAAAAGAAACAAGTGAAAAAATAACAAAAGGAAAAAGTACATAAAGAATAATTACAAAATGAATAGTTATTATAAGAAAAGTTACAAAATGAATAATTGGAATAAGAAAGGTTACAACAAAAAACATTAAAAAAAGATAAGTTACAAGAAGACAAACTACAAAAAGAAAGGTTGTAAACAAATGCACAATTAATAAATCATCCTTAAGAAATGGTTTCTCAAGAAAAAAGTTCAAAAGCAAGATTTACCTAAAAAGGTTAATGTCACAAGAGAGCCTTTGATTAAAGAGATTGATAATAAGGGACCTATTGAATAACAAAAAAATCCCACTTAATTATTTATCTCCCAAGATGATGACTACATTTATGATTATGATAACCAAGAAGATTGGTAAAATATTGGTAAGTACAACAAAGATGAAATCAATCAAATTAATGAAAGTCTTAATAATGATAAAGTAAAATATTTATTAGATGATAGACATGAGTGGAGGTATACCTATAATCACTTATGATGACTATTACATTATTTTATATAGGTCCCACATGTGATCCTTCTCTTAATTGAATCATAGGTTAGCTTAAAACACATCCTATTGTACATAGTTTTATAATATTTGTGTGATTGATTATCTCATCTAGTCTTACATTTGTGCATACATGTGTGCATGGTATTTCATTTATAATTTTTTTATCCCTTGCCTTGTTTTCACTTGGTCCTATCATCTTGACTATTATTCTGATGCATACATTTGTAACACGTATCTTACAATGATTCTAGTACACTTCCTTTGACATCATATCACTTGATTGCCCTTACATATTGACTTTGAATTACATTAGGCTTACATGACCAAATGCATACTACATGAGCATACAAAAAATAATTCCCAATGGGTTCATATTTACTCTTATATCCATATATTATATTGAGATATATGGTTTTAATTCATATATACAATGGGGGATTCTTACTTTCACTTTATCCAAACTACTGTGCTACTACACTTAATGCATACTTTGCCATGACAAATGTTGTAGGTTGTTTGGATCCATCCCATTCTTCTATTTTTCAAGCCATGCTACTTGATCTTGATTGATAATATCGATGCATATTCTAATTTCAATATAAATTTTTAAAAAAATACAAAAACATTCAAATATTTCAAAAAAATAAAAATCAAGACCTAAACATGACATGATTAATAGTTACACTATTTACATATTTCATTTATCACATAATGGGTAGATGGCATAATATTTCCATAAACTCATGTATTTCATAGTATATGAGTTAGATTCAAGATATACAAATAATACATGGACATGTAGATGTTAGACTCTCATATACTCCATGGCCATGCCAATTTTAAAGCCATCTTTTTCCATAGGTCACATTATTACAAGTTATATATTTGTCACCTTTTATGATGTTGAGCTATATAGATTGATTACACATCTTTCTAGTTACTCATATCTTACACAATGATACATATATATTCTACTTTACTATGATGTGGAATTTATATGTATGGATAGTGTAAACTAGTTTGCACATATTCTATGCTTCATTGATATTTTTACTCTTTCATGATAGGTTAGTGATTTTTTATCTATTGTGTGTGGCCCTTGGTTTTGTATTTTGTGACATATTTATGTCCCTTGATTGTGGCACGTTGGAATTGTTTGTTTTGAAAATTTATGCCCCTTGGCCTTGCTTATTGTTACATATTTATGTCCTTTATGTTCAGCCCTTGGCCTTATGTGTGACATTATGAGTGAATTAATCTCGGATTATCTACTGATATTATTAAGTTTGTTGAGATTTTTTAGTATGCCTTGATCCATATCATGCACCTCTATATATCATGTGTTACCATGATTTATATCATGCACCTCTTTATTGTGTAGACTTATTCAATTATTACATAAGTGATAGTGACTATCGTTTGTCTTATTGATACATTTATCTTGACATGACACTTATATACCCTATATTACATTTTTTTATCAATAACTAAAGGTTTGGAATTTGTTATGCTTATTTTCTACTCCCCTCCAAATGTTCAAGTTTATACTTACTGCCATAGTGATGACTCAGTCATTAAGCCTAAATCTGTGTCGAGGACCCTTATTGATTGATAATATTTATAGATGCATATTTGATTATGAAATCATAATGATTTGTTGATGAATCTATTTATGTTTAAGTGGTTTCAAAAATCATGGTGTATGAATGAATAAAATATGCATATATGATTATAATCATGATCAGTTAAAGTTTAGTTGATAGTTTTAGTTCTCGTGCATTTAAATCATTTCAATGGTATATTTATATGATTATAATCATGATCAGTTAAAGTTTAGTTGAAAGTTTTAGTTCTTGTGCATTTAAATCATTTCAATGATATATTTTCCCAAATATATCATTGAAATGATTTAAATGCACAAGAACTAAAACTATCAACTAAACTTTAACTGATCATGATTATAATCATATATGCATATTTAATTCATTCATCCACCCTGATTTTTGAAACCACTTAAACATAAATAGTTCATCAACAAATCATTAGTTTTAGTTCTTGTGCATTTAAATCATTTCAATGATATATTTGGGAAAATATAACAATTCAGTTCTATAGTGGAAGAATCAATTTTGTTTGATATAATTCTATGCTTCATTGGTTCAGTTGTTTGATGAACCTCTATACCAATCTTGTCATGGTATTTTTAGTTGATTTTCATAATTTAGATATAGTTGGTATAGTTTGACAATTTAAGTGGATATGGTCATGGAACAATAGTAGTTTATCATGTCATAGCATTGAAATTTATAGTTTTTCATGTTTTTCATGATCAAATGGCCCTATCTTATTTCATTTCTCATCTCAAAATAATTTATGTTCTCAATTTATTCAGATGCGTAATAACTCTGGTATTCTAAGGAAAAGTTGTTTCAAAAATCAGGGAACATTCAAATTTGATGTTTAAAGCATTTTTGCATGAATAATGTCTTCTTTCATGTTTTCAAGGTCATTTGATAAACAATGTTGTTGATATATAATTTTGTTCACTAGGAGAACAAACACTACCATTACTAGGGTCATTGTGTTCACCTCCATATGCATTAAATTTTAATATAAATTACTAAGGAAGTTTTGCTTATTATATGATTGTTCTAAGGTCACTAAGTTGAACATTCTATTAATGTATGCATGGGCTTCAACATGACTTGATTTAAATGTAATATAGGCTTATATATTTCAAAGGTCTTAAGTTTGATTGGTGATAGTAATGAATAAATAAACCCATCTAAGCTTATGTAAAGGTGGCAATGGCATTAAAGGCATCAAATGTCTCTTGATGCTTCAGATCATGGGAGATTTGGGTGGTAAAATGAACATTAATCACTTACTTATCTCCTTAAACCACAAAAATTAGCAAGGGTTTTGGTGAGAAGTATAGTCAGAGGCTTATTTTATTAATTTGATAAAATGGGCTATTAGGCTATTAACTTTGGCATAGGTTTATGTGAGCCAATGAGAAAGGGGTACATAACCCCAGGTAGTTATGGTGCAAGGGTGTTGAATAAATAGTGGATTTTATTTGATCATTATGTCATTTTGAAATCTTCTAGCGAAGCAAAACCTTGGCTCAATGGGAGTTAGAGAGAGGAAGAGATGAGAAAGGAAATTTGAATAGGGTTTTTGAGCTTGATTAAGGTATGATTCTTTTGTTTCATTTCCTTTGGAAATATGGAATTGTGATGCAAAATCAGGGATGTTTTCTATTTTCAATGGAAATTTGGATTTAAGGTATGCATGCAAAATTTTTATTTCCAAAAAAGGTTAGAGTTTTGAAATAAAATATGTGGTTTTAAAGTGTTGATTGGTTTAAAAAAAATGTTTTTGGAATATATTAACAGTTTTTAAAACATTTTGGGTAATCTGAAGCTTTGCATGAGTTATCAATTAGATATTGAGAATAATTTTTGTTTGTGATCTTATTTTAAGCTCAATTTTTAGTTGATTCTCTAATGGGTGAATTGATTATTCTCCTTGTTTGATATTATAGCCTGCATGTGTGAATCTGATATATCATGCACTAGGTTTTGTTGAAGATTTTCTCAATTGATTAATGGTTCTAGTTTGGAGTCAAAATCATAAAATTTGGAGATTTGAGTATACATGCAATGTCGAATGGTGCATGATTTTGTTCATCATTTGAATTCTTTTAAGGGTCTATTTATGGGGGAAATTCAAAAGAAAGGTTTATATTTGGCATAGTATGAGGGTTGCATGAAAAGGTGTGATGATTTTGTTACTCAGTTTAGTTTGGTTTCAGTACATTGCATATATTAAATGGTTTAAGGCACATGTAAGTTACCAAAATGAAGTGGTTTAAGGATTTTAGTAGAATTTAGGTTATTGTCTTAGTTGTTTTGAATTGAATTTTTTTAAAAATATATCTAGTTATGATAGAATTTTGTGAAGTGGTTTTAAATTTGTAATAAATTGGAATGATTAATATGTTTCTACAATTTGTTTAAATGTGTAGAATGTTTTCATAGATTGGTTGAGTTTCAGATGAGAAAATAGTTTTTGAAACAAGAAAAATGGTTGAGAAACATATTTATCTATATTTGAGAAGTATTTATTAGTTTGGTAAGAAATCATTTGTTGATTTGTGATATAATTATAATGATGTGCATATATGTTCAAATGAAGTTAAAATAATGAGTTTTAAATATGGAAATTGGTATGGTGATAATTCAAGTGCAAATTAGTAATATCTTTAGATCATAATGTTTTTCAATCAGAAGCTCAGAATTTAATTTTGATATATTTTTAGATCATTTCTTCTTTCAAAATGTTTGGGTGGGAGAAACCAGTAGAGAATAGTAATAATGGATGGGGTCAAAGGTCAAACTGGGGTGGTCAATCAAGTCATAGCTAGAGTTTTAATAGGGCTAGTTTCTATGCTAAGTATTTCGGGCCTAGATTTCCTTAAGGCACAAGAATATCCATTCATTTTGATGCATCTAATCCTAATTTTTGGAGTGTACTAAATTCCCTTCCTATTCAGAGGGGTTATGATGCTTTTTGAGGCCATAGACGTCATAGGATTTTTAGAGGACAAATAATTAGAGCCCATTCTCAATCTCAAGGAAGTTTATCTCATTTTCTTGAGCATCATATTGAACATGACCCTTATATGTAATTTTAGCCTCCCATGTTTAGAGGTGAACCAGTTGACCAACCTCTACCAACCGATCAACTTCCCGATATATAGCTAGAAAACTAATTGAATAAAGAGGTAGCCCATGCCAAAGACCTTAAGAAAATTTCCACTCTCTTAGATAATCCTACTCCATCTGATGCTGACCTTGGAGGAAAATGTAGGAGATTGAACCTTTTAGGGGCCCATAGTGAACCTATCTTGAGGTATGAAAGGACAAATTTGATGGGTCAGGGATTTGGTAGTAAAAGAAAGTCTATATAAATCTATGATCATGTTGTTAAGAAGAGTGTTGCTGGGAAAGAAATAGATTTTGAGGCATCTAATGATCTTAGGAGAATTAAGAATATTAGATTAGAAGTTGATGATGACACGTCTGATACAAGTATTAGACTATTGCCTTTCCCTACCACTAAAATGGAATATAACATTTGTCTTAATTAGCAAGACAAACCAATAATTAAAGTTTTGTCTAATTTGGATGATTATTGGTCATCCAAAGGATAATTATTGTTTTGAGCACTTAACCTTTTCATATAGTTTGATATTGCAAGCATAATATTTCTATTTTGATAATTTCAAGAAATTTGGTATAATCATAATTTTTGAAGTTTTAATATGATGATATATGCTTAAGATTAATTGGAATGCATTATGGTTAAGCATAAGTAGGATTTATCAATTTTTGATTTATTATTTTATGATTATTATGTATCATACTTTGTCATTTATTGATTTGGGTCCCCACCCATTAAGATTAGTACCTAGTCTATTTATTTAAATACCTTGATTTAATTAAGACTTTAGGGGTCTTAACTAATTTATCCTTACACTATTTAGTTAATTAATTGAATTTATAAAGTCAATTAGTTAACATTAAAAAATAATTAAGGTTAGTTATAACTTATTTCATAACTGAAGCTAAGGATATAAAAGGAGATCAAGCATTCATTTGAAGATAGAAGCTCAATAGGTATTGAAGACTTGAGTATTATTTTAAAGTCATTCATTGATCTCTTCTTTCTATTCAATTTCTCTAAGATAGTACAACTTTTGTAAATAGACCCAATGGTACTTTATTTGATGGTTGAGTAATAAATTATGAAACACAGGTATATCTAGTTATATTTGTCATTTATTACTGATTATCTAATGTTTGCTAAGTCTAATATCTTTTGATGACTATTATTTATAGTCCTATGTGCATAATTCAAAGTATTCAACCCAAAAAATGATGATCACTTCACATTTCTATGACACTTCATTGATCTAATAAATTGTTGAGTTGTCCTCTTAAAATTTTGTAGTGAAATAATGTTGGATTTCTCACTTAAAATCTATTCTTATGCTAAGATGATTCTTATTTTGAGACTCACATACTCCCTATAAATAAGTTACTTTTTAATATAATGGTTTAATTGTCTTATAGTTTTTCTTTTAGATTATTTTAGTTCACTTGGTTTTCATAGTTTAATTTTTTTGTTATTTATTGGTTAAATAATTAAGTGTTTATTTGGTTCCTAGATCAAACCTATTTTAGGTTATTACTCATCTTTTATTTTATTGCTTTTCCTAGTCTAGTTATTTTTTCCTATTTTACTTAGATCATTTTTAGTACTTTAATTTACTTAGTTCAGGTTTTAGATTAAATTTTGTTCTATTTTTGTATTTTACTTTCCTTTTATTTTTATTTTTATTTTTAGATGTGTTTGTTAGTTTACTTCTTATTTTGGCATCTTGTTTAGTTCAGTTTGGTTCTTAAAGTTTATCACAATCAACCTTGTGTTTGGTTTTCTTTCCTTAAATTAGTTTAAAGTATTCTTATTTAATTTCTTTTTCTTTCTTAGTTTGTTATGTTTATTATAACCTTCATAGTTAGTCATTTTACTTAAGTTTTATTTCTTTTTTTAAGGTTTAGTTCTATTTTTTTTATGTTTAGTTTAGATTCCCCTTTCTATTTCTTTTATTTACTTTGTTATCTCATTAGGAGCTTTCTTTCCCTTAGCTTTTAAGTTCCAGTTTAATCTAGTTTATGCCTTGATATTTTATAGTTTATTGTTAATATTTTATATTTTGGTTCTTTTCTTATGCCTTGTTCTTCTCCTTCGTTGTTTTCTTTTCTTGTTATCTTCTACTTGTGCTCTTTCTCTCTATTTGGTTGAACTATAAACCATTGCAAAATTTGACAAAGTGTATTCTAATTTAGACACACACACACACACACACACACACACACACACACACACACACACACACACACACACACACACACACACACACACACACACACACACACACACACACACACACACACACATGCACAAAATCATATTTTTATTCTTCAAGATATTGTCTAATTAATAGATTATCTTTGTCAGATGGAATAGATTAAATATTTTCATCTTAACTGATTCTTATTTTTATAATAGATACAAATTCTTGATTGTGATAATGGAATACATTATTTACACAACTTATTGATTATTTTCATAGAATTATAATAAAAATTCTCGCATGTTCAAGATCTTAATTGAGACTTAAAAACCCCTACGATTAGACTGGTATGATTCCAACATAACCTTCACAATAGGCAAAAGGGTTGATTCATTGATGTGACATTTTTTGCTGTCAACATGGTTCCTCACCCCTTCTTTGATAAGAAAAGTATTTATAAAAGCTAGTTGTGATATTATAAGATTCCATAATATGTAAGTTGAAGATATGAGATAAAGCCTTGAGATTTAGCTTTTTTTAACCAAAAAATTATGAGGGACAAAACCTAGAAACAAACTAAACATGTCAAAATTTATCTATTTTGGGAAGACCTAAACATGAAGAAAGGAATCTAAAACCAAGATCAATCAATATACATATCCATGGTTATAAAGGATCATAAATACTAGATTCAAACAAATCAAATGAGTGTCTTTCTCATGTCACCATGTCAACATCCCAACCAACATAACTATCCAAACCAAATTCATCTAGATCATCATTTCCAACATCACTCAACATCGTAGATTATGCATGACCTAAGTTTTCCATGTCCACAATCTCCTCAACCCTTTCAACAATGATTTTCCCATGAATTTTCCAAGACTAATTTATCTTTCTACCTAAGACCCTAAATTCTAATTTTGGTTGTTAAACAATTAATGGCATATTACCCTTATTTATCTTGTGGAGTTTTTAAAACCTTGCAATCCTAGGAGCTTTTTAATTTTCTTAACGCATCCTCCTTATATGTCTATAAGCAATATGAAGGTGAGTAGCATATCCTTGGAATTCAAATATTTTTACAAGAACTTGTTTCTTGGGACTTCAAATTAGGGGGGGATCTCCCTTGAAACCCTTATCATATATTTATCCACATGCATAGTCATTTTTGACTGCCTTTTCTAAATAAATAAATTTAGCTAAATAATGAGAGACTTGAGTATTTCTAAATGAGGTGGGAAAATTCTCCCCTACTATGACATTTTATCACTCTTAAAAATTATCTTTTTTAAGGTAATCAACCATTAATGCAAATCATTCCTCTAATTTTTTAAAAACCCTTAAAGTGACTAAACCAAGGTGTGTCTGACCTAATAAAGATAGAGGAGACAGATTAATAAAATCAAATTATTCAATATCCTAAGTTAACTCTATTCGATGATTAGGTCCCAAAATTTAATCCACTACTCTACACATTATAACCTTATCTCCTAGTGACAATATTTAATTACTTATGAAAATTGATGCCAATTCAAAGTTTAACTTGTGATTTAGAGAAAGTGTGTATTACTCACCCACCATAGTTTAGATTACTTAAAAAATTTGGTTAATTGATATGCAAAACACTTTCTTTAATATTCTTTTAGTCCTTTTTCCCCTAAATGCCATCTCTCTATTTTCCCTTGAGAGAAGTAGTATTGGCTCAAAGGTAGTAATTTCATCAAGATGTTTCATTCTTTTAGGAATAGTAAGATCGATCAATTTCATAGAGATCAATGCTTTGTATCTTGTCTCTCAATGAAGTGTTCAAAATAAAAATGCAATTCCCTTTTTAACCCTAAACTCAATAGTTTTTAGATTGGAAATTTGACAAGGCTCAAAAGTTATTCATACATATAATCAATTTTTAAAATAAGGAGAATAAATTAAAATATGTCACCTTCCTAACTCATAGATAACACAATCATCACACCACTTTTTCATTTGTGTTAAGGTTCAATGAAATACAAACCTTAGGATAAGGGTGATGGATCAAAAGGGATTTTCACCCTAGATCCACTCACTTAAAAAAAAATAAAAATAGACAAGTATTTGTAGTATTATCATGATAAATTTAGTCTCTATAGAAATGCTCTGATTTTCAAAGAAGTTAGAATCATAATTTAATTAATGAAAATAATGTTTTATTCCCATGTGGTTAAAGAATCTACAAATCTCCAAACAAATCCAAGGATGTTTTCAATGGTCCAATATTTTTTAGATGTATTATGTAGCACTTGAATTATAATAACTGAGTGTCCTTTGATGATAATATTTTCAATTATGAATTGTGCCAACATTTCTACTCAAAAAATTAGGGCTTGTACCTACACCTCATTATTTTTTTCATCCACCAATTTGAGTAAAGTTGATATTATGAGGGATCTATAAAAATATTTTATTATGCGCTATTATCTATAGGCTCCTAGGTTTCTTCTATCATCCCCATCAAAATTTATTTAAAAATTATAGGGAGGAGGAGGAATCTAATCTAAATTTTCCTCCCTCCTTAGACCCAAATAAGAAACAACAAACCCATTAATGGGACATACTTTCAAAAGAATCCACACTTACCTAATTTTCAAATCCCAAGCTAATATATATTCCTTGAATATTTTTTCATGTGAATAAACCACTTTAGAGATTATAATTTTAGGCTTATTCAAAATAACGACTAGTTTTATTTCCTTTACCTAAAAAAATCACTAATTTATCTCTTTCTAAATCATCCAAATGAGATTGGTTGCATTTTATTTCCAAAGGCCAAATAAATCATCTCTAGGTGAGCCAATAGGCCAAAAAGAAAAGTTGGGCATTAGAGAGGGAGGTTTGGCATATTTCCAACATTTTTTTCACATAACAGATCCCAACATATTTTAGCAAAGGAATAAAAAAATATAAAATGATTTGTATTTACCTTAGAAAATAAACATAGGTAGTGTATGCAATGATAAATCCAATTGATCTATAAATCAATCCTAGCTTGGAGAAGATAAATCCTACTTACACTTTCGATTGTGGATACTTTAGATTTTTTTGGGTCATGACCAAGATGGATCTGCTAGACCTATCCAAGGTATCTCTTACCACAATAATATCACTAGGGAGGGTTCCAAAGCCTCCATTCAATTAAAACTATGTAATAACCCTAACTAGGACCTATGTTTTCATATTCACTAAGCTAATAACAAGTAAACTAAATTCAAATCTATTTCATACCAAAATTTGTATAAAAAAATGGGGGTTAGTAAACATGCATAATATAATCCTATTTAAGCTATGTATAAGTAAGACCCTAATGCATGGAGAGAGCAATATATTCAAAAGCCATTGCTTATGCTACTTCTATCTACTAAAGAGAGGAGAAAAGTTAGAGATGCTTATCTTAAAGATGAACCCATCAAGACTTAATCTCTCCATTAGCCAAATGTGTTTTGCAAGATGTTGTTATGGTTTTTAAGGATCACTAAGAAAGGCCAAAACATCAAAGACTTTTCCATAAGACAATATTATTCTCTGAGTATAAACCCTAAGCTAGTACTCCTTAAGTAGACTGGTATAAGAGAAGATTGTAAATAAGCATGAATGAATAATTAACTCTTTTTGTCTCTCTAATGTGTTTATATAGCTAGATATAACCCTAGTCATTTCTAAAACATTAGGCCAACAAGGTCTACCCAATTAACCTTATATCATTATTGACAAAAAATATTGATCCTAATCTAGGTCACCTAAGGGCCAACCTAGACCCTAAATAAGTTTAATAAATTAGAGTACAAGGTTTATGGGGCTGATAGTGTAATGTAAACCATCATAAGGGATTTTAGGCTAGGGAAGGGTTAATAAAGGCAAAAAATGACTAGATTAGGGTATAAAAGAGGAGACAAAGCTTAGGGTAATTTTTTTTAGGAGATGGTTGGATTGATAACCAGTGGTAGTATAGGAAAAACAATCTTGAGAAGAACCAATGGTCTGCCCACCCCTTTGCCAGTATATCCCTTAAGGTGTGCACTTAGAGAGATTGAGACTCGATAGGTTCTTATAAGATAGAAAGCATCATTAATTGATAATGTCTAAAAATATTATATGTATACATATGCCCCACTCAAATCTTATCACATATCACTTAGGTATAACTAGGGATGGTTCTTCAAGAAAAGAACATAGCAACACACAACGCTGAAGTTACAAAAAAAGTTTTAGTATTTTAAATGAAAAATAATTGAAATTTAAATCACTGAAATGGAAATAAATGAAAAATTAAATGTATGTGTACCTTGAATTACCTTTATTATTGGATGGTTGTTTGTTGTGTTTGTAGTTTTTATCATGGAGGGCACAAAGGATAGTTTTGACAAACCCAAGGATACAAAACTAAAGAGAAAAAAAATGTAGGAAAACCAAGATAATTGATGATTATGTGGATGAGACATACTTATAAATTTGGTAAGCTATGGTGACTAGTGCTATGTTAGACCAAATGAATAAGTTAAATTTAGAGGAAATCAGGTAATAAAAAATACAAGGCTACTAAAGATTGAAAAACTCAAACAAGTAAACCTTAAGTAAGAAAGGCAAACTCACCCAGTCAAACCAAGGATACATGTCAAAAATGGTAATCAAACAATAATGTGAAATAAGTAATAATCCTTACTTAAACAAAAATGGGCAAACAAAAATAGTAAAAAAACATTGATGAGTGAGTAGCAATAATCTTGACTTGATCATTAATGGAAAAAGTGCATAAGAGGGAAAATAACATTGAGGAGTGAGAAGTAACAAGCTAACCTCATGTAATGATGGGAAAAAAAAGAGTATGTGAAATTATAAATGGACTTAGGTGTTCAAAAAAAGGGTAGTATAACAATAAAAAATGGTAAAAAAATGTAAAACAATATGGGGATATAGATTAATGGTGTAAAAATAATCCATAGTCACTAAAACATGATGTTTGGTTATAAAGATAGATAAAATTAAAACAAAGTAGTGATAGCATGTTTTTTTTAAGATGTGAAGAAGAAAGAATATATAAGAAGGGAAAATGGATTTAGAATCACACGTTGCCTATCAAGGAGGGAATGAAATGGGTGGAGGGGATAATGAAGGAAAAAACAAAGCAGAGTAACTCTTTATCTAAGTCAAGACACTCAAATTAGGTTTGTCAAAATAAGAGGACTTTCAACCTTAAGGACTCTAAAGAACTTATTTTAGCCACACAAGTATTAGATCAATAAATTTAATAGGTAGGTCATCCCATAAAGGCTATATGCATGAAAATTAAAATGGACCTACCATCCCACAACTTGTTTGCCATTCCTCAGGACACCTTACAAATCTATCAGATACTATGAAGATTGGGTACTTGCATGATAAAGTAGGTATCACCATAGATTTTATTGAATTATCTTATTCTAATATACTATCCTACCACATCCTAATAGACCTTGACTCTATTATGAGGCCAACTATGGAGTTTGAGCTTTGATTAGAGATGGGAGATGTGTTTTGAAATCATGTCTTTTGGTATGATTTTGACTTTTGAAATTTGTATGTTGCCTTTGTATATCATTGCCTTTTATTTCAAATGATTTGTCTTTTAACTATTTGATAAATTTTTATTCCTCCATAGAGATTTAGAAGACAAAAAATGGGTGCTAAAGATTAATTTCATTTGAATACTTGGGACTTGGTTGCTAAGAGAAAGAACACATATAGCATGGTGTCTAAAAGTATCATTAATCCAGGTGAAATAAAAGTGTTATCTTGACTTTGACCTTGGTTTATCCAATGTGGAGTTAAAGGAAACGAAATCAAGAGGAATGAAACATGAAATAATTTAAATTATTTTAAATTATAAAAAATGTGATAAAGGGTGAAAAAGGGATACAATGATAGTTAAGTGTGATTCCTTTTCATAAGAATGAGGTAAGTGTAGTAAAATGTGCTAACATGGTTTATTTTGAAATTTTTATCTATAAAATAAATAAAATCCAAATTTGAGAACAAGGATCATGTTGAGACCAACAACCCCCATCTTTTTTTTTGAAAAGGGGACCCTTGTAATTATTTCTAGAACCTCTGTATTCTAGAATAAGTGTGAAAGATCATTTGATATTGAATTTTAAAGGCACATCAATTTTAAAAGGCACATGAGCTTTGGTGTATCTAATTATGATCAAGTTTTATGGATTAATGTTGTTAATAATCATTTTTAAGGTGATTAATTACATATTCCATAGAAGAAGCTAGGGTTCCCAAGTAGTAAACCCTAAGGGTTTGAATTTAAACATTCACAAGAAAATTTATCTATAAATCTTATTTCCATTCAGTTAAAACAACCTTAAGTCTAACTTTATATTTAGCTTCAATTATGTTTTTAAACATGACCAAATATTAATGTAAAATCATGACATAAATCTAGACCTTTTTCCTTTTAAAACCTAAGAGCCCTTTTGGATTAAATAAGTATTATTAAGGTTTAAGTGTATTTGTGTTTGTAAACATGAACAAATTTTAAAGGTATAAACCTTAGGCTAAACCTTTATATATATCAGGCTTAACTTAAAACTCATGTGCTTTTGTAGCTCCGATGCTTCTCACTCAATCAAAGGATTTGATCCAATGATGTGAATCAAATTTAACACCTAAAAGGACACAAATCACTATCAAGTACTCATATTATGATCTGATGGTTCTTTCTACCTTAGAAACTTTAATCTGATAACATGTATCAACCCCAAAGTCTCAAGAACTCCTGAAATCTCGACAAGTGACATTCAATTATTAGATCAATAAATTTCATTATCTTAAATTTGATAAGTTTTTTCCTATCATTTGACATTTGTGGGGATTTATTTGATGTGATCAAACCTATCAAATTTAACCTAGACAATCCTCAAAGCCTTGGGAACTCTCAATGGATTTACACGTGGCATATAGTTATTGGATCAATAAATTCCATTGTCTTAAATTTGATAGGTTTACTCCCATCATTTGATGTCTATGAGGACCTATTTTAATGATTGAACTTGTCAAATTTAATCTAGATAATCCTCAAAGCCTTGGGAACTCTCAAGGGATTTACAAGTGGTATTCAATTATTAGATCAATAAATTCCATTATCTTAAATTTGATAGGTTTTCTCTCATAGTTTGACATATGTGAGGATGTATTTGACATGACTGAACCTGTCAAATTTATCCTAGACAATCCTTGAAGCCTTGAGAACTCCCAAGGGCTTTACAAGTGACATTCAATTATTGGATCAATAAATTTCATTGTCTTGAATTTGACAAGTTCGCTCCCATCATTTGATGTCTGCGAGGATGTATTTGACATGACCAAACCTGTCAAATTTAACCTAGATAATTTTTCAAAGCCTAAACAATGAGGGCATTTCTAAAGAACCTTTTAAAAATTTCCTAGCCTTTTACGTAAGTAAACTTAGCATATAAAGATTTCAGCCTAAGTCATTTTGTGTTTTTTCACATAAAATTCTAATGTCATCTTTAATCCTAAGTTTCATATAATCATAGAACTATTTAAAAGGTAATAATATTGCAAGATCCAATGGTGATTACTTGCTTGCTAGATTTGATCCAATGATGTGACAAAGTTGAGGACTTTTCAAAGGCCTCATGAGCTTGACACATAACACAATTAGTGAGCCTAAATATTAAAGGACCAATGAAATACAAGGATAGGGATTTGGATTTTCAAATAAAAATAAAGAGGAATTTTGAAAGCTAATGGCTAGTATTCAACTAAAATTTATGAAATTTGCTATGAAAGGCATGGAACCCCACCAAATAGGCTCCACGTAAGCATGGAAGATCAAAATGAAATATATATTATGATAAAAAATGTAGAAGACATGATAATGAGGTCCCATAAAATCTAAGGCGTGTATGAGATCAAGAGTTGGATATTTCTACCATTAAAACTAAACACCTTGAACCCTCTATAAAGAAAGACTTGACTCAGTTCAAATGGATCACATAACAATAAAAATAATTACAACTCAAATTTAGAGCAAGTGCTTTAGTGAAATATTTAGTAACATTATGACTATGATTCAGTGTCATCAATGGTGATGGGTAGATAGCAGATCAAAATTGAAGTGGATCTCTATCTAACTTTAGATGGTGAAGGAAAGGTTTTTAGAGACATAAAGTTAGATTCAATATCTTTGAATGTACATGGAATCAAGAATTGGTCTAAATTATTCTTCTTTATAGAGGAGTTGAAACCAATTTCCCAAGAGGAAAAGAGGAATGTTATGGTGCACCAATGATATAGACCTAGTATTAATTTAGTTGGTAGGCCTTCACCATGCGGATGCTAAAAATAGCGGTAATGCTTTGCATTGACCTTCTTGTTCCTTTTTTTTGACTTTAGAATAGATAGGGAATGGATTATTAATGAAGGAAGTACCAAAAAAGTTACATGTATAACTCCCATGGCCTTTGAGTCTTACTATAAGCTCCCTTTGCCTCATATTGATCTCCCATCCTTGAGAGAATGGATAAATTCCCAAAGCTTGGATCCAATCCTCTCACCTTGGTTAATCCAAGGTTCCTATGTTTTTAGGTCCCCTAATGGTGAAATTCCTATTTCCTAATTTAGGGAGGGCATTAAGGTAGCTATGACCTTATTGAATAGATCCTTTGGTGCCTCTTCTACTACTTATTTGAATAAGGTTTGGGTATCTTATGTCCATTACAAGTTGCAGTGGAGCTTAACCCCTCCCATTGGATATATAATAAGTTTTTTCTTGGCCAAAAAAATTACAACCATCAAGAGAAAGACCTCCAAGTAATTATTTATGATGTCTTACCTCTTGGATTCACTCCTAGCCTCTATTGATTTCCCTGGCATCCAAAATTGGTCCCCTGATGGTAGAACTACCATTTCCCATCATTACTCCAAATTGCATATATTTAAATATATGAACCACATATAATTCATATGTGATGGTATCTTCCTAGTCATTTTTTAGGAAATCACTATTATCCCAATGCCCAAGCTTCATCCTCTACTCAAAATACAAGTGGAGACCATGGGGGATGTGTGGTTCTATCTAGATTGCACTATAATAAAGATAGAAGGAATCATGGTCCAACCATAAATATTCCCTATATATGTTTCTAGTAATCTTGTAGAGCAATAAATTGCTTATCAAATCATCTATGTAATGGATTTTATATGCAAGAAGAATAATAAGGCTCAAGTTCATCCCTTTCCACTAGACATTGGTAGAATTATAATTAAGGATTGGAAATAACTAGAAATCATGGTAGTGCACATGAAATCTTTTGATTTCCAAATGGATGACCTTAAGATGTGGGAGCCAAATGATAGAGTGGCTAACCATATTCAAGATTAAAAGGTCCCAAAGACTAAGTACATACATCAACCAGGTGTGGGAGATGGTATTTACACAAAGGAAAGAAAGATTGAAGAAGTATTATCCAAGGTTAAAAAATACAACATCAAATTACAACATAGGTTGGTCAGGGATAATAAGCCCTTAGGAGAAATATGGAAACTACATCCCTTACATTATCACTTCTTTCCAGGACCATCTGGGATTGCACATCAAGAACCACCTATTGGAGGACAATCTTTAGAGCTTCAATATAGAGAATTGACAAAGTCACCCTAGGTTGGGTAACCTAAAGATGTAAAAGGAAAAGGTAAAAATGTGATTCAAGAGTCTAGCATAGACCTAGTAAATGTCCCCAAACTTAGGCATCCCTACTAAGGCCTTCTTCCCTAGTAGATGTTATTAGCATGATTGCTTTGGAAATTAGAGAAACAATGGAAAGTGCCCTTATTAACATCACAACTACCTATGGTTCTGATAAGGAAGAGGATCCATCTGAGGAAGAAAGAAAAGAATTAGTTCCATTAGATGGAGGAAAGAGACAGGTAGAATTGGTCTTAGTTCCTCTAGCACCAAGAAAGAGGCCTAGGTTAACTTTCACTCACCCTACTAGTTAAATTAACCTCTTTAGTGATGAGAATCCTATTTATGGACCAAATATTTATGATTGGTTTATTTATGGGAAGTTTCATAAAATCCCATCTCTTTTTCCTTCACTAGCTTTGACTCGAGTTGACATGGATGTTCAGGATAATATCAAGCCTTGGATTCAATATATTATGAATACACAAGTAGAGAGAAGGATCTATATCCCTCACAACAAGTAAAGCCAAGGGATTGACACCCCAAGAGCCTCTATGAGTTCAAATGTAAATATTCCTAAATATCCATAGGTAAAGGAGTCTGACCCTTGGGTCCATTTCAATATAGATACATCAACTCTTGAGAGAGTAGTGACCAGAGAGGTTATTGTTGGTATTGAGGATTTCACCCTTCAAAAGGTGGAACCATTTGTAGGCTTAACTTCTATTTTAGGGTAGGCAGTAGGGGGGCATCCTATATTTCAAGAAGATGTAGCTAGTATGGTTCTGGCCCAGTTAACATGACCTTGGCTAGAGTTTAGGGAATGAAATAGAAGATTCTCAACTTGGAGAAATAAAAACAAGATTTAGAGCTCAAGTCCTCCTTTTAATTACTGAGGACATATTACAAGTGTTGAATAAATATTTGATGGATGCATTTGAGAATTTGAAAAGCATCAAGCTGAGATGGCATTTAATCAATCAATGGCAGAATTCTCAAGCTCAAATGGAGGAGCTCATCAAGATACATAAGACAAAGCAGGCATTGGATTTCAAGATTATTATGCTTAGACATCTAGATATCCTAATGGTAATTTTGATGGATTAAAAAGAAGATTTGATCACCTAGTGCAATGATGTCAATGAATTCATCAAGGGAGACATAAGCTTGGTAAAGTGGATTGAGAATTTTTTTGAGAATCTATTAGATAACCATTCTTGAACCACTTCTATAGGCATGATTAATGATGAATAATTCAAGCCAAAGGTTGGTGTTCACATCCAAGGCATCAGAAAAAACCAAGGTCACTTAGCCAAGGACAAATAAAAGATCCTTGATATCATTCTTTCTACAAGGAAGTAAATTGTAGAAGCATAATGTATCAAGGAACTTGTATCTCAGGCATATAATGAGTTTAACAATTTGGCAGGTTAGAAAGAGGATTGTTTAATGAAGCCTATAGTAGAATTTGAACTAATCAAATAATAATACACCAGGATGAAAGATTTCCTTAGATAAGGCTAAAAGAGGGGCCCACTAGTGTTTCTATATAGGGAGACTTTCTTTTGTAAAATATATGTAGTCTATAAGCATATACTCTTTCTTGTCAAGTTGACATGTGACCTTTCACATTATATATTTATATCAAGGACAACTGTCCTTATCTGCATGTGGATATTTTGAAGGTTAATTGGTTAACTACCTATGTTTCCTATAAATAGGCAAAAGGTTACCATTTGTAAGGAGAGAGTTTTTGAGAAATTGTATACTAGGAGAATTTAATACAAATAAGGAATTCTAAAAAGATTGTTGTATAGTTTTGTTAAATGTCCATGCTACCTCTCAATTGCAGAAGTCATGTTGAATTTGAATTATTCTTCTTCTTTTTTAAGTTATATTCTTTGTTATAGGGTTGTTAATTTATACTAAATGATAAATTGACTATAAAGATCTCAAGTATACTTCATTTTATTTGCTGTGTATTTGGATGTACTTAGGTTATTCATATCATAATAGCAAATTTTTAAAGTAAATTTAGTTCTTAATTATGATTCATATTTTTCCTTTGAATTTTTCTTGATTTGTGATATAATTTGAGCTTGTGCTATTTTATAACATAAATTGATTCAAATGTGCTCAAAGTAATTGCAATTTTGTCATAATATTTGAGATGAAAACCTATAATCACATTTTTTTCTTACTTTACCCTTCTCTTTTATTATTTTTATCAAGATTCACTTTAGGTTAAAGATAATTGTTAATACTCATTTATTTTAGCCTCTAAATCATCAAAAAATATTGAATATCTAAAGATTTAAATCCTGGTGGCTCCCAACCATCGAATCAAACAAATATTTTGGACAGTTCTCATACTCTGCTTCTATTCCACTATATACATCATTGAATTGTCACAAACTATAACTCATGCCTTGGATTTTTTCAAATCCTAAAATGATTAGTTGTCATCAACACTAAAGATCACCTATGGTACTTTTTAAAGCATCAATAGGAGAAGCTCCACTAGCGCTAGAAGGAGGGCCATATTTAAAGATACTTAATATTTTTTTGGTGTATTTGGTTAAAATTACTCTACATTTTACATGATTATGTTTCTTTTAGCATAAATTATGTACAAATTGGTGACCTTTGTAAAAATATGACTTTTGGTGCTAAGAATTTATTAGTATTTGGAGTTAGGATAGCTTATTTTGTTCAAAATTGAGAATTTAGTGATAATAAGAGATTTATTTGAGTCATAAGTTGTAAAGATTGGTCATCTTTGCATAATTCACTACATATTTGAACTTGTTTAGTCAAATATTGATGTCCTTTGTCCTCTTATGAACATTTTTTTAAAAATTAAGCTTAGTGTGCATATTATTTGTCATTCTTTGGGAGTTAATGTGTTATACCATGTTTCAAAACAAGATCCTTAATCTTAAATCTAGAATTACCAAAGATTAGGAGCAGATCACATTCAAAGACTAGAGAATCCTTGATCGAACTAGAAATCCATAGAAGGACTAGGAACGATAGAGGTAAGTGCAGGTATTCTAAATCTCTACCATCATCACCTTTGTAAGGGATTCCTATGCTCGATCTTCATCCAAACATGGCATAGCTTAGAAGTTCCCCTATCAATGTACTAGGTATAGTTCATGATTTACCATGTAACCATAAAAAAATATTTGCCAATATTTAGTCCAACTAGTATTACGACTGCCGAAGAACATGTTAAATCTTTCAAAGTTGCATTAATATTATTAAATGTTATTCATGAAGATGTAGCATGTAGGTTGTTCCTATTTACATTCAAAGATGCTACATATGAATGGTTCCTTAATCTACCTAACAATTCTATTATCTCATGGAATAACTTTGACACTATTTTTATTGGTCAATTTGGAAATATCATAATCCCTTATGTCATCTATAATCATTTTACAACTATTAAGAGAGATACAGGTGAACCTATTAGGTCATTTAATGCTAGGTTCCAAAAAATTATTAGTCAGACCATGGATCCATATAAACTTAATGAAGCTTTAGCTTTAGAGGTTTATAAAGATGATGTTAACCACATAACTTCTATGTTTCTGAAGAAATCCTTTCCACTTATCATCACATTGGCTCAATCCTATTCTAAATCAGTGGTTATTAGAGACCAAATATAACCCCAAGGATAGATGGCTTATTCTATCCCAAATGTTAATCCTTAAATGCCTGTATTAAACCTTTTCCTAATTAATAAACAAAATACCCTAGCATTAAACCGGTTCCCTACTTTGAATGTATTGCCTACTATTCATGTTGCCCTTAATCAAAATTTAGGTTTCCTAAGCCATCAAGTTACCAATGGATTTCATGACAATGACCAGAAGGCTTCTGTCCGTGGCATTAATAATAACCAAGGTCAAAATACTAAGGTCCTAAAAAATGAGAATGAGTCTATATTAAAAATGGTATAAAATCTTAACATGGATTTTTTATAATTACAAAAACAAGTTGGTAATGATAACGAAAACTCTATAAGAAACTTCACTTTTCAAAAATTCAATAGCACTAGGAATAGGTTTTAGAATGATAGTTTCTATAATAACAAAGCTAATGAGCCTTCCTCTAGGAAAAAGAATATGGATATAAACCTCATTGATATTACCTTACCAAATTACTGTAGGGTGCATACTACTTCTAAACATGGTGAGATTGATTGCATTGAGTTTTTTAAAGCCTTTGAAGCTTTTCAAGAAGAACTTGACACATTTGAAGTGGTTCCAAATAAAGATGCTACTACAAATTATTTTGAATCTAAATCATCTGACCAAGTGCATATGGTGGAAAATTTTTAATTCCCTTTTTATAAGGATAATGAGCCTGAGAATATTCCTGAGGAGATTCAATTATTACAACAATTTTTTAAGACATATCCTCTGAGAAATAAGGAATAAAAATAACCATTGACTACCTCTAACCCTTCTAAAAATTATGGAACCCCTCTAGACACTACATCAAAGAATAATATTGAACCCCCTAGAGGAATTTCTTCTAAGATAACTATTGATCCTCCAAGCAAAAATGGCTACAATATTGTGGAGGATATAAAAAGGATTAAAGCCAATATCACTTTGCATGAGCTAACTTAGATCATAGAATAAAGAGACTTAATCTTAGAATATTTATCCAAGAAAATTGGGAAGTCCCCTAAGAATGATATGGAAAATGTGATTATACAAGTAATCAAAGTAGAACCCCTACCCTTTTTACTTATTATCAAGATATTTGGGAAGAATGTTCATAATTGTCTTTTAGATTCTAGAGCCTTAACCAACATTATGCTTGCTTGGATATGTGAACAACTTGGGTTAACTCCAATCAACTCTAACAAGGTATTCACTCAATTGGATAAATCCAAATTTAAGGTTATAGAAGAATTATTGAATATGTATATACAGATGGCTAGGGAACCTAGGGTTTAGCAATTCATTGATATCTAAGTGGTAGAAATGCCTGGTGCTTATGGATTTATCTTAAGTAGATAATGGATTAAGGCCTTAAATGGTTACATGTCTATCAATTTCTCACACTTATGGATTCCTTGGAAAGGTGTGCCAAATCAAATAAGAGTAAAAAGGGAACCCAAAATGAAACACATGATAATAGAATATAATGTTGTCAATGAAAGGGTAAATTTCCTAGATTTTGATTTAGGAGTTTTTACTTTGGAAATTACAAAAGAACTAGTTTTTAAGAGTTCTCTAATTTTTTGTTTGTGAAAGTTATACATTGATGGTGCCAAGTGCAAATCAGGTTCAAGATCTTGTATTATATTGATAGATCCTTCAAAAAAGAAATGCCATGTAGTTTATAAGTTATAATTTCCTTGCACCAATAATTTAGTTGAGTATGAGGCTCTCATACTTGGATTGATTTTGCCACTAAGAACAAAATTAAAGAACTCCTTGTCTATGGAGACTTTGAACTTGTGGTTAACCAAGTGAGGAGTAAATATCAATGCAAATTATCTTACTTAAAGATATATCAGTTTAGGTGTGGGACTTGAATGAATATTTTAATGCCTTCAACATCTTAGATATTCCAAGAGAAGAAAAAAAAGCTACTAATGACCTTGCCTCTATTACAACTAACCTCATGCCTAATCATGATTCTCAAAGCATTAGTGTTAAGCTAGTACCATGTCCTTCAGTTCCTGACAATGTAAATTGTTTCCAAGTTTTCAATGATGATCAACAAATCATAGATTTATTAACTAATTCTAGAGATTTTGAAGCTCAAATTATTGATGAAGTTGATGAAACATTTCCTGAGAAGGAACTTAATGGTAAAGTCATCCAACTAAGTGACAATAAGATACCTAAAGTTATGATCTCATTGGAAAGACTATTTGATCTTGAAAAAATTTCTGAAGTACCTAAACAACCCAAGGTAAATGGTAGAGATTATCATGTGACGAACCTTGGTCCACATGATCAACCTCAAATGGTGATATAGGGAAGGCTTTCACTAAAATGAAAAAAAAAACTAGAGAGATACTTAGAAAATACAAGGATGTAATTGCTTGGTCTTATGAAGATTTGAAAATATTTGACCTGAGGGTCATTACTCATACTATATCTCTTAAAGAAGGTTGCAAACCCTTTAGATAGAAGCAAAGGCTAGTCAACCCTATTTTAGAAACCATTATTTTTAAATAATTCAAGAGGCTATTGGATGCAAGGATAGTGTTTCCTATTAGACATTCCACTTGGATGGCAAACCTAGTCCCAGTCAGAAAAAATAATGGAGAAACAAGATTATGCATAGATTTTAGAAATATAAGTAGAGAATCTAAAAAGGATAATTATCCTTTACCTTCTATGGACTAGGTTATCCAAACTATTTTAGGATCTTCCATGATGTCCTTTTTGGATGGATTTTTTAGATATAACCATGTGCTTGTTTCTCTAGAAGACAGGATGAAAACAACTTTTACTACTAAATGGGGAACATGTGCTTACAAGAGAATGCCTTTTAGATTAATTAATGCAAGGACAACTTTTCAAAGGGCCATGGACCATGATTTTCAAGGTTTAGTGGGTAAGTGTATCATCATATATATGAATGATCTTACAGTATTTTATAGAAATAGAGAGGAACATTGCATACATTTGAGATAAGTATTTGATAGATGCAGGAAGTATGGCATATCTCTTAACCCCAATAAAATTATATTATGTGTCACTGAAGGAAAATTATTGGGACATGCCATTACCAAAGATGGAATTTTCATATATCCTAATAGATTAGAGCCATATCTAAAATTGGGTTTTTCCAATAGCTGAAAAGAACTTAAGTCATTCTTTGGAAAGATTAACTTTGTGAGGAAGTTTATTTTAGGCTTCACTGAGAATGTCAAACCTTTGAATGATATTATTAAGAAATATGATATAATTTCTTGGAATGAATAATCTAATAAGGCCTTAACTAACATTAATAAGGCAATCACTAAAGCTCTAGTCCTCATAAGTCCTAATTTCTCAAAATATTTCTATATATATTCATTTGCTTCTAAGTATACTATGGCTGTAGTGTTAACTCAAAAAGTTGATGGGAATGATCATCCCATATATTTTATGAGAATCAAATTCAAAAATGTAAAATTGAATTATTCTATGATTGATAAGTAAGCTTATGCATTGGTAAAGGTAGTTAAAAAATTTAGACATTACCTCCTTAGAAATAAGGTACATGCCATATTACCTAATCCGGCTATAAAACTTATGTTGATTCAGAATGATCTCAGAGAAAGAAGATGTAAGTGGATGGAAATTCTACAATAATATGATATAGAGATGAAAATAGCCAAATTAGTGAAATGTCAAGGTTTAGTTTAGATGATCACTAGTATTGACCCAAAATTACATGTCATGCAAGTAGATCAATGAAACTTCCAACCCAATGAGTGGTATGACTCTATTATCCATTTACTTGTCAATGATGTTTGTCCCCCAAGATTTATAAGAGAACACAATAGATCCTTGAGGCTCAAAGAAGATCATTACCTCATCAGGAATAGAGTCTTGTATAGGAGGAACTTTGAGGGAATTTATTCCAGATGTGTGTCCAAGGAAGAAGTAGTTTGGATTATGACAACCTTCCATGAAAAGATAGGAAGTAGACACCCTTCAAGAAGAACCACAACTCACAAGATTATTATGGCTAGATATTATTGGCCCACCCTCTTTAAAGATGCTTATAAACATGTGAGGGAGTGTCATTAATGCTAGATATTTAGCACAAATGAGTCAAAGGTAGCCATGCCTTTACAACCCATGATGGCGGATAAGAATTTTGTATAATGGGGATTAGACTTTTTAGGAGTATATATTTGTTTGTTTGTGTTTTATTTCTTTTTCTTGCTTGGTGGTGTTCCTTGGTTATGGTAAAGTATCGTGGTATTATTTTTTGGTTTGGAATTTCTCAAAAGTGTGGGTATAAATCTTATAAAAGTAAACATGAGGTGGAAATAAAGTAGCATGAAGTAACCAAAGGTATTGGTATAGAAATTTAATGTCCTATAAAGATTTAAACCTTATCTTGCATCAAAACTTGATTTTAAGAAGAATCATATGTACATAATGTGAATTTAGTTTATTAACTCATATTCATGCTTACACTTAAAACACATCCTTTTCATGGACTAAAGTTTCAACTAAAGGAGAAGTATCCTAATGGTAGGGCATTTGACCAAATCCTTAAAACTAGTCTTTATTAGTTTCTAACCTTTACAAAGACTTAGAAAATGTTAAAAAAAACTCATTACAAAACCTATGGATATAGAAGCAAAAGTGATTCAAGTAATCTCCACCGAGGATATGGACACCTGACTATTAGTGGACCAAGACCTTGAGTGGAACCAAAAGTATCTCTATCTAGCTATATACACCTGGCTAGTAGTAGGGCAATGCCCAAGCCTCCCTTAAATTAAGATTTGTTATTCTTAAAGAATATCTAAAGTGATCAAAGCTAAGTGTAATGGACCAAAAGGATATGAACCTAGATGTTGTTTCTTGAAATTCATGACAAACAGTAACTAGAATCAAAGCACACATTGCATGTTTATGCTTTAATGTCTTAATTTAAATTTTAAACATAAGGAACTTGTTTCAATTGAAAGTTGATTCAAGAAAGATTATATGTCCAAATGGGATATAAAATTCATGTGCAAGTCTAAATTAGAGTTCTATGTTCCAACATATTGATATGTTTCCCTTATGAGTCACCGTTTGTTAAGACCAACAACCCCCATCTTTCTTTTCTTTGACAAGGCAACCCTTGTAATTATTTCCAAAATCTTTGTATTCTAGAAAAAGTGGGAAAGATTATTTGATTTTGAATTTTAGAGGCAAATCAATTTTAAAAGGGACATGAGCTTTGGTGTATCTAATTATGATCATGTTTTATGGATTAATGTTGTTAATAATCATTTTCAAGGTGATTAATTGTAGGTTCCATAGAAGAAGCTAGGGTTCCCAAGTAGTAAACCCTAGGGGTTTGAATTTAAATGTTGGCAAGAAAATTTAGTGAGAAATATTATTTCATTTTGATTAAAACAATCTTAAGTCTAACTTTATATTAAGCTTCAATTATGTTTTTAAACATGATTGAATATTAATGTAAAATCATGACTTAGACTTGGACCTTTTTCCTTTTAAAACCTGAGATCCCTTTTGGATTAAATAAATCTTATTAAGGTTTAAGTGTATTTGTGTTTATAAACATGAACAAATTTTAAAGGTATAAACCTTAGGCTAAACCTTTATATATATTAGGCTTAACTTAAAACTCATACACTTTTATAGATCTAATGCTTCTCACTTAATTAGAGGATTTGATCTACTAGTCTGAATCAAATTCAATACCCAAAAGGACACCAGTCACTATCAAGCACTCAGATTATGATCTGATGGTCCTCATTGCCTTGAAATCTTTAATCTAATAGTGCACATCAACTGCAAAGCCTCAGGAACTCCCAAAATCCTAACAAGTGGCATTCAATTATTGGATCAATAAATTCCATTATCTTAAATTTGATAGGTTTAATCCCATCATTTGACATCTGTGAGGATGTATGTGATGTGACTGAACCCATAAAATTTAACCTATACAATCCTCAAAGCCTTGGGAACTCCTAAGGGATTTACAAGTAGAACTTAGTTATTGGATTAACAAATTACATTGTCTTAAATTTGACAGGTTCACTCCCATTATTTGACATCTATGAGGACATATTTGAAGTGACATAATCCATCAAATTAACCCTAGACAATCTTTGAAGCCTTAGAAACACCCGAGGGTTTTACAAGTAGAATTCAATTATTAGATCAATAAATTCTATTAACTTAAATTTGATAGGTTCGCTCCCATCATTTAACTTCTGTGAGGACATATTTGATGTGACTAAACCCATCAAATTTAACCTAGATAATCCTCGAATCCTTGAGAACTCCAAAAGGCTTTACACGTGGCATTCAATTATTGGATCAATATGTTACATTGTATTAAATTTGATAGGTTTGCTCCCATTATATGATGTCTATGAGGATGTATTTGACATGATTGAACCCATCAAATTTAACCTAGACAATTTTTTAAAGCTTAAACAAAGAGGGCATTTCTAAATAACCTTTAAAGAAATTCCTAGCTTTTTATGTAGGAAAACTTAACATATAAAGACTTTAGCCTAGGTCATTTTGTGTTTTTTAACATAAAATTATAAATGTCATCTTTAATCCTAAGGCTCATATAATCATGAAACTATTTAAAAGGCACTCATCTTGTAGGTTTTAAGGGTGATCACTTGCTCACTGGATTTGATCCAACGATGTGATGAAGTTGAGGACTTTTAAAAGGCCTCACAAGCTTGACATATAGCACAATTAGTCAACTTAAAGATTAAAAGACCAATGAAATACAAGGATAGGGATTTGCATTTTTAAATCAAAATAAAGAGGACTTTTGAAAGCTAATGGATAGTCTTTAACTAGCATTTATGAAATTTTCCATGAAAGGCATGGAACCCTGCCACATAGGCTCCACATAAGTATCGAGGATCAAAATTAAAGATATATTATGCTCAAAAATGAAGAAGACATGAGAATTAGATCCCATCAAATATAAGTCACATATGAGATCCACTTCATATTGATCACATAACAATCAAAATAAGTGCAACTCAAATTCAGAGCAAGTGCCTTAGTGAAATATTTATTGAAATTATGACTAGAATTTGGTATCATCAATAGTGGTGGGCAGAAAATAGATGAAAATTGAAGTGGAGCTCTATCTAACTTCATATGGTGAAGGAAGGGTTTTTAGACATATAGAGTTAGATTTGACAGCCTTGAATGTACATGGAATAAGGAATTGGTCGAGATTATCCTACTTTATAGAGGAGTTTCAACCAATTTATCAAGAGAAAAAGAGGAAGCTATGGTGCACCAAAGATATAAAGACCTAATATCAATTCATCTGGTAGGCCTTCACCATGTGGCTACTAAACCAAAGGTAATGCATTGCATCAACCTTCTTGTTCCTATTTTTTTGAATATAGAATAGATGGGGAATGGATTATTCATGAAGTACCAATAAATTTTCATGTATAGCTCTTATGGCCTTTGAGGCTTACTATAAGCTCCCTTTGTCTCATGTCTATCTCCCATCCTTGAGAGAATGGACAAATTCCCAAAACTTGGATCAAGTCCTCTCACCTTGGTTAATCTAAGGTTCCCATGTTTTTAGGTCCCCTAATTGTGAAATTACTATTTCCCAATTCAAGGATGGAGTTAGGGTAGCTATGACCTTATTGAATAGAGCCTTTGGTGCCTCTTCTACTACTTATTTGAGTAAGGTATGGGTATATTATGTCCATTGCATGTTGGAGTAGACATTAACCCCTCCCATTGGAGACCTACTAAGTTTTTTCTTGGCCAAACAATTTACAGCCATCAAGAGAAAGACCTCCAAGATTTTATTTATAATGTATTACCTCTTTTATTCACTCCTAGCCTCTATTAATTTACTTGAAATCTAAAATTGGTCCCCTAATGGTAGAAATACCATTTCCCATCATTACTCCAAATTACATACATTGAAATATAGGAACCACATGTAATTCATATGTCATGGTATCTTCCCAATCATTTTTGAGGTAATCACTAGTATCCTTATGCACTGTAATAAGGATAGAAGGAATCATGGTCTAACCATACAAATTACCTATATATGTTCCCAATAAGATTATAGAGAAATAAATTGCTTATCAAATCATCCAGGGAATAAATTAGATATATAAGAAGAATAAGAAGGCTCAGATTCATCCCTTTCCACTGGACATTGGTAGAATTATAATTAAGGATTGGAAATAGCTAAAGATCATGGTAGTGCACATGAAATATTTTGATTTCCAATTGGATGACCTTAAGATGTGGGAGCCAAATGATAGAGTGTCTAACCATATTCAAGATAAAAAGGTCCCAAAGACTAAGTACATACATCAACCAGGTGTGGGAGATGGTATTTATACAAAGGCAAGAAACTTTGAGGAAGTCCTATCCAAGGTTAAAAACTACAACATCAAATTAAAACATAGGCTAGTCAGGGATAATAAGCCCTCAAGATAAATATGACAACCACATCCCTTGCATTATCAATTATTGTTATGACCATCTGGGATTGCACATCAAGAGCCACCTATTGGAGGATAATCCTCTGAGCCTCAGTAGAGAAAATTGACAAAGTCACCCAGATTGGGTAACCTGAGGATGTAAAAGTAAAAGGTAAATATGTGATTCAAGAGTCCAGCATAGACCTAGTGAAGGTCCCTAAATTTAGGCATCCATACCATGGCCTTCTTCCCTAGTAGAGGTTATTATCTTGATTTCTTAAGAAACTAGAGAAACAATGGAAAGTTCCCTTATCAACATCACATCTAATTATGGTTTTGATAAGGAAGAGGATCCATCTGAGGAAGCAAGAGAATAATTAGTTACATTGGATGGAGGAAAGAGACAAGTAGAATTTGCCTTAGTTCCTCTAGCACCAAGAAAGAGGCCTAGGTTAACTTTCACTCACCCTAATAGTGAAATTAACCTCTTTAGTGATGAGAATCCTATATATGGACCAACTATTTATGATTGGTTTGTTTATGGGAAGTTGCAAAAAATCCCATCTCTTTCTCCTTCACTAGCTTTGACTCAAGTTGACATGTATGTTTAGGATAATGTTAAGCCTTGGATGTAGGATATTCTGAATAGACAAGTAGAGAGAAGGATCTATATCCTTTTCAATAAGTAAAACTAACATATTGACACCCCAGGAGCCTCTATGAGTTCAAATGTAGAGATTCCTAAATATCCATAGGTAAAGGAGTCTGACCCTCAGGGCCATTTCAATATAGATACATAAAATCTTGAGAGAATAGTGACCAAGAAGGTTACTATTGGTACTAAGGAGTTCACCTTTCATAATGTGGAACCATTTATAGGCTTAACTCCTATTCTAAGGCATCCAGTAGGTAAACATCCTATATTTCAAAAAGATGTAGCTAGTATGGTTATATCCCAATCAAAAATGACCTTAGTTGGATTTTATTGAATGAAATAGAAGATTCTCAACTTGGAGAAATAAAAACAAGATTTATAAGCTTAGGTCCTCTTTGAATTCTTGAGGATGTATTGAAAGTGCTAAATAAATCTTTGATGGATGCATTCAAGAATTTTAAAAGCATCAAGCTTAGATTGAGTGATTTAAACTATAAAATTGAGATGGAATAAGCCTTAATCACTCAATGACAAAATTCTCAAGCTCAGATGGAGAAGCTCATCAAGATACATAAGACAAATTAGGCATTGGATTTCAAGATTATTAAGCTTAGACATCTGGATATCCTAATGGTAGTTTTGATGGATAAACAAGAGGATTTGATCACTTGGTGTAATGATGTCAATAACTTCATCAAGGGAGACACATGATCGATAAATTGGATTGAGAAACTTTTTGGGAATCTATTAGATAACCCTTCTCAAACCACTACTATAGGCATGATTAGTGATAAAGAATTCAAGCAAAAGGTGGGTGTTCACATCTAGGGCATCAAAAACAACAGAGGTCACTCATTTAAAGACAACTATAAGATCCTTGATATCATTATTTCTATATGGAAGTAAATTATAGAAGCATAATGTATCAAGGAACTTGTATCTCAAGCATATAATGAGTTTAACAAGTTGGCAGGTCAGAAAGAGGATTGTTTAATGAAGCATATAGAGGATTTTTACACTAATAAAAAAATAATACACCATGGTGAAAGAATTTCTCGAACAAGGATAATTGAGGGTCCCTTTAGTGTTTCTATATAGGGATACTTTCTTTTATAATGTATATATTAGTCTATAAGCATATACTATTTCTTGTCAAGTTGACATGTGACCTTTCACATTGTATCTTTATATCAAGGATAGTTGTCCTTATTCGCATGTGGATATTTTGAAGGTTAATTGGTTAACTACCTATGTTTCCTATAAATATGTAGATGGTTACCATTTGAAAGGAGAGAGTTTTTGAGAAATTGTATACCAAGAGAATTTAATACAACTAAGGAATTTTAAAAAGATTGTATGTATAGTTTTATTAAATGTCCATGCTACCTCCAACTGCAGATAGTCATCTTGAATTTTGATTATTCTTCTTGTTTTAAGTTACATTATTTTTCATAGGTTTGTTAATTTATACTAAATTCTAAATTGACTATAAAGATTTCAAATATACTTCATTTTATTTGCTTTATATTTGGATGTACTTAGGTCAGATCATAATAGAAAATCTTTAAAGTAAATTTGGTTCTTACTTATGATTCATATTTTTCCTTTGAATTTTTCTTGATTTGTGATATAATTTGAGCTTGTGCTATTTCATAACATAAATTGGTTGAAATGTGCTCAAAGTAATTGGAATTTTGTCATAATATTTGAGATGAAAACCTACAATCACATTTTTTTCTTACTTTACCCTTCTCTTTTCTTATTTTTATCAATATTCACTCTAGGTTAAAGATAATTGTCAATACTCATTTAGTTTAGCCTCTAAATCATCAGAAACTATTGAATATCTAAAGATTTAAAACCATGGTGGCTCTCAACCACTAAATCAAACAAATATTGTGGATAGTTATCATGCTCTACTTCTATTCCAACACAAACATCATTGAATTGTCACAAACTACAACTCATTCCTTGGATTTTTTCAAATCTAAAGTGAGTAGTGTTCATCAACATTGAAGAGCACCTATGGTACATTTTGAAGCATCAAATATCACAAACTTATAACCATTTCAAAACAAATTTTAAACAAGGAATTAGAATGAAAGATGGTAATTTCATGAGGAAGGCCAGGTCCTATCCATTGTCTTACATTGCATCTCATAAAAGAGAAACCCCCAAGGGTGCACAAAGTATGTGAAAATGAAATGAGAGTAAAGATGGTATTTTTGAGGAAGGCTAGGTCCTATCCATGGTCTTACACTGTAATTCACAAAATAGAAACCCAAGGGGTGAAAAAATGGTTGGAAATCAAGAAAATAAAGAGGATAAAAGGAAGTCATGAGGAATACTAGGTCCTATTTGTGGTTTTATAATGTAGCTCATTATAAAAGAGAAACTAAATGACCAAAAGGAAGGAATAAGATTTTTGAAAGGAGAGAACTCGTGCAGAGGGTGAGACCCATGTAAGTATCTTGCAAAAAGTGTTATAAGGATAGCATATAGAAAACATGATAAGAAGGTAAATATATAAGATAATATTTATATCAAGGATGAACATGTGATATACAAGATTATGTATCTTGGAAAGTTTCTTGAAGTTGAAGTAGTTTGGTATCACTCAAGGAAGAATAAGAGTGGGCATCATAATATTCCCCAATTGGAAATTGGATGTAGGGATAAGCATTACAAGATGCCCCAGAGTTTGAAATTATATATGGGTGGGCATCACAAGATGCCTCAAAGGCTAAAGTAGTATATGGATGGGCATTTCAAGATTCCCTAAAGGTAGAAAAGATGAAGAAAAGATAAGAAGAAAAGATAACTCCATATAGTGTCTAAATGGATTTATGTTTCCCAAGAATATTATGATAGGGGATTTCATGATGCTTGATGAGAGAAATATAATTTAGGAAAGAAGAAAGAGAATTAGGGAAGAATCAGCTAGATAAAGAACTAAGTTAGCCAAATAAAAGAATAGGGTTGGCCAATAAGTACTAAGTTGATTGGGTGAATAAAATACTACTAAAACAAAGGATAAGAAGAGTACAGAGTCATATGGGTCAATTGTGTACTACTAGATAGGGGTAGAATAGAGAGATACAAAGACATGGTGATGCAAGTCAATTTTATATTTTTGGTAGGAAGGTAAAACATAGTTTTTAAGAGACTATATTGACCAGGATAATAGTGTTCTAAAATATGGGAAATTTTACAAGAGATTTTGAATCAAGAATGAAATCAAACACACAAACAATTGGATCAATGTGATTGATCTAATTAGGGCACACATCACAAATATTTACACCAATGTTGGCGAATACAAGTTTTGTAATACAAAATGTAATGATAAAATATCAAGCATTCAACTAAAAATTAAATACTAACTAATTTTTCACCCTAAGTTTTATTGAATTATTATAAAATTTTGATTTAAATGTGATATGAGAGTTAGATGAAAATAGGGAACTAAAAAGTAGTCTAAAGTTGGTTTCAAGATGTTTGGGCTAAAAGGGATATGTGTTGGTAATGGTACTAGCTTGCTATTGGAGGCTACCTATTCACTTCACAAAAATAAAATTATAAGGGTGTCAAGTGATTTTATAATATATACCATTAACCATGTATTTATACTTGGCCAGAAAAACATGTAGGCTTCCCCCTTAGTGATGAAATCCAAGTAGGTAGGCCTTGGGAAAACAAATGTTTAAATGTGTTTTGAATGTTATGTGATTTGGTAGTGTGTGAAAAAGACTAAAATAGTGTAATTAAAATGGTAATTTGAAAAACCACCTATTTATACTATATGAGTTATTCTAAGCATGCAAATAATTGAAAATGAAATGTGTATTAATTACTATCAAGTAGTTGTTCATTATTTGACTAAAAATATTAAAGAGTTAGTTTAGGAAAAACTACATACAAATAATATATAATAGAGTCGATTGGGTCATTTTTTTCTATAAAATCAAGGTCTTTAATAATAGAGAAGAGACATCTACATAACTAGGAAGATTAGGTCGACCTAGTTAGTTATAGGGTTGTAGTTTTAAAGAATCCTAACCTGTAAAAAATATAACTAAAATAAATAATAAAATGGCAGAGAGAGGAAAGAATGAACCTTGGTTAATATTGAAATTTTTTGTTGTATTTTCTTAGTTTCTTCTTTCAAATTCAACAAACTAGGTCGACTAGCTTGACCAAGTTTTGTAAAACCCTATATGTTGGAGAAGAATAAGGAATAGGGTCAAGCTATTCAATAGTGTTTATTGACCTATATGATGTCATAAATAATCAACATACAAATTTGACCTATTTGATAGTGTATGTTAATCTATAATTTAGGAAGAGTAATGTTTCAACTGATTTAATCTAGTAACTTATAGCTGATTAAGCCCTGAAGACAGAGAGCAAAGTTGTTTTGAAGTAATTATGTGTTAAACCTATTCATAAAAAGTTACAAATATACTAAATGGTTCGATACAATACCAAAAATATGGAAAAATATAATAAAATGATACAAAAATTATGATTTGAAATAAACCCTGCAAGGGTTAGATTCACACCAGGTTTACCAAAATGTATGTAATATGAAATTAAACTTATCTATAAATCAATCATATCTCAGAAAAGATAAATCTTACTTGCACTTCTAATTTTAGATACATTAATTATTTAGGTTCATGACCAATATGGATTAATTATACCTATCCAAGGGATATCTTACCACAATAATATCACTAGGGAGGGTTCCAAAGCCTCTAGTCAAGCAAAGTTATGTAATAACCCTAACTAGGTCATATGTTTTCATATTCACTAAACTAATAATAAGTAAATTAAATTCTATTCTAGTGCTCATCAAAGCTTGTGGAACAAAATGGGGGTTAGTAAATATAAAATTAAACATGCATAAGAAAATCTTATTTAAGCTATGTATAGGTAAGACCCTAATGCATGGAGAGATAAATATATTCAAAAGCCATTATTTATGCTACTTATATCTACTAAAGAGAGGAGAAAATTTAGAGATACTTACCTTGAAGATGAACCTATCAAGACTTGATATCTCCCTTTTACAAAAGGGTTTCACAAGAGGTTTTGTGGTTTTTAAGGATCACTAAGAAAGGCCAAAGAATCTAAGACTTTTCCACAAGACAATTTTTTTCTCCAAGTAGAAACTCTAAGCTAAGAATCCTCAAGTAGAAAGGTGGATGAGCATATTTTAAATAAGCACAAATGAATAATTAACTCTTGTTGTCTCTCTAAGAATGGAGAAATTAATGTGTTTATATATATGAATCTAACCTTAGTCCTTTACAAAAGTTTAGTCTAACAAGGTTGACCCAATCGACCTTGTATCATTATTGATAGAAACAAATTAGGTCCTAGTCTAGGTCAACAAAGGCCAACCTAGATCCTAAATAAGTTTTATCAATTGTATTCCAATTTCTATGGGGATGACAATGTAATTTAAACCACCAAAAAGGATTTTAGGCTAGGAAAGGGCTAATGAAGGAAAAAAATCACTATAAGAGGGTATAAAAGAGGAGGAAAAGCTTAGGGCAAATGTTTTTAGGAGATGGTTAGATTGATAAAAAATATTATTATAGGGATAATAATCTTTAAAAGCACCAATGGTCTTTCCACCCATTTCTTGGTGCACCCCTTAAGGTGTGCACTTAGAGAGATTAAGACTCGATGGGTTATTGCAAGATAGAAAGCATCAATAATTGATAAATTTTAAAAACATTATGTATATATAGGTAGCACCAATATGGACCCTCCAGTCTAATTTTTCAAATCCATTTATGTGTGAGGATTATGTTATAAATATCCAACCATGTGAAGGTTCCTAATTTAGGTAACCCTACCTTGTTGTAACATATAAATTTTAACAAGTCCACTATGGATTTATTTCTTCCATCATTTGGTAACCCAAGTTTACCACATAGTTTCCTGATTTTACTTTCATCCATTGATTCGTGTCTTATTTTTTATTAATAAAAAAAATTCTTTTGGAGATAATATCATTAATAATAAGCTATTGCTCATTCACAATGGGAACATCATTCAAATTTATCCATTTTCATGCTAAAAATCCATGTGAAATTTTAACCTACAAATAATATCTAACTTTACCACCCAAAGTTATGGAAAGTAAGTCCCAAGATTATTCTAATTCTTAAACCTCTTGATGGTGTCTATGACCATTCCAAGAATCATCCCAAAAAATCTACCAATCTACCATTTTTGATCACCCATGAGAAGTGATCTTTGATGATACATCTATATTTTAACATGAAATTCCAAATATAAGAGCCTTTCAAAGGGTTTTCCATTGAGAGGATGTTTGTTCAACTTACCTCACAATTTTAATTGAGCTATATCATTCTATTCCACAAATATTCAAGCTCTTTATATGTTCCCCAAACTATTTTTTTCCCGAGAGCAAGATTTTTCAAATCAATCCTTTTGATGTTAATCCCACCCACATTTTGGTTTGAAATCTTTTTCCCATTTGAGTAAGAGGATCTTATTTTTATATCCATATCCTTTCAACAATAAATTTTCAAAGCCTTGGAAGGGAGATAGAAAACACACATCATATAATGGGAAGATATTAGAGAACCAATTTTATGAAATTTAAATTCCCTGATAAGGACAACCACTTGCCTTTCCATGATTATAGCCAAGCTTGGATGGACTTGTCAAGTTAACCCAAAGATATGGCTTACTATCTCCTATAAATATAGGTACCCCCGATTATTTCCCATGTAGTTTTATAATTTTTAAATTGAGGATACTTTTACTGGCCACTTACAACTACCTATGTGAACTCATGAAGAAAATCTTAGATTTTGAAGCATTTTATATTTGGCTTGAGAGTTCATAATATTTCAAGATGTTTTTGAATAATATTTATTCTCTTACTAAGGTAGTGCTAAATATGAAGGTGGTATCTACAAATTAATGGTGGGTGACATTTCTTAACCCTTAAACAACACTTATTCTTTTTATATCATTGGTCTCATTGGCTCTTTTTATAGCTCACCCTAAAGATTCCACCATTAGGATGAAAAGTAAGGGAGAAATAAGACCACCTTGATGTAAACCTATTTAATATTAAAAACCCAAAAAGGCTTCCATTGATTATCAAAAATAACTTGGGGATTGAACTAGTATTAAAAATCAAATCACACTAGTTCTTAAAAAACTTGAACTTCCCAGAATCTTCATCAGAAAGTACCAATTTACTCAATCATAGGCATTACTTATATCAAGTTTTATGATCATAACTTTCTTGTGATTATGACAAATATAATTTATATTTCGTGAGTGATCATGATTCCATCCTGGATATTCATTTTTGGCACAAAAACCTCCTTGCTCGTTATACACCATAGAATTAAGGAGAGATTTTAATCTAAAAGAATTTGCCTTAGAAATGATCTTATAGATGGTATTACATAAATAAATGTGATATAATTCACCAAATTTAACATGCTTAATTCTTTTCAAAATCAATGTAATAAAATTATTATTTAAGTTAGGGGATATTTTCTTTGTCTTCTGATATTCTTTAATCATCCCTACCACTTCATCTCCCACAATGTCCCAAAAAAATGAAAAGAAAGATACTAAGAAGTCATTTGGCCTAGGGGAATTGTCTTTTCTCATGGATAATACCATTGATATTATTTCCTCTTTTTATAAAGGTGTTTTTAGAGTCTACTTTTTTAATTTGAAACTAATTTTGGTATATGTCTCAAATTCATGTTTTGAGCTTAAAGATTTGAATCATCCAAGCAATCCAAAAGCTCTTTTAATAAATTGATAGTTTCCTCCCTTATTTCTATATTTTTTTGGTGTCTTTCCATCCCTTGATTTTATTTTTAAGATGTGATTATATTTTCTTCTTTATATTTTAGAGTTATGAAAAAAATGGTATTTTTATCCCCTTCCTTTATCCAGTTTTCTATTGATTTTTTCTGCCAGTACAATTCTTATTTTAGGTGGAGTTATTCCAATTAATCTAATATTAATTTTTCAATTTTGAAAGGTTTTTACATTTAATCCTATGGATAAAACTTATTCATTTACTACTACCAACTTGGACTCAACTATGGATCTTTTGAAAGATATTTTTGAATTGTTCCTTGTTCCAATATTTAAGGCATTTCTTGATGTAATTTAATTATTTGGCCATTTTGAAAATAATTTGTGTGTGTGTGTGTGTGTGGGTGGGTGGCTAAGAGATCCATTTCTTCATGGATTATAAAACACTAGTTGGGAAATGCATTTCCCAACTAGTGTTTTATAATCCCATGCAAAAATGGATCTCTTAGACACATTAGCTCAAATTTTAATGGACATTTGTTGGGTGCACCATCTACTATAATTTTTATGTCCACAAAGGCAGGATATAAACCTAAAGAAAGGAGGATGAAACTTTCAAAAATCTAGGGTGGATAAATGAATAAGTGATCTAGTCTCTTTTCAATGTTGTTGAAACCAAGTCTTTTCTTTGTCCACGAAAAAATCCCATTTTTCAGCTAATTTATATCAACCAAATAGAGGACGCAAAAATATGAGATAGGGATATCCTTTGAATGCTACCTCATTTTATAAATTTTCTAGGATAACATTAAAATCCCCACCTAATGAGCACCTTTCACTTAGTTTGAGGGATAACATATGGGATAATCCCTCCTAGAAACATTTTTTGAGGACTAGGGAGTTAGGGCCATAAACATTAAAGGGAAATAAATAAACATATAAGGAAATTATCTTGAAAAGTTTTTAGTTTTCACCTAATTTTTAATATTAAATTGACATGGAAGTAGAATACCAAATAATCTCTAAGCCACCTAAAGTGCCTGTGTCTTATAAAAATATAGTTGTACAATGGTTCAACTCTTGTTCATTAGAGTCTTATCATAATCATTTTTTATTTTTGTCTCCTAAAGTATTAAAATATATGGGTTTGAAAATGGAATTAATCTATTGCCTCAATGAAATTAATTAGATGATTTGTGATAATGGAAGAGTATATCATATAATTAAGAGAAAATTAAGTAAATCTATAAAAAATAATTGACAAAAAGACAAGAATACTGGATAAATATGATTGAGTTGCTTCAATGAGGAAATATCCACAAAAATGTAATAAGATGATAAATCATAACATGATAATCAAAGACTAACCAATACCTCCTTTAACTACTCTAATTAGCCATGGTTATTCCTTAGGTTGAACCTATCAAGAAAATAGAGAAATGCAATAAGATAATATGAAATATTATGTAAGCCACAAGGTGGCCAAACATATCACTACAAACACTATAGGTTAAGGGCATAACATGCACTTCTCATTTAAAATAACATTGTCCTCAATGGTGAATCAACTATGGACATTACTACAAGAAAGCTTAATCTTCTCATGTTGTATCTCCATGATTCATATTTTTCTACTTGATCAAATACTCCTTAACCTCTCTTATTCTTAGCCTTTTAGTGTGTGTGTGAAGGATCTCCTCTAGTTTAAGAATGAATCTACCTTATTCATATATCTCTGGTTCTGACCACTTACCTTTTTTAGGAAAGATACATGAATAATAGGATGCATACAAGTGGATTGGGGTAGCTCCAACTTATATGCCACACTATTGATATTTTGTAGGATCTTATAAGGGCCATAATACTTTTGAGAAAGGTTTTTTATACTTTTTATATTACTTAATATACATATAATTAAATGGATAAAATAACAAAAATACCTAATTACCTATGTCGAAATTCCTCTTACTCAATATTGATCCACTTTTTTCTTCAATCAATTATGTGTGATTGACAAATTCTCTCTCAAACTAGTTGGCACCCCCATTTTATGTTGAATGTGGTATTAAATAGCTTAAAACTTGGTTTACACATTCAATGATGAAGTGATGGATAAGGGATGATAACCATTAATTTATAAAAATGGAAATATTTTTGAAAAAGTATGAAAGTAAGTGTTTACTAGTATTTTTCTAGTGGCAGCCAATGGACCCATTATTCCTATTTATCTTATTCAAAACAGTGGAGATACCATTCTAGGCATTTGTTGACCACCTCTATTTACCCATCATATTAAGGATGATATGATGATCTATGATCCAAATAATTATCCAAACATGAAAATAAATTAGTCTAAATATTACTAGTAAATATGGGATCATGATCACTTAAAATGGTCTTGGGAGTACCATGAAACTTTTAAATTATACTTAATATAATAGCTACTATACTGGATAAAAATTGTTTTGATAAGGAGAAAAGATGATAATATTTTTTTATCATGTCCACAATTACTATGATGACAATTTACCTTCAGAGCTCAAAAATCATGTAAGAAAATCCATGGAAACCTCTTCCCACCTCTAGTTAGGGATGGATAAAGGCTGTAGAAGACCTAGTGTCTTAATTACTTAACCCTTTTTCTTTTGACATATGATTCATTATGCCATAGGTTTTTATGTATCTCATTTGAGTACTTACCCAAAAACTACTTGCTTGATTCTATAATAGGTTTTCAAAAATATTGAGTGTCCCTTATTGGAGATGCAAGAACCTCCTGAAGGATCTTATATTTAAGTATATAATTCCTACATAGGTATAATCTATTTTTATACCATAATGGTTTCCATTTCCACTCAAATTTTTCATAACAACCAGAACCATGATGAAGATTTTAAATTATGTATCCATGTCATTCTCCCATTTGGATCTCACATATTCTAACCAATTTGCCTATTTAATGGTCATTGTGCATAACAATGCCTTAATTTATTCATCCCTCCTGGATAGTGAAATTTCTACAACATTCTCTTTTCCTTTATTATAAACTATTTCAAATTCATATACCAACATTTTATTCACTAATTTTTATTTTTATTATGATTAAAATCATTGCCAAAAAAAATTATAGACTATCATGATCAATCTTTACCTTAAAATGTCTACCCATTAGATAAGGTCTCCATTGCTTGACTACATGAAGAATAGACAATATCTCTTTCTCATATATTTGCTTGAGCCTATTTTTTCCCTTGAGTTGATGAATATAAAATTAGTTCTTCCTTCCTATATGATTACTTTCCCTATGCCATATCTATATGCATCACATTAAACAACAAATGTTTTGGAAAAATTAGGAGTAGTCAAACTAGATTGGTGTACTTAGCCTCTTTCAACTTATCAAATGCCTAGGTCTTTATTTCATTTTAATGGAAGGAGTCCTTCACTCACAAGGCTATGATTGGATTTGTTATGATTTTATAATTTGTTACAAAGTTTTAATAGTAACATGCTATCCCAAATAATATATGGAGCGTTTTAAGGGTCTTTGGCACTTTCCATTCCATCATATATTTGATCCTCTTATAGTTAACTTTGATTCTTTCATTTGAAACAATATGACCCAAATACTCCACCTATTAGATTCTAAAAGTACATTTAGAAAATTTTCCATAAAGCTAATGTTTTTATAAAATTAACAATACATATTTCACATGTTTCAAATGTTCTTCCCAAGTTGTGTTATATATTAGGAAGTTGTGAAAAAACACCAACCAAAATTCCTAAAAATGGGCCCAAAAATAATATTCATCAAACTCTAAAATGTAGATGATTCATTTGTGAGACCAAAATTAATAACCATAAATTCATAATGGCCTTCATGAGTTCTAAATATATTTTATGGATATCCTCATCTCTGATACAAATTTGATGATACCTAGAATGAAGATCTAGTTTGGTAAAATAAACAACACAATATAATTCATCCAAAAAATCATCAATGACTAGAATAGAGAACTTATATTTGATTATATACTTGTTGAGTTCTCTATAGTTTGGGCACACCATTCAAGTATCATTATTATTACACACCATGAACACTATAAAAATATTCAGTTGGGCTATGCCTAATAATTCCTACCTCTAGCATCTCTTGTGACATCTTTTAAATTTCACTCTTTTAGGCATATGAATAGTTGTATGGTCTGATGTTTGGTGGTTAACCACATAAAATAAATATTATGTCATGATCATGTTATCTTGTTGGTGGATAATCCTTTTAGCATGGTCTTAAAAATAATTGGGTGGTCATCAATAATCATCTATAAATTAAGATGTGTAAACACATTTATTGGTTGAACTTTTATGGAAAATAATCATGGTACAAAACATTCATCCCTTTTTAATAATATTTTTCATCTGATGTGAACTAACCAATTGTGGATATTTTTCCCATAATCCACATAGTTTAAATTTCATATGTTCAAAATGAAAGTGCATGAATAGTTCCTATAAATTCATCTCTATTGTACTTAAATTTTTGACCCATTGTACTCAAAACATAATGTCGTCCCCACCCATGGTAATAACAAACATAGGATAATATATCTTATATTATCCCATAACAAGCTTAATCATATGACATTTTCAATAATTGTTTATTGTGCCACCATCTACCATCATGACTTGAAATTTTAGAGTTAGGTAAATAAAATAGTGAAAATGAGTGCCAAATTAGTGTTGATGAAGGTGTGTTTACTTCTAGAGTTAATAAACATGTTCACCTTCTGTTTATTGAGTAAATCCATCACCTTGAGATTTTGATGAGTAATAGTACCCAAAATTACATGACAAGAAATAGTAATGTGGGAATATTTAGATTCTTCATCTATCTCATCCTCACTTTCACTTGAGGCCTCGTCATCTTCTTCATCTTCATCTTCATTGATGCCTTTAATTTATAAAAATTTATTTTCATCACATTTATGTCCTTATCTCCTCTTTGTTTCATAGCCAAAATATAACCCCTTTGCATGCTTCTCTTCAATTTTATGAGGGGTCAATATTGTAGGCTAAGGAAATGATTGTGCTATGGAATTACATTCACAAACATTCATGAAATACCTTTGTTTTACTATATTTTTTCCTCCACATTTATCACTAATGGTATGGATTAAAATATAGGCATTGGATTAAACATGTTAACCTCAAGTTGGATGTTATCCTTGAGCACATATAATAATAGGTTAGTCATGTTGTCCTCATAAATGTCATCAATAAGGATAGATTATAGAATTATTGAATATAATCATTCATATTCCATGTTTATCAACACCTTTATAATTGACTGAATTAGTTTTTTGAGATATTTTAATAATGCATTTTCAATTCCTTAGTAAAAATCAACCAATTACTAAGAATCCCCTTATTTTTATTTTGAGCACACAACCACCTATACCAAATGAAATGCTCAAGTTATAGATATAGAGATGCCATGACCGTATTTTGTGCACACGAGTTCTAATGTAGATCAAATAACTTTTCTATTTGATTGATCCAAGTGAGTGGATCCTTGCCATCAAACTTGTGCACTTTAATTTTTGGCATCATGATATTCAAATTGGTATTTGAGTTTTGATTGTTATGGATGGGAGAACCTAAATGGAGAGGTGGAGGATTATTTATCTATGGAATTTGAGATGTGATAATGGTTAATTTCCCACTAATATCTACCAACTAAGACTTCACATCATCTATGCCCCCTTTAATATCAATGATGTATACTAGTAACACACTAATATTATATTTCTTCATCATGCTTTTCATATCTAATTAAATTTGATAAACCATCACAAAAAACCCTAGATCTATAGTTTTAGACTCTATGTCATCCTTGTGATGCATTTTTCCTAGAGTGTCTTTCCATTTTTTATAACAATGAGTTTTTGGAATAGCCATGCATGAGCTTTGTGGTTAAGGTTTCAGGATTGAAAAAAAAGGGTATATGAGGATTATATTATTGTGATTATCTAATTGAGTTGATTCAAATGACTAATAATTTACACAAAAGTGTGAAAAAAAATCTATACTTTAAAAAAAAATTGAATAATATTATGGTGACAAAAAATTTAAATTCTTCCTACATCACAACTTACACCTTTTTAATCCTTCAGCTCTCAAGACAATAGTTTTTATTTATCCTAAAAAACTACAATGTAGAAACTTGCCTAAATATAATATATGATACCACTGTTAATGACATTACTTAGATTGTTTACAATAATGGAATAATATATCACATAATTAAGAGTAGAATAAGCATATCCACAACAATGATTAATGAAATAAAAAAAATACTTGATAAATATGACTAAACAACTTCAAGGGGGAAACATCCACAATAATGCAATAAGAACATAATTTTCAATATGATAACAAAATTCTAACCACTACCACTTATATATACTCTTCTTAGCCATTATTATTCTATAGGCCAACCCAACTATGAACATAGATAAATATGACAATATAATATAAAAGTTTATGTAATCCATAATTCAACCACGTGTATCCCTAGACTTGTTATAGGTTAAGGGTTTATCATCTCTATAAATAATAAAGAGAAAGAATCAAAATTCCAAAGATAAATTAATTACCTTATAAATTTAGTTTGTGCCTAGTTTTTAATCTTATATTGGCATTGTAGTAGAAGACCAAACAATTTATAACCCACCTTAAACTCCTATAATTAGTAAAAATATCCCCTTCCAATTGTTCCAACTCTTGTTCATTATAATAATAGCCTTGTTTCTTTTTATTTATGTCTCCTAAAGTATCAAAATGTGTGGGTTTGATGTTAGGAGTTTATGCTTAACAAGGCATCACTTGTTAGGGGAATTCAAGCCAAAAAAATTCTAGTATATTACCTTCATTATTCAATATAGGGAAATTCAATCCCATAATTCTCATAACCAAATAAATATTTCAATGTGTTTAGCTTATTTGTAGATACTTCCACCTCTACTTTTTATTTTACATATTTATTTCCTCTCTTACAATTTTTGCCACAATTTGGTTGTGAAGGTTTGCATTTTTTTTGTGACATCATGAGAATTAGTTGGAGTTAATTTCTTCATCAAAGATAAATCCTAACAAGGCATCATTTTATAGGTAAATTCAATCCCTAAACATTATAGGATATTACCTTCATTGTTCAAGATAGGGAGATTCCATCCCCTACTTCTCATAACCAAATAAATATTTCAATGTGTTTAGCTTACTTATAGATACTTCCACCTCCAATTTTGATTTTACATATTTCCTTCATCTCTTACAATTTTTGCCACAATTTGGTTGTGAAATTTTGCATTTTTTTTTTAACATGATAATTTAGTTGGAGTTAATTTCTTCATCAAATTCATTCTCTTTGTTAGATAATATGGCTAATTATTTTTATGTTTTCCCTGAATCATCTTTATTTGTCTCTCTTTATTAAGATTTAGTGTTCAGGTTGAGTATTGTATTTTATTTTAGAATTTTTATATTCTTTTGAAATTATTATATAATAATCTCACAACCATTGTGCATTTATTTTCAAGAGAGTGGTTCTCCTAATCTACCTTTCTATTATGGCTTCAGTTTTTACGACATTTAGGCCTTGAATGCTAATATATTTAATATAGTTCATGACTTCCTTATTCTTCCAATCACTCTTTTATAATAAATTTAGCTAGGCTGGGCCTAGTTTGGCTTTCCATATTTGTTTGAAACTCTTGATTTGAGTAGGGGGTGATGTAAACTAACATTATTTATACATATAACCTACCTTTCATAAATTTTAGCATATGAATGGTATTTTTCCAAATCAATATTTTACATCCAAACCTTACCTTGAATATTGATAATAATATTTTCAAGTACCCCATTATCTACATACACAAAAAAACAAGTTCTTGCATAGGAAGTTGGAATTACCTTTTTGTGATTAGGTCAATCTAAATGAATTACTTAGTAATTTACCTATTTTCATTAGGAAATCCTCTCCCCAGTAATCAACATGAAATCCATACAAAAGGATCTAAATATGGAATTTACCTTTCTTTGAATATTGGGTGTAAAAATTAAGACTCCAATGTTGAATCCATAATATGGTTACATCCATTAACCACAGTCATTTTCATAATTTACACTTTTTCATTTTTCTAGGGGAAAATGGGTAGAATAAACCCTTTCATCATAAACTTAATATCAAATTTCTATGTTACTTTGATCCATTGTTTCACTACTAAAATTACCAACAATTTCTTCAAAAATCTCCCAATAAATTCATCCTTCCATACCAATTCCTTTGGATGAGAAAGTTTAAAATCATATCATACTTAAGGTTTACCTTTACCAAAGATCCATCCATCATCTCTATATCCTTTTATATTTTTTCCCTAAAATAATTTTATTCACCACAACATTGATCTCCTCACCCATATATAATGATGAAGGGAGATTAAGTTCAAGTGGTGTTTTGTCTTCATCCAATTCCATCTACACAGGAAAGGCATTATAATTAAGGAAATCCTCTAAATCTAATTTGATCCATTCACATTCTTCTAAGGCATACCATGATCCATACATGTCATATTGAATGTTTTGATTGAGGTCTCTCTTGGAGTATCATGTACTACTTGGATGTGAGATTCAAATCCTTGATCTTTATTGTAGCTCCTACCTCTACTCCCTTGATCATGCCAACACCATTTAGATGATAAATATTATTGCTTCATCAACTCTCAAATAAATTATTGATATCACAAAAAACATTTTAATTTTTATCTTACATTATATGTGTTATATACATGATTTGATGACATGCATTACTATGATATATTATTCATGTTTTGACATGATCCTACATGATTACATTCTCATATATGATAATATATAGTTAACTCTTCTTTTGATATACTGACTTACACGCTATATCCCTCACCTCCAAAAGAGGCATATTAGTTGGATTTTCATAGAGACACAAGCCTCCATGAATATTAGAATAAAATTTTAGAATATATTACATATTTCAAAGATTCAAAGTGGTTCAGATATTAGATTGGTTTATATATGTGATAAATATTTTATTATAATATTTTCTAATAATTTAATTAAATGTTGAATAAATAATAAAAAAAGAACAATGTTACCTTGAAATGATCACAAACCACAAAGTTGAGGTAAATATGACAAATAGAGAAACTAAACACATTGAGGAAAAATTGTATACTAGTATTGAAAGCTTGAAACAAAATTCTCCAATTATAATAACATGAAGAAGCTAGGAAAAGAATGGTCTTAGGCCAAGATAGAAATACAAATACCAAATCAAGACTATATCAACAAGATTTTGTTAAAAGTGTATCAAGTATAGTAGAAAGGGATAGGGCAGGTCTTTATAAAGAGTTAAGAGAGAAAATGGGTTACAAGTGCAAGCTATAGTATGTGTGTCATGTGTCTGTAATCCTCTTATAAGTGGGGAGGATGTGTGTGCCATATGGGAGAGATGAATTACATATAATTAAATCCAAGTCTAAAAAATAGATTAGAGAGGTGAGTGACACCTCAAAAGACTAGAATAAATTACATTTATAAATAAAATAAAATCACATGCACATAAGACTTAGGATATGCTTATAAACTTATAAGAAGGACCCAAATTAAGGTTAATTATCTAACACTCTCCCTTAAAATTAAGTTGGGGTTAAAAAAGTGGAGAAATATTTTACAAAGAAGAAGGGAGTTGAAATTACAATGATCTCCCCCTTAATAAAAACTTCCTTCAAGAGGAATTACTAAAGTGTAAATAATAAAGAAGAAGAAAAGTCACTATGAAAAGTCACAAAGATGAAAGTACGATCACCAAGAATCTCCAAGAATCCTCTTTGGACAAGGTGTTCAATCTACTGTGGAACAAAGTCTAACCAAAAGGAGTAATGATCTAAAAAACCTGAAAGATAAACAAGTTAACACTAATCTTTCAAGTTAAATAACTAGTATACCAAAAATACAATCTATATACATAATTTAATAAAAGTAGATGTAAAATAATTACGATTGAGGCAAAGATAACTTCCATCACAATGTGTCATATCTTACCTGAAAATAAGTTAGTTAACAAAATCAAATCATATATCCTATGGAATAAAAATCAAGGAATGGAATAAAAGAGATTTAGTTAATCAAAATTAAGATAAATATGATGTGTCACAATAAAATATATACATCAAGAAGCAATCAAAGAAGTATCACATAAATATACATCAAAATCTTTAGAATATCCAAAAGTTTTAGGAATCTAAATAGTTTTATCCTTAGAGGTAAGATATTTAGTTGTTCTCCAACAATATAAAGTGTCATTATTAGATTTATCACAAAATTTACATAGATGTAATTTCTAACATTTATATATATGATGGCCATGTTTTATACAATGTGCACAAGGTTTATCATTTTTAACTAAAGAGTGTGCATTCCAAACATTATAATCAAAATAAGTTACTTTATAAGTCTTTTAATGTAGAGGACAACATGATTCCAAATTTTCATTAGAAGTATTTAAAGTTTTATATCCAAAACTTATATAATTTGTATTAAAGTTAAGGAAAATATTTTCAAGAAGATCATCTTCACACTTACCAAGGCCACCACCTAAATAACCTATATTTTACATGATTTTTAAGCCAGTGTTGATAGAAAAAGCATTCAAATAAGTTTTAGGTGTATGAGAAGCACAATGAGTTTTATTAATATTAGAGTTATTATCATATGCAAAAAATATAAATTTATAATTTAGAGCATCAAAAGAATATTGCATATTGTTATGAAAAGCATTTTTAAGTGCATTAATAAAATTATACAAAGTAGTAATAACATCATTTTGACACACTATTTATTTCTTAAGAATAACTATTTCATCCTTTTTAAAGGAAATAATTTGCATATTGTGCTTAAAATGGCCAACTTAAGAGCCATGAGAATAAATGACACAAATTGCATTAGTGTTGAAAAAAATCAATGACGAAACATGAATTAATCAATAATGCATTTAAAAAAATTCATCTTAACAAAAAAAATTGAAGATTGAAAGTGTTTGTCTTCTAAATCAATTAACTTATAATCCACACCTAATACTTAAAGAGATTAAAATAAAATAAAGGCTAATTAGTTTTAATGAAAATAAGAGTTTATGAAATAAACTACAAAATGAAATTCATTCAACCATTTATAAGAGCCAAAAAAATAGCACCACTAAATGCTTTAAATAAGGCACTTAACTAAAGAGAGTTATAAGAATGTTTAATTTGAAAAACATTAATTAAAATTTCAAAGCATTTAAAAGAAATAAATTTAAGTGCAACAAATCCAAGATTCCTCCAAAAAAACCTTGTACAACACTCAAGATCAATGTTAAAAGGACTATAGATCTAATATCATATTAGAATATTTATCAAGAATCAAATTAAACATTAAATAAGTAATAAATAATAATAAATAATTCTACCTTAAAATGAGCAAAGACCACAAAGTTGAGGTAGATATGACAAGTGGGGATCTGAATGTATCAGAGAAAAACCTCACACTAGTATTGAAAGCTTGCAACAGGGATATCCAATTACAATATCATGATGAAGCTAGGAGAATAATGGCCTTAGTATAAGAGAGCAATAAGAATGTCAAAGCAAGACTATATCAACAAGAGTGTGATGAGAGTGTATCAAGTGTATTATAAAGGGATAGGGGAGCTCTTTATAAAGAGATAATAGAGAAGATAAGTTATAATCACAAACTCCAACATGTGTGCCATGTGTTTCTAATCATCTTACAAATGATGAGTATATATGTGCCATATTTGGGAAGATGAGTTACATTAAAGTAACTTCAAATATAACAATTAGATTTAAGATATGAGTGACACCTCAAAAATCTATAATAAAGTACATTTATAAATATAATAAATGCACACACATATAAGACTTAGGATAAACCTATAAACCTATAGAAAGGACCTAAAATAAGGTTAATTTTTCAACATATTTACACTGTGGTATATATTATAATGTCATATGGCATGCACATACACTCAATTCATAGAGACATGAGTTAAAAAATATAAATTTAGATATACTTGAGTGCATATGCCATGCAAGTGCACATGGTTTGCATGAACAAACATTCTATATTTTCACATATAAATACATTTGAGATCAACGTTATTATATTTAACATATATATGAAAATAATTTTATCTTAGTTTGTTTAGGTTCAATGGCACTCAAAATCCATGGAATTACTCATAGTGAACTATTTTTTTGGTTCACACCTTTCCATCTTGAATTTAAAGATCAAAACTAGATTATTTATTTGAGTTAGTGTAGTTAAGATTCAATGATGCTCAACTGTCTTAGCACTATTCTATTATGCCTAATTTTCACACACCCCTAAATTTATGAAATTAATACTCATATCTTCCATAGAGATGACCCAGTCATAAAGTTTAAAACTGTGTCGGGGACCTAGTCAATTAGTACTATGTTGAAATACATATTTTCAATTAAATAAGTTGATGATGATTAGTTTATGAATTTGTATTTATATCTTAAGTGGTTTATAAAAGCATAAATAGATTACTAAATAAAAATTTGCATATGTATGTATCATTCTTGAGGTATTTGTGATCAATCATAGCTTTCAATTGATAGTTTAAGCAATTTGTATTGACTAATTTGGTATATTCATTTTGAATGGCAATGTCTAACATGGTTTCATCCAGATGGAAAGATATAATTACTAGTTATAATGGTTTTATAGCTAATTCAATTTCAATTTCAAGTATATAGATGGATTTTTCATGATTGCTAAAGTTTGAGAAGTAATACATCTTATGGTTTATCAAATCAAATACATCATTTGATTTATCTGAAAGTTAGACTATGAAATTTATATGGATTTATTAGTATGTTTCATCTAGAGTTTAGTTGCAAATACAATTGACATGATTTTAGATTGTTCTAATATTTGAATCCTAAGTTATTTCCTAAGGATATTAAAACATCCTAAGGGGTTATAAGTTTTGATCCTAAATGCTTTATTATGCAAAAAGTCTTAATTCAAATATTATCTATTCTAAGTTCTAATCAGGGACCCTAATGGTCATTCGAGGCTTATTAATTTCAAATAAATATTTGATAAACTCATTTGGTTGGCAAGTTGAGTTCACAAGGTGAGTTGGTAGCCTCAAGCTACATGAATGTTGTAATGGCAAGTTGGCAGATTTCATGGAATATTAGTTAGCAAGGTAAGTTAATACAAAGTGTGGTAGATGCTTTGAGATTGAATGGTAGTTTAAGGCATTAAATGAAATGGGTACATGCCTTAAATATATCAAACTAGTAAGCTTATTAACAAGTAAATTGGTTATTACTAAGTTTGATGGAATCACTAAGATGGTTGGTAGAATGCTAAATACTAGTCTTAATTTAATAAACCAATGGTAAACATGCATGTAGGCACGAGTAGTTAATTCATAGGACCTAGATTTAAATAACATTATTTTAATTATTTTGGACATTCTATAAAGCTTTCTTACCAAAATGGCAATCTGCTAGATTGGAATTTGTAGTTACAAATATAATTTGTGAGAGGAAAGTAGAAAGTAAATACATTCAGGTATGCCAATAACAAAGTGATTAAATTTTAGAAAGAAGAATAAGTTATTTTGATTGATTTTCTAGTTGCATGGAGAGAAATATGGTTTTTAGTCTTCATGTTTTGATAAGTTTCTTATTTGTCTATTTAAACCACTGCATGTATGGAAGATCATGGAGTTTTTAGTGGTTTGTATATTATTTATTTGCATAGATATCGATGAGAAATGGATTCAATTTTTGTTATATAATTATTTATCATGATGGATGATGAGATAAAAAATATGTTTCTGGCAGATTAGTTTAAGTATAGTTTTGTTTTGAAATAATAATAGAGATTGGCTTACTTGAATGTGTATACTAGTTCTATTATTTTTTTGGTTGATAGTAAAATGGTGCTTTGATCATATTAGTTATAGTTTGAAAACAATATATTTACAGTTTTGTGCACACTTAGGGTTTTATGTAAAAGCAAACTTTGTTTGTCTATTTTCATGAATATTTGGAAAGGTTCAAATAAGTTTATGATCTATCATAAAGAAATGATATAAAAAAATAATGTTCAAACATGCAAATATATTATTTAGACATAACTTTGCTATTTTGAAAGTACAGTATCATGCATACATGGGTTTTGAAGGGAAAGTCTACATGTTTATATCATGGAAATATAGTATGTTAAACTGAGTTTGAAAGGATACTGAAAGCTTGTCTAGATTTGCACATCTTGGTTTTAGGTTTTTTGATGGCTTTGTTATAATGATATGATGGTGTTTCATCATATTGAAACCATAAGTTTTTTCATGTTTAGGGTTTCATAAATGATGAAATACTATAAATTTTGATGTATTCAATTTTTTTTCTAACTATAATCTGATGGAATGTTTTGGAAATATTTTCATGGAAAGTTTTAATTTGCATGTATTTTATCAACATAAAATTATATGTTTTGGATTTTGTTCAAAATTGTGAATATGAAAGAATAATAATGAAAGTGTTGATATTTTTTATGAAAATTTAAAATGAGTTGTTTCTCAGTTTCAAAATAATGTTTTAGATGGAGATAATGGTTTGTTGTGGTATTCTGGTTACATTTCATATATTACAGTGGTTTCAAAGTGATTAAAAATTTGATGTTGGGAATGGATTTCTCATGAAAATATGAATATAATATTTTGATTAAGACATTGATTGACATAATGAAATATTATGACATCTGTAATTTTTTGTGTTATTTCAAAAGCATGAATATATAGAATAATAAGAGATGGTTATAGTTTTAGGAAAACTATAATATTGACTTAAATTCAAAATTTGTATTTCGATGCTTAGTCTTTATTAGTTCTGAGTAAGTTATATGGATTATAGTTTGAATAATACATGTCATGAATGGTCTTTGTAAGGCATTTTCTTTCAGTGATGATTGAATGGTTTAGTTTTGGAAATCTATGCAAGTTTTATTTTGATAAAGAGATATATTCACATTGTGAATACATAATTCATAAAAATATGGTAGAATATTGTGAAAATAAGATTATGAAGATATAATTTTATTTTTTGAGTTTTAGTTGGTTTTTAATGATATTTTGATGCAATCAAAATGGAATATTATGATGATAGTTGATATAGTTACAATAATCTAGTTTTTATTTTAGTCAATAGATAGTGCAAAGATTATTTGCTAATAATGGATTATTTAAGTGATGAAGTGTTTGATATATAGAAATACATTTTGGTTTCATATTGGATATATACATGCTGATATTTTTTAGTCATATAATAATCAAGATTTGAATATATTTTATTATATACATGATGTCAATCTAGGATCAACCTAGTTCAAATAGAGATAATGATATCAGAGGTTAGAGAGGGAATAAAATTTTAGAAAATGTTAATTAGGAAGTACCCAATAAATAACTCTCAAGGGGTTTTAGGGCTAGAATATTTGGCCTTACGTATGTTAGTAGGGGATCCAGGATGTCAATCCACTTTGATTCCATCGACCCCAAGATCTTAAATGTTTTGAACAACTTACATTTTAACCCTAAAAACCATATGGGTAATAGAGAATTTCATGACCATATATTTTGTACCAAGTCTCATTCCCATAGCAGTTCCTCTCACCACTTGTAGAATAACCCAGATCACCTTCATATTTAGTCACCTAGAGAGAATCCAACATGTTAATGATCCACACCATGTTGATGAAACCACTCAGATAAACAATAAAATAACCCATGATAATAATTTTATCAATCTTTCCCTACCTTATTTTTTTTATGAGCCCTCACAATATTAGAGAGATCATATTTTATGATTCAAAAAATTAAGTTTGAAGGAACTACTTGTAGGTTGTAAGAAATGTAGTCTTGAAATTCATCCAACTACATCAGACAAATGGTCAAATAATTAGAATGACATGAAACTCTAGTTGAGATCAGATTTGTGAAGAATATTAAATTGGAGGTTGATGATAATACAAGTGAGTCAATAACTAAGCTAGTTTGGTTTCCTAGTTGAGATAGAATACAATAAGTGTGTGAAAGAGTAAAGAAAATTAGTTATTAAGGTTATATCTAATTCTGATGACTATTGGATGTCCGTAGGATAAATTTTCATTTCAAATTTGATCTTTAAGTTGTCAAAACTTAAGTACTTTTAGATTTGATACTTTGATTTTCAGATTTTGATATTTTGATTGGATGTTTTGAAAGCACAATAGACTTTAAAATATTGATATATATAATATGCCTAAGAAATTATTAGAAATATTTATTATAGTATTAATAAAAGAAGAATTTCATTAATCTTTGATTTATCTAATTATTTATTAGACTGTGTATTTTTTATTATTATTAATTGACTTAAGGGTCCCCACCTATTAGGAATTACCTAGTCTATATTCAAATTTTGATCCCTTAAATAATTTTTTAAGTTTTAATTAATCTTAACTAATAACTTTCTATATTAATTAACTTTTAAAAATTCAATTAGCTAAGTTAAACTAGTAACTAACTAATGTTAGTTACAACTTCTTTTTCCAACCAAATTTAAAGCATAAAAGGAGATCAAGGATTCATTTGAAGAGGAGAAAAAACATAAGTATTAAAGACTTATATATTATAAATTAATCATCTCTCTCTCTCTCTCTCTCTCTCTCTCTCTCTCTCTCTCTCTCTCTCTCTCTCTCTCTCTCTCTCTCTCTCTCTCTCTCTCTCTCTCTCATATAAATTTTTTGTGAGATAGCATGAATTTTGTAGATAGTTTAATAAAATACTAAGGCAATGCAGGTATATCCAATTTTATATTATCATTTATAATAGATTATCTAAAGTTTGTCAAGTTTAACATCTTTTGATTAATTCTCTTTGAAATATAATGTGCAAAATACAAGTATTCAACCCAAATAATGATGATTTTTTTTGTTTGTGACATTTCATTGATCTGTTTAATTGTAAAATCTGCCTCTCAAGATATTTTGTAAAGAAAGATGTTGGTTTCTCAAATAAAATTGGTCTATTTTTCTAAGAAAAATCTCTATTGAGAATCACATGTTTTATTTATATCATAATTTATTTTGACTTTGACTTTAACTTAGTTTAGTCTGATTTAGATTAATCTTAAATTAATCTAATTTCTTTTTTGTTTCTTTTAGTTTTAGTATATTTTACTTTTTATTTGCTTGTTATTTATTTCTATGTTTCTTTAATTAGGTTTCTTATATTAGTTTACATTATTTTAAATTTTAGAGTTAGATTAATTTAGTTTATTAGGCTTAGTTAGATTAATTTATTTTCTTTTAGTTTGTTGGTTGTTGTTTGTTTATATCTCTTGTATGTTGAGTTCTAATTTATGCTTGCTTCATAGAAAATATGTTCATCTTTGATTTATCTTAATTATGTATTATTTCAATTCTTTTAATTTATTATCTTGGTTTTATTTGGAAGTTATTACATCAGAAGCAAGATATTACTTTGAATATATTATATTATTAAATCAAATTTTTTTCCTTCAAGATATTATCTATTTCATATGCCTTCCTTGTTAGATAGGATAGTGTAGTCATATAAAAATGTAAAATTAGTAAATTGAGTGTGTCTAATAACACCCAACCCATAGGTCCCTCTTGCTTGCTCTCATGACCCTCTTAGGCTTATTTTTACTTATTTCTAGTCATTTATAGCCTTTCAAACCTCATCCTACTGAGCTAGGACCCTCATGAGCTAGGACCCTCTTTTCATGACCAATCCATCCCCATAAGTCTCATATCCGTAGGATAATAGTGCCACACTAGGAAAATAGCACCAATTCCACTCCTATCCACTTTTGACACTATTGTCCAAGCTCATTTTTGGCCCCAATGATCAATTCCTTCTAGTTTTTCGTCCTTATCCTTGTCAACGTAATGTAAAAAAATTCAATCCATGACCAATATATACCTATAAAATCCCATTCAAAGATAATTTTGAAAGGGTTGATAAATATTATCAAGCAAGCAAGAATACAAGTGAAACCACTCAAGCAATCTTCCCTATTCTCTGCATACAACCATTCAATATAGTCCTAAGCACATCTAAATCTTTGCATCAGTCCCTAGCCATCCTCAAGAACATTTAGTCTATAATTTCTTGCATTCTCATATCAAAATTATCTATCACTTTCAAAGGGATAACTACATATGGCTTAATCCCTCTTCAAAGTATTGGTATGTAGGTAGCATACCCACACATGGGGTGTGAAGCACGTCAAGTGCATCTTACACACACAAACCCCTTTTTATATTTGTTAAAGTTTTGTTTAAGTATTTTAAAGGCATATAAATGAATAAAATCAACTCTACATGGATAATTATTGACAATGAAACTTTGCATATTTATAGATAGGGTCACATAGACCTATCGAGCAAAACCTAGAAAGCTCAGATCCTCAAGACAACAACATGAAACAAGGACTAAAACATGGGTGCCACTCCTATCCACCTTTGATTCTCCCATCTAGTCAGAAAAAAAAATTCAAAATCTTGTTTTTGATAGTGTTCTAGACTCACATAGTGAATGTCAGATCCTGTCTCAATCAGATCAACATAGTTTAAGCTAAGTCTTATTTTCTCCCTCTTATTACTATTTTTAGAAAAGATATAATTAAAAATAAATTTCATAAATTGTAGATTATTTATTTCACATTATTTATTTATTTATAAATCTAGACCCTTTAACTAAATTAGGAATAAAACCCCAATATTCTCAAAATTGTTCAATCATTTGGTGAACTCGACTTACTTTATTTGCGCATAAAAACCCTAGAAACACTAGGGTAATTTTCATACTAATTTTTCTTATACTTTTTTGATTTTTTACCTACATAATAAAATAATAAATTATCATTAAATTTTAAAATTTCATAGTAATTTTTAAATAATTTTGTTTCAAACCTTAGTTTCCCATACTAGGTCCTTGTATTTTTCTAATCATTTTCTAATTTTTTTTACTTGCATATTTAAATTAGAAAATATATTAAAAATTTAATAGTAATATTCAAAAACATTTATCTTTCAAAAACTTAGTTGCACATACTAGGTCCTATTCAATCAAGCATTTCTCAATAATTTTTTGAAATTTTAGTTGCATATTTAAATTAGAAATCCACTTTCATTTTCAAAATTCCATAGGATTTTTTAAAAATATCATTTTTCAAACCCTAGTTGCATACACTAGATCCTACTACTTTTGAGATATCACCTTACATTCTAAAATCAGATTTCAAAAATGGATCTCACTTATTTGCAATTTTTTCTTACATTTATATCAAATAATAAGGAGACCATACATGGTCCTATCATGTACATGAATGATGAAGTTTACCATATGTTAATGCAAAGTTTAATTCTTTCCCTTTCATGCTTAATTTTTATAAGGGATGATATTACAAAATATATTGCTAAACATGCAAAAGATTTCAATATTTCTTTTGCATACTCTCTCTCTCTCTCTCTCTCTCTCTCTCTCTCTCTCTCATGTAGAATAATTTCCAACTCTATTTTGCTAAACATGTTATAAATATTATGTTACAAGTCAAAGATCTTTATGCATTAATACACAATTCCATGTTCTTTACCCTTTGCTTTCTATCTCTCATATGGAAAAAAAGTCAAGTTTATCTTGACACACATATTAGACATATCATAGCACATGTAAAATCTCTTTATGCAATAGTGCACAATTTCATGCTCTTTATCCCTTGTTTGCTTTCTCATGTGGAATATTCTTTATAATCATATTGTTATACAATTTATAACTCCAATTACATGAATTTCATCTCATATACATGGTTTCACATGGTGTTTACATAATCTAATTACCACTTGTCAAGTTTCATTGTCATATCTTATGCACAGGAAAGAAATTCCTTCTCATCCTCTCCCCTAAAAAAAGTGATAGCTAATTTACCTCTAACTAGGTCCATGTTATCATCCCTATAAAATTTGAGACAACATGTAATATTATTCCTAATGTATACATTCAATCTATAGCTTCTTTAAACCATCTTCAATATATGTGCTTACATGTTCAATTAGAAGCAACTAGGGTTTGCACTTATAAGACTCTAAGGGATCAAATCACTAGTATGAGCAAGTTAATTTCAATTTTAAAAATGTAGAATCAATTATTACATTACAAGATCATAATATTAAAAAAACAAATTATAATTAAAAAGTATCAAAGGCACCCTTGTGACAATCATATATATGCACATTCATCTAGTCAATTGGTTACAAGCAATGTTACATATCAAAACAAGAAATCACAATAAAGTATTTCTACAACTAGTGATTCAGAAGGCATTCAAATATCAAATAAGATTTCAAGTGAGGTACTAAAGGAAATGATTAAATATAACTTGATCAAACTACCTTCTCTACATCCAGTGAGAAGATCCATATATTATTGTGCATTTCATAGAATGCATGGGTATCACATAGATTCATGTTTGGTATTGAATAAAAATATATACAATAGATAATTGCTAATGAAGACCCTATACAAGATAAATCAGTCAAGCAATCCATGGTGACATAGGAACACATTTATAATGGGTCAAATTCAAAAATAATACAAAAGTGGTTACCAAATCATAACTCAAAACAAAAAAAAGATCAAAAATCAAAATTAGAGCAATAATTACTACCAAAAACATAGGTAAATCATGAAAAATATGCAAATATACCTCTCCAAAATGAGGCTCAACTTTCAAATTAGTATGGGTTTGGTTAAAAATGTCTACAACAATTTGATTATTAAGGTCAAGAGTTGGGAAAGCAAGCTCAAGGCATCAATACTATTCTAGAAATTGATAATGTTTGTCACCAAGGTTTGGGATTTATTTAACTCCTAAGGTAAATCATTCACAAAAATAATTTATCAAAGGAAAAGATCCAACTACAAAAAAGCAAACACTAGCATTCTATTGGCTCAAAATCAATATGATAATGATGAGTGGAACAATACAGACTATTATGATTTTCAAGATACCAACAATGAATATGAATATTTAGATTTATATTCATAGCCATTCCCTCATGTTTCACAATCATACATGATCCCTTTTTTTGATAAAGGACACCATGATAGGGAGTCTCACATGAGACTCATCAGTTGGTATCATTTATTCTTCATATTAATCGTACATAATTTTTATTTGATTGATTGTACATAACATATTTCAATAATATAAAAAATAATACAAATATATCAAAATATTCAAATATGTCAAAAAATCCAAAAACAATACAAACTTTCAAAATTCAAAAACATTCAAATAATTCAAAAATACCAAAAATATTTCAATTATATGCATCATCCATACTTTAAATTTCTACTATCATGCTAGACTTACATTTTATGTTTTATGTTATTTTTTGTCAATCTATATACATTACCATGCTTTACTTGATCTCCTTTGAGTGTGTGCAGTGACATACAAATCCCTGATTGCTTCACTCTACCCATTAAGAGGGCATCCTACTTATACATTCGAAACACACATTGATATACATACCTACTAGGGGCATTTTATACATGACTACACCATCCAAGTTATGTCATTCTTACACTATACACTCTAGTTATCATGCTGATTTACATTATTTACTAGCTAACATAGATTACTCTATCAACAGTCACTAGTATATTACACTAACATGTCTTACATACTTTCACTTCTTGCTTTGATTAGTTATATGTGATTGAATTTTTAGTTTTACATGATTTCCTTATTTGTTTTGCATTAAATTGATGTGATTGCATTTCTCAATTCCTATTTGTCTCTTGTATGTACCTTAGGGCATTTGCCAATGTCCTTTAATTCTATTCATGTGTGTGCCTTTGGACATTTGCCAATGTCCCTTGCTTAGACTCTTTTATGTTATTATGGATTTCATGCTCACTTTCTTGTTTCAATTGTATGTGTATGTGGCATTGGAACATGCCTTGTATGCTTGTTTTCCAATTTTGAGTAACATGTGCCCATGTCTCTTGTTTGCTTGGCCCCTTGGCCACTCTTGTATGCTTCTTTATTTTTTCCTTATGTGTTTTTTGCTTATTTTATTTTCATTGTTTGCTATGCCATGATCCATATAATGCGTTATTCATGTTTTCTTGGATGCCATGATGGACATCATGCTCCCTCCCTCCAACTAACAACTAACAACTAGCAACTAACAAATAAAAACTAAAAACTAACCATAATTTAAATTCTAGTTAAATACATTACACATGATATTACATTATTACATCTATCTATACATACCCCTATTGATCTAACAATCTCTCATTACAAACCATGTTATATCTTGAGATATCTTGTCAATTATCATTGTTATATCATATATTTTATAGCATAACACACTTGTAGGACTCTTTATCTTGAGGGAAGTCATTTCAGGGTCTCTATTCCTACCCTTATAAGAGGGGATAATAAATAGGGGTTTTTTCATAGAGATTAGAGCTCCTATCAACTAAAAAATTTAGTTTTAGAACACTCAAAACATCAACTAGACATCAAACTAGTCAAGATAGACTAGGTAGATAGTCAAGAATCTAGAATAATCATTAGATTTGACTTAGGAAAATAGCATCAAGATTAGATTACATTGTTAGTGTTGCTACTATACATTTCTAGTGCTCCTATCTAAATAGCATAAAAACCAAAAATTTTAGTAGGCAAAAAAGTAGGTTTAACTATAGATTTGCACAGCCAGATTAGTTCAGAATTAGTAGTTTTAGTACACATTTTTCTCAAAGAATATAAATATAGGGGGAATCAAGATTGGTATGATTGATCTCACTTCTAATTTTATATACGATAGTTGGTATAACTTCTAGATCAGAATCCATGTTCTAAACATCAGTGATTGGGGGTAATGTACATAGCCTATTTATTTTTTTCCTTCCTAGTTTAACATTGTCTAGACATTCTCAATAATTGCATGCCTTATTCCATCTATAGGTGTTTGACATCATTTTGGAGTGGATTTCATAGAATACTACCCTCCACATTTCTAAGTTTTTGAATTCTTGAGTGGATTTCACATAAGCTAGATTCCTAGTTTTGAAGTTGCTTTCATATAAATCTAATCTCCATCTTTCAAAGTGCCAAGAGTGGCCTAGTTTCTAGCATATATTTAGTTATCCACACCAATATTTTCAGATCATAGTACATTCATAAGCTTCAAGATTTATCTCATATGACATACATTTCATACTCGCATCAGTTCATAGCTTCACTTCATGGGGCAATGATGGATCCAAAGGTCTAGCTAACCTTTGTATTCTTGAGCCACCTATTCATAGGGATTAGACATAGTCCAAACATTTTTCAACACATACATGACTACTTAGCTTCACTTAGTGGGTGATGATAGAGCCAAAGGGCCATCATTTGCATTCTTGAGCCACTCTCAGGGAATTGACCACTCAACTCCATTCACAATATTACTCTTGGTACAACACCTTCCAGCATTACTTGACATAATCCAACATTAATCAACATCACAATAGGTTTTGTATTAGTTCATGTACCTAGTGAGGTATATTATTTCCTTTATATTTCTCTCTCCTACCTAGATTTTGTATGTTATTATTTTAGATATAGCAGATCTAGTAAGAAATAATCTACTCTTTGTTTTCACTTTTAGATTTACACTTCACAATGTTCTCTCTCTATGCACACCCAATATCGCATAGCTTCATGGGCTTCACCCTTACAGGTAAGTTTAGGTATGCTTTCTATTTTCACTTTATCCTAATATTTTGCTTTGTTACATCACTAGAATAAATGAGGGGTAAATGTAATCATATAAAAATACAAAATTTATAACTTGAGTGTGGATAATGACACCCAATTGATAGGTCCCTCTTGCTTGCTCTCATGACCCTCTTAGGCTTGTTTTTACTAATTCCCAATAATTTGTAGCCTTTTGAACTTGATCCTAGCTGATCTAAGACCCTATTTTATGACCAATCCATCCCCCAAAGTCCCATATCCTCAAGAAAATATCACCATACTAGGATAATAATACCAATACCACTCTTATCTACTTTCAGTACTATTGTCCAAGCTCATTTCTGGCCCCAACAGTCAATTTTTTTAATTTTCCATTCTTATCTTTGTCAGCCTAACATGAAAAAATTCAATCCATGACCAATAGATCCTTATTAAATCCTATTCAAAGATCATTTGGAAAGGGTTAACAAATATTATCAAGCAAATAAGAATACAAGTGAAACCACTCAGGAAATATTCTCTATTCTGTACATACAGCCATCCAATATAGTCCTAAGCACATATAAATCTTTGCGTCAGTCACTATCCATCCTCAAACACATCCATTATATTATTTCTTACATTCTTATATCAAAATTTCACCAAGCACTTTCAAAGGGAGAGCTACATATAACTTGATCATTTTTTGGAGTATTGATATGTAGGCAACATGCCCACATATAGGGTGTAAAGCATGTCTAGTGCATCGTACACACAATAACCCCTTTTATCTATTTGTTAAATTTGTGTTTTATCATATTAAAGACATATAAAAAAAAAAGAAAATTAACTATATAGGAAGCATTGCTGATAGCAAAACTTTACAAATTCATAGAAATAGTCACATAGACCTACTGAGGAAAATCCAGAAAGCTTAGATCCTTAGGATAATAACACTAGACAAAGACTAAAATATTGGTGCCACTCCTATCCACCTTTGATGATTCTATCCAATCAAAAATTTAAATTTATAATCCTATTTATGACAGTGTCCTAGATGTGTAGAGTGAATATGAGACCCTATCTTAGTTGGATCAACCTAATTTAAGGTAAGTCTTATTTTCTCCCTCTTATTACTATTTTTATAAAATGTCTAATTACAAATAAATTTCATAAATTATTAGCTTATTTACTACATATTATTTACTAATTTATCAATATATACCCTTTAACTAAATTAAAAATAAAACCTCAATATTCTCAAAACTATTAAAATAGATAGATTACACATTCATATATGAACTAGTTCATTATATGATAAGTAGATTTATGAAATCATAATAAAATATGTTATATTTAATAACTTATTTTTTATTTCTCATAATATTTAAAAAAAATCTCATGTCTACAAGATTGTAATTGAACCTTTAGAACCTTACTATTAGAATGATATAATTCCAATTTAACCTTCACAATAGGTGAAAAGATTGATTAATTGATGGTATAATTTTTATCATCAATAAATTTGGTGATTGTATTGGGGACTAAATCTTCAAAAATATTATTTTTTTAGAGTTGACTTTTATTTTTTCTCATGGTACTTGGAGAATAGCCCCATATTATTCAACCTAAAATTGATATTGTTGATGATCAATTTGATGTTGCTTTTAATTAAACACATTATGCATGGTATAATCCTCCTCATAATATATACTGTGTTATTCAAGTTATAAATGAATAAGAATAAACTATAGAATTTGAGATAGATTTCTATTTGAATCTTACTCATGGTACTCAACAAGACATGTTAAATACAAATAGATAATTTCAAGAAGATAGACCTATAGTTTTAGATATAATCCTAGGCATAGAAATCATTTCCTTTCTAATTTTTTTCCTTTTGATGATTTGGTTATGTTCTATGAACATATTGATATAATTTTACAATAAAATGAATCTAATTAGGTTCAAGGAAATCATCTAATTAATGTAGAGGAGATTGCTGAAGCTTCTAATGGGAGATCAAGCAAAAGAGAGGATACAAGTGATGATTCATGGATTAAAAGACAATAAAATTCAAAATGATCTCACTGAAGATGAAGTTGATTTTGAAGCTAAAGAAGAATAATAGATATATGTAAATCCATAGATTTATGCAAATATAAATAATATTGGAAATTATCTCGGTAGGTTACCTTCCCTTAAAAGATTAAATATACCAATTTTTTGTAGAGCTTCTAGAGAATCTTGGGAAGATGATTTAGAAATATTTAGATTAGTTTGTGCTACTCTTGGTATAAAAAATGAAAATATTTATTTAAAATTTATTTCTCAAACACTTGAAGGGAAAGCTTACCAATCATTTATTAGTTTACCTTCTAAATTTATCAGCATATGAAAAAATATTGAAGAATGACTAGAGTTATCTTGTGAATTTTTTTTATTGATCCAAGTGAAACTATATATCATTTTATTACCATATTTACTAAGCTACGTCAAAATATTATATATGGTCTTAAACCTTCTAATAAATTATCTAGACTTTACTTTTGTAGTGTTTTACCCTTAAAATATAAAATAGATTTAGAGGATAAGGATATTATATAATATCATGAAACTATAATATTCATTATTGAATATGAAAGGAAGCTTAAATGTATTGGTTGTAAGAATAGGTCTTCTATATTTTTAAATTTAGATAATGCATAAATTTTAAAAGCCATTCAAAGTCTAGGGAATGAACTGATCAATGTTAAAAGGTAGTTAACTGATAAACATTTTTCATCTAATAGAAACAATGTTGAAAATAAAAAATTAGAAATTATTTATTACTATAATGTGTGTGAATTGGATCATGATCCAGATTCATGTATTGTTGTTCATAAATTCAAAACATTTTTTCAAAAGAAAGATCTTATATCTAAAGATATAGTAGATAACATAAACATGTGTGCTCTTGATGATTCCTCAAAAAATGAAGGCACTTATGTTATTAATACAAGAAATAAATATTATAACACTTCTCAAAATAATAAAATAACAAATGATGATTCTTATTATAATGATAAAGGTAAAATGATTCACAATAATTCTTCAATTAGTTCAATTAATAACTCTTCAAAATATTCCCTTATCAACTAGCTATAATAATAATCAATATCAACATTATAAGCCTAAGAATTTTTGACAATTTGATGCTAAAATTTAGAATATAATTGATGATTTATTTATAATTAAAGATATATTTTCATTATTACATGCAGCTACTCTTCTAGGACAAATTTATAAAATTAATGAAGTTGTTAAAAATCCTAAAATTGATGTAGGCTTATAAGAAGATGATGATAATGAACAACCAACTATTTTTTCTCAAAGTTATGATCTTCCTGCAGACTATATACTTCCTTTTTATGTTTTGGTTAAAATTACTAATAGAGTAATACATAATTGTATCTTAGATACAGTTTTTTCAAAGAATATAATATCTAAATTTATTAAAGATCAATTAGATATATCTTATGAAACTGACAATAAAAAACTTACTAAATTTGATTCTAGACAAATTAAAAGTTGTGGTAAGTTTTTAGACATAGTCATTAAGATTTCTCAAGATGAAATAATTTGATGTATGACTAATATTGAATTTTTAGACATTATTAGTAGTTATTTATTGTTATTAGGAAGGGATTTGTAAAAAATAACTGGTGCTTTTATTGAAAAAGATATTATATGGGTTTTCATTGGTAATAAAATTGCTTTCATTAAAATAGAAGATTGGTCTAGTACACCTATAGAGTCATTCATTTATTCTGCTATTGCTTATGTTGAGATAGCAATTGGAACTTATGAGTTGCAAAATTTAGATGAACCAGAAAATCAAAATAAAAAATTATTTGATAAAAATATTTTATGGACACTTTATTTTGATGTAGCTTGTTCTCAACAAGGTAATGGTGTTTGAATTTGCTTAATTTCTCTTATTGGTTAAATATTTTGTTATTATTAAAAATTATCATTTGTAAACACTAATAAGACTATAGAATTTGAAGCATTATATTTAGGTTTGGGAAAATCCATTAAAATTAACATTAAATATTTAGAAGTCTTTGAGGATTCTAAATTAGTTGTTAGACAAGTTGAATTTTTTTATAAAACTAATCAAACTCATCTACATTATTATGTACAAAAGGTTTGATCTTTATTTAAACATTTTAAGGCTTTCAATATCACTCATATTCTTAGAGAATATAATATTAGAGTGGATAAGCTTGTTGTTTTTTCATCTAAACCAACTCTAAGTGAGAGTGAACCAACCACATAATTTTCTTATGTGAAAATTTTTAAACCTAAAATTCTTAATTTGAATGATAGTTGACCTATTTTTAGTTGTGATGAACATAGATTCTCTCTTTAAAGGTAATTATTTTAATCATAATAATTATGTATTAAATTATAGAATTGTCTACACTTAAGTACTAACAAATTGTTTATTGCTTTAGTAAATTTGGAATCTATGTTTATATCTAATGATCAGCTTAAAAATTTTAGAATGGAAGAACATTCTAAGAGAATTATAGGTGAAACTATTCCTATCAACTTAGGTACAAAAGAGTATCTTAAATATATATATTTAGGAATTCAAGTTACTACAAGTGAGAAGATTAAATTCATTAAGTTATTTAAATAATTAATTGATGTGTTTATATGGTCATATAAAGATCTTAAAGGTTATGATACTGATATTATTAAACATGATATACCTATAAAACTTGGTATTAAACCTATAAGATAAAAAATATGAAGAATTAGCCCTTTGTTAGGAGAGATCATTAACAAAGAGCTAGATAAAAAGACTATTATTGGTGTCATTTTTCCTGTAAAATATTTTGAATGCATAACTAATTTAGTGTTAGGAAGAAAAACGCTGATATTAGGTTGTGTGTTGATTGTAGAGATTTGAATAAAGCTAGCATTAAGGATAATTTTTCTGTACCAAGTATAGATCAAATTTTGTAACAAGTTGCAAGATCAAAAATGATGTCATTATTAGATAGTTTTTTTTATTATAATCAGATTTTTGTAAATCTTGAAGATAGACATAAGACTAATTTTACTACTCATAGATGGATTTTTCTTATAATAAAATGCCTTTTGTATTAATGAATGCAAGAAATACTTTTCAAAGAGTTATGCATGTTACTTTTGATGACTTGGTTGGAATTTTTATTCATGTCTATCTTGATGATCTCACCATTCATTAGAAAATATTAAAGAAGCATTTATATCATGTTTATTCACAAGATGTAGAAAGTATGGTATTTTTTTGAATCCAAAGAAATCAATTTTTGGTGTTACCGAAGGTAAGTTATTGGGACATATTATTTTTAAGGATAGCATTTCTATATATCCTAAACATATTAAATCTATTAAAGAGTTACCTCCTCCTAAATATCAATCTAGTTTAAAGTATTTATTTGGTAAAATTAAATTTGTTAGAAAATTAATATTAGATTTTGCTAATAAGTTTAATCCTTTACAATTATTGCTTAAGAAGGATAAAATTTATACTTGAGATGAAGGTGATGATTTATCATTAAATAATGTTAAATATGCCATTGCAAGTACTCCATTACTTTCTAAACCTAATTTAAAAAAAAAACATTCATTCTTTATGTTAATGCTACTAAAAAAGCAATTGGAGCTATTATCAATCAAGAATTTAAAAATACTATTGAAAAACCAATCAATTATATGAGTCAACTTTTAAAATATGTTGAAACTAGATATCCTTTTATTGAGAAATTTGTTTTCTCATTAGTTTCCTCTTTGATCAGATTTTATTATTTATTGATGGAAAAAAAAGTTGTAGTGTGATTTAATGTACATTTTTTATCTTATATTTTGAAACAACTAACCAATTAAGGAAGGCTTGCTAAATGGATATTATGAATTCAAGAATTTGATCTTGAATTCAAAACTTCAAAAACAATTAAAGGTAATGACTTAACAAAGCATTTAGATAAAAATGATTCTTCAAATATTAATGTTTTGATTTTGTTAGTTGATGATAATCTAAATGCAAAGCCTCATTTAAAGACCATGAAATTTTTTGATTTTTTTTAATGGTCTTGAAATGAATGAATGAGATTTTATGTTGGTTGAAGATGACTGGTATCATTATTTAGTCTTTTATTTTCAAAATTAGGTATATCTTAATAATTTTGAAAAAAAATAAAGGCATTCTTTGCATTTAAAATCTTTAAATTTTTATTTGTTAGAATTTTTTTTATTTTATCAAAATAGAGATGGAGTTTTATTAGGATGTCTTACGCATGATCAAACTCAAAAAATTCTTAGAGGTTATCTGATAGAAATTATGTTTCAAAAACCACTACTTATAAGATCGTACAAGCAGGATATTATTGGCCTAAACTATTTTAAAATGGTTATAAGTTGGTATATTCTTGTATACCATGTCAATTGTTTGTTGGTAGAGATATGTTGTTTGTAATGCCATTAAATCTTGTTATACCTAATAACCTTTTATGAAATGAGGCATTGATTTTATTTCAGATGTATTCATCCTTTATTTACTAGTCATAGGTATATATTAATAACAATAGATTATTTCACTAAGTGGCTTGAGGCCACAACACTTAAAAATTTTGTAATAGGTGAAGTAATCTCATTTTTAGAAAATCAAATTTTCTATAGATTTGAAGTTTATTATGAAATTATTTCTAATAATGGACCTCAGTTTGTTTCAAATGAATTTATAAAATTTTGTGAGAAAATAATCCATTAAATCTATTCATTCATCCAAATATTACCTCCAAGGAAATGGTTAAGTTGAATCAACAAATAAAAATCTGATTTCAATCATGATGAAATTAGTTTGTGAAAATAAAAGGAAATGGCATCTTAAATTTTTTGAAGCTTTATGGAATGATATAACTATTATTAAAATAGAAACTAGGTATTCACCTTTCATGTTAGCATATGGATTTGAGGCCACCTTACCAATAAAAATTCATATTTCTTTAGCTAAAACTAATTTACAATATATTGTTGAAGATACAAATTTGATTGAACAAAGATTACATGATCTAATAGCTCTTGATGAGTCAAAATTAATAACATTTTAGAAATTAGAAAGGGCTAAACAAAAAATTTAAAAAAAATCGATAAGAAAGTTTCTAATAAAAATTTTAAAGTTGGTGATATAGTTTTATATTGGGACAAAACTCATGAAGATCCTAGTAAACATCATAAATTTGATTCATTATAGCTTGGTCCTTATTGAGTTATAACTATACTTGGAAATAATGCTTTTCATTTGAAAGATCTTCATGGAATTTGATTACATTACTCAGTTAATGGCCATCATTTAAAATTGTTTTATGATTAGCTCTTTTTCAGATTCGATTATTTTTTTTGTTTTCTTATTTTCTTTTTATTTTGTGTTTCTTTGCTATCTTGTTCTAATATTTTTTTGTTTTGGTTTATTTATTTGCTTTCTGTTGTTGCTTACTTTTAATTTTGAAAGATTAAGAAGTGTTTCAAATGAATGAAGTTTCACATTATGAAGGAAGAATGCAAAGATGCTGCAATTTTACTGTAAGTATCAATTATTTTGAGATATTACTCTTTATAAGTTTAGTTTTATTTATACATGAATAATATATGTTGAGTTGTAATTAGTTGTTGAAATTAATACTTGATTTTAAGATATTATGTTTAATGTATTTGTATTAGTTTATGCATCTAGCCTAAACTTCTTTTTTATATCATTCCCTTTCTTCATGCCACACAAGTTAAATATCTCATCCCTTATTAAAATTCATTATTAAATAGGTTCATGTGTAGCTACTTGAGAAATAATTTACTTAGATCACACTTTAATATTATGTTTTTATCAATAAGTAATTTGATTGATACTAAATTTCATTATTTAAAAATAACTAGTAAGATCACTAGTGTTATGTCTATTTTTCACACCCCACCAATTTTTTTGAAACTAATAATCATATCTTCCATAGAGATGACCTAGTCTTAAAGTTTAAAACTATGTCAGGGACCTAGTCAATTAGTGCTATGTTGAAATACATATTTTTAATTAAATAAGTTGATGATGATTGGTTTATGAATTCATATTTATATTTTAAGTAGTTTCTAAATGTATAAATGGATGAATGAACAAAAAAGTTGCATATGTATTTATCATTCCTGAAGTCTTTATGATTAATTATAGCTTTCAGTTTATAGTTTGAGTAGTTTATAGTGACTAATTTGGTATTTTCATTTTGAAGGCCAATGTCCAACATGGTTTGATCTAGATGGAAAGATATAATGACTAGTTATAAAGGTTTTTTAGTTAATTCATTTTCAATTGTAAGTGTATAGATGGATTTGTCATGATCTCTAGAGTTTAAGAAGTAATACATAGTAATGTTAATGTGTAATTATGATCCTTTTATAATTGAATGCACCTATAATCTAGGTTTTAATACTTAAAAATATTCACTCTTAATGTATATTTTTGCTTCAGGCTTGGTGATGACTACTTTTAGTGAATGACTTGCAATTTTGGAAGAATAGGGTAGATTTTATCAATTTGAAGTAGTGTATATAATTTTTATAAATGAGTGCTAAGTAAGTAAAAATTATAATTTTAATTTATATTTATATGAATGCTAATTAAGTAAAAATTATGGGTTTAATTTGTATTTATATGAATCTATTTGTGTATTTTATCATTTCAACAACACATTCAAAAAAATGAGTAGAACCATAGGAATGATTTAGATTTGAAAAATATTTGTTGCTAGGTGAGAGATAATAATGCCACCCTTGGGTTAGTTTCATTGATAAAACTATCTAAGCTTGACATTAGTGTCTAGGAGACATGAATGTAAATTTGATGATCTGGAGATTCCTAAGTAAGGTATTTAGATAGTTTGATATAAATTGACAAGTTATTGTAAGTGGTTGATATCAAAATAAGAGGTTCAAACTCATATCAAGTAGGTGGAAGTGAGAGAATAGAAAATAATAGACATATATGTGCGTGCAAGTCATATATGATGAATGTAGGTCAAAAGTGACATTATTAAGTACCTACAACAATATTTTAGTATTTACAAGGGTAATAATTGAATGGTAACTTCAAAGTAATCTCGATATCATATTCCCACTCTATGTAATATGTAGATAAAAATGTATGTCAATTCTCACAAACCAAGGAGAAATGGAAGATAAAATGTGTATCAATGTTCTCTTTATGGATTTTATGAATTTATTTGCTGAATTATTCTTCATGGTAACCACTTTAGTCCAATGTGTATAATATTATATGGATGTAAACATAAAAATATGAAATTTTATGTATTTATAAACAATATTTCCAACAAAATATAGTACCCATTGGGTGAAAGTTCTGCTTTCAATTAATGATTGCATTGACATATATGTGTGTTTTTACATATTAGATAAGTTTGGAAAATTTAGAAAGTACTAACTTAACTAAAAACATCCTTAAAGATTATGGGCTAGTAATAGCTTGCTCTAAGAATTTTATGCACTATTTTATCTCCAAAAGGGTGATGACTTCCAAAATATTCATGAAATGTGTTCATAATCTCATTAGCTTATTCCTTGTTCACACAACTAAGGTAGATACATTCATAATATATTTGGAATATAATTCCTATATTCAACATATAATAATCCATATTTAGTCTTAAAACTCTTTTATATACTTTGTTCAATTCTAGGGAAAAATTAACATATAGTAAGAAATGAACACTGTAATCATACCATGGCTCTAGTTCTACTCATGTCTGATTCAATTTAATGACAATGACCCTTGGGTTGACTTATATGATTAAATGAGTGATACATTGACATCTCACCATTTTTTATGGATTTATTTATATGCCAGACTCTTTCAACTTATCCATCTACTCACCTTTATGTTCATGCAACTCGTTATGTCTGAATATAAGTTTGATTGTAGGGTTTAGCACAATGACACAACATTTATTATGAATGATGTAATGAATGAATTTAATCATGAATATAAATAGATCATATGATTTATTGAAAATATAAAGTAATTTAGTTATACGTCTTTCATATTTATGCTCACGAATGTGATATAGTGTTCCTCTTCATTAATCCTCTATGTCAAAACAACTCCTATCATATGATAAAAAGAAAATGAATAGTGATAAATGTCTTTTGTAAAATTTAGAATGATAAATATTTGGGCTAACTCAATGACATAGTGGATATATTTAACTATTGATTTGTCTTGGGGTGTCCACTTTATTTTTACATCCTTCTTCAACATAGCATTAAAGGGTCTAAAAATTTAATCAATCCAAAAATAAAATTATGCCTGTAATTGATTATTCCAAATAAATATTTCAATTACTTATTACTATTATGAAGTGATATTTTTGATATGGCACTAGATATTTCAAGGTTAATATAAATACCTTCTTTGGTGATGATATGGCCTAGTAGCTTACCTTTAGTAATACCAAAGGTGATATTTTTTAGAATTAAGGGAAATACCATACCTCTTGCATATTTCAAACACTTTTTACAAATTATGTACATGTTGTGACCTGTGCTCATAAAATATAGTTAAATCATCTATGTAGATAATTATACATTTTCTAACTAAAAATTAAAAGGCAGAGCCCATTGCTCATTGAAATGTAGTTCTCATATTTATAAAAATAAAAGGCATTATATTGTAAGAAAATGTTCCCATTTTTTGTGAAAGCTATTTTGATTCTATATTATTTGTCAGTCAAAACTTGGAGATTTAAAAATATATCCAAAAAGGACATCATTTTAGAACTAAGAACCATTTGGATAAATTCATGTAGAGATGACAAAGTATAGTTGTCTTTATCTGAGGATATGTTAAGGTTTATACATTTAAAGTTTAGCCTAAATTTTTTTCTATGGAAAGGTATGAGGTTAGCCACCCATTTGTAATGGTAAATTATGAAAATAATTTTGGATGAGATAAATTTATGAACTTCCTTTAAAATTATGGGTTTAAGGATGGGATTGACTGGATTGCGTAGATATTGTCTTTGTCTAAGAGGTTTATAACCTTACCTTAGTGGGATGGTATGATTTATGACACATGGATCAAAGATTATAAAGTAATATTAAATCCATGTAAACATATATTTTTACTACATGAGAAGATATATCACTTCTTCTTTCTCTGAATCAGTGCAGTTAAGGCCAATATTCACATTTTGGGGTTCTTTGGGTAATCCTAAATTCATGTGGATGGATTGGTAGAATTTAGAATCTTGATTTTTATTTCACTTAGATAATATGATGATTATAAATAGTCTCTTAATATAAACTATTCCATTTTGGATCTAATTCTCTTTTGTATTAATGATTTAATCATCATTCTTAAGGTATTTTATGACATGATCTCTATCTTTTTCATCCTTGACTACTGCACAAAAAACATTAGAATTGATAATGAATTCAATAATATAATTATAATAATTAAATAATTTAAATATATCCACATTTTATATGAAAGAGGGATAGGGAATCAAGTTAATTTGAAAATTTTGTATGTTTGGATCATTCAATGGAAATAGGTTTGCAACTAATGTTGTAAGGGAATATGTGGTTTGGTTTTTTCCCTATGGATTTATGTGATGTTAAAGGCATAAAATTTTCAATTAAGTGGTAGGATATATGTTTTCATTTTCTCAAGTATGTCAATTTGTACTAGTTTTTTCTTCTAACATGACTAATTAATAGTTTAGAGTCTCTAAACATTCATAATTATCTCACCTTATAACTTAATATAAACTATAGGCCTAAAACCATGGCTTAAAACCCAATAATGGTATTATTTCAAGGGTATTTAAAGAAATATAAAGATAGATGTTGCTTTCCTATGAGGTCCACTAACAATATCAAGGTGTTATATCCTTGCTTGAAGTGGGCTTCATAAAAATATAGGGATTGAAGTCCAGGATGGTTCTCATTTATATTTTTTTGTTCCTAATAATGGAATACATTGTAAGTTTATATATTATAATGTTAGTGGATATTGCATTCACCTTTTCATTCCTTGAATTATATTCTATGACTATGTGTTTCATCGTAGCTTCCCTATACACATGAATTTGGTTTTCCACACCTCTCTTAAGTAGCCACATATGAAAAAATCCATAGCCATGTAACCATTAAGTGTTTTAGAGAAATATTGGATAATAATAATTTCATATGCCTCATGAATACATATAAATTTTATATATGTGAATTTTAGGACCCTATGTTATGAGCCTAAATGCATGTGAACATTTAAAAGTTTACCTGCCAATTTGTCTTTCGACTTGTCTAGTTGGTAAACTTATTCAGTACAATTTGATAGGTGTGAGTCTTAATTTCTCAAAAATAGTGACATGAATAATGTTATATAAATAATAATAATCTACCTAAAAATCTCTAATATCAAGAGAAAATATGGTACCTAACTCTAATTCTTGTGAATCACCACATTCTCATGTGTTATTTTTTATTGGGGGTTGATTTCTTGGTCAGTGATTTAAAAATTAGGTCATGGTTGTCAAAAAAATTGTGAAATATCATGAAATTTAATATTCACTTTGATTCTATTCATTTCTTCCATTTTTTTTATCCACTATAGATATTAAAATCTGGTATTTAACATATGCCACTTATCAAATAGTTGTAATTAGTTTCATTAATTTACATTTAGAAGTATGCTTGAAAGTCATATCTATTTATCTAAATTATTCTAATAGTTTATATCCTATTAGGGTTTATAAAACCCAAATTAGGGTAAAACATATATGTGAACCCCTACAATGATCTAACCATGTTAAGCCCTAGGTTTCCCTTAAGTTTTTATCCTTCTATAATTTTAGATTTTAACCTTAAGGTTTTATTTTTAGACCTAATTTATGAATTTTCCCTAACAATACACACTACCCATGGATTTATTGAATGAACACAATATTTATTGGTTAACTCAAGTCATGAAGGTACTATTTTCATATTGTTATAATTTAATATTTTATCTCATTTGGATTAACTATGTAAATAAATGGATCAAATCTAAGAACACTAAAAAGGCTAAAATAAACAATGAACAATCCTAAACCTTCCTAGAACTATATTTCTATAACATAAAATCCACATTTCCTTTTTTTATTACTAAGCACAAAAGGTGATGCATAACCTTCTTTATTCCTCATACTATGGAGTATACTATACATACTACACGCGTTATTGATAGATTTATCATGAATGCTAATATTGATAATACTTATGAAGCAACTACTATGGAACAACTTGATGCTATGAAACACCAAGAATTCATTTAATATATTAACTTGAATCCACACCATATTTATGTAATTTTATATATTTTAAGAGACAAATCTAAAAATATGGATCAAGCTATTACATCTAGGGAAAAATATGGCCCATTCTAAAATATCAACCAATCCTTTCAAGCTAGTACGTCCACTTCAGGTGTTCAAACCTATAATATTGGTATTATTCATACATTTTCACATATAATAAAATATGTGACATCCACAAAAAGTGATTGGAAAACATAATTATTCCAAAAAAAATCCATACCTATTCCTACATAGGTAATATGTACCCCAACTATGCATGTTACATTACCAACCTTACCTAATTCATGTTACCTTGAACATACTATTGTAACTTTGAATGCTAATGTGTTATAGTTAGAGAAAGATGAATTTATAGATAGTCATTCCATGGATTCACATGCCTTGATTCATAGTCCATTATCCCATAATATTGTATCTTATACTTTACCTACAGGTTCTGTACCTCCTAAACTTCCAATATATGAAGGTTAAGGTGATCCAAAAAAACAACTTAGGTCATTCCATGAAACATGCTTATATTATGCATATAATGATAAATTGTTAACCAATATATTCTCTATAAGTATCAAATACTATGATTTATGATGGTTCCATGACATTCCTCTCTAATCAATAAGAGAATTCAACCCTTTGTTAGATCAATTTATAACACATTTTTCTATCAATATTGATGAGAAACTATCTTATTTAAAAATTTCTAAACCTAAGCAAGTTTTCACTAATCTAATCAATGATTACATACTTGACTACAATATTATACTAGCTAAAATGACTATTAATGTTATGGAAAAAATGCAAGAAAAGCTTTTTTGCACCAATCCATGATTCAATTATCTTTATGAGAGTCAAATCCTTCGATGACTTATGCCACATAATAATATATAGATGATTTAATCTCATAGCCTTGAACAAGATCAATTATATACCTACTTTTACAACTAAATTAATCATGAAATTTCAAAGTAAACCAAGCTACAAGGTCAAACCAAGTGACAACAAGAATGAGGCAAATATTATAGTTAATGTAGTATCACAACCTATAAATCAAATATAATTGACAGATCCATCAAAGAGGCAATTTTATATATTATCACCATCTCCTAATATATTATTACATTATATACTTAAGTGTAACCTTATCACTCTTAATTCTCCACAATATTTTGATACAAATAGGCCTAAACCAAGGAACTATGATAAAAATGCATATTATGACTATCATCAAATTCTATGACTTTTTATGAACAAATGATACAAATTAAGGCATAAGATACAAGATATTATTGATGACAACACTATTGAGTTGAACACCCCTACAAAGGAATATATACCACAAAAAAATGGAAATTATAAATTAAAAATCTTCAATGATCCACTTCTAAGCATGAGATGATAAAGACTAAGGATACTTTAGATGTAAATTAAGCAAATAATATTCATCCTCCACCTATAATGTATGATCACCCAATAGATGTGATTATTAGTACACTTATAAAAACTTAATCATAATGTCCTATGATCACATTTTATGATAGTGAGATTGTTAATGATGATTCATATTATAATGCACTACTCATATGATCTTATATCAATGAACATTCCATGTATAGTATCATGATCAATAATGGGTTAAGTGATAATGTGTGCACAATACCACTTCTTCACTGTGTTGGCTACATATAGTATTATTTACAAGATGCATTAAGATTAGTTAAGGGATCTTATGGATTAGATAGTGCTACCTCTTCAGGTGGGATGCACCATAAATTCCATTTTTAGTTATATGTAGCAATGAAGCCTTTGACATGTTGTTAAGATGCCTTTAAATGCAAAAAATTCGTGAAATACCATATACAATGCATCAATGCCTCAAATACATATACTACAATAAGGTTGTCATAGTTATAGGTGTATAATATGAGTACCCTATATAACTAGTGGTTTCTCCTCCTTTACCCCCACCAATGAAGTTGGTTAATACACCCGTACATGATCAATATATAGTGCCAATGGTTACACATATGCAAGATATTTATATACATGTTTAGAGAAAGTTAGTTGGTTTTACTAGATAACCAAATATACAACACCCATCGCATCAAAAATTTATTTAAATATCACATAGGTCATCATCTAATGTAGCACATACTCAATCAATACCATAAATAGTTTAGTGTGTTCCACAGTGAACACAAGTAGTGAGACATTATAAAACTCTAAAATAAATCCCATAGAGTCCTTGACCTTCAGAGTTACCCATCATACAAAAGATTATATGAGAAATGATCATGGAGAGTGCATGATTAATTATTAGACTCTGATACACCTACATCTCATACCTCTCAATAAAAAAAATGACCTTTATAATATTCAATATAGGCAATCCTCATGGATATCCCATTGATGGGAGCATCCGTTAGCACTTTACAAATTTCAAAAATATAAAAAATAAAAAATTCAAGAAATTACCAAATAGTAAAAAAAAAAAATAGGTTTTGAGCATGACATGATTACTAGATGACACTATTTTTAGATATATTTTTTATCACATTTTTGGTAGATGTCAATTTATTTTCATACACACATGCATTTCATGGTATATGCATGTGATATAGGACATACATGTTACACATGGACATATACAAGTTGGACTTTCTTATACCTAGTGGTCATGCTGATAATAAGAGCATCTTATTGCACATGTTTCACTATTATAATTTATATATTTATATGACCTATATACCATGTTGAGATATCTAAATTGCTTACACATCTTTTTATTTACTCATATATTATGTAGTGTTACATGGATATGACATTATACTATGGTGTGACCTTGATACATATGGATGGTGTAGAATAGTCTTTACTTATTCTATGCTTCATTGATGTTATTACTCTCCTACATGATAGGCTATTCTGTGATCATCTATTATGTGTGACCACCTTACCTTATTTGTGACATATTTATGTCCTTTGTTGTAAAATATTTATGCTCCTTTGCATGTGTCCCTTGGCCATGTTTAATGTGACATCTCTATGTCCCTTATTTGTGACATATTTATGTAACTTAAATATGGCCCTTAGACGTGTAGGTTTATAACATATTTATGTCCTTTGTCTGTGTCCCTTAGAATTGTATGTTTGTGACATTATCCCTTGGCCTTATGTGTGGTAGTAAAAATTAATATTATTTCACATGTTAATCTTGCTAACATTGAGTGGTGTCAGGTCACATATCATGCACTATTACCACATAGTCTTATTCATTCATCCTTATCCTATGTGCTTCTTTGATACATCTATCTAGACATGCAACTTATATGCATTGAATTACATACGTTACATACATGTCTAAATTGACATATATATTAGTATGATGACCTACTCTCCACATGTTAACATGATTATACATGATGTTATTTTTATACATGACATGATATGATTAACATTTATTTTGATATGAGTGACTTATAAAACACATCGATCATCTCAAAAGGGGGGAATTATAGTGGGCTTATCATAGAGACATCAGTCTTTATGAACAAAAATCATATTCAAATACAAATTTAGGAGATTAAAAATGGTTTAGATATTAGATGGTTTTGTCATATGATAGATATTTGAATATTAATATATATTGTGGGGATATATGCAATCCACATGTACTCACTTTATATAGGCTTGAGTAAATATTCACACACAATATGGTGAATATTCATAGATAATGTACATCATTTACATGAACAATATTTATAAGCTTCCATATACACATATTTGAGATGCAAGTTATTAAATTCAACATATAGATGCATAGAATTTTATATGAATTGGTTCAAATTCATGATGCATGATACTTGTTCATGGACATACACAAAATATAGTTTAAAAGTTGAAAAAACAATTGTTTTAATTTGTGGAATGTAAGGGGACTAAATAAACCTAGGAAATAAAGGACCATTTCTAATATTATAAAAAGAGTCAACCCCTCTATCCTTCTCATTTAGGAAAAAAAATGTTTGACTCCATCCTTAAAACTAGCATGGGAAAAATATGGAATAATGCCCAAGCCCTCTCCTTGGAGTATATAGTTTCCTTGGGAGGCTTGGTAGTCTTTTAGAACCCAGATGTCCTAGGAGGAGGCCTTTTATAGAAATCCAAAAGCTAGATTTCAATTTTGTTCATAGATATTGACAACAAAGACAAATGGATTTTAACAAATGATATGCCCCAAATTCTAAACTTACCAAAAATATTCTATAGAGAGATTTATGAAATTTTTTAAGGACCTATATAAATTGGAACTAGATTATTTTTGGTGATTTCAACACCCCTCTCACTCTTGGGTAAAAAAAATGAAATCTTATTAACATCACAAATAGTACATTGGAGTTTAATGGTATTCCATTTAAAATCATTAGAAAATGGAATAGTATGTTTCTAGTGATTCCTTGAATAAAAAATGTAGGCCTTGTGGATGTGGACCTTAATGGTATTCTATTTATAGGGTATAATAGAATACTATGAGAAAATTTAATTCAAGTCCACTTGGACAAATTTCTTATATCACTAAATTGGGACATACGCTTTTCAATCAATCTCTCTTCTTTACCAAGGATAGGGTCTGATCATAATCCCTTAGTGTTTGAAGCTGATAAGATCTCAAAACCCAAATGTAGCCCCTTCAAATTTGAAAATATGTGTCTTCATCACTCCAACCTCACAGATTCCCTGAAAGATTGGTGGAAATAACCCATCATGGGTTCTATGATGTTTATACTAACAAAAAATTCAACTTTCTTAAAACCAAGCTGAAAATATGGAATAAGGAAGTATTCAAGGATATTTTCTTATAGAAAAAGGTCCTTAAAGTGGAAATTTTAACAATTGAATAACTTAGTGCCTCTAAAAACTAAAATGAGATTATGGCCTCAAAGGAAAAATACCTCCTGTGTCATTTTCATAACCTATAAGCAAAAGAGGAGGCCTTTTGGAAACAAAAATCTAGATGCCTTTGGCTAAAAAAGGGTGATAGGAGCACAATTGTTTTTCACCATTCTACATCAAGGCACAAGAATATTAATAGAATTTCCCAACTATAAATGGAATATGGAACCATCAATAGAGATGAAAATGATATCTCTTTCCATACTATAAATTTATTTAGGAACCTTCTATTGGATGAAGGATTACCTGATGACTCTCTCGCCTCTTCTTCCCTCACTCATTTTGATAAGGTATTCACAAATTTTGAAAATGATTCCCTTACCAAGATTCCATCGAATGAGGAAATAAAAAGTGTTTTTTTCTCTATGTAAGGATTTAAGGCACTGAGACCTGATGTATTCCCACCTTTCTTCTTCCAAGATTTTTGGGACATTGTCCACTTGGAGGTCGAAGATGATGTTAGAGAATTTTTCTAGTCTAAATCTATTCTAAAGTAAATCAACAACACTTTACTTGTTCTAGTCCCTAAAAAAGGGTGACACTAAAATTTAGGAATTTCAGCCCATTAGCTTGTGCAACACCACTTATCAAATCTACTCCTCCATCTTAGTGAAACACATACAATCTTTACTTGATAAAGTCATTAGGGAGAAATAGGGGGCCTTTGTGGTAGGAAAACAAATCACATATGACATTTTTTTGATCCATGAAGCTACTCATTATATTTTTAAATCCTCAAGGAATAGCATGGTGCTCAAGTTGGATATGTCAAAATCTTATGACCAGGTCTCTTGACATTTTCTTTTGAAAAATTTGGAAAAACTGGGGGTGAATCAAGATGCCAATAAAATCATTTGGAATTGTATCTCAACCCCCAAATTCTCTATTATTTTAAATGGTGTCCCAAAAGGCTTATTTTATTCTTCAAGAGGACTAAGACATGGGGATCCTCTCTCTCCCTACCTCTTCATCATTTTAACAAAAAATTTGGGAAGAAGTCTAAGGAGGGCCTACACTCAGGGACTTATTAAGGGTATCTCAGTGGCCCTTAATACAAATCCTATCACCCACTGATAGTTTGTTGATGAAACCATTATATTAAGAGATGCCTCTATTGAGGAAGCAAAATAATTAAAATGCATCTTAAATAACTATGAAAAGGTTTCCAATCAGTGTATTAAATTTCAAAAGAGCTCTCTTTTCTTTATCAATACTCCTCCCCTTCAATAGAAAAGATTAGCCAAAATCTTACATTGTTAAGTGGGAAATCTATCAGCAAGCCATCAAGCATCCCTCTATTTACAGGGAAAATGGACTGTGAACTTTGGAACCCCCTAATAGACCACATCCAAATAAAACTAGTAGGTTGGAAGGGCCATCTTCTCACATAGGCAGGGAAATACCATCTCCTCAAGGCCTCAATACAGAGCATTCCTATCTACCAAATGTCTATATTCAAAATGCCATCCAAAATTACCTCTAAAATTGAATAAATAAATAAATAAACTCTATGGAGGGGTATTGAAGAAAGATTTAGATATTATCTTATTGCTTGGGTAAAAGTTTGTCTTTTAAAAGCTAATGAAGGTCTGGGAATAAGAATCATCAAATCCCTAAATAAAGCCCTGTTGGCAAAAATGGGTTGGCACTTGATAAAGGAAAATGAAGAGTGGGATAAAACTATCAAGGCCTGATATCTAGAAAGAATGGAAGAGGATTAATTTATTAGTGTAGGTTTTTATTTTTCCCTAATTATTAATTAGGGAAATTATATATTTGTGCTTACATGGAGTTTTCCTACATTTGTGGGATAGGCTAGCTTATGTGGAGATGTGTGCCATAGATGTGTCATAGGTGTCATAAGAATGTCATAAGTAACTCCCTTGATGGGAGTTACTTCTCTATTCTTAGCACCTTGTCACCACCTTTCATGGAGGAGTTAGTCTATTTTTGGGGTGCCTTGGCCACCTTTTGTGGAGGAGTTATGTACTCTCCCATATGTATTCTTCACTTTGGCCATCTCATGTTAATCAGATTTTGGTTTTCTCCATTTTGTCTTGTGCAATTTATCTTCTTGTATAATTTCAAATTGCTTTAGCATCTATGTGGAGTGCACTTACTTCATCTCATGTGATCACGTCTCCATTGCATTCACATTATCCAAATTTTGGTAAAAACTTTGATATGGTATCAGAGCCACTCTGATAATCATGTGTCTAGTTATGATATTAGTTTATTTTGAAATTCTCACTTTGCTTTTTTAGTAGTTTTTTTGGTTTAACTCCATTGCATTTGAGAGTTTTCATAGATTTTTTTGAAAACTCATCCAAATCCATATAAAAAATTGTTAAAAAACTACTTTTGAGTTAGAATTTGCCAAGACATATTTTATAGATCTATTGTGGCTTCAATAAAGGCAGTGGAATTCTTTTGTTTTGGTCATTCTGTAGGAAAAGATAGATCTTTGCTCATCTAAAACTTGAATGTTTTGTACCTCATATTATTTATCATAGCCATGCCAAGAAGACATCATCCACGTCAAGTAGACAGTCATGTCCTAGACTTCTGGTTGCAGCAAAAGTCTTCTATACAATAAGGCGAAGTGCAGCTGTACGGCGTCCAATGTGCAAGTGTGTAGTGAGCAAAATCAAGACTATTTTTTCTGAAAATGGTGCCTTATTCTGGTCTTATTCTATATGCCAGACCTGATATGCATTGAAGTCTATAGATTCATTAACTTTTCTTTGCCTAGAAAATTATAACTGCACCCTTTTTCTTGGTGAGAGAATTTTGCCAGCAATTTTTTTGAAAATGACACTTTTTTCTTGTTTGGCATTCCATGTGGACCCTTAGATACTTGGCCATTCTATTAATTCTATCTTCAAATTTAATTTTTTAGTTAAAATTGACTTTTCAAAAAAAAATCAATCAATTTAACTGAATATTAAGTTTTTTAGACAATTTGATAATTTGGGGGTTTAGATTTAAACTTGTATCTTCAACCTACGAAGACAAAGGGTGAGGCCCAGGTTGGTAGGAGGCCAATTCCACCTCACAAAGACCTCCTTTGGATTCCTCACTTTGTGCCAAATCCAATGAGTGGTTGGAAGGCCACTTTCTCTCTCAAAACATGCATTTTAAAAATGTTTTAGTGCTATTTTTTGCAAAAACACTAGTTTATGGGAAATTAAACCTTTAATATCTTGCAAACGATAGCTCAGATTTGGGTGCCATTTTTTGAAAAATTGTTTATAATTAAATTCTCCATATTTTATACTTTTTATTTGTCAAAAATTCACTACTTTATAAAGTGCCAAAAATTTAGGTCTCCTGGGACGCATTTTCGGTTGAGTCTGACGTCCTGTTTGCTTAAGTCTTGCACTGATTACTCTAAGAAACATTCTCGACTGAGCCCAACATATTTTGAGCATGCACTTTCATATTTTGTGGGGATCAATATTTTGGGAGGGTGTGATTTCTTTTCACAACTTGCAAATCTTTGCTTTCATTTTCCTTTATGCATAATTTCACAACTTGCAATCAACACAAATTCACCTAAATTCAGATAAAAATGGATTATTTTAAACTTAAACCCCTAATACCCTTCAAATATCATGAATATAAGGTTAAAATGTCAATCATTCTTAGAAGTAAAGGGTTGTATAGGATCACCATGGGTACTAAAGTAGAACCCAACACTGATGCTAAAAAGCTCAAGTTGTACAACCATAGTGATGAAGCCTATGGATTACTGAGCTTGTTTGTGTCTCCATAACTTCTCTTCCATTTATAAAACTCTAAGACTCACGAAAAAATATGGAACACCCTAGAAAACTTATTTTGGAAGCTTGATGAGATGAGAGGTCATGAGCTCGAAAATGATCTCATAAGTCTAAGTCCTATCAACTTTGACACCCTATAGAACTTCTTCACTAAGTTTAAGGCCATTATATTTAAATTAAAAGAATTTGAGATAGAGAAGAAAGATGATTAACTCATTCTTTCTATTCTCACAAAGTTAGGTCCAAGTTATTCAGTCTTTGTCTCCACTTTCCATGCCACAAAAAGTGCCCTTGGCACTACATGGAAAATGCCTTCTTTAGATTCATTCATTGCTAACTTAACTAGGGAGAAAAATAAGCTAATTCAAATGGGAAAAATGAAGTCTACTAACCCCAAGCTTTGATATCTAGAAATGGTCAGGACAAGACTTCAACAAAGGAGAAGAAGAAAAAGAACAAGGACCAAAAAAAGAAGAAAGAAAACAACAATCTTGCCAAAAACAACACTGAGTCTTCCTCTTCCAATGCTAAACCTAAGAAGGAGAAGGTTAAGTGTGCCTATTGTAAAAATACAGGGCATGATGAACACAAATGCATGAAGAAACAAATAGATCACCTAACTCATCTTCTAGAGAAGACAACATAGGTGTTCCTGAATCCATCAAGTAGAATTCATCTACCCAAGATTCTACCAAAGAAAAAGGCAAGGGTAACGAGAAAGAAAAGGGCAAGGCTCTTGTACCTACTATAGCTTCTACAACATCATGGGTCATTGATTCAGGTGCTTCTCATCACATGGGCTTTTCACTAGTTGAGTTTTCATCTTTAGAGCCTTGTAGCATGACTTCAATTAGTTTGGGTGATGACACAACAGTTTTTGTTGTAGGGAGAGGGTCAATTGAAATGGAAGGAGGAACATTCAATAATGTTCTAAGTGTTCCTTCTCTTCTAACCAATCTCCTATCATTGTATCAAATCACTCACATTGGTCATGGCATGAGAGTTGATTTTTCACCAGATTTAGTGGCTATCAGGGAATTGCATAGTGATACTACAGTGGAAATGGGTAGGGAAAATCACCAAGCAAGGTTATACACCTCACATTTTCACCTGATTCTTCTCTAATAGCATTCTTGACTCATTCAGATGGAGTTAACAAACTATGGCATGAGTGGTTTGGCCACCTTAACTACCACTACCTTGAGCAACTTTGCAAACATGACATGGTCATTGGCTTGCCTCTGTGTCCAATTCTTAAAAGGACTTTGTGAGGGGTGCTCCCTTAGGAAGCATCCCAAATCAAAATTTAACAAAGGCAAATCTTGGAGGGCTTCACAACCTTTGGAGTTAGTCCATAGTGATGTATTGGGACCCTTTCCCAAACCATCTTTCACAAGGGCCAAGTACATCTTCACTTTCATTGATGATTTCTCTAGGTACACTTGGATACATTTTCTCAAACAAAAGTCTGAAGTGTTTGAAAATTTTTTAGACTTCAAGGATCTTGTTGAGAAATAGAGTGAGAAATCCATCAAGGTTCTTTGAACTGATAATGGAGGGGAGTATGTCAGCATCAGGTTTGAGCAATTTTGCACCATAGAGGGGATTGATTTGTAGTGCATAGTCACTTACAATCCTTCATACAATGGGGTTATAGAATGCAAAAATAGGTTCTTAAAAGAGATGGGTAGCTATATGATTCACTCCAAATCCTTAGCACCATAGTACCAGGCTGAAGCCATCAATTGTGCTTGTTACATTCAAAACAAGGTTCCTCACAAAGCTTTAAAAGGGATAACACCCTTTGAAGCTTGGCATAAAAGGAAACTTGATGTTGAGCACCTTAGGGTTTTTAGATCCCCAGCCATGGCCCACATTTTGAAGAAGAAATGCAAAGCTATGGAACATCAGTCCAAGCCTTACATCTTTGTAAGAAATCTAGATGGTATTAAGGGGTATTGCCTTCTAGATCCAGTCACTCATGAGCTATTCATGAGAGAAGTTTCCATTTTCAGGAGAGTCCTAGAGACTCAACACTTGACACTTCTTCCCCCTCATCAGATCTACTTCTTCATGATGATTCCTCATCAGATTTAGATCAGCCACAGTAGGTTCTTAAGCCAGAGACATCTTCTTCTTCTTTGAGTTTAGACAGCGAGGACAGTGATGTAGGGTCATCCACCTCTAGTCAGTCAGAGGATGAGGAATTATCACTTGACTCACCCACTTTCAGGCCACTTTGGGCCAGATAGACACTTAAGAGTGCTGACACTTGGGTAGGAGATCTTGTAGATGACAAACATACTAGGGGGATTTTTAGAGAGATCCACATGCCTTCTTTGCATTAGTTTTAGATCCATAGAATTTTTGAAAGGCATTAGGGGTACTTGAGTGGGATAATGCTATCGAGGAATAATATTCTTCCTTAATCAAAAATCACACTTAGGACTTGACTTCAATTCCTAAGGGAAGAAAGATGGTTCGATGTATATGGATATATTGGACCAAGTTTGTAGTAGATGGGTCAGTTGATAAGTACAAGGCATGATTGGTCACCAAGGGTTTCTCACAGGTGGTAGGCATTGACTACTTAGAGACCTTTACACCCATTACAAAGATGACTTCTATCTGACTCACCTTGGCTATTGCCATAACACATGGTTGGGATGTGCACTAGATGGATGTGAAGAATGCCTTTCTTCATAGAGACCTAGAGGAGGAGATCTACATGGAGTAGCCGCTAGGATTTGTTCAGGATTATTCCTTAGTATGAAAACTTAAGAAATCTATCTATGGCCTCAAACAAGCCCCTCGGGCTTGGAATGATAATATGGATTCCTTCTTTCTCAGATTAGGTTTCACTAGGTGCCATTCTGACCCCAATGTCTACTTATTGCGGCAGGATGATTTGCTCCTAATTTTGGTTCTATATGTTGATGACCTTTTGATCACTAAGATTTCTTCATTGGCTATTGCAGTGATGAAGGCATCTCTCTAAGATAGATTTGACATGACAGACTTGGGTTTGTTACACTACTTCTTTGGCATCAAGATCTCATAGTCAGATTCAAGGATTTCTCTTACACAGCCTAAGTATGCTCTTGATTTATTGGCCCAGTTTCACATGGCTGATTGCAAGCCATCTCTGACTCCCTTTCTATTAGGAGTCAAGCTTGAGGTGGATTGTTCTTCACCATTGGTTGATGCCACTCGATATCGATAACTTGTTGGTAGTCTCATCTACTTGACTCACACTAGGCCTGACATATCATATATAGTGGGACTTGTCTCCAAATTTATGCAGGAACCTCATGAGCTACATTAAAAAGTAGCTAAGAGGATTTTGCATTACATACAAGGTTCACATAGATATGGGACTCATTACAAATTTGGCATAGAGGTTGACTTGGTTGGATATATAGATTCAAACTGAGCTAGTGATTCACAAACTCGCAAGTCCACTTCTGGTTATAGTTTCTCTCTAGGTTATGGTCCTATCAATTGGTCTAGCAAGAAGCAGAATGCTATTACTCTATCATCCACAAAGGTAGAGTATAGGGGAGCAGTTAATGTAGCTACTAAGGCTATTTGGCTTTAAGGGATTCTTTCTAAGTTTGGCATTCCTATCAGGTAGCCCACCATCATTTATTGTGATAACCATAGTACCATTCAGATTTGCAAGAATCTAGTACAGCACTAGCAGACCAAGCACATAGAGATTCACATGCATTTCATTCAGGAGATTATTCATAGTCAGGTCATTGACTTGATATTTTTCTAGTCTTTAGAGCAGGTTGCTGACATCTTCACCAAACCTTTCATCAAGAGCAAGTTCATTCATCTACGAGCTCTTCTTGGGGTGCGGTCTACATTTGCAGCAGCATCATCTTTAGGGGGGCTTTCTAGCCTCTTCATTTCTTTTATGTCTCTTTTAGGGGGGAGTTTTTTCCTACAAGTTTTCTCCTTTTCTCTATCTTATGGGAGATTGCATTTTTACATGGGTACCTCATCAGGCTTAGTTGTTGGGACCCATTTTATATTTCCACACTTCCCACCTAAGCTGCGCTTATGGGGGGGTATTAGTGTAGGTTTTTATTTTTCCTTATTAATTAGGGAAATTATATATTTGTGCTTACATAGAGTTTCCTACATTTGTGGGATAGGCTAGCTTATGTGGAGATGTGTGTCATAGGTGTCATAAGAATGTCATAAGTAACTCCCTTGATGGGAGATACTTCTCTATTCTTAACACCTTTTCACCACCTTTCATGGAGGAGTTACAGTCTATTCTTGGGGTGCCTTAGCCACCTTTTGTGGAGGAGTTACTTACATACTCTCTTATATGTATTCTTCACTTTTGCCATCTCATGCTAATTAGATTTTGGTTTTCTCTATTTTGTCTTGTGCAATTTATCTTCTTGTATAGTTTCAAATTGCTTTAGCATTTATGTGGTGTGCACTTGCTTCATCTCATGTGATCACGTCTCCATTGCATTCACATTATCTAGATTCTGGCAACAACTCTGATAGAACTCTTATGGGAAGAAGACCATTGTGATGGATCCACCTTTCGAAAAGCCATAACTAGTTGTAAGGATCTCTTAAATAAATGTATCTTATGGAAAATTGGTAATGATGAGAAAATTAACTTCTGGGAAGATGTCTGGCTATCTCCTACCTGTTGGAAATATTGTCATTGATGTCAAAGGTTTAGCATTATTGGTGATAAAGGCCCCATTACATTTAATGTTGTTTATAATAAATATATCTTGGCTAATATGAGTTAATATTTATTTAATACTAATGAATATATTTTTGGTTGCATATGAGACAAAAGAAGGGCCCATGGAGAAGTCAAAGAGCCATGGGATAAAGACAAAAGAAGGATGGGATGAAGTTTCCCATGAAGAGTCATCTTGGGAAATACCAAGAGTCACCAAGTGAAGATAAAAGAGTAAGGGCGCAATTTATCATGAAAGGACACTTTGAGGAATACGAAAAGTCACCAAAGATAAGGACAAAAGTGGGAAAGACATTTTTGGTCATGAAGGGTCACCACATGACTTTTCAAAGGCTTGAATATGAAGGGTCATACAAGTTTGGCACCATTTTCCATGAGGATTGAAGGGTCACAAAGGGGGAAGGCCAAAGGTCATTTGGAAAGCTATAAATAAAGGCTTGAGAAGCCATTTGTAATATGGAAGATAGAGGTTGATTTGATATTGTAATATCTAGCTTAGAAGGGCAATTGTGAAAGATGAATATGATTTATATTTGTTATATCTAGCTTAGAAGAGCAAAGGTGAGAGAGAGGAAATGAGATGTTGTATTGTTCTATCATTTGTTGAGATAACAACATTGAGAGATAGGTGTGTCGTATACACAAAAGGGTTGGTGCTCTTGTGGGTTGGTGCTCACGAATTATTACTAGGTTGGTGCTCAGCAAAGGGGTTATTACTCCTATGAGTTGGTGCTCATGAATAGTAGCTGGGTTGGTGCTCAGCAAAGGGGTGTGGTGCTCCTATGGGTTGGTGCTCATGAATAGTAGCTGGGGTGGTGCTCGAAAAAGGGGTATGGTGCTCTTGCAAGCTTGGCTTGAGAATATTGTTTGAGTTTGTGCTCATTCATATACTTGAGATTGTTCTATGTGGTTTTTCCCACATTGGATTTCCATGTTATATCTGGTGTCTCTCTCTATCTTGTGTGGTGTTTATTGTTTGAGTTTTATTACATATCTTGAATGTTTGATTAAGTGAAATTTGGTTAAAAGAAAGTTTTATAAGATATATGTATACTGATTCACCCCCCCTCTTAGTATATCCTGTGCTTAACAATTGGTATCAGAGCAAGTTCCTTTTTGAAAAGTTTTACAACTTGAAGGTAGATCGGGAAAGCACGATGGCTGGGTCACATGAAAGATTTTCTACAAATAAGGCACCTTTGTTTGATGGGATGAATTATGCTTTTTGAAGCATGAGAATGAAGGTTTATTTGATGGCCCTTGGATTCAACATATGGAAAGCAGTGGTGGAGGGATATGAAGAGCCACAGACATTTGCAATTACTCCAATAGAAAAAAGAAAAGTGAACGTAATGCTAAAGCTTTAAATGCTATTTTATGTGGATTATGTGAATCTGAATTTATTAAATTATGCAATGTAAATTTGCTCATGAAACTTGGGTAAAACTTGATAATATTTACAAAGGTGATGGAAAGGTTCAGCAAGCTAAGTTGTAGACCTTTAGAAGGCAGTTTGAAAGTTTGAAGATGGAAGAAGAAGAAGATATAGCAAGTTATCTTTTGTGAGTTGATCAAATTATAAATTAGATTCAAGGTCTTGGAGAAACATTAGATGAATCAATGGTGGTGCAAAAGTTTTTGAGATCTCTACCAATGAGATATGATGCAAAGGTTTCAACAATCAAGGAGATGAGGAATTTAGCCAAGCTAAAGATGGATGAGCTTCATGGTATTCTCACGGCATATGAGATGTGGATGGAACAAGATAAACCCTCAAAGAGAGAAGCAGATTTCAAGACATCAAAGAAGGAAAAAGCTAAGATTCAAGAATCAAGTGATATTTCCAGTGATGATGAAGATGACAATGGAGCACTTTTCATTCACAAGCTGAAAAGAGGAAAAGGTAAATATCAAGGAAAATTACCTTTTAAATGTTTTAATTGTGGAAAGATTGGACATTTTTCAGTTAGATGCCCAAATAAGGTTAATGATGATGAAGAATAAAAGCCTACATACATGAAGAATTTCAAAGTCAAATCTAAGAAGAGTTTCAAGAAGAAGAGCCTGTATTCTAAGGATCCTAGTTCAGGTGAAGATAGTGGAGTCAGTGATTTAGAAGAAGAAGAGGTTATATTCATGGCCATAGATGAAGGTTATCAAGAAGAAGAAGAGGAGGAAGCTTAAGTGAATATGGAAGGAGAGCTCATTTATGTCTTAGAAGAGTTAAAAGCTATTCAAAGGAAGAATCAAAGATTAAAGCGCCAAATCGAGAAAAATGAACAAGAGTCAAAGGAAATGATTGAAGATCTACAAGCACACTTTGAAGAAGCCAAGAAGAATGAAGAAGACCTCATTTCATAGTTGGAAATAGCAAAGGTATGTTATTGAAATTGCCTCTTTAAAAGAAGATATTAAGAAAGCAGTCAGTGATAAAGTAGTCAGTGATTCAAAATTTGAAGATAGCACTAACATTTTGAATAAGATATTGGAAAGTCAAAAAGCATATTCAGATAAGACAAGGATTAGTTTTGAAAATAAAAAGAGCTATTTTGAAGCTCTTACACAAGAGGAAACAAAAAGGGGAGAAGTGAATAATATAGAGGACATTCCAAATAGAGAAGGTTGGAAGGAACAAAGCTACAAAAGGCAATCAGGTTAGAGATATACAAACATGTCTTATTTTTATGGCTATTATTTTTAATGTAATAGATATGGTCACAAGAAATTAGAATATAGAAAAAGAGCTAACAATTTTAGAAATAAGGAGAAGGAAAGTCAAGTAGAGTCAAGTAGAAGCCATAACTCTTTTGCTCCTCTATCAAGCTTTGATGAAGAGACCATAATATGCTACAAGTGCAACAACTTCAGACACATAGCTCAATATTGTAGAAGCGTGTTTGAGTCAATCAAGAAGGATCAGAGCTTCAAATCTACATTCATTAAGAGGAAGGATCAAAGTTTTAAAGCTCCATTCATCGGGAAGAAGGTTCAGACATGTTCATGGTAAAAGAAACAACATGAAGATTCTATGATGGTTTAGACAGCCCTGCATGTAAGAGGTAAAGATTAGCCATGGTTAATTGATAGCAGATGTTTGAGGCATATGCTAGGAGATAAAAGTAAATTCATAACTCTAAAGAAGATCAATGGTGGTACAGTGAGATTCAAAGATAAAACCAATGCTAGGATAGCCAGAAAAGGTACTTTGCATTTTGATTATAGTAGAACTAAGACTAAGAAATTTTTATATGTATAAGGTCTCAAGCAAAATCTATTGAGTGTTAGTCAAATATGTGATCAAGAATATACATTAAAGTTTCATAAAGAAGGTTGTGAGATTAGAAGAAAAGATTCAAATGAGTTGATTGTAGATGCTCAAAGGACAGGGAACAATGTATATGTTTTGTTAGATATCTTCTCAAAGGCACGATCAAAGGATACATTCAAAGATTAGCAAGAGGAGTTGGGAGTAATTTCTATTACTTCTTGCCATTGATGTTCAGCATCAAGTGAGGGGGAGCTAAGTGTTATCTCCATGTAGGCCCTTTTCCATTGATGTCAAAGGGGGAGAATAATAGGTATAGGTATAGGTTGCTACAGTAAGGGGGAGTTATTATATGTTTTCAGATGACAGTATGTGCAGGTGACAGGATGTGGCAGTTTCAAGATTGAGGTTGTCATCAATGACAAGGGGGAGATTGCTGGAAATAGTTTTATTGATGTCAAAGGTTTAGCATTATTGGTGATAAAGGCACCATTGCATTTAATGTTATTTGTAATAAATATATCTTGGCTAATATGAGTTAATATTTATTTAATATTAATTAATATATTTTTGGTTTCATATGAGATAAAAGAAGGGCCCATGGAGAAGTTGAAAAGCCGTGGGATAAAAACAAAAGAAGGATGGGATGCATTTTCCCATGAAGAGTCATCTTGGGAAATACCAAGAGTCACCAAGTGAAGACAAATGAGTGAGGGCACAATTTCTCATGAAGGGACACTTTGAGGAATACAAAAAGTCACCAAAGATAAGGAAAAAAGTGGGAAGGACGTTTTTGGTCATGAAGGGTCACCACAGGAATTTTCAAAGGCTTGAATATGAAGGGTCATACAAGTTTGGCACCATTTTCCATGAGGATTGAAGGGTCGCAAATGGGGAAGGCCAAAGGTCATTTGGAAAGCTATAAATAAAGGCTTTAGAATCTATTTTTAATATGGAAGATAGAGGTTGATTTGATATTGTAATATCTAGCTTAGAAGAGCAATTGTGAAAGATGAATATGATTTGTATTTGTTATATCTAGCTTAGAAGAGCAAAGGTGAGAGAGAGGAAAAGAGATGTTGTATTGATCTATCATTTGTTGAGATAACAACATTGAGAGATGGGTGTGTGGTATACACAAAGGGGTTGGTGATCCTGTGGGTTGGTGCTCATGAATTGTTGCTTGGTTGGTGCTTGACAAAGGGGTTGGTGCTCCTATGAGTTGGTGCTCATGAATAGTTGTTGGGTTGGTGCTCGATAAAGGGGTGTGGTACTCCTATAGGTTGGTGCTCACAAATAGTAGTTGGGGTGGTGCATGACAAAGGGGTATGGTGCTCCCATAAGCTTGGCTTGCGAATATTGTTTGGGTTTGTGCTCATTCATATACTTGAGATTGTTCTCCGTGGTTTTTTCTACATTGGGTTTTCATGTTATAGCTGGTGTCTCTCTATCTTGTGTGGTGTTTATTGTTTGAGTTTTATTGCATATCTTGAATGTTTGATTATGTGAAATTTGGTTAAAGGAAAGTTTTATAAGATATATGATATATTGATTCACCCCCCCTCAGTATATCCCGTGTTTAACACTACCCCCATCTTCTCTCAAGGGCTTTGGATAGGGTGGTATAGAAATCTCAATCAAAGCTAGGGATCCAAGATTAAAGACTACTAGGAAATAAAGGAAGGAGCAAAGTGCTAGAAAGTCATCCACAGTGATAGGCTATCACCAGAAGAATCTCAATCTATCCAGAACCTCAATCAATTACTAAGACATGTTTATATTCCCTCCTTCCAAAATTAAGATAAATTTATTTGGAAATAAGAAGACAACGGATTCTAATCAGTGGCCTTAGGACATGCCACCGACATTAACTTGGAAAGTGGATGGTATTTATAGAGAAACTTCTAGGTAAAACATTAACTCCCAAAGTTAATTTATTTTTTAGCTTGCAGTGTAGGATAAAATTTTGATGGTGGACAACATAGCCAAAAGAGGATTATTATTCCCCAATAGGTACCTAATTTTTTAGACCATAAAATATTTAGTTCATCATCTCTTCCTCAAGTGTCCCTTTAGTATGCCACTATTCAATTAATTGATTAATCACCTTAACTTAGCCTAGGTCAAACTGAATAATCCCCTGAAACCTCCCTTATATTATCTTCTTTTGGCATCTTTCTCTCTCCCATTGGTTCTGGTGTGTCTGAAAAATTCACAATGATGGATTCTTCCTTAACAAAATATACCAACCAAAAGGCACCTTCCTTTGCCTTTGCCAGACCATTTCAAAAAAATGGAAAGCCTTCCCCCTAAAGACAAAGAACCTATCCCCCTCTTTTCCTTAAAAATCCTAAAAAACTAAGATATTACATAGGTGTTATGTTCTACATCAAAATATTTAATTCATAATCACACTAAATGGAAGGCTCTACCAAAAGGTTGGGTGAAGCTAAACTTCGATGGTGCCTCCAAAGGCAACTTGGGTCTTGCAGATGGAGGAGGATTTATTAGAAATTAAATATGGGAGATGGTGGTTGCTAATGTGGGCCCTATGGGAACCCAAACAAACTACCTAGTAGAGGCCAAGGTAGCTCTCTGGGGTATATAATTTGTGTCAATAATTAACCATAATAGAATAATTGTGGAAGGTGACTCATTGAATATTCTAAATGCCTTGGAGGGGAAAACAACCCCCTCTCACACCATCAAATACATAATTGATGATGTCAAACAACTATTGAAGGGCATGTCTTCTAAATTATCCACACCTATAGGGAAGGAAATTGGGTGGCTGACCTCCTTGCCAACATTGGATTTTAACTCCACTCTTTAACTAACTATCATAGGGCAAACAAGATCCCCATCAACATCCTTAATTCCCTATGGGCTGAAAGTACCAATGCATGTCAAAATCTTAATGTTTTTACATGTGTATGATCTTAGATCAGAGGGGTAGATCTTAATTAGGCTGATCTATGATCATTTCTATAGAAGGGGACTTAATTTCTATAACGAGTCAACAATAGACTTCCTAAACCATTCTTTCCTCTTTCAAATCTGCTGCATCTAGAAACTTCCTCCTTCTCACTTTGGCTCTCCACACACCATTTCAATGGGAGTTGATAGGGATATATTGGAACTCACCTCTTGTAGGGAAGTTCATAGCCAAATTTTTTTTGGAAAAAGTTGAAATGTCTAGGTATTATGAATTTCATGGAATGAGACATGGAACATAATGCATAGGTTGCCCGTAGCTTCACTAAGGCTTAGAACAAGTGAAAAGTGAACATTTTTGGCATCAAAATTAATGTGACCAAGGAATTCATCAATGAATCGACTGGTATGAGGGATGTGTTGCTTCAACATCCCTAACTACATTCACGAGTTGGTCTGCCTTGATCAAATGAATGGTTAGATTTCTTTGCATGGTGATTTGAGTGAATGCAAGTTTGAACTATCAAAGTGATGAAAAGTGAATCATTGTGAAGCTAAGTCTATGTCAGTCCCAAGTTTATGTGGACCATGGGGATGTGTCCATACAAGCATTATGTGGGTGTTTGTGAGTAGTTTTGTTGGTCTTAGATTTCTTGAAGTAGGGGATGGGTTGTCTTAGGTAGAGAGTAATCAGACCTTGGGAGGGAATTGTTCATTGTAATCATTTGAGTGGTTTTGAACCTTATTGATTGAGCCCAACTCAGTGGTTATTGTGTATGTTGGCTAGATGGCCCATTTATTGTACTTTAGACTAGATTATCCTAAAGAGTTAATAAAATACATGTTACTCCCATTTTTTTTGCATTATGTGAATGCTCATGTGTGTTGAGTCAATTTATCAATCTTTGCAAGTCTGTGTTTTTCTTTCCATTGCTAATCCTTTATTATACAAGTTGTTGTCCACTATGTTTATGGGTGTAATTATGTAGGTAAACACTAAAGGCATAGTTAGTAGTTCTTATAGAGTCCCATCATAATGAGGGATTCAAGTTAGGATAAGTGGTGCCACATGGGCAATTAGTTTTGGAGAGTTAGCCCCGTGATAGTTGGTATTAAAGCACATAGTTTGTGTTTTGTAGGATTGTGTTTGCCTAAGTTAAATAGTCTTCTGCCTTCTCATATCGAATCAGTCTAGTGTTGTGTCTAGTTGTGTCTGAGTCAGTATGGTAGGAGATCTATCCAGGATGGTTCTCAAGAAAGTGGCTAGTAGGGGTCTATTGATGTTTAAAATTGCACTTTGTTTTAGACACCAACAATGGGAAGTTTCAAGATGTGGGACATGCGACTTGAAACAACCTCCAGATTTTTAAGAAGCTAGTCTCTTCTTTATATCAAGTATTGGGGGGAAAAGGGATAGGAATTTAAATAGAAACACAAATGCAAATAAATAAAATCTAACTATGGCAATGCACCTGAATGTAATTTTATTCCTTAATCCTAAGCACAGTGAAACTATATGTAAGATTCAATTACTTTAAAGAGCAGATGAGGCATGATCAATGTAAAAGATAGAAATAATAGAAACAGAGGCTCATAACTTAGACTAATTTCGTAATGGTATAGGAAACATCAACAAAGGCATAAAAATCTATCTTCTTATTAATTCTTCAGCCACATATAAGGCACAGAAACATGCATAGTTACATAAACTTTACAACTTAAGAAAATAGAATAAAGGCAAATGATATCCCTAATAACAACTCTAGAAAGTCTAAAACTCTTGATAATAATTTTCTCAAAAAATTCTCTCTCAGTATCTGATCCTAATTTGGTGGTCCCTGCACTCCTCTTTATAGCCTTAGATTCCCTCTAGATTGTCCACGCATTCTCAAACTTATGGCCCAAATTGAACTCTAATTGAGCTGGAAGTGTTTATCAGAAGATAGTTCTTAGATTTTGAAATGTTTCATTTCCTTGCACTCAGTTTGCTGAAATAGATACACATGACACTCTATTCTATTAAATGGAAGAGGACACTTAGTCAATTCCCTAAAAATCTTCTTATTTCTTAGGAGACACTGGAGAATGACACTTGGCATGTTCTGCAACACTTACCAAAGATACGTGGCACTTTTCGCTTTACTTCAAATTTTACTATATCTTTACTCAGGAACGTTATGACTTTGACACCTGTCGCAATCCACTTCTTTGACACTTAATAACTTAAAAGAAATAAGACTCACTGCATCTCTTACCTGAGCAACTTTGAAAAGGGGCATAGGGATAGGTGGCAATCTCCGCTTGCTTCAACAAAGGACACGTGGCAATCTCTGCTACTCTTTAGCTATACTGTGGAAACATTCGAGACAAACTTTTAGAAATAAAACCTGAAACCCACCATAGTCTTTATTCAAAAATAAAAAATTAAGATCTTTTGGATGGTGATATGTGGCAGCTTCCGTTGCTTCTAGGAAGATACGTGGCATCTTTCACTGCTTCTAGGAATGGAGTAGAAAGGGTCTCAGTAGATGACACTTGGCAGCCTCCGCTTGAATGGTTTGGTTGCGCCTTACTACCTTCTGAAAGGGCACTTGACCTTTTGGTTTTTTGGGATGCTCTTTTGAATTGCTTGATTGTACTAAGCCATTGAACTAATCAATTAAACCAAAAATGGTTTAATGGTTCAATGGTTCAACAGTTCAACATGACGCACCATTTACACATAAATCAAGGCATTGAATCAAGGATATTGAACCAAGGCTTTAAACCAAGGCATTGAATCAAACATACTTTGGATGCCAACACGTGATGACTTTCGCTCTCTTCTACTGGGATATGTGTCATCTTCTATCACTTTTAGAAAAACAACATTGAGACCTTCCGCTACTACCACTTGGCACTTTCTGCTTGATCTTGATACTTAGCTTGTCAAACCTTTTGTTGAAAAGAGATGAAATTTGGGTGTCGATATGAAATCGTAAATGCTAACTCTTGGTGCATTCTGTTGAGTCACTGTGAGATACGTGGCACATTCCAACCAACTCATAGAAAATATGAAAGGTGCCTCAGACGATGACACTTGATGTTTCTGCTTGAGAAAGGATGCCTTAGAGGACAACACTTTTCAGCTTCCACTTTACCTCGTCACTTAGACAAAAATGAATCAAAAGGAAAATAGAGCCCGTGCTCTATTTTAAACCTTCACCATCTCAAACCAAGAATACGAGGACAAGATTTGGCAGAGCATAGCTAAAAAAATAAGATGAAATGTAGAGTAATTTATAACTCTATAGTTATTGGTGACCCCAAGGACTTTTGAACCTGCTCAAAAAAGAAACCACAACTCCCACTAGATCAAAATTTCAAAATCACAGCTTTAACAATGATGTCTGGCAGGTAGACCACTCTTCATTAGATAACCCTTACTTATTATACAATTCATTGAAGGCCAAATCAAGGTTAATGATATCCTTGTGTGAAAAATTTTGCAAAATTATAATAGTAGCCTTCAATTTGAATTTGAGTTGGGAAACAGGAACCAAGACAACTTCTACTTCAGGGACTGATGAATCATCCCTTAGATCCTAGAAAACTATTTGATCCTTCTATTTGGCCAATAGCAAAGGTTCAATTTATTCTACCATTAGCATAGTATTGTCATCAAGAAATGGAGAAGGAAAACCTAGTTGTACTAGATCTTCAACATGCTGCTTCATTTCATTGATTCCTTCCTTCATGACATCCAAAAGCTCCTTGCAACTATTGGCTATAGAATTACAACTGAGATCCTCATTTACTCACTTGGTAGTGACCATTTTGTCATTAATTCCTATTACTAACAATGTTTCATCTGTTGCATCATAAAGCTTTTGCAACAATGTTTGTGAGTCCGTTACTCTCTCAAAAATTGTAGCCAGAGTATTTACAACTAAACTCGCTACTTTTTTTCATAATTTCTATGCATTTAGCAGAAAGGTGAGAGAAGGCCTAAGCTGATTAATCTCTAAAGAGATTATCTTCCACATGGATTCATATAGCTCCCTTACCAGCCTTAATACTCTGACACTCTTTGGCCTATTGGCTAGCTCTAGTGTTAATTATGCTGCTCTCTATTGTTTTATGTGAAATTGGGCTTGTATGGTGAAAGTATTATTCTATTCAACCATTAGCTTTTGTTGCAATTAAGTAACTTACAACATGTGTTCCTCACATTTTCCTTACAACACTACTTTTTCTCGCTTTAGGGTCATCACCGCATCCTTTACATGTGTTAGCTCTACATTTAAAGAATAATTTTGGGCCTGAACTACCTAGTGGGTCTGAAGAGAAATAGTATTTTGCAACTATTTATTCAGATTCTCTATTTCATTATCTTTTTTATTAACTTCTAAGGTCAAACTGTTACAATTTTCCTTTTCCTTGGCTAGCTCAGCTTCCATCTTTTGTAGCCTTCTTGATATCTTCAAGTAGTCTTTAGTAACTACAGAAGTGGATTCGATCAGCAGCTCAATTTTATCCTATGGCCTGAAGAGGGACATGTCGATGGCCAAAACATTCATCATGTAATCTTCTAGCTACATCTGCTCCATTGGCTTTATTACATTTGGTGACAAATGAGTCACCGTCAATTGTTGTTGGATGGGGTCAAATTGTGACTGCAGATGGGGTGTAGCCAATGCTTTATTTTCCTTATTCTTATTTTTCTCCCTTAGGGCTTTCCTTGCCTTTCTAGCAGCATCTTCTTGGGTCTATAAGGTAGAAGGAGAGGCAATGTGCCCACCCACAAAAGGATGTCCTTATGGTAGACCATATTGAAGAGCCAATTGTTGGCTATGGGTAATCTGAGGGGAAAGCTTCTTGGGAATAGAGGGAGAGAAATGAGGTAATGTTAAGGCTAGAGGTGGCACAGATGGGGTGAAATGGGAAATGGGAATGACAGAAGTGGTAGAGGATGTCATCTAGCTAGATGAAATCATCATGCCAATGGGAGAAGAAATAGATTGAGAAGGAGAGGGAGGAATAATACTTATCTGAGGAGCGATTACAATATCTTGTAATTGGCACTGTGTGGTGTCCATCTCCTCTTCTGAATCAAATTAAATTGCACCCTCTTTCATTTCTTAGGTGTCTCTTCTTCTTATTGCATCCTTTTTCTTTCCACATCTACTTGTGGATAACTGGGAGTATATATAACCGAGGTTGATGGGGAAGCTTGTGATGGTAAAGGCACCACACTTTTTTGCATTTCTATAGCACTGAGGGATTGAGGCCAAACTGATACAATTGTTGTAGCTACAATTTGCTCTGGGCTTGTGACTCTTGGCTTGACCCAGCCCTAGCTTCCTGCTCTTCACCCAGTAAATTACTTGTCTTTGGGCTAGATGCAGGGGAGAGATGGCATTCATCCCATAGTTCTTCCCATCTCTTATCTATGTCTACATTTCCAAAAGAATGGGTTGTTTGGCAAATTTCCTACCTATACTTCTAATAGGCCTCTATCTTCTCAGTATCACAGTCTTTATTCTTTAATGTCCTCCTTAAGTTAGATGTCATTCTAACTTTAGGATCATAATCTCTCTGCTTAACATAGAATGTTTCCCATGGCCTATTTTGTGGAAGTGGCAAGTCTATAGCTCAACATAAAATCTAGGAGTGTCTTCCCTAGGATTTTTTTTTGTTTCCCAAAAAGGGCAGCCCTCATGTGCAATTCTGATTATGACTCTGTTAGTTCTTATCTAGAAGGCTATGAAATCATTTGGGTCATAAAACCATTTGTCCTCTATTAAAAAGAAACCTAGAAAGGCTAGCTTTCTATAAATACAACTTCAATGTCTCTGGTTTCCAAAACCATGCTAGTGGTCATCCATGGTAGATTATACATTTTTATTTTTCTCTTCCCAGAGCCAAATTCATTGTCAATTGTGGATACCTACCTAGTGAACTCTAGGAATGCTAACTTAAGAGTCAAGATCTTAGGTAGAAATATTGGTTCCCCACAAAAACCATGGACTCTTATAATGATATGGTGGGATCCAAAATAGAAATCTCAAGGAATTAGACAACTAGCTAGACGATTTGAAACAATCAAGAATAATCTAGTCATAATTGGTTCGAGACTGAGGTGGAAAAAAGTAGGGGTAATAAATAATTCCCAAAACTCATATGGGTCACTGGTCTTTGACAAAATGTGTGTCCATGCAGACACAAGAATGGTCCTTTAGAGATCAAAATCTGGGTCATACATGTTAAGATACATATGTTGGGCAAAGAGTTTAGAGTTCTAAAAAAGCATGAGGTGAAACAAATAGGAAGAATATGAATACTCATTTTGATTTGAAATGGGCCAATTGTTCTACCATCGAGAAATAAATTTGCTCAAAAAATTTGAGTTGATACTCCTAGGTTTTGTCAATGATATTCAACCTGAAAAGATAGCCATTTGTTTTACATACACTGCCATATTATCTTTCATGCCAAGGATGAGAGCCATCATAGACAATGTGTCTTGGCTAGCCTGTGTGAATTGAGCTCTTAGTGTAGGGAGTGTGGGTACTGTAGTCTCATCATCACCCATTTGTAACTTGGATCTCAAGAACCTTAACTAAGTGTTAATATTTGCCCACATTCTTTGCATCTTAGCAATAGTGGGAAATGTAGATGTACTATCATGATGCAAGGCTAACATATCCCTGATAGCTTGTGTTTTTATTTGCATCATGAATGGGCCTCATTGAATGGTGCATGAAGGTGCATGGAGTAAGTCTGCACATAATTCGACCAGGTCAAGGCATGAATGCATAGCTAGGACAATGAACTGATCTAGTTGTGAGGTCCATATCCTCTGGAAAATGTTTCAAATTGCCCTACTTTGGCTCTCTGTAGACACCTTTGATGTGCCCCTTCTCTAATATTTTTGCTACTGGCTCTCTGAAGAATTGGATCCATGATGCCATCCACATAATCCTTTATTTTCATTGAATCACTTGCTGGACTAGCTTTAGAAAACTTGGCCCTTGGATAGGTCTTTAATGGTTGTGTGGGAGCTAAAGCATATGATTTACTTGCAATAAACTTATCAAGGGATTCATACATCCTAGCTCCTTGTTGTGAATATTGTGCCCCCTCCATCTCTATATCTTCTTTGTGATAACTTGTATGAATTCTTGCAAAATAGAGACACTTTTGCTGAAGCAATTTACTAAGCACAAAAAATGAAAGTAGCAGGATATTTTCATGCAGATGTAAGAATTTTTTGAGAACTTATAAACTTTAACTCTTTCTAAGAGGTATTTATTGACTTATCAAGTCTCAAAATGGCATTAACTCAGATAACTATTAGCAGATCCTACTCAATCTTTATGGAATAGTGAGATAGACACGTTATGAAAGTGGCAGTGTAATGTACCTTGCGGATTTCTAAATATTTGGAAGACATTCAATGTATTGGATAATTTTTGAAATTTTGAAAATTTTTAGTTGTCGACTACATGTTTGAAGAACACTTATTTAAAATAAAAGTGGGAAAACAAAAAATGGGAAAAGAAAGTAGGAAAACAAAGCAATATGGAAAGGGGAAACTACCTAACTACATTAATGAAGTATCTTTATCTCCCTCCTAGATCAAAAGAAGAATTCCTAAAGTCTCTTTCATGACAAGCCAACTAATATTTCCATACAAGTGATTGAATTGGACATAACTTTGGTGAATTGTCCTTTGTGTATGCCACATCGATTTGCCTGCATTTGGGTGATTCTGAGTCAAACCTACCTCCAATATAAATCTTTTGACATATATCATTTATTTGCATATTTCCTTCTACCTCAAACTCTAGTTCTATTGCATGATCATCTTCTTTAATAACTTCAAAATTACCAATCTCTTGAAAAGATAATTCTAAAAATTTGCAATAATTTTTCACATATAATTGAGGCTCAGTACCTTTTTGTTCATCCTCTGCAATCAGCTTACAGCTTCCCTAAGAAATATTATACCCTAATTCAATGATTTCAAATAAATCATGATCAAGGAAATGTTCATGCTCTTCCTCATCATCTTGCAAAGTAAGAAGAAAGTCAGAGATTATTTCTTCTTCATCAGAGATTAAGTCATATGCTTGTGATTTCTCACTAGGAATCTAGAATTCATAAGAGGTGTCTTTTGACTTTTCTTCCTCTAGAACATTTGGAATTATATGATCTTCATCAAGTATAACTTAAGTGCCCAAACCAATAGAGTCGTAATTTCCATTTGGGTCGCTTTGCATCATAGCTAATAAATGATCATTTTCTTCCTCTTGATTATATCCAGTCCATTCACCTAGCTCTTCAACAAAAAACCCTTTCTTCTTTATTCATCATAGCATGGGTTGATTCTAACTTTGTAGTGGGTTCATTAGTGATGTGATCTTTATATAATGGTTCAGACAATATCTTCATCTTTAAACCTTGTTTGGTTCTTAAGATGAGATGAGACCAATCAAGGGACATATATCCCCCTATTTTGGCTGTAAAGTCTCTTGATAAACATAAACTAAAAATAGGAGGCATATCTATCACTATTACATCTTGATTTACAATTATATTAGGACAAGCATATAATTGTAATTGGATTTGTTTGATTCTCCCTATGGTTTTTACTACTTTGCCATTTAGCTGTATGACTCCTCTAGTGAGTGGTTCATACTTAATTTCTAAAGCATCAACTATCTGCTTGGGCATTACTATGGTATTAGCCCTGAATCAATCATTGCATTATGCAACAATTTCTTGCCAACTATTAAAGTTAAATAGAAGGGATCTGGTTTGGATTTGCTTACCTCTACTCTATTATTCACTAGCGCTGTTGTCTGTAGATGGACTGTATCTTTGAGCTTTTCTTTTCTAGCAGGTCCTTCTTTGGTAATAGTACCTTTGGGCACTACCTAGCCTTGTAGAGCTTCTTGTAGTAGTGTCTTCTATTCAAGAATAGCCAATATATCCCATATTGATACTTGTGCTGGAGTCTTCTTCAATTGACCCACCACGTTTATTGGTCCTAGAGTCTGAGCTCTTTGAAAATAAGGATATCTTGTTTTTTACTAAATTTGGGTAGGAGTCCCTTGATTTTGCATTGGCTGAGGCACTTCTTGTCTGAAAACATTGTTTCTTTGTCCTTGAAATGGAGGATTCCCCATGACTTGACTATTTACAATCTCAGGCTATTCCACCATCCTTCTCTTTGATCTAGTGTAATAATCAGATTGCACCACTAGTTTTTTGGAGGTAGATGCTTCATTCAAGAAAATTGATTCTTCATCTTCAACCCGTGAGAACAAAGCATGTTCTGGGGCTATTTCTTCCTCTTGTTGCAAGGACATCCCTTGCATCTAAGCCACTAAGATTAAATTCTACATACCAGGATACTGGTAGGCTTGATTATAGCTAGAACTTGCAAACTAACCATCCATTCTTCTTTTCTCTGCCACCTTTTGTTATAGATTACCCATAGGACAATCTCTAGGTGTATGAGCATTATTGCAAGGGAAACACCAGGCATTAGTATTATCCACATAGTTATTTTTCCCTAGAACAATCTCCTTATTTGAATTGGGAGGAATAGTCTGTGAGGGTGTGGGGACTGCAACCAATTGGTTTGCTGGCTGATGGTTAATTTGTCTTAGAGGACCTTGATATTGGTTTGATTGAGATGAAAATCTATTTCCTTGACAGCCTTTATATGGAGGCTTAGAGAAAGTATTCTATTATCTTTTTATATTGATCATCTCATTAGGAAATGTCCTTAGGATATTCTTGATATCATCCAGCTCAGATGGCTGAGTGGGGACAATTTCTTTAGCAGATGGTTGGAGGTAAGTGTACATAGACATAGGTGGGCTTATAGATTTAGGGACTTCTTGAGGTGATGGCAAGGAAATTTTTGGGAACATGGGCATGGGAGGCCTTAGAGGTAACTTTCTAGCATCTATCAAATTATTCTCAGCTCTGACTGCATAATCATAAGCCTCAAGCAAAGTGTGTCCTCTAAGTGATTGAATCATAACATATATATCTGAATTTAAAGCCTTGAAATAAAACACTATAGCCATACCTGGTAATGGTTTAGATGTAATAGGAATCCTTTCCTAAGTATTTTGAAATTCGGAGTTGAAGTCAGTCATTGCTTCTTGTGGTGCCCTTTGGATGGTAATCAATTGCTGCAACAAAGAAGACTTATCACCTTTTTCTTCAAATCTTTCAAAGAAAAGATCTTCAAGCTCATCCCATGTAGATATTGAATTGGGAGTCAAGGATCGGTACCATTCCAAAGCCTTCCCTTTAAAAGAAGCTGATAATAACCTTATAGCCACATTCTATTGTGTGATGACATGTATAACAAAGACATCTAATACATCTTGAAGATGTTCTTCAAGTGTTTTAGAATCTTGCCCACTAAATTTGGGCAGAGCTTTCAAGGCATTTACTGGGATAGGATCCCAAGTAGCTAGTGGTATTGGGAGGATTAGAGGACTACCAATTTTGCAATTTGCATAATTCCTTGGGGGAATAGGGGCTCCCATATTTACTCTCGATATTGGTATAAACTGATTGACTCTCCTTCTTAGACTAGTTACCAAAGGTGGTACAAGAATACCTAGATTTATAGTAGATTGAGATCTGGTTACTGGTCCACAACTTTGACTCCTTGTAGCTCTCTGGTTCATACAGTCTTGAAAGAAACTTCAAGACTGGTCCCACTGGGCATACCAAAAATTATTGATGTTTAAAATTGCACTTTGTTTTAGACACCAACAATGGGAAGTTTCAAGATGTGGGACATGCAACTTGAAACAACCTCTATATTTTTAAGAAGCTAAACTCTTCTTTATATCAAGTGTTGGGGGGAAAGGGATAAAAATTTAAACAGAAACACAAATGCAAAGAAATAAAATCTAACTATGGTGATATGCCTAAATGTAATTTTAATCCTTAATCCTAAGCACAGTGAAACTATATGTAAGATTCAATTACATTAAAGAGAAGACGAGGCATGATCAATGTAAAAGATAGAAATAATAGAAACAGAGGCTCGCAGCTTAGACTACTTTTGTAATGGTATAGGAAACATCAACAAAGGCACAAAAATCTATCTTCTTATTAATTCTCCAGCCACATAAAAGGCATAGAAACATGCATAGTTACATAAACTTTACAACTTAAGAAAATAGAATAAAGGCAAATGATATCCCTAATCACAGCTCTAGAAAGTCTAAACCTCTTGATAATAATTTTCTCATAAAATTCTCTCTCTTAGTATCTAATCCTTATTTGATGATCCCTGCACTCCTCTTTATAGCCTTGGATTCCCTCCAAATTGTCTGTGAATTCCCAAACTTACAGCCCAAATTAAACTCTAACTGAGCTGGAAGTGTCTATCAAAAGATAGTTCTTAGATTTTTAAATGTTCTATGTCCCTACAGTTTGCTTGCTGAAATAGATACATGGGATGCTCTATTCTATTAAATAGAAGAGGACACTTAGTCAATTCCCTAAAAATCTTCTTATTTCTTAGGAGACACTGGAGAATGACACTTGTCATGTTCCGCAACACTTACCAAAGACATGCGGCACTTTCTGCTTTACTTTGACTTTTACTATATCTTTGCTCAAAAATGTTTTGACTTTGACACTTGTCTCAATCCACTTATTTGACACTTAATAACTTAACAAAAATAAGACTCACTTCATCTCTTACCCAAACAAATGTCAAAAGGGGCATAGGGATAGGTGGAAATCTCTGCTTGCTTCAACAAAGGACACGTGGCAATCTCCACTGCTCTTTAGCTATACTGTGGAAATGTTAGGGACACATGTTAGGCTCCTATAGATGGTGACACTTGGAAAAGTCTGTAGACTTTTAGAAATATAACTTGGGACCCACCATAGTCTTTATTCAGCAATGAAAAATGAAGAAGATCTTTCAGATGGTGACACATGGTAGATTTCATTGATTCTGGGAAGATACGTGGTGTCTTTTGCTACTTCTAGGAATGGAGTAGAAAGGGGTTCAGTAGATGACACTTGGTAGCCTCTGATTGAATGGTTTGGTTGCACCTTACTACCTTTCGAAAGGGCACTTGACCCTTTGGCTTTTTGGGATGCTCCTTTGAAATGCCTGATTATACTAAGCTGTTAAACTGATCGATTAAACCAAAAATGGTTTAACTATTCAATGGTTCAATGATTCAACACTGTGCGCCATTTACACATGAATCAAGGCATTGAACTAAGGATATTGAACCAAGGATTTGAACCAAAAATTAAACCAAGGCATTGAACTGAACATATTTTGGATGCTGACACGTGATGACTTTTGCTCTCTTCTACTAGGATACGTGGCATCTTCCATCACTTTTAGAAAAACAACATTGAGACCTTCAACAACTACCACTTGGTGCTTTCCACTTGATCTTGATACTTAGCTTGTCAAACCTTTCCCTGAAAAGAGATGAAATGAAAGTGTCAATATGAAACCACAGATGCTGACTCTTGGCATGTTCTACTGAGTCACTATGAGATACGTGGCACATTCTGACCAACTCATAGGAAGTATGAAAGGTGCCTCAGATGATGACACTTGAAATTTATACTTGAGAAAGGATGCCTCAGAGGATGACACTTGTTAGCTTCTGCTTTTACCCCGACACTTAGACAAGAATGAATCAAAAGGAAAATAGAGCCCGTGGTCTATTTCAAACCTTTGCCATCTCAAACCAAGTATGCAAGGATAAAATTTGGTAGCGCATAGCTAAAAAAATAGGATGAAATGTAGAGTAATTTATAGCTCTATAGGGTCAAGAGTAGGGTCAGGGAAATGGTGAAGGTAGTGGTGGTTGCCACGATAGTAAGTCAAAAGTTGTTTTAGTGGGTGAAGGCCTTGTTGAGCAAGTTGGTGCCTAGTTCTAATTGATGGGGGATTGTGTGGGTATGAGATTTAGTGAGCTTGAGGAGAAGGTGACTACCATGGTTTAGATTATCATAGAAATTAATAGAAGTTTAGAGAATATCTTGGTGTTCCAGATAGAGTTATAGGATGAAGTGGCTTTGTACCGATCAGTGGTATCAAGTTTGGTGAAAGCATCAGGGTTTAGTTCTTCTACAGTCTTGAAGCTCTCTAAGTTTAAAGAACTAGAGTGGTATGATGGTGAGTGAGATGACCATCTTTTAGAGAGTTCCTTTTAGGACATGAAGAAGTACTTAGTAGGGTTATGGGGTCTGTCAGGCAAATAGGAAGTGTGCATTATAGCAAGGTACCTCATAGGTAGGGCAAAGGTTTGGTATAGAACCTTGGATAATGACATTGCATCAAGGAGTTTTATGAGGAGGTTGGACTCTTAGGATGATCTAAAAGAAGCCTTAAGGATCATTTTTGACCTAGGAATGCAACATGGTTGGCTAGGACCAAGTTGAGTCAATTGAATTAAGTGGGGGAGATGAGATAGTATATCAATTCTTTCCAAAGACTTTTGTTGGAGGCCACCAACATGTCAGAGGTAGATAAGTTATTTCAGTTTACTCATGGTCTTTAGTCATGGGCTTAGGGGGAGCTCCATCACCATGAATTATCTGATGTTAGCAAAGAAGTTACTATAGTAGACCATCACTTGGATTTTAGAGAGGGTTATTCATCTAAAAACACCTTGGACCCTTGTAGATCCATGGGTGGAGGTGTTAGTAAGGGGTTGAGTAAGTCTTTAGGGAATCTAATGGGTGACTAGGGAAGGAAGGATACTCTAGAGTCATCAGAGGGATCTTCAAAGTCTTGGATCACTTCTATGGGTGGTAAGAAGTCACTAGTTGGAGAGTCAAGAAGGAAGTAGTTTTATTTGAAGTGTTAGACGTGTGGTGGGAATCACTAAAATCAAGAGTGTCTAAAGTGGTAGGGGGTGTTTGCATTTTAGATGAAGGATCTAGAAAAAATATGTGAGTAAATGATGTGTTTGCTCAAGGGCGCTCAATGATAGGTAAGGCTTGGGTTTGGAAGTGGTTGCTATAGCTTGCTAGGGTTGATTATTGTAGTGGGGGTGATCTATGTTTGAAAACCTCTTACTTCTGATGGAATCGAGTGGTCCTATGATTGGAAGTCAACTAGTTAGCCTTAGAAACTTGGCCTTTAAACCTCTAGAGGTTCAAGTAGGCTTAGAATAATTACAATCCATCCATGTTATGCTGAGATATGGTTTATCTAGGATGGGTAAGGTGACATATTTTCCCCATATTAGAGTTATTTTATGTCATATACATTATAGATGTTCATGGTGAAGATTGTGTAGAGGAGTGAGATTGAGAAGATGAAAGAAGTGTTGGGTTGAGTATTCAAAAGAGTGAAAGAATTGGTGAGGAGCCAATGTATCTTGTATTACTTGGTGGTAGTTGGGATGTTGAAGGGGAGCAACAAGTTCCACTTTCCCATTAATGTGAGGTGGGTTATTCACAACCATGGAGTATGCTCAAGGAAACATCATCTTGTTATGTCATAGAGAAGATAATTTATCAAGTGCATCGAGTTGGTTCTAGAGGAGAGTTTTTGGGTAACGACTTCATTCCTATTATTTGGCCTAGGGTGTTTGATTTAAAGAGTTATCTTTGCCTATTATATTCTTATTTTGGAGTTTTAGTACTATTTTGGGGGAAATTTCAATGGGGTCACTTAGCCTTTATTGGGTTTACAGAGTCTTGAATATGTGAGTCATCAAGAACCATTTTCCTCTACCCTGTGTTTAGGGGTTGGCAAGATAAGGGTGATTTTATGAAGCTACATTAGTTTGGTGTGGATTGTGTAAGCAATCTTGTCTACATACTAAAGTTACTAGCGATTTAGTGTGTTGCTCAGTTTGTAACCAATTGGATACCTTAGTCATTGATAAAGCTAAACTAGTGATGGTTCCTACCTAAGCACCCTTCTATGTATGTGATGGGTTAAACTGAAGTAGTAGTTGGAACAATTTTTTGAGGTGAAGACAGTGGGTTACTATGCAATTTGTAGTGGAGGGAGTTTCTAGTGGTGTTGGAATGGTAGTTTTTCAACAAGCTGGGAGCAGGAAAAAGCCTTCAAAGTTAAGGTCATGGAGTTTGGCCTTAGTCTCTTAACTCTGGATGGAGCCTGAATAAGGGTTATCTCTTGGCTTTGAGTTTGAAAAGGGGACATGTTAATATCTTGACTCTGAATGGAGATTAAAAAAGGGATGTGTTTATCTCTTAACTTTGGGTCTAAAAAGGGGCATATTGGTCTCTTGACTCTTGTTTTCGAATAGAGATTGGAAAGGGAATGTGTTGGAATCTTGGCTTGGATTGGGTCTGAATAAGGGATGTTTTAATATTTTGGCTCTGGTTTGAGTCTGAATAGAAGATTGCCTTATGGGTTCCTACTAGAGGAGTCATGCCAACACTAAGGATGTCACTAATTTTTAAGTGGGGGAGTCTATGAGGGATGTGTTGCTTCAACATCCCTAACTAGATTCATGAGTTAGTCTACCTTGATCAAATGAATGGTTATATTTTTTTGCATGGTGATTTGAGTGATTTCAAGTCTAAACTATCAAAGTGGTGAAAATTGAATCATTGTGAAGTTGAGTTTGTGTTAGTCCCAAGTTTATGTAGACTATGGGCATATGTCTATGCAATCATAATGTAGGTTTTTATGAGTAGTTCTATTGGTCTCATATTTTGTGAAGCAGGGGTTGGGCTATCCCAGGCAGAGAGTAATCAAACCTTGGGAGGTAATTGTTCATTGTAATCATTTTAGTGGTTTTAAGCATTATTGATTGAGCCTGACTCAGTGGTTATTGTGTATGTTGGCTAGTTGGTCCATTTATTATACTTTATACTAGATTATCTTGAAGATTTAATAAAATACATGTTACTCCCAATTTTTTTGCATTGTGTGAATGCTCATGTGTGTTGAGTCAATTTTTTGATCTTTGCAAGTGTGTGTTTTTCTTTCCATTGCTAATCCTTTATTATACAATTTGTTGTCCACTATGTTTATGGGTGTACTTGTGTAGGTAAACACTAAAGGTGTAGTCCATAGTTCTTATAGAGTCCCATCACAATGAAGGATTCAGGTTATTAAAAGCAGTGTCGTATAGGTGGTCAACTCTAGAGAGCTAGCCTCATGACAATTGGTATGACATATGAAGGAATCAAGGAATTCAAGGACCACTAAAAAAAGAGATACTATAATTATTTTTTAGGGATAATGATTGTGTGTAGATGGATAAAAAAGGATATCCATGGATTGATATCCCATGCTACTATCCTGACATTTGTCTTCAAGTCATGCATTACATGACACTTGAAGGTAAATATACTCTTATATTTTCCCATCATTTTTTGTTGCTAAATCATTTCATTTGATAAAAAATTAGTCTACATTAATTTCTATTTAATTCCCTCAAAATCACTATCTTACTATTGTAGACACCAAAAATCTACACAATGTCAAAATTCCCCTAGATCACCTTATGACCCCTTTGGGACAAATTTGAATCTTTGACCCCTAATCAAGCCTAACCTATGGTTAGTTTTACCAACTAATGTAACTAACCTTTTTACCTATTTTTGACCTTTACCCTCAACCACCAATGGTCAGGATGATCATTGATGGTCACCTTAACCATCAATGATCAGGGTACACCTCCTTAACCAACAATATGCAAGCCACCTACCTTGATTTTCTAAATATAACTTGTCTAAATCCACTTTTAAGCCATTGCATGCATGATTTATAATTAGAAGACCCAATTACCATCTTATTTCACCTCTCTTTCCTTGCTAATAAGAAGAGAGGATTATGCAGGTGAAAACCATCAGCAATTATTACCAAGAGCTTGTGCATCTAGTGTTCCTTTTCTAGATCAATTGTCATTAGCAATCTAGTGATCTAGCTATAAAATTAGAGAGCCAACTTGTCATCTCCACTCCACCAAAGACTCAAGTACCATTACTCTATTAGAATCACACCAAAATCCACCAAAAATCCAACCACCTCAATCAATCACCCAATTAATCTTTGGCAAGATAAGTATTTACTTTATTTGCCTTTTACACTAAGCCCACCACCAACCCATATCTCTAAATCCAACTTTATGATCCCATCAACTAGTTATTTACCAATCTAGACCTACATGTAGTAATCATTGATGGTTGTCTCAACCATTGATGGTCTGTCTAACCATCAACGGTCACCTTGACCATCAATGGTTACCTTAACCACTGATGGTCACCTCAAGTGTCAATGGTCACTGTGGTAGAAAATTTTATCAAGTTATTTCCACCTACATACCCTCAACCAAATCTAGTTTTATGTGTCCCTACCTATTCATAGACCCTTATCTAATTTTTAAAAATATACTTGACCTATTTAGTACTAGTATTGATGTGTTTATCACTGTATTATTCATTTCTAGTTTATTTCTTTAACAATCATCTCTTGTATTCAATTTTAGTACCTTTTGATTATTGATGCAAGTATTTTATCATTATATTTATAAACTTAATTATTTAAAATGTGTGGATTGACATCCCTTGAGAAATCTCTTGCATCTAGGATCTAACTAACACAAGGCAATCCACTCAGCTATCTATCTAACCAACCATTTGCTTTAGTGTTTTCTTATTTTTAGTTCATCCTCCCAAGACAAAGAGGAGTTATTCACAATATTTTTATCAATGCACATACAATAAAATAAGTTTTTCAATCATACCTAAATTTAGTTTCTTCTTCTTCCCTTCTCAAAATATAAGCTAAAATTCACTAAAACATTCTAACATACCCAGTGGGACCTTGAGTCTTTTATTGGGTTTTCTCTTGTTTGCATCTATATTATTCTCTCTATTATGTGCTCATAAATGAAAACAAATTTTATTTTGGGCTTAAAATTAAGTGCATACATTGATTTCTTACAAGTTTAGATCACATAGTTTAACTTAAAGCAAAATAATCCTATTTTAGCATCACTTTTGCTACACACACTAAACCAAACCACCTTCATCAATTAAATTTAAATCAAACAAACTTGAGATAAAACCTGAATAGGATTTCATCACCTAGTGGTCACCTTACCCTTTCCTAAAAATCTTAATTGGAGGTCATTACCAAGGGGATAACCAACTTAGCTCTTTGGTTAAGTATAAACTCTATATATTGGTATATCTTGGTTAAGCACCTGAGACCCTTATGGTTGCAGTGTGTGAAGTTAGGGGGTAAGTCCTAATACCAAGGCATGTATTGATTTCTAATGCAGATTATTTTTGAGCACTTAAACAGCCTAAAACCAACCATAGACTTCCTTTCTAGTACCCACTCCACAAGCCAATTTTAGTCACATAATTTCTTGAAAGCTTAAGTCATAAGCCAAAAGAGAGACTAAAAATAGCTTTTAGGACTTAAAATGATTTTCAAAGTGTTATTTTTTTCTTTGATACTTTATTATCTTCTCTCTATTTGAGTGGTGAGATTGTTTCTACATTCTCTCTCCCTTACCTTGGATGGTTCTAACTTGCCAGCAATGAAATAATCTAGTAGAGCAAAACCCATCACCAAACCACTCAACCTCTTCTACCTCCTCACCTATGGACTACATCTTCGAACTAGAAGAATCTCCTCACCCTTTAAGAACTAAATCTTTCCCTTAGGAAGTTCCCAAAGGAGATATGAACTTTACCACCTTCTTAGATAACAACCATGTGGCCCTTCAGCACTACCTTAACACCATGTTTCATTTTAACCCTACTTCAGCTCCACCTATGAACCCACCTTATGGCATGCCTTCCCATCTTTTGGGAAACACCTATATTTCCATATTCACCACCTAAATTTTTTCTACCCAAGCATCTTCATCTACCAACAACCCTGTGAATACTACTATGGAAAACCAACCTACTGAACCTACCCAACCTATGAACACACTTATACCTTCTACCCCTACCAAAAACTCCTCCACCTTAGGAGAAAGCCAATTGGTAACCACCTATACTCCCCACACCATGGGAATACCTACCACTAGCATTGTCAAACTTTCTCTTTCTACCTCCAATCTCCTAACCACTACCCCAATTTAAAGTCTTATGGTGCCCATACCTTCTACCTTACCCCCAATTAGCACAAAGGCCACGACCCTTCCTTTGACCACCAACTTAACCACCACTCCTACCTAATAGGTGCCCATTGAACCAAACCTAGGTTACATCCCTAACCCATAAGGGCATGTACCTCTACCTAATACCCAACCACCTATATCCACCTACCCTTACATATCTTCCACATAACCACTGGTCTCTGCATACCAATATGTGGTGGCCTCCCAACCTCCTACCCACTATCAATATGTCACCTAACCATCATAATAATATGCACCTTAAAAAATTTTGGGTACACAAACTCAAGTAGACCTCATGAAGATGCTCATGGATAAGATGACTAACTTAGAGTCATCCATTTCTAGAGCTCATAATGTCTTATCATATGATCAAATCTATAATGATCCCATTCACCCATTTGTCCCTATATGATAATATCCTCCTTAGTGGTAACTTCCCATGTTCTCCAAGTTATAAAGTAAGGAAGATCCCCAAAATCACCTTAGGGAATTTAGCCACTCATGTTATTTTATTTCCTATGATTATTCCCTCCATACTTTTCCTATGTCTTTGTCAGGACTGACATCAGATTACTATAGTGCCTTAACTAAGCATTGCCTATTATCCTTCACCTAGTTGGGTTAAACTTTCTTGGATCACTTCTTGATAAATATCTCCAAGAAGGTTTCCATCACTGACCTCTACTCGATCTGGTAATTTGATGATGAATCCATTTCTAATTTTGTATCTTATTAGAGGAGCCTAATCAACCAACTTTCCTTTTCCTTGCCCCAACCCAAATTGATCAAACTCTTTTCTTAGGCATGTACCAATCACATCTCTTCCACGTTACATTTTTAGAGATTGTGAAACTTTGATGAGGATCTTACCATGGCACATAAATTAGAGAATAGAGCCATTGATGAAGGAAATCTCAAACAAAAAAACAAGAACTCTACCTACAAAACCAATGAGGCCTCTTCCTCCAAAATGAGCAACCAAACCAACATTAAGACCAAAATTAAGGGAGATATGAATGTGGTTGTCCTTAAATCCACTTCTCCATCATATGTCAACCAACCAAATTCCTCTAGTTCTTCAAATCAAAACATAAGGAACCAAAACTAAAACACCCATAAGTAATTCACCTCACTAGGATAATCTCATACTTCAATCTTGGAGAAGTTACCAAAGGCTAAAATCATACTACTTCCTCCCATCAAACCACCTCAAAAATTCAAATCTTCTCATCCCACATCTAGTTGGTATAATGATAATTATCTATGCACTTTCCATCAAGTAGTAGGGCATGACATTAGTAGGTGTAACACCTTCAAGAGTGTTGTCCAATCTCTCATTAACAAGGGGGAACTTGTGTTAGATAACCCCAAAACACCTCAAAACCAAGACCTTAACATATTTAGGTAATCTTTCCCCAACCATTCACCTACTGAAAATAAGATCAATAAGGTTGAGTTTTCTCATGATGCTCATACTATCAATATCATTCTTAATGCACTCATTACTAAAGAACCTACTACCCAATCTATATGTTCTTTGCCTACTGAGCTAGTGAAGTTATCTCCTCTTCTTTTATAGACCCAAAACAATGAATCAACCCTTTATCCTCTTACACTTATCAATTTAATGGATCCATCAACCCCCCTTTCCACTAACATACTAGGACAAACACCTAGTTTAACTTCTTCCTCAACCACTGAGCAATTTACTGCCCCTTTAGAGATTATTACCAAAGAGGAATCCCCCATGTCTACAATTCCCATAGAGGAGTCACCTATTCAAACATTGTATCATTTTATTGAATAAACGTATGAGGTTACCATCCCTTTGTCTCAACCTATGGGCTTATATCTAAGTCCACTGTTTAGGGAATAAAACCAAACTATAAACCATTCTCTAGGTTAGTGAAAAAATTGGAAATTATCTCCAACCTTGACATGGATCAATCCACCTTTTGGTATAAATTAGGGATCCATTATATCACCAAGAAAAAACCTCCAACCACACCTTTAATATACCAACCTACTACTCCTATTATGCAAACCCCTATCTCACCAGCCAAACTGATAAAAACCTCTACCCACCCAACAATTCCTCAACCATCCAAGGTACCTAAACCCTAAATAGCCAAATCACCTTCTCCAACCAATATAACCAAACAAACCAATAGCCTTGAAACCTTCCCTACATAGAGTCTTAATCACCCATCTATGAAAGTAGAGCATACCTTAGCAAACCCACCAACCACCAACCCAAATTGACCAAGGAAGAAAAGCCATTGAAAGGCTAGAGGGAAAAACTCCTACCTCCTTCAACCTTTCCCTCTATCTTGGGGCCTCATCCCTCTAATTTTAGAAATAAGCTAATTATCCTAACCACCACTACTAGTTACAATGGCACACTTACTTTCTGACACACCTATCTTCACCGAACCAGTACTGACCAAGATACCTACCTTGAAACCTCCTACCTATACTTTATCAACCTCTACCTTACCAAAACCAAAACCACCAACCAAGTGAAACACCTTACCTAAACCTTTCATCACCAATCCCACTCCTAGAAGGACTTCCACCTTACCAACCAAGACCAAAATCCCTAATCCCTCTCCACCTTTAGCTGAATCCTACTCTACCATTCTCTAAACGTTATTGAAATATTCTTATTTGACCTTACCCCTTATCAGGCCATTTGACCCTCTCAATTTAAAACCCACCTAGTATAATGACCACCAAGTGTGTTCCTATCATAGGACACCAAGCCATGACATAGAGAATTTCAAATATCTCCAAACCATTATCCATGGTCTCTATGATGAAGATGATCTATTAATAGATGAACCTCCCATGGGCCCATTACCAATCTAATAACCAAAAACCACTACCCAATACCTACCTATTATCCCACTCTTACCTCAGAGTGATAAGGAACCAAACCCATATCCTACCTCAATTCCTCCATTTATACATAACATCTACATGGTCATGAGATTACAATAGAAGGATAAGGGTAAGGATAAAGTGTCTATTCTATGGACATACCCATCTTCCACCTCCCAATTTAACCCTACCTAAACATATTCATCTTCATCCAAACCCAAGGTATATATCTTAGGTGTCTCCCAATCTAACCCCTGTGAATCCATCAGGAGAGTGGTGCTCAAATAACTTTACCAAAAATTTCAAGATGAGCTTATATGAGTTAATTACTATTTGACCTCATCATCACCAAATAATGATTGAGGCATTATAATCAGTAGAGGTCTAACCTAAAGACCCTCAACCTATGATAGCCTTTATCGGTACTCTCCAAATTTCTAATCTTGTCACCTTTAAAATTTCATAAATACCTTATACCCATCTTGATGATCTATACACCCCTCTCTTTATTACTACTTACATCAACCAAACCCACATCAAATAGGTCATGATTGATGGGGGAACTAGTATTAATATCGTCTCCTCCCACACCTATAACCAACTCAACTTGTTAGACAATGTCATGTCTAAAACCTCCACCATCTTTTGATCCTTTAATGACACCATGATCACTACCTTGGGAACTATTGTCCTTCATATTTGTGTAAGACCTCACATGCTCCTTAAACTCTTTTATATAGTAGAAGGTGAATTCTAATACAATGTTTTGGTAGGACAACCTTAGATTTGCTCCATGGGTTGCATCCCCTCTACCCTTCATCATTGCATTAAATTTGAGTATGAATCCTATTTCATCACCATCCAAGCTGACCCAAGTCCTTTCTCAACATGAAACATGACCTACTAACCCAATGACATCCTCCTACCCCCATATAGCACACCTTAATTAACCAAGTATAAGACCTCTAGTATAAAATAGGAAGTCCTACCTCTTTCTACCAATGAGGCATCGACTAGATCATCCATCCCCTCTAACTAGATTCTTACTTTAAACTACTTGGAATCGATATTCCAATGTCTTTCATTAAGGGAATATCTCCTCCTTGCCCTTAACACTTTCCTTACTCCCCAAGAGTATACAAAACTTGAAGACCAACTTAGGTATGGCCCTAATGTTAAAATAATTATTCCCTTTAGACCTCCAGATTCTCAAACCCATTTCATTTATGGGGAACTCAACAAACCACTTGGCATTTATACCTCCTCTTCTTCACCTCAACCATTCACCTCCAGTTTTTCCTATCTAGATAAGCTGAGTTTTGCCAAAACATACTGCCATAGGTGTGTTTGGAAAGGATTTAGTCTTGGATGATATGAACATGGCCCACATGAGTTGATTTCCATTGAGACCAAAAAACCTCATGGGAAACATGGCCTTAGTTTCATTCTACCCATCAAAAATCAAACCAAACCAAACCATAAAACCTCATGAGAAAGATGGCCTTAGTTTCATTCTACCCATCAAAAATCAAACTAAACCAAACCACCTACCACCACCATTATTGAGTAAGACACCCCCTCCTCACCAACCTCTCCTCCACTTGCATGTGAGGATGATGACATCATCCTACCTAAATTTTTTTCCATCAACATGATTAGCCTAAGACCCCTAACTTATCAAAAGAAGGGGCAACCATAACCATCCCTTTGATCTATCTTGAGATGATAGGAGATGACTCTCATACCATCAATATTATTTAGTGCTAGGATAATGATTATATTCTCACCTACCTTGGTACCCCAGATTCTTCCATCCACAAATCCCTTCCTCTTAAGACTTCAACCATGTTGAATGAATCCACTATGGATATCAACTTGGGCACTCTGAATAACCCATACATTGTCAAAATTAGTCAATCACTAAATATCGAGGAACTTTGAGACTTCCCCTCTTTCCTCTATGACTGCAAAATAACATTCGCTTGGTATTATAGTGATATGCCTAGAAGTGGGCCCACCATGATGCCAAGCCCATCAAGCAAAAAATTCAATACATGTACCCTCACATAACCCTTCTCATCAAATAAGATCTTTAACATCTTATATATGTCAATTTCATTCAACCCATTAACTATCCCCAATGGGTCTTGAATTTTATACCTATCACCAAAGCCATAGGGGGACTACACATTTGTGTGGACTTTTGTGACCTCAACCTCACTTGCCCCAAAGATGACTTTCCTCTACCGAGAATCAACTACCTAGTTTATCTTATATCTAACCTTTAGATCTTATCTCTTATGAATGTATTTTTGGGCTACAATTAGATCCTAATTTCCCACAAATATCAATATAAGACCACTTTTACCACCCCTTGGGGAACCTTCTACTATCAAGTCATACCTTTCAGATTAAATAATATTGGTACAACCTACAAACATGCCATGACCAACATCTTCCATGATCTTATCCACAAGTTTGTAGAGGACTATGTGGATGACCTTCTCAAAATCCAAACTCTGAAAGAATGATTTAACCATTTTCAAGATCATATTTAAGTAGCTTATCCATTACCATGTCTACTTAAACCCAAAGAAAAACATTTTTGGGGTCTTATTAGAAAATTTCTTTGGTTTTATTTTCTCCCTTTGGTGAATCAAAGTCAATCCCACCAAGATCAAAGCAATCTTTGACATGCTTCTTCTAGTCAAACTTAAGTAACTCTGTAGTTTGTAGGGAAAACTTCAATCTATTTGTTGCTTTATATTCTAGATTTTAGACTAATGCCAACCCTTATACCACCTTCTGAAGAAGGATGTATCTTTAAAGTAGAATAAAAACTATCGAAAGTCCTTTGATTTACTCAAAAAGTACCTTTTATCTCCACCTATCGTGACCCCTCCCAAGTATGACCAACCTTTTTACCTTTATATCTCTGCCACTAACTACTCCTTAGGGGCAATGCTTACTCATCAAGATGAAAAACATAGAGAATAAGCTATCTACTACATTATCCACACTCTTTTAGAGTATGAGACTGAATATACCCATACAAAGAATATTTTCTTAGCTTTATTCTTCATGGATACCAAAACTCACCATTACCTTCTTAACCATAAAACATATGTCATAACAAATACCAACCCACTCAAGTACATTCACTCTAAGCCATACCAAAACTAATGTAAGGCCAAATGGCTCATGCTTTTAACATAGTTTGAACTTTATTTCATCTAGTAAAATTGAATTAAGGGGCAAGACATTACCAACCAATTGGCCAAAGCACCATTAGCAAATAATCAACCTCCTCCTCTTGAGTTCTCTGATGAGTCCATCATGACCCTTTATCAAGTAGACTAAACCTATCAAGTCACCATGTTTTTTTATGGATCAAAGTGAAAATTTGGTGGTAGAGATGGTATCATCCTTATTCCCTTCGATGGTGAGCCTCTTTTGTTGTCTTTCAAGCTTGATTTTGAATCTACCAATAATATGGCTGAATATGAAGCCCTAATGATAGGCCTTCAAACCACCATAGCTCTATGAGTCAAAAAAATCAACATATTTGGTGACTCCCAATTTTTGATCAATCAAATTAATGGATCTTTATAGTGTAATAATGATGTTTTGTAATAATACAAACAACTAGTTGATGAACTCTTAGAATCATTTAAACACTACCATATCTAGTCAACCCTACAATCTACTAATAAGTTTGTTGATACAATGGATTCCCTTACCTATCAGACCCTATCCACACCCTCTAAGTCTAACCTATCTATCATTATCCATATACTTACTTAGCCTTCCTATGGTAAACCAAAATTTCCCACCATTTTTAATGTGGAGGAGACCCAACCTAACCTTTGGTATCAATAGACCTTCAACTACCTCAACCTTTCCATCATTCCTTTTGGCCTCTCTAATAATGTTCAAAGAGTGTTTATATAGATTAACTCATGTTATACCATTATGGGTTAATTATTTACAAGCATGGTTTTGATGGTCTCCTCTTTTATTGCCTACGCAGTCACAAAGCCTCTCATGCTATCAGGGAAATGCATAATGGTATTTATAGGGGACACTTTAGTGGCCTCATTGTAGCTAAATGCATCCTTTACCTTAGCTATTATTGGCCTACCCTTAACCAAGACTATTTTTATTATGTGAAAATGTGTGTCAAATTCCAACAATGTGCCAATTACATCATGCACCTAGTCATAGTCTTTGCATTTCCACAAAGATTTGGCCTTTCTCACAATGGGGTCTAGACTTTATTGGTGAAATTAACCCCCATTATTCATAGTGACACCATTCTATCATCACTACAACTAATTATTTTACCAAATGGGTATAGGCTATTCCTCTAGTCTTGACTAAATTGGATAAGATTGTCGACTTTATCAACCATCACATCATCTATTGCTTAGATGTTCATTACAAGATTATCACCAATATTTGTAAATATTATAAGAAAAATCAAGTCTAATGTCTATGTCATGAATTTGGCATTAAGTTAAGCTTATCTTTACCCTATCACCCTCAAGTGAATGGATAGGTTGAGGCCTTTAACAAAAGTCTTAACAACATGCTAACTAAAATGGTTAAAGCATTTGGTTGAGATTGACATTTGCATATCCCCTTCACCTTATGGGAAAATCATACTAGCATTATAACTCATATAAGTTTTATCCATTTCTCTCTTATGTTTGGAGTGGAGGCCATCTTACCTCTTAAAGTCCAAATACTTTCTCTTTGTAAATCTTTGTAAGATCCCATTTCTAAGGATGATTATCATCAATACTAATTAGCCCAGTTTGAGCTACTTGATGAGTGTTGCTTATTAGCCCTTACCCATCTTCATGTATATCAAGAACACATCAAACATGCCTTAAAAAACACCTTAGAGTTTGAGAATTAAACATCATAGACCTTATCCTAAAGGAAAATGAACATGTCACCAATATGGACAAGAGCAAGTGGGGCAAGTTTTCTTTCAATTGGCTTAGACCCTATATTATAACCCATAAGTATGTATCAGGAACTTTCCAATTATTTTATCTTAAAGGCAACCCATAACCTAAGCCTGTCAATGCTTTGCATCTGCATTCATTCTTTTGTTAAAGAAGGATCAAGTTCACTTTTTATTTTAACTTAAGCTCATCCCTTGATTTTAACCACATTCATCTCAATATTTTAGGGGAAATTGATTAAAACTAAATCATGTGATTATCCATCTTATTCATAGCCTAATCTTGAATAATGGGTACCATGGCCCTACACATGGCATGATTCTCATGGTACTTTTCACCCTTTTTTAGGATGAATTCCCATGATCATTATCAGCTAAACCTCTTTACACCTACTCCACATTCTTGTGTTTTTAGTTTTGACTTCATAAAGGTGAACCCTTAAGCTTATATAAGCATGTCTATGTCAAGAAAAATCAAGCATAACAAAATAACAAAATCCAAACCATTAGAAATCATGGTTCATTCCTAAGTATTCACAGACTGCTCCCTCAAAAGACAACTATATAAGTATATCTAAAATTACACATATATAAGATAGACTACTCCCTTGGAGGACAACTATCACAAAGCCTTGAATAAATGAAATAAACTTAGACCACTCCCTTGAAATATGGATGAGTAAATCATTTATCCAAAGCATGGAAATATCTTGGAAGATTCTTGCATCGATCATCTTCTCATATATAAAAAAAATCAAAAGACCCATTTTCAAAATCATAATAAAAGAAAACTAATTTTGAAAGCCACAATCAACTCTCACATAAAAAAATAAGATGGAAACCACAATCATCTTTCATAAGTATACTTCCCACATCGATCAGTCTATACTTTGTATGGCATAGACTTATTTATACTAACTCTTAAGACACCTACAAAGAGGCATGCTAGTCTCACAAGAAGGTTCCATTTTCATCCATCTTCCCTTTATACACTATAATAAAGGTATTTTGAGCTCACTTGACATTATGTGGTCCTGACACATTTTTAACCACCTAACGAACACTAATGTAAATCATTTGAAGGGCTTATGTTAATTAAGCCAATCCAAATTTGGTTCTATATTATTCCTTACCAAAGAAGAAGCATTGTGTCCTCTTCCTATCCTATTGTGACTAGTTGATATTTTCATTATGACATTTGTTTTTTGATAATATTATTTATTGTCCCATCTAGTGTTGTTATTTGACTTAACCTATTTATTTAACCTTAAAACAAATGAACAATAGGCATATACACATGTGACATAGGAAATCACATAACCATAACATGCATAATAACATCATAGTGCCCATGAGCCATAAATCAATCAACCATTTTTCACCATATGTCTAAATATAAACAATGAAGCATATACTCATTAAAATTTAGTATGTCATAAGCAAATAAAAATCATAGCCATAAGTCAAAGCCATATCATGCCTATATACGTAATGTCTAAATCAGTGTCTATCATCCATAACCTAAGCATAATCCATAAATCAATATAAACTTCACAGCATAATCATTAACATCCAAGTAAATAATAGACCATGAGCATGAACAATAAACAAAAACCATATATATAACTTGTGAGTAAGATAACATCATAATAAATACAATGGATATACATGTATTTCCCTCTCAGAATGTACATCTCACAACATCGAGTCATAGACTAAAATCAAAATGATATGCAATAATATATAAATATATCTAACTATGTCATGGCTATGCCCCAGGGGCACCACTATCTCCTAGAACACCACTAGATCCTAGTGCCTACCCACTATAGTACCTACCTATCCCCCAAATGGATAGATTTTTCCACCTATAGACATTACCCACTAACTTAGAGTATCCACACTAGCACTGTCTACCAAGCTCGCTCTATAATCACCCCATCAAGGCTCATCAGGGCAACACCTCAAAACTATAGCCTCATAATACTATAGCTCCTGCACTATATCTAGATATCATGCCATGGGGATGGTGCTCAGTGGTCCTATAAGTGATACTACTCCTCCTAATCTCTACCTTAGGGAGTCCCTATCCTATGTAACCAAGGCTAGTGAAGCTCTCACCTGGTCCTTGCCACCTATAAAAGTAACAACCTACCCCTATAAGATAACCATTTGACCCTATAATGCCATGGTTTGTGTCTATACAATGGTTAAATCCACTCCTACTTGATAATTTATGGCACCCCATTGTACATGGGCCCTTTGACCCCCTCTCCTATTTGGATCCACATACATTAGTCTCCTACCACTATCACCATCACTAAAATTTGTAGTTGAATATAAAGCCTGGTACCATGCCATATACCCATCTACAAGGCTAACATCATCTATCTATAGCCTAGCTAGTAACTCCTCATGATCAAGCAAGGTTGTTACTAGATGTGGCTTAGGTAATAAAATATTTTAGTCCTCATGCCTATATCTGGGGAATGACTTGGAATAGCCTAAACCAGGATAAACTATTTGTGCACCCTGTCAAAGGGGTTAAGCTCTACCTCCCCATCCCACTGAATGAATATCCACTTATAAATCGAAAGATATAGGGTTTGCCTCCTATAGCCAAGCCATACTAGAAAATAAACTTATGGCATTTAGGTGATGTGTTTAATAACTAGTGCATATAGTGCACCCCTAAACCAATCAACATCATGGGCTCCTCTTCTTGCACCAAAAGCAACAAAGTCAATCATTAATCTCATAAAACCCATTGGGAAATCTATCTGAGTATGTCCTACCCACAACAACCCCACTAGCCTCAACATTTAGATGTGCTCATAGACCTAGTAGTGTAGTACCAGATTGATGCTAATTCCATATCTCTTATGGGCCCTAAAACCCCATAGATCCTTATATTTGTACCAAGAGCATAGGTACCCAACCAAACACTATCCTCCCTAGCAATATCTCAACCAACACCCCTAGTAGCAAGTATGAGAATCTCCCACTACTCAAGGTAGGAAGAGAAAATCATGAAATGAACATCACAAACACAGTCATTAACATTCACTCACCATGCATCCTCTCATATAGCATGTTATAGCTAAAGCTACCAACGTGCCATCTGACTTGATCATAGTCATCATCATATAATAGCTCAAGGTGATACACATGTTCCTCCCACTCTATATGGTAAATTATATGACTCTAAAGAGGTATCCATGTGATCTTATGGACATCCTCTGGCAATATCATCTTCTCATCTATTGATAGTAAGAAGGTGTTTATAGCTAGATCCCATCTCTTAATGAGAACTATGATCATAAATGCATCCTAAGGCACATGCTAATAATGGCTAATCACTCCCAACCTAACTTCCTCCATATGGGCCTAGTCTATTGGGGTCATCCCCTAGTGGATCTATACAAATATGTATGACACTCAATCACACATCTATATCTACTCCCAAGCTTGTGAACATTTATTAGAACATTAATAGCTCAAGGTGATACACATGTTCCTCCCACTCTATATGGTAAATTATATCACTCTAAAGAGGTATCCATGTGATCTTATGCACATCCTCTGGCAATATCATCATCTTGTATATTGATAGTAAGAATCTGTTTATAGCTAGATCCCATCTCTTAATGAGAACTATGATCATAAATGCATCCTAAGGCACATGTTAATAATGGCTCATCACTCCCAACCTAACTTCCTCCATATGGGCCTAGTCTATCGAGGTCATCCCCTAGTGGATCTATACAAATATGTATGACACTCAATCACACATCTATATCTACTCCCAAGCTTGTGAACATTTATTAGAACATAACTTAGTTCCCTATAATCTTCACCAGCTTTACCTACCCTTAACCTATTTGACCATCACCTTTCCTAGAATCAACAATGTATACACCCAACACTATTTCCAACTCAACATAACCTAATACACTTTTCTAGAATTTAAACAAAAAATTAGATGTATCTACCATCGATGGTCATAGTGATTGCTAATGGTTAAGTGTCTATAGATTTATGTATATTAACCATCAATGGTCAGCTTGGCCATTAACAGTCATTGTGGATGTTTTGCTTGCACTTAACCTATCCATACTCCCACAAAACTACCCAATTACCCACTAATTCCCTCACTTTACACTCAAACCCACCCCTACCTAAACCTACCTCTAAAAAATTTCCAACCCTACCCACCAAATTCACCTAAAACCCCCAAAAGCCTATCTAGAGCACAAACCCTCAAACCTACCCAACTAAGCAATTGACCAAGCAATAAAATACAAAATTAACTACTATAGGTAAGCACACCTTAGCTATCAATTTTAAAGCATCCCCTACCTTATTCTATGATTACTATGATCTAAGAATTTAACTCAAGAGAGGATGGTTAGTATGGTGTTAGTTTCAAAATGAAAAGAAAATGAAAGAAGCACACTATCATAACATCTCTAGGCCTAGACACTAAGGAGAGCTTAGTTAACAAACATGAATAAAACACACAACTAAAATGCAAAAGAAACCCTCTTTCATCTTCTTTGGATGCTCTAAAATGCTTGTTGTAATGGCTTGCTCAACTTGTTCTCATGAAGTCTTCATCAAAGGAGGTTTGGCTATCTCCTCTTCTCCTTGGCACCTTTGGCTTATGGCTTGGTTTGGCTTGGAATCAATTTTGAATGGTAACACTAATTTCCATGGATTATTGAAGATATTTGTGAATTATAACTTTGCACCAAAATAGCGTAGAAATGATGTCCATAGCCTCTCTATTTATAGATTTTTGAGAATGTCTAGAATCAACTTGAACCACCCATCTCAAGATTTAGATGTGTGGTTGAGGATTAATTCAATTTTTGGAATTAAGTTTATAATTATCCTCATTATGACATTGGAAGAAGGGGTAATTAAGAGGCATGGAGGGCATGAATCTTGATATTTGTTGCATTTATGGCCTAGGGATGTCTTCTCAATAAATGAGGTCACTTGATGATGCAGATATTAAATATTAATTTCTAAAAATAATTTATTCAACAAGTTTACATGGAATTATTAATTATGTCTTGATTTGGATTAATTAGCTCTTAAGCATGTTTAAGTACTTTGTGCATAAATTACCTAAATTGATCAGAATGCCTTGTTATTGGTCCAAAATTTGATTGGATTAGAATTATAAGGAAATTTTAGATGTGTTGGATCCATATTCCTATTTAGGAAGTTACCAACAAAAAATAACAAAGGCATGTATCTCATGTAAGAGATTTAATAGGAATGAGAAATCTAGAGCACCCAATTGCAAAATTAGCATTTTAACTTGAAATGATCTAATCAAAATTAGTTGGCCCATGAATTGCATTACCCCATTTAGGGATACCCTACCCAAAATTGTCACTTGAATATGTTAGTTTCACATCATTTAGCATGCTTTATCATTTTTATGCTAAATTGTGTATTTTATGTGGAAATTGGTTAAAATCCTGATTGGGGGTCATTGGTTTCTAGATTTAGGTGTCTACAACTACCACCATGAAGTTAGCTTTAGAGCTACCCATCCTCATCTACATCTATGCATGCCCTATATCCTATCTTGGTACACTTTGATCCACCTGAGTGAATAGTTAGTGCCTCTTGAGTAATCACCATCAAAAATTCCTTGTCCAATATGCCAAACACCAAAATTACAAAGTGAACAATGTCAAAAGTTAAAATAAGTAAATCTAAAATTAATTTTCAATTTTGACTCATGGAATTTTAGGGTTTTCACCCTAACCATCGATGGTCAAGGTGAAAGTTGATGGTCACCCTTGAGTACCCTAACTATCGATGGTTAGGAGATTCACCTTTTTGATTTCATCTAGATCATATCTTTTCTTTTAGTAGAACCAAATCACAAAACCCACACTTGGATAATACCTTCTCCACCTAACTCGACCACATCATCACCTCGCTATTGGTCCATTTCATCCCAACTAGTACACATTTTTTGATGACTACCTTTCAAAATTATGCCACGTAGCACATACTAGACCCATTTGTGTCTTCTTAGGAGCACTTATTACCTTTTATACTCATGATACTTGACCAATTTATATTTTCATTAGGAGCACTTCCTACCTTGGATACTCATGGAAGCATAGACATCACTTAGGAGACTTGTAAGTATAACTAGTTACCATGCCTAATTGTGGTCACGTGTTCTACTTGTCACTTGTTCTTCTAGCATCAACCCTTATTTTTACCAATTAGGACAACCTAGTCAATTCATGATCTTGGCTATCACACTTTGTGCCCTTATTTGTGCTTTAGTGCCCAACTTGATGTTCACCTTTGTCATCACCTTTATCCACCTTATCAAACATGTACCTAATTTTGGTTTACCTCATTTAATCCCAATTTGAGGGGGAATAGCTCCTCCCATACTCAAGGCAACCATACCTTCGACTAGTAATCCATTTTTGTTTTGTAGCTTGTTGATTCAAAACTACATAACAAAAAGGGGCAAAATGTAGACACCAAAAATCTGCACACCATGATTTCAAATGTTGAAATTCCCCTTGACTACCTTAGGACCCCCTTGGGACCAATTTGAATCTTTAGACCCTAATCAAGACTAACTTGTGGTCAATTTTACCAACTAACAAAACCTACCTTTTTACCCATTTTTTACCTTCACTTTCAACCACCGATGGTAAGGATGACTATCAACAGTCACCTTGACCATCGATGGTTAGGGTGCACCTCCTTAACCAATAAAATGTAAGCTAGCCACTTTTTTTTTTTAAATATAACTTATCTAAATCTGTGTATAAGCCATTACATGCACGAGTTATAATTCGAAGACCTAGTTAACATCTTGTTACACCTCTCCTTCCTTGCCTATAATAAGATAGGAGTAGGGAGGTAAAAACCATTTACAATTTGTACCAAGAGCTTGTGCATATATATTTCCTTTTTTGTAGGTCAATCATCATCAACAATCCAATGATCTAGTTATCACATTAGAGATCTAACTTACCATTGCTACTTTTCCAAAGCATCAAATACCATTATTCTATTAGAATCATGCCAGAATCCACAAAAAGGAAAACCACCTCAATTAATCACCTGATCAATCTCTAGCAAGATAAGTATTTATTTTCTAATATTCATTTACTTTATTTGCCTTTCACACTCAACCCAACACTAACCCATATCTCAAAATCTAACCTTTTAATCCCATCAACTAAATATTTACCAATATAGACCTACACACAATAACTACTGATGGTTATATCAACCATCAATAGTCACCTTGACCATTGATTATCACCTTAATCATAGACAGTCACCTTAACCACTGATGATCAATATGGTAGGAAATTATATCAAGTTATTTCCACCTACCTACCCTCAACCAAATCTAGTTTTCTATGTCCCTACCTATTCATAGACCCCTATCTAATTTTTTTAAATATACCCGAGCCATTTAATAATATTATTGACTTGATTATTTCTATATTTGTCATTTATAGTCTATTTCTTTAGCAAGAATATATTGTATTCAATTTCAATACCTTTTGATTATTGATACAAGTACTTTATCATTCTATTTAGAAACTTAATTATTTAAAATGTGTGGATTGACATCCCTCAAGGAAACTCTTGCTTCTAAGATCTAGCTAATGCTAAGCAATCCACTTAGCTATATATCTAACCAACCATTTGATTTAGTGCTATCTTATTTGTAGTTCATCCTCCCAAGACAAAGAGGAGTTCTTCATAATATTCTAATTCAATGTGCACACAATCAAACAGGTTTTTCAACCATACTTGTATTTAGTTTCTTATTCTTTCTTTCTTGAAATATAATCTAAAATTCACTAAAAAAACTACATCAAGTTAATGACTCTAATCCCATCCTCCACCAAGTTTTTATTCTCCTTCTTGTAAATCATGGCCAAGGCCTTCATGGTCAGGAGGTTCCCCCTGTGGGATCCTACTTTGGGGAAGACTCCTAGGAGGACTCCTCAGTAGAGGATCCTACTACAGAATCCCACTAGACCTCTACCTACTCCCCTTAGTATAGCTTATCCAAGTCTCCCTTTGCTGACCTCCCACTTAAGCTATTTATTCCTAAGTCTAAGCCTATTTGTCTCAATGTGAGTACCCTAGCGAAGACCACTTAGAAAGGGAAGGCTATTTTAACTAAAGAAATGGAAAAGAAAAAATTGTAGCTGGAGACCTTTAATGCTAAGGTTTAACAAGTAGGGATGGCCCTTGATAAACTCATTCAAGACTGGAACTCTTTGCATAGACAAGTAAAATCCTTGATTCAAGCCTTTTTTAGTTACTCAAATTACCCTGTCCCTTACCATTTAATCCCCAAAAGTCTTAAGAACCCCTCCTCTAGGTTCTGTTAAGGGGGTTTCCCCAAAATAACCTTCCTTATAAGTTGAAGGACAAAAGTGCCCCCATATGATCTTCCCTGATGAAGCTATTGAAGGCCCCAAGAACCTCACTTAGGCAAAGGTTTCCAAGGTAAAACAGATCATCCTAATGAAGATTCTTGAAGATGCTAAAGACCCTCTAAAGGGGCTTTCCTCCTATGTTTTTTCTAGTTTCCTATTTTTTAGTTCTTTATTTAATACTATAGTTTTTTTCCTTTGGTTTCTTGGACTTTTTTTGGCATGTTTAAACTTTAGTACTACACTTTTGTGGTTTTAGGGTCCCTATAAAATTTAGATTTTACCTTATCAAATAAAAAAATTATTTTCATTCTAATGCACACTTATTAAATCTATATTCATGATGGGAGCATGAAATTTTTTTATTCTCTTTTGATTATGCACATATTTTACATTCAACAAACTTGTTTGAAACTATACAATAAAATATATGATCATGACGGGTCATGAAAATTATTCATATTCTTTTGATCATGCATTTTTTTACTTTGATGGATCTTGAGTGAATTGGATCAAAACTATACAATTGAATCTATAAGCCATTGATAGTGGTTAATTCATTTTTTAATTTTATTGAACCCATCATGTGGTTACCCTTTCATGTTTATAAATTTATTTAGGTTGTTACATCACATACTTCTCCACACATTTATGAGGGTTGATACATACATCTACCTAACCCAAGGAATTTCATAGTTACATATTTTTGTTTTAATAACCCCAACTCTCCATGTACTTAAAAAAAGAATAAAATTTTCTTCATGGATGAACAAGAGGAACCAATATCCAAGTTTTTTAGTAAAAATTACACTTCTATAATGATTTAATCGGGAATCATCATCTCCAAAAAATTTCAAGGGAAATATGGTTTTCACCAAAACACAAGTTTACTCCCTCTCTACTCAGTTTTCAAAACTTCAAATTTAGATTTTAGATTTAAATTCATGGACATTGAATACACATGTTTTTTTAAGGTTTTTCTATTGGGTGACCTAAAAAATTAGAGCTTCCTACCAAATAAAAAGTGTGTTGTACATAATCAAGCATAAATCTAATTTTTACTCTAGAAATGTTACTGATATAATAAAAGGGGGATTTATAGATAATAAAATATGGTATTAATTACTTGATAATGATAAGCTTGACATACATTTACCACACATGACTTGCGCACATAAAAATGGCCATAACTCACCATTTTCTCACACTTACACAAAACTTGATCCTTATATTATGTTGTTACACATCTACATGAGCCTCATTATCTATTTTAAACTTGCTTACTATCTTTTAAAAATATCTCTAGATCTTTAATCCAATCCACTTGTAGATGGGTCAGTAACATCAGGCTACGTCAGTGTTGATAGTCGATATTTTCTTGAGTTGAATGGTACTGACCCTTTCTTAGCAATATCTAATTTATAAAATTGAATATATCCTTAGGGTTAACCCATCTACCTAGTGTGTTAGTTACCTAATTAGACTCATATATATATATATATATATATATATATATATATATATATATATATATATATATATATATATGAGTCTAATTAGGTAATTTATCACACCACTATATATATTAAGTTTTCGCTTAATAGGGGACTTGACACTAATATGGTAAACATCTATATATTATTTCACATTGAGAAATATGCCCTATTATTCTTAAATTGTGAATCAATCACTATGATTAGTCACAAGTAAATTTTGATGAAAACCAAATCCAATTTAAAATAAAAATTTTAAATTATAAATCTAAATCATTATTTGCATACATATAGTGAAGCAAAATAATTTCACAATCATGTTGGGTGATAAAATTATATGACTTGATTTCCCTCCTCAAATTATAAGAAATGTAGGTAGTGGCCAACACTCAAACATGGGTGATTGGGGTTAACAACTAATATCAATAATCACTTTCCAAAAATGTATAGGTTTTCAGTCCTCACAATCCAAATCATTAGTTTCATACATATGTACACTTTCCAAAAAATTATAGGTTTTTAGTCCTCATAAACACCCATAATATTTTAATTTGAAGGAGATTGATTTTTATATTTTTGCATATTGTCAGAGTAAGAAATCAAACATATAGAGCTTATAGATATAAATGAAGGTAACCATATGGTCATAGATGAATATTTAAATATAGATCACTACTGACCAACACATTTCAATATCAATATTTGATACTGTCAGATCTAACATAATCGACCATATGTAGATATAAATCTAGTTCTTAAACTATTAGTGTGTAGGGTTTTCATACACTTTTATTTAGTTTTCTTAGTTGTGTGTTTTTTGTGTAAATTGGGGGAGTTTGTCCCATGTGTATGATTTTTTTAGATTTATGCCTTTATTCAACCTATTTTCTATAAGTTAGTCCCACATACATAGTGTGGTTAGGTTACACCTATCTTCCACCTATATATGTACCTATTTAACTAGTCATTTTCATGCAATGCAATGCAATGCAAGGCTATTTATGGATACATAGTGCTTAGTTTCTACTCTCATCTTGATTTCATTCTTTAACAAAATTTTTTTTTGGATCAATTAGTCTTCGATCATGGATGTCTTCACAAATGGATGAATCTTTCATGGTATCAGTGCAGAGGTTTTGGTAATGAACATCATGTGTTTTTATTTGAAAATTTGAGTAGATTTGGTATTGTATTCTTAAAAATTATTGATAAAACTTGCATATCTATATGATAATCTAGTTATATAAGGATTTTTTTATAGATATGGTCTTGTCTTCAAAGGAATTCATAGGAATGGCTTACATTCAATTTTGAGTTTGTGTAGGAGGTATTCTAATATAGAGGTAAAATATACACTTAGATTGAGTATTGCATTAGGTGGTCCATAGGGTGAGGCTAAGAAAAATATGGTGTTAATTTTTTCTCACATAGTCCACCACTCACTATTGGCACTCCCTCACTGTTCTAGCTACTTTTGACATTGTTAGCATCCATTCATGGTTAAATCCATAAACAATATTCCATGTCCCACTCAAACTTCAAAAAAACTCTCTTGCCTCCTGTAGTAATCCCACTATCAGTCCTCCACTATATGACATCACATTCAACTATCAAAACCCTTGCATAATGAGCTTGACCCATGGTAGTTTTGATTTGGTTGGTGGTTTCAAATAGTCAATTAGTGTTTTACCTTGTCACATAGCCTGGATAAATATTCATCCCTTCATCATCCACTATAGTCTCACCTTCCTCTATGTCCTTGTGATGTAGTTCATCTATGCTTAAAATACCTCCACATCTAGAAAAAATAAAAAAGATCAAAGTTACCATATGGTATGAGTAATATTATAATGAAGATTTTTTTAATAAAGCTTTAAGGAGGTGTGGGGATAAGTTTTTATGAAAGGAAAGTGGGAAGTATTTTTACTTGCTAGATGATGTATTGAGGGGAAATTATTAGTGTAAATATAATCCATTAATGGGCAAAGATCATTTATTGGGGACAACATTTTTTACATGTTTTTATTAAAAAACAATATCATTATAATAGTGGATGATGTTTTTTGATTTTTTTAATATAAAAAAATATTTTATTGAGAGATATTTTTGTCAAAAACATATTGTAATGAGGGTGAATAATTATATTTTGTAACATCTCACCACTCTCGCTTGTTAAAGACCAGAGAGTGAGGCCCGATTTGGTAGGTGGTCAAACCCCTCACAAGCAAATTTGTATAATTCCTTATGCCATGTCTTGCTTGTATCTCATTTTAGATGCATTATTAGTATAAATCAACATCCTCCTTAGATTATTTCATTTGTATCACATGTGTTGCTTAGTTTTGAAATCACAATCACTAAATTCTCATGGATGCATTATTGATCGAGTTTAACATCCAACATTGATCATGTTATGTAGTTAAAAAATTTTGGGGTTCATTTCTAATTGTATAAGGGTTATTTTTTTTGTCCCCTAAAATCTCTCTTATGTGCACATAGTTTCCTTGACTTACATGTGACCATTACAATAATTTCTATTTCATTATTGGATGCATTGTTAGATGAGATTGATGTTCATTCACTGAGCAAGTGTTATCACTTGTGCAATGTTTTTCTCATTGCACTTAGTTGGTGTTTTCTCTTAGTCATGTCAACTCCATTTGAAAGATACCAATATATGGGCAAAGTTAATATTATACCAGTATTTATTATTATAAATAATATTTATGCTTCATGGTAGCTATACATGGAACACTTGCTCATAAAATATGACCTTATTCCATTTTTATATGCAAAGATTCTTGTTCCCACTAACCTTTGTCAATGCAATGACTGGAACAAATCTTATGACTATGTCTATGGTCATTTATTGATGTAAATTTCATGGAATCTACACCACCATGTGGATCACATAGAGTGTCCCTTAATTATTTGGATAACTCTTTAAACTCTTTTGGATTATCCAACTAAGATTTATATCACTCTTTCTCCTCTTCTTATTATCTCTTCAAAGATTGTCATACTTTCTCCTCCTAATTCAGAGGACTCTACTATTTTATATGAGATTACACTTAGTGAGATCTTTGATGAATCCTCTCTTCATGTGGATATTAATTCTATTGATTTGCATGCTTAATTTGTAATCTCTTCTTTAGTTTAATAAATTGTTGATCCTTGCTCCACATTTCACATGGATATTCATTCATCAAATGTTCCATGTCCTTTTATGATAGGTCTACTACAGTGGCATTACATTCAATTATTAGCATGATATTTCTAGACCTATGCCACATAATATTTGGACCATATTCAAATACCTTTATACTACTACCCTCATCTTCCATTGTGGAATGGGTAGACTTTCAGTACACACATCGAGAACTTCCTTTGGCAAAGGGAAGAAACATTATTCAATGTAGATGGAGATTATTCATTATTCAAGTAGAGTATCTTATTATAAACATTGGTCATATTTTGAGATGTACTTGGAGTGTGGATTTATTTTTCATCATCTTTTAGGGGGTCTTCTTATCCTCTTCTTCTTTTCTCTCTCTCTCTCTATGTTTTTTTTTTTTTTTTGGTGGGGGTGTGTTTACTATGGGTTCTCTCCTTTAATTCAATTTATGAGAGTTATTTTCTAATTGGGTACCTCATCAGACCTTTTTTAGTTTACCCACTTATTCTACCCACATAATCTATGATTAAGGGTGAGGTGTTTTTGTTTAGGGTTTTTGTACACTTTTATTTAGCTTGATTAGTTGTGTGTTTTTTTGTGTATATTGGGGAAGTTTATCCCACATGTATTTGAATGTTAGATTGATGCCTTTATTCCACCTATTTTAGTAAATTTATTCCCATATGCATAGTTTGGTTGGGTTATACCTATCTTCTACCTATATATGTAACTTTTCACCTAGTCATTTGTATGTAATGTAATGCAAGGTTATTTATGAATACATAATGCTTAGTTTTTGCTCTCAATCTTGAGAACCACATGCCTAATTTAGTTTATTTCCACTAATATAATAAAATTATATTTATTCAACAAAAAAATCTAAGTAATTATCCCTTTGTTTTACTTACTGTATTTAGAATATGCCACTTGTCAAATCATTACAATCAGTTTTAATATTTTGCATTCAAATGTATGCTTGAATGCCATATTTATTTATCTAAATTATATTACTAGTTTCTATAATATTAGGCTTTATAAAACCCAAATTAGGATAAAATACCAATTTTTTTGAGATTTATATGTGAATTAGGTCATGATCACTAGTTGTTCCATTTTTATGGAAGAATAAAATTATTGGATTTTGGCTTAGGAGGGGTAGAACTATTATTGGGTAGGGGAGAATTAGTAAGAGGCTATTTTTATTATTATCTACTTTTTAATGTATAATTTTTTCTCTGGTATTAATATAAATCATGTACCTCTTTAGTGTTATCCTATGGTTTGTTGTCCTCTTGGTTTGGGAAATTAATGATATTTAACATCATGGCTATGTTAGGTGAAATGGATGTCTTACAAGTACTAAATGTGTTAGATACATTGTAGTGGTTTAGTATTAAATTATATCCTTACATTTCCTTTTAAAATATTTCAAAATCATTACAAAACATGACAAAATCTAATTATCCATGATAAAATGTACTATGAACCCTACACAAATTAGCTAGTGATGATTCCCAAATGTCAATTTAAGATAGTCTAATTACATATGGTTTTTGTTTGTTTTTGGGGTGGTTTTATGAATAATTTTATATTTAATATGTTTATTTTTGGTTTTTTTTATCCCCATTAGTATTTCCAACTTTTTTTATGAAGAGTTAAGAAAATCATTATTAAGTTTCTATACCATGCATGCGATTACATCAAGTTAGTTTTTATATAAAATTCTATGGTAATGTTTATGCATTTTTAAAAGTTGGAATCTAGTCCTAATTCTAATTTTATGTTATGTTTTAAATAGTTTGGATATTTATAAAATTGAGCTATTGGTTAGAAATAACATCTCTCAAAGGTAACATGTTGGTGATTAGCATTAGATTGAGTATTTTGACATTTTGATTAGCATTTGGGATGGGATTTAACATTGGTAAGTTCTTATTGATATTTATAATGATGTGTTATTATATATTAAATTGTATGTCAATATGGATAGCCTCAACATAAACTCATGGAAAATCATCTACAACACTATAACACATCTAAATAACATGATTGCCATTGTATCCAATGTATTTTTATACATCTCAAGGGTTAATGAGACATTATGATGGTATAAGAGAGTGAATTGAGTGTACATATTTTTAAATATTGTGTTGAAGGATCTGATGAGTTCATTGGGTTATCTCATAATACTATCAAACTATTGATATAAGATACTAGAATCTATCACTTGATCAAAATGAGCCATGAAAGTGGTTTCAAATTGATTCCAAAAATAAATATAAGCTAAATATAGATTAATAAACCAATCATATGTAGTGTTTTAAAGTGAAAACAAGAAAAATATAAAAAAAACATATTCATGTTAAACATTAAAAACTTTAAGGTAAGATTAAAAAATGTGACATGCTCTTTTGATGTTTTCCCTCCATCAAGTGTGTAACATGGGTAAAAATGGTCTAAAGTTTGGATTGGTTAGTGATACAAATTTAGGGTTTACCATTGTTAGACTTGGGTATTTGATTTACCTCTAAAAGATAAATTAATAGTAGTTTATACTTGAATGTGGATCTAGTTAGACATGGTAGGAAATATAGATTGATTTAGCTCAATCAAATACAAACCTTTCTAAGTTATGGGACTATATGACTCCTACTATTTATGAGATTGGAGGTTGGTTCGAGATCCATCATTCTAGCACCAACTAACCTATTGATTCAAGTTTGTGACCCACTCTAATAGATTAATGTGTTTTCAACCTCTTGTTATAAGATCAAAAAAGTAACATAGGGCATGATTTGCAAGTATGTGGTCTTAATAATAACTAAGTGGTGAAATAGCCTAGTCATAGTAATGTGGTTGTTACCTATAATGAGACCATCAAAAGGTTCATTATATAAATAAATAGTAACATTTTATCTTACATAAATAATTTTTTAAAGTGGACTTAGATGTCATTTAAAAAAATTATATTGTTTTAAAGTGAAATATGCAATATATATCTAGTCTATTCTTTAGATGTCATTGTAGTGTACACTATTTCTATTTTATTATAATTTATTTTAAAATATATTCCAAATATTATATATGCAGGATAAAATGAGTCATCAATGCATATAGTAAAATTTTAAGTGCTCAAAAAACAAATCAAGGACAACCTTCTTGTAGTTTCAAAGATCCTCAATAGCTTCAGAGTCTCACATAAATCATCTCCAAGTTTATTCATTTGATTTTTAGAAATATATACACTTGATTCAAGATCATATAAGATATACAAACACCTTTGTATCAACCAAAAATATGTCTTGTATTTTTGTGTAGGTTTGTTTATTATTTTGGTATGTGAAGGTGTAAGGATAAAATAGACATGTTATAGAAAATAAACAAAAAGTCATCAAGAACATCTCTAAACATGAATATTATTACATATTTGGATTTATATCAAAAAATTATACAAGTTTAAAAAGATTTGATTTTTTATGCATAAGTTATGAATGTTTCTACTAACTCTAGAATTTCATAGTCTAGCTCAAGATTCCATCAATCTAGCTCTAGAGATGCATAAAATTGGATCCAATTATGCATAAAATTTATTTTGGGGTTTAATATACAAAAATAAAAATGAGATAATGTTTTGAGACATTTTTATAGTCTATATATATATATATATATATATATATATATATATATATATATATATATATATATATATATATATATATATATATATATATATATATATATATAACAACTTCCAAAAATAGACATCAACAACTATAAGGTATTATAACTGTGGAAACATGAAAGCAAAGAGTTCCAGAGAAGATTTATACCTTTTTTAGAAAGTATTTATATGAAATATATTTATAGTATTTATAAAATTAGGAATTTTTGAGAAGACAAGATAATTATAATATTTCAATTATTATGAATATCTCAATCATCAATCTATAGAAAGAAACTAAATTGGCCAAGATTATGACTAATTCTTTGCAAAAAAAATTAGAAGTTATTGGAAAGAAGACAAATCACCTAAATTTTCTCCAAAAAATTAGAATATGGTGGATTTGTGAATCTATAATTTCTCACTATTTTATCCTTGATTAATATAGATTGTTGATATTTTTCAAAATATGTAAAATTTGAATTTATTATATCATTAGGTTGCTAGTCTAGAACAAGAATTAGTTTCAAAACTATTTTGCTAGGTTTTTAAGATTAAAAAATTAGTTCCAAACTGATTTGTTAATTTGTTACTCTCAAAAAATAAGTTGTTGAAGAATTCATATTATAAATACAACCTTATCATTCATATAGATTTGATAGGATATCATAAAAATAATAGAGAGTTAGTAGATGATAACAAGAATTCAATAATAGACATAAATATTTTAATTTTTAGATTCTAAGCATTTCTATAATTAATGAAGAATTGATTTGATTGAGTTTATACAAAGCTAGCATTGTTATAATCCTATTCCAATGGAGAAAATCAACCAAGGGAGCATGATTTATTATAGTATTTATATGTTTATATTGTTATATGCTTTTATCATTCATTCCTGTATGAAAAAGTATTATGTTATATGTTTAACCAACATGCATAGTGATGGATCACACAATCATTATAAGAAGGAGAAATACATTAAATTTAGGCCCATTTAGGATATGTAGGCAAAACTCAATTACAAGCTTTTCCTAAAGCTAGCTTGGCCATCCTTCCTAATCCTTTTTTATTCCCCATTTTCATTTAATTTTTATCTAGTCCATGTGTAAGATATAGGGTTTTCTATTTTTCAAGCCTTCTATGTGACAACACAGAACATAAATTTCAACAATCAACCCTTGCAAGTGATCACATAGACCCAAATCTAAAAAGCATAAATGCAGTCAGCCATGATGTGGTTTCAGTAACTAGACAAGGCCATAGTGTGACCCTATCTAATAGACTTATCCCAATAGACTACAAGTTACTATTTTTTAACATGACTATGTTTTTAGGGAATCTTAGGTAGTTTTCACTTACAATCACTTCACAAAGTCAAAATTAAATTTATTTTATGGAGGTTTTCATATCCTTAGGCTTTTACTATTTTTAACAAGTTTCTACTTTCTATAAATTTTGTATCATATTGTATATCAATTTTATTTCATTATCTAATCAATACATATCAATATTTATATTTCAATAGTTTAATAGCATTTAAGTCATCTTAAATTAAAAGATTTAAATATTTTGGTGAACACATTTATTCCAAACACCTCTTTTCATTTGCTTGATTTTTATCTTAGAATTCATCAAATTTATATAAATTCCTAACATTGAAATAGAAAATATTTTGAATTTTGATCTACATTCAACAAAAATTATACAAATTCTTTGACCTTAAAATTTATCTCTAACTATAGAAGTTTGTCTTATCACCTTGGATAAGTCTAAGTCAAAAGCTCTTTCTTTCAACCTTGGGTTAAATTTTTCTTGATCTCCATACATAATAATCTCTATTTTTAGTTTTCATTTATTTTTGCTTATTTAAGAAACTATGTTCCAATAGTTTTTAACCTAATTAGTGGATATCATGAAGGGATATACAAATTTATATTTATAGATATCATGGCATGATGGGTTTTACTCCAATACCCATATCCATAGTAAAACACTAAAATAAATTATAGTTTCTATGTACCTCATGGTATATTGTAATTGAATAGGATCGCTTTATTACACCAATTGGAAGCCTCTTTTATCAATTTGATTTGTGATGTAAATGAGAGAATATTATTTCTCAAAGAAGTTAATCTCACTATACCCTTGAAATTAGGGTTAGTGGGAACATGCAAGGTTCTACCTCTATAGTTAGTACTCTAAAACATTGGGCCGACACTAATCAATGAATTAGAAAGCAATATTTATATACTAAAAAACATTTAAAACCTTGCCTATATCACTCTTATACCTTGATTTTTGCTTATAATATATTCAAAGTCATTAGCATTACTTGATTCATATTGTATTATTAGTCACTTATGCATGCTAGATTATTTATGGTTATAATATTTTTTATTATCTAAATTCATTGTATATATCATGGATATATAATGTAATTATATTAATCATGTGCATCCTCTACATAAATATGTGTCCAAAAATGGATTTCTTAATAAAGCATTTCAAATCAAAACTCTAAAGTAACTACTCATAATAATAATTTTATCTCCATCAAAAATATTAGATATTAAGCCTACATGTCTTATAATTTCCCCATTATCAACCAATAATGATAAAATTCCTTTCTATTCCATTATCACATCACATTCTATAGTTGAAAGCAATGGCATTCTTCTTATCACATATTATGATTTTGATGATACTGTATCCTCATGTTTGTCTTCACATAAGGCATATCTTATTATTTATAATTATTAACTAAAAATAATTAATTCATGTATAATCAATATATTTCCTAATCTAAGGGAATAATCTATCACTCCCTCTCCCACATCTCCCCTTGGTGGTGTTTCTATTCAATCAAATATACCTAGGAATTATGATTGTGAATCTCTTTAAGATCAAATCATCACTATGTAAAATTCAATAGAAGAGTTACAAAATAAAAAGCAATATTTTAGCTCAAAGATCACATCTTTGGAAAATCATATCACATATAAAATGAATCTAGAATATGCTAGTATTAATCATGTATATGTATCTTCATCTAGATATCATGTGTCTCAAAATAAAAATACATATACAATAAATGCTTTAAAATATGTACAGAGGGATAATAAAATTTCAAGTGAAATTCTAAGAGAAATGCTTCAAAACAAGTTTATTACATTACCTTATGATGCAGGAACATCTAGACTCAAAAAATCAAAATGAAGATTGATGAAACAAATAATTTTATTTGAGTTAATTTAGTTTATTTTAAAAGAAAAAAATTTAAATAATTAAAATTAGCTCATATTGCCAATTTAATTATTAGTTATATTATTTTAACTGTGAAGAATTATAATAAATTTTAGAAGTATTTTAGAGAGTGTAGGTGTTCAGAGTGGATAATTAAGTCATTAAAAATAGAATTCTAGATAAAGATTATTTGTTCTTTTATCTCCTTTGTTTATACATGTCAAGAGAATAATAGGGATTATAGATATGATTCAACTTGACATTTTATATAAATTCAGTGGACATGAAGAGAGTTTAAAAAGATAAGATTTGGAGCTTTTGTAGGATGTTATTTTATGAATAATAAATAAATATTTAACTTTTAGGAGAAAACAAGGAGATATAGTTATTGTTGCAAGTGTAATTATATTTAATTTTTCAAATAAGAGGTGCAACCAGTGAACAAGAAGTTGTAAGTTCATGTGGTAGTAAATTAAATTCAAATATTAATTTATTTATCTCCATATCTTATAAAAGAACATTTTACACAAATTTATGATTGAGGAATTAATTACTAGTGTTTTCATGCAATTTTATTTATTTAAGGGAAAGGGAATTGAATTTATTTAATAAAATAATTTCTCCCTCTTGAAATATGGCATGGGAATTTTCATGGTTGGAATAATTCTATAAAACATTGAATGCATGCAAGGAATTTGAAGTGGTCAACTCTAGTTAAGGCAAGGTCTCTTGTTGAATAATTTATTTACTCTATTCCAATGTCTAAAGGGGATTATTCATATTATAAATTGTAAGAAATTATTGAAATAGAAGGTGGAAAGCCAAAAAGGGTGAAAAAAATCTTCCAAGAAGGAATTTGCGGTAGCTTCTAAATGAAAATTGAGGAGAATATAGTCATAAAATTGTATTAGTTTAATATTTTTGCTTGAAATTGATATTTTGATAGGAGAATAGATTAAATCCAGGTTTAAATTAATTAAAATCTTGTTTATTTATAAATTATAGAAGGAAAGATTGTTGTTTCAAATCACAGAAGTAATAGAAAGAAGGAAGCATGGAGAGTAGTCTTGTAGGAAGACTATAATTTATGTTAATAGATGAATGGTGTTTTGGTAGAGATTGCAAATTGAGTTGAATTTCAAGAAATTATTATTAGAAATCTTCTATGAAATTCTCATGAAATAGAATAGTTGTTCCTATCAAGAACAAATTCATATTTAAAATTTATGATCAAAAGAGATTTGAAGCTTTGCTTTGCATTTTCTAGATTAACTATGAAGGTTTTGTTTTTTCTCTGGAGGTTCTTCACAAATTTTTACCTTTTGTCTCAAAAATGGAATGCAAAGTTTTATCTAAATAAATAATTTAATAAAGAAGCTATTCATTTTAATAGTTGTGTACCACCTTATATACCTCCTTTAAAAATATCAAAAAACTATTTTGCATATCATATATTTCATGGGAATCATACAAATATTTTTTTGGATAAAAATAAAATAATACAAAGTATCATTTATAATGGTGATCCTATAATAGACACATCAATCAAGAAACCTACTCACACTATGATTGCATCTTCTAAAGCACAAATGAAAATAATGAAAAGGGAAAATGTGGGTAAAAAATGATGATTCAAAAAATAATGGATTAAAAAAGTAAAATTAGAGCAATAAAGTTTACGAAAAGAAAAATATGATAAAGTGAGATTGAAAAAAGAATAATTACCAAAATAAAAGTTTCAAGAACAAATTCACATTAGTAATAAATCACCTTTAAAAAAATCATGAATAAATGTCCAAAAGAAAATAATCCTACAAGATATAATGATACAAATGTATTTTTTAAGGAATCAAGCAATACATTTACTTCATTCATAAAGAAAAAAGATAAATTCCAAGCACCAATTACTTATCTTACTAATGTTCAATGAATCATAGGCGATCATTTTTTAGTTCAATATAAGATGCAATGTCTTAACAATAATGCACATATTCAAAAATCAACTCAAATATATGGTGCAGTATATTTATCATACAAAGATACCAAAGATAATCAAAATGACATTTCATAATCTCAAGTGCAATCTAAGAAGATAATTCTCTCCAATTATAATTATTACATTAATGGCTATGATATTAATTAAATATAAGATTGGTGTGATCCTAATGATAATGATTATAAAAAATATGAATATGGTAATACAATTTAAGGTTACAATACATAATATATGATATATATAAATGCATCCCCTTGATGATATCATTTGCTTATAGTTGAATATATTTTCCTTATAGATAGATTATTTTATTTCAAAACTTTTATAATTATTATACCCCATATTACTTAGCATTATTTTATCCATAGGATTTATTTTCAATTTTTCCGTACTTACCCTCTTGATTTACAAACCAATTTTAACAATTGGAAACACTTTTTTCTATCTCACTCCACTTACTTGCCATTTCATATCTTAAACCCTATGACACTCACATGATCTCATATTTTTACTTATACATGAACACATTTAGCCTCTTTCCCATTGAGGAGAGTGTATATTCTTATGTATCTTACTCATAATACAATTCTATGACTCAACATTAGGTAGAAATTTGGGGCACATTTCTTTCCTTCCTTCCTATCATGATATGATTTGCCACCTTGTTGAGGATTGTTTGAATCCCTCCTACTTCCTCCATTTCAAAACCTTTCTTCTTATCACCTATATTTCAAATATTTTTAGCATTAAAATATTTTAAAATTAAAAAAAAAAGTATATATTTCAAACAAATGAAAAATATACACATTCCATAAATTTAAAATAAAAATCAAGACCTACAGCATTTTCAAATGTTATTAACTTAATTATTTTCACATGTTATTAATAAAATATAATATTACATATTTAAATACATAATGCTTATCATGAGGTAATTGAGTGTGATACAAAGCATACTTTCACATCCTTCTTTGATGTTGGGCTTTCCATGTTACCCAAAAACCTTTCTAAGTTGGAGGTACCTATTTATTCTATGCGATCACTTTAACACATTGAATTTATATGAAACATCTCTACCATGTTGAGATACATATCATATATATGTCTTGATAATCACTCATATTTTTCATATGTACTACATGAAATATGATAATTTATAACATTAAAATTCATACAAATGATGTATTTATACTAGTCTCATTTACTATATGCTTTGCTTTCCATTATTATTTTACTACATGATAGGTTAAGCTTGCTTATTTATTAAGTATGGCTCTTGGCCTGGTATGTTAAAAATATTTCTTGTATGACATCATTATTCCATTTATATGTGGCCCTTGGCCTTGTGTGTTATGAAAAATTTTACATGTCCCTTGTCTATATATTCTTGAGCATTATGAGTGACATATTATTCATACTACATGACATTGTATTCCATTTATTATATGCTTTTTGCTTGTTAATATGGTGTCATGATTCATTACATGCATTATATATACCTAAATATGGTTCAATGATTCATTACATGCATTCTATATACCTAACTATGGTTCAATTATTGATATAATGCATCACTTCTATACTATATTTCTATATGATGTATATCATGCATACATTGCTTCTATGCTTTAATTATATATCATTCTAACACATGCTTTATATGAAAACTCAACACCATATTCAATACCATGAATGCATTGGATTTAAAAATATCAAAGTGATATATATTTCACATATGCTTTATTTTGAGATGCATGACTCTATACACTAATTCTATCATCTCAAAATGGGGGAATAACAATGGGCTTACTTGAAACAATCAAACCTCATAGAAAATAAATTTATATTCATGGAAATATATAGTTTTCAAATGGAAATATGATTCATAATATAGTGAACATGATATTTATTCATGTCCACATTTATACTATGGTATTTTCAAAATTATCAAGATTCAAGTTTCAAAGTTGATTTTTTTTAATAGAACCTAGATCCATCTACAATAGTGTGATTCATCTCAGTTTCAGGTGGGCTATGTTAGAGTTTAGTGACACTCAACATATATGGTTTCACATTTTCAATATATAATAGGCCATAATTTGTTATTCCACCCCTGAAAATATTTTATAGAGTGTTCTATATATTCAAATTAGAATTGGATCATACAATCCTTCCAAATTAAGAGCATTAAATGGTTTTTAAAATTGAGACTTGATCACTCATAATTCACCATAGTTTGACACTTATTCAAATATTCCAACATTGCACTTCACCATCTCCAAAGTTATAGGGAAAATTTATCTCTTTTCTCTTTTTTAAAATTATAAATAGAAAAAAAAATAATAATATGATAAAATACTAATTTCAATGGCATTGTTGTAGCTTTTTTACATTAAGGCATATTAAACAATCAAGCCTTGCATCCATAGACAAAGTATGTATACATACTAGGGTTTCATCTAATTTACTCTAGTAGTTTAACCATGTGAATCACCAGAATAAAGTGGGGGAATTTTAGACACATAATATTAATCATTAAGTGCTTGACAATATTTATTCTTGATATCCTTACCTTTACTTTGTCTATTTTCCTTTTCTCTAACTTTAAAACTATAAGAGATCCTCTGCTATTTTTTAAGATTTGTAAATATCAAACAAACATTATTATTTTAGTTGTATTCATATTATTCATCCCACAAGATCCTATAAGACATGTTCTAACTATCTCTGATCTTTTGGTATAATTCTACACTAGTCATATGGGGATGCGTTGTTACCTTATCCCCTAGTATAAACTTGTCTCCTATAATCTAATAGTCACTTTTTGAATTGATACATTTCACAAAGGCTCTACCACACATTTGTTAAGTTGATTAGTAATATTATTCTAAATATTATCCTATAAAACCACATTAGGCCACTCATTGTATACCCACTATATCTCTCTTACAATTATAGTGCATAGTTAGAAAAAGAGCACTACTTCTTCCTATTTAAACTCTACATCATTATAATAGTCATAATCCAAGTCTAAATATTATTTATTTTAGGTAAAAGGCATATATTTTCAAGCTTTTCAATCAATCTTATAGCTATAATAATTCTAGTTACATCATCATGGATCACAAAATTACTCTAAGAGGGAAAAATACATTAGCTTGTAGCCAATTTAGGCTATGTAGGCAATGCTCAGTTACAAGGGGTTTATGAGGATAACTCACCCATCCTTACTAACTAGTGCATGTACATGATCTATAGTTTTCTATTTTAGAGACCCTCTGTGTGAAAGAACAAAACACAAATTTTAAGATTCAACCCTTGTAGCTGATCGCATAGACCTAGATATAAAAATAAAAATACAATCAACAAAGATGTGGCCATAATAGCTAGACAATGTTGTAATGTGTCATTGTTCTCATGTGGACTTATCATAATAGAATTCATGTTACTATTTTATAACATGACTATGTTTGTAGGTCATGTTAGGTATTTTTTAGTTATAGTTACTTCACACAGTCATAATTAAATATATTTTAGGAAGGTTTGCACATATTTAGGCCTTTTACTATTTTACCACATTTTTTATTTTTTAAATTCTATGGCATACTATATATTGATTATATTTTATTATCAAATTAGTAAATATCAAAATATCTATTTCAATAGTTTAATAACATTATTTTAAGTCATATTCAATTAAAAAGGGTTAAATAGCAGTAAGAATCACCCAAAATTAAGGAATATGACCATTTTTGTTTCATTTGACATGTTTTCATGTTCAAAACTAATGTTTTCAAGATTATTTGACAAGTTGTTAATTTTATATAGTTGAAGAATTTCTTACTAAATATTTGAGTGTAAGACAAATTTATACACATATTTTGATAATTTATTGGGGGAAGAATAAACTAGAGGGAATAAAAATGTACTACAATTCATTTGTCATGTATTCATGATCATATCTCATTTTAGAAAATAATCTAGGTGAGATATTGGCTATGGAAGATGTCAAAATATTGTGAGTGAAAGAAATAATTCTACTCAGATATGGAAAATGTACAAGGTAACAATTTCTTAATGGGAAATAAAATGACCATTTTAAATCATATGGGATGTTTTCAAGTTCAAATATCATAGGATTTTCACATAGAAAACTTACCATAACATTCACATAGACTGAGTACAAGACAAAAAAGACACACTCAATCTAGATAGGCTAAATAAACTTTGATAGATTTTGTGACACAAATAGAACTTAGTCTAGTGGTTGAATGACTATAGGGTCAGCTATTAGTAAATAAATGTTTATAAAACAAAGAATTAAATTTTCTTAGATGCCTTACAATGAAGATGTAATCTTATATATTGTATCAGAGTGAATTATATGGAAATACAACACATACACACACTTAAAAAAAAATTCCCACTTAAAAAAAGTGATTCCCACTTATAATATAAAATAAAGACATGACAACACACTAAATAATCATGGGTCTTAATAGTGTCACATTAGATGTGATAAATATTAGTATCTATGGAATTTAAAAACATAGTGCTCTAAAAATCAATTGATAACTAAAATAAAATGGACAATGATATATTCCAACTAGCATTCCATCAATGTCAATAATATTGACAAAACAATATTACACAACATGATCATAAATGTTTGATGTTCTTAGAACATCACCATATTTATTTGATTTAGAATGATTATATGGAATTTTTTCAACAAAGTGTAGGGGAATAAAACTATGGTAGTGAATGATGGATTAATTTAGGATAGTATCAAAATCATTCTAGCTAAAAATATTTGTTGGTTGAATGACAACTCATCCTTCCTTTATTTCGATTGATGATTTCTAGTTGAGTCTTCATGTATAAGTGAACTATTCAACTCTGGGTAACCTATAAAAATTAGGTTCTTTGAGATAATCAACCTTATATTTTATAATTAATTTATAAAATATATTATGAATTTTCTTGAAGAATTATTTGATTTATTCATCAAGAACTTATCCAAATTCATTGGCATGGTTTTCAAAATGTACTTGTGATAGATAAAATTGATTTATTACTCCCACCTTAATTAGTTTGAGTGGGAATCTCATGTAATATGGAGACCAATGAATATTATTAAATCTAAAAATATATACATCAATGGAATTAGGTCCATAATTTTTGATTGATAAAGGGGTTTCTTCAAGATGAAGGTTTTCCTATATATATATATATATACAAATTCCATATGTTATAAGCTTTCTTAACACTTAATTGATAAAAACTATTTTTCAATTTAGAAAGCCACCTATTAGCATACCATGAATGGGTCAAAAAATAAATTATATTCCATAGAATGTGACTCTAGAAATTAGGGTGTAGTATGGATCTTCTTCTTTTAGGTAATGGATTTGTGATAAAGCAAAGCTTAGATGATTTGAACCCCTCTATGCTTGTCCTCTAAGAAAGCCTTTGTGATGTGCACTACTGGATCATGAAGTTTCTCCTCATAGCATGTTTAAATTTTCCATTTCTCTTATCAGAGCATCAAAAACACAATCATCTTTACTATTAATATATAACACTTCAAACCTGTATTGTGCTAAAACATGTTTCCATAAAGCATGATGACCATAACATAATTGAGATTTTATAGGCTTGGATATGAACCATTTAAAAAATTTACAATTAGTTTTGATAACAAATTATTCATGAAACAATATACTTATCCATTTTTAATCACCTTTAACAATGATTAAAATTTATTTTTTAGTAAACCAATAATTTAATTCATGATTCTAAAAATAACCAAAATTATACATTGATAATTTTTCAACTCCATTTATTTCTAAAAGCTATATAGGAGACCATGTTTCTTTTGAAGCAATAGTTTATAAAATAAAAGGACTTGTAATGCATGGATCTAATATAGGCAAATTTAAACATTTTTTTTCAAAACTTGAATTGGTTTTTGTAGCATCAACTGAACATGTGAAGGGTTTTAACTTCATATCAATTCTAATAGGCTTAGTTTTAGAAGGAAAATTTTCAAAAAAACTATTAACATAATTCAGACAACCACAAATCCTTTGACATTGTTCTAAATCTCTTAACTTATCTATAAATCCTTAATTTTTTTCACAATAATGGTTTTGCATTTATATCTCTCTATCTAAAATAATTGCTTCTTTTTAGAATAATTTGATAGTGTTATTCCATGTTTTTTATCTAGACCTACAAAAATTGTAAATGGTGATAATGTTCTTCATATGAGCTTGAAAATACTATAATTTCATTAATTTAATTAGATATGAATTGATAATATGGATTGAAGATTCTATCCATTATTTATTAAAATGAGGTTGGAGTATTATTTAATCCAAATGACATAATAATCCATTCGAACAAACCTACTGGAGTGATAAAAGTTATCTTTGGAACATTCCCATCTTTAATATGGACCTTATGGTAACTCGATTTGTGATTTAACTTTTAAGGGAGTTATGGAATGTAAAGCCCTAGGTTGTTAAAGTCCTAGATTAATAAATTAGGTAATAAAATATAATAATGTTAATAGCCTCTAATTCATACAATAATTGAATTAGGAAAGGATGTACTTAGTTTGAGACTAACTAAGATGGATAAGTGATAGGTTGTAAATTGGTACATGAATTATGCAAGGTGTCATGAATAATAATTAGGAGATAGAAATCCTCCTAAATAATAGTGTGGTCCTATAGATGATAACACACTATACTAGTGCCCTACTACACTATTCTAATATCTTTATGCATTAAAGACAATGATAATCTAGGTAGACCTTCACCTAGTTCTGAGGAGCATGTGCATGTATGACTAAATGTTGGATCATTGTTTGTTCCTTATTTTTATTTATTTCAATGAAAAACCCTAGGCCTCTATGTTTGTTAGGGTATTTGAGGAACACATACAGAAAAAAGAGTGGCATTAGCAAGGTAGGCTAGATGTGACCTCAACGCCCCATGTGTTGAGTATTACCTACATATCAATACCTTGAAAGGGGGACAAAACCCAATGTTGTTCTCTAAATCTAAGTGGTAGTACAAGAGTAAGTGAATTCCAGTATGAGTGTCAGTTTGATTGATTTGAGTGTGACTCGAGACTAAAAATTTGAGTAATATGAGATTTAGGCTACTATAGATGGGCATATGCATAATTAGGGTAGGATAAGTATCAATGACCTTGATTTACATAACTATTTCTATGTTTATTTATGAGAATCTACATCTAATTTCCATCTAGGGGATAAATGAATGAACGTGGTCTATATGTAACATTATGGTTCTTGTCAAGATATGAAATAGGTCTAGGTTGACCCTAAGTTATTTTGAGGAATGGAAATATATCCTTTGGGAGATTAAAGAGAAAGTGGGAATTAACACCACCCTTTGGTTAAAATCATAGTGCAATATAGTCTAAAAGACCATGCTAATGTTTGGGTAACAAGAATGTGTGAAAAAGAGACCTGGGAACCTAGGGGGTGGCTTAGTGATACTTTTGGTATATCTGGGAATGGGTTAAATTCACACAAAAGATGGAAAAGGATAAAAAATGATCTAAGATAGGTCTAGGGATAAAAATATCATTTTGGTTAATGGTATACTTATGCAAACGAATAATGCTTCCTCTTGAGTTAAAAAATCAGCTTTATAAAAGAAAAAAATGAATGAGCCTAGCAGTTTTGAGAGATAAAAAGGATAAAATTTACTATTTTTTTGGATAAATATCTCCTTTAAATATATCTAATGTAATATAAAAGGATCTTATGCAGATCCAATACCACAAACAAGATTTGAAAATGATGTCAATGTTGAAAAAAATGTTTAGCCAACTTTCAATGCATAGTAGTAGAAAATAATACCAATCTATGGAGCAGTTTCAGATCCAAACTATTAAACACTAATTTAAGTTTCCACGCCTTAGGTAGATCTAAAATTTAGATTAGAAAAATATTCCTAAGAGTAGAATTCAATGTAGCTATTAAAAAGAGGGTCAGAGATGTAAAACTCCAACATTGGAAACATAAAGACAAGATGCCTCCGTATATATTTAACACTAGATCTACCAAATTTGAAATGCCTATCACAAATATGAAACACGTTAAAAAAGGATGCCAAAATTGAAAATTTACAGTTTAGATACAAATAATTTAGACACCTTTATTAGATAGTGAAAATTCCTTCTAAAATCAGAACTTTAACATGGCAAAAACAAAGGCTAAATAAATGCACCAAAGTGTAGAATAATTCCAAAAATAGCTCCTGATGAAGACAAAGTTTAGCATTTAAAATTATAGCTTGTCTGATCTAACACCTTCCACAAAGCACCAAGTTGAGAAATATATAATAAAATAGATCCAAGTGTGTAGATAGACTCTTGTATGTGATGCCAAGATAATCAACAAACTGATGCTATGAAAAAATAATGAAGTATAGAGGAAATTGCCTTAGATCAAATAAAGCATCAAGATCTCCACACTAGTTCTTTACCACTTTCACTACCTCGAAAGAAATAAAAAATTCAAAAGCAACTAAAAACTTTAAAATCTTCAAAAAATCTTGAAAAATGGCACCAAAGGGCACCAATATCTCCTCGCACACTTCTCTTCTATGATTCCTCTCCATGATAAGGGAAGAAGTAATCTAAAAATTTCAAGCTAATGGATGGTTACAACTTCTTCAGGGATCTTATACCATGTTAAGAATGGTAAAAGAATTCCAACCCAAGAATCTGAAGTGTTAGCAATAAACATCATAAAAGAAGCTACATATATGATATGTAAAAATAAATAAAATAATACAATATTCAGAATGAAACATATTAAATAATGTTAGTACAAAGGAAAACACTTACATATATAGGCAAGGTGAAATATTAAACTATCTAAATTGGCCAATGTGAGATAAATCCTCACATAGGACAAACTCACTACAAGATGAAATAGCTAGCTAATACACTAGTAAATGTGAGAAAAAACATAAAATGCATACTCTAAAATGTATTCAATTATCAAGTTTTACACAAGTTTTCAAGAGTTTGAATGTCACTTTTAATATTTCCGAAGAAGAAATTAGTCTAGGCATGCTGTAAACAATTATTTACTACTCATAAGTAGTCTATCTTGTAATGAAATAAGTATATACTAATTATCATGTAGTTTTATCTCCAATAGGAAGAGGGGACTCAAATATCACTTGATTTATCTATTTAAAATTCCTAATATCTATGCAAGTTTTGACTATGGTGTGCAAGATATGTAGTTATAACTCCCTTATGGTTTCCTAATCTAACTACTTCTTCCCTTATCTCCTTCTCTAACATCTTATGTAAAACTAGGTTAAAATCATTAAAAATAAAAATTATCTAGTGATGTCCAAAAAATTGGCAAAGCACAAGTACAACAATTGAATATGAACCCAAAACTCATAAATTTGTGTAGGAAAAGTATAGTGCAATAAGACACTATTATCAGCCATAATCGATGACCAAAGATCACACCTATGGCATAATTAGAGTAGGCATTGATCCCATCCTACTTGGGTTATATGATTTAATATCACACACCATATCATATAGACCTGCATAGTCTAAAACCACATTCAAAAAATTATAATTCCATCAAGGTGTAATGTTCCTCAGCTTTTGCACTTTCTTTACTTAATTAAAATTATTTTCAGTTTCTCATTATTTTTACTAGTTCTTATTAGTGGTCATTAGGTATATTCAGTTTGTTTTATATGGTCATATTAATTTTATGCTTTGTTATTTATTTTAAATTTATTTTACACATATTTTAATTGTAGCTAAAACATAATTGGTGAACCTAATCTATTTGTACTTAACATAGGGCTTACTACTTCTAACCCTAGAGTTTCAATTATTTCATGTGTATATTTAATTAGCTATAATCATGGATAATATTATCAAAATGTAATTACATGCTTTATGTTTGTTGAATATTAAATTGATTTTTTGAACTAATGAATGCATAATAAACACATGGATCAATACTTAAAAGCACATATTCTTGAAAATTATATTCTTATTTAAAAAAATCATATGAATAAAGATGAAAAAAGTTGAAGTGTTGATTTTCCTAGGGTTTGTGATTGTATACCCCTTTATCTTCTAAGATCTATGATGATTGTTTGTCTTCTAGTTTTATAAGAAATAATGTTCCTATGGCTAATTTGAATGATAATATTCAAATTTGAATTAACCCCTTAAATAAATTAGTATGCCCTCCAAAAAAATTGCAAGTCTTATCCATTTAATATGGGAATTGGAATCAAAAGTACACAAATTATCAATAGAATCTAGTACAACTTATTCATGGGCCAATTCCACTTTCATATTTAGTCAACCTATAGTGCATAATATTTATAATTCACCTTCCCAATGAATTTTTAATTTAAATTGTTTTATGGGTTTGTTGATCCTTACATTCACTTAATTAATTTGTTTCTTCTTTTTAAATATACAAATTCAATGATAGAATCTTGTTTAAAATATTCCATAGAATCTTAAAAAGTCATACTCTATATTGATTTTATAGAATTTATAGTGGCTCTTTACATAATGAATTTGAGTTAGAAGCAGTATTTCTATCAAGATATATATTTAATAAAGGACCACATCATACTTTAACATCTTCTTTCTCTTCACCAAGTGGAATTTGAATTTGTTTATGACTATAATTTTGTGATTTAAGGCTAGTAAATACTATTTTATTTATCAACCAATGGATTAGTATAAATAATACATATTTTATAAGGGTATTATATCTCCTCTTAAAGATGAGTTGTTTTATCATATATGACATTGTTTCCAATCTATTTCATGTGTCGTGATTACTCCTATTCATAGTATATATCTTAAAACAACCTCATTTATATTGAGATAATATTGTGCCTATCAGAGGAATATATGGACATTCAACTGATAGATTCTATGATTTGAAAGATAAAATCTTTCATACTATTTTAAAAGGTAAAATTCATCTTGAAACACACCCTAGTGATTCCACGGACTCTCCAAAAGAGGATCAACCCATGATGCCACCTCTTGAAGAATATCTACCTAAAAAATAGCTACTTAAAGAAGTATTTCTTAAAGAATAGTTGCATAAACAAGGTAGATGCACAAAGTCGGGGACAAAAAAGCTACCATTCTTGATTTTTTTTCCAAATTTATAAATGGTGAGTAATATTTGAAATATGTGCCCAAAAATAAATTTTCATTGTCTTGTATTATTAATATTAAAGGGTGTGTGCCCTATATAATGTTATTTTTTAGGTAATTGAAATAAATTTCAAAAAACATAGAAGAAATGGTGTAGTCCTATTAGTACAAAAATTATTACCCTAGTCAAAATGATATAAATAGTATAAAACTTTGTATACCATATTTTAAAATATTATACATGGTGAGGTCCAGCTTGCTTGCAAATTCTTGATTGTCATTTATAATTTTTTAATTGTGATTATATATCTTAATTTATTATGTTTAACATAATTTTTAAGATGACATTTCAACTTAATCAATAAAATTAATATAGAATATCAAATGTATTTCATTAAAGTGATTTATTGATAAGTTGCGCACACAAACTTGTTGAACATTGGTAGACATACACAATGATAATTTGAATTTTTTTATGAGTCAAAACAAGTAACTTTTCAAATAATCTAAATGTCAATACTTATTTCCATCACACTTGTTGCATTTTGTGACAAAAATTTGAGGTACATATCATGACATTTCCTATGACAAAATATTCAAAATGGAAAAATGATAGTGAAAAAGTGGCAGAGAGGTAATTTTATATATTTATTTAATATAAAAGTGGATTATATATTTGTAGACTTCTAGAGAAGTGTTGGCTTTATTGCTTTTGATGAAAATATTTTGGGTTGAATATGTTTATTCCTTTGATCAGCTTAGAAAGGTTTGGAATGGCTCATTTTACTCAATGCAAATGGAAAAAATTATTTATAAATATATATGTTGAATTAAAGGCTATCTTTGTTCGAGGATTCATAATTTGATTATACTCCAATTTATTATTTTTGGGAAATTAGATGTTTAACTCTTAAATAATAAATGGATTTGAGTAGATAAAACTAGTAAATAATGTACAATAACTACGCTACTAATTTATGAAATTTGACTGTAATTAGGGCTTTTTATAAAAATAATAGTGAGAGAGAGAAAATCAAACTTATCTTATTCTATACTATTTTGATTGAGATAAGGTCTAAAAATTTGTGTATAGGCTTGGGAGACTATCATAAATAAGAATTTGGAGTTCATTTCTTGATTAGACAAAAGCACTAAAAGTGAGACACACTAGATTTTAGTTTTGTATTCTTATCTATGCACTATTGTCCTAGTGATCTAAGCTTTTTGGGTTCTGTGGTCAGATCTGTGTGACCCTACCTATGAAATATTAAATCCTAAAGGTCCATGAAGCTCATTATGTAACTAATTTAGTCTTCAATACCCTAGGTCTTCTTTGTGTTTTAATTTGAATGTAAAATTTGGAGAAATGAGAGGAAGGGTTAGTGTGTAAGAGATACACTAGATGCACTTCACACCCCATGTGTGGGAATGTTGCCTACAAACCAATACTTTGATGAGGGATCAAGCTATATGTATTTCTCCCATTGAAGTGATTGGTGCAATAATGTGATGAAAATGCTATTAGGAATTTGGAGAATGATTGATTACTTTTGTATAATCAACTAAACACAGAATTAAACCAGAAGTAATAAGTAACTAGAAATCAAAAATAACAAATAATAGGAGATACGAGAAACAATACAATCTATATTAAACTCTTCCAAAAAGAAACACAATGAAGAAATCTCTTTCTCCTCACACCTCAAAGATGTACAATAATTCTCCCTCAAGAGTTCTCTCTCTCTCTCTCTCTCTCTCTCTCTCTCTCTCTCTCTCTCTCTCTCTCTCTCTCTCTCTCTCTCTCTCTCTCTCTCTCTCTCTCTCTCTCTCTCTCTCAATTACAATCAACTTAACACTGAGTTGTTTTTCACGTCAATTACAATGCAGCCCCATGGGTCTCTTAAATAAGATCCAAAGCAAACAATAATTAGAAAAGAAGACTCAAGACTAATTTTAGTCTTTACATGCAAACTAATTATTCTCCTAAAATTAGAATAGTTTTAGAAATGCACAGATGACCGATGTCAGTCTGAAGATGACCGATGTCAGTCCACCCATAATCAATGCCAGTTATTATGTAGCTAGAGATAACTGATGTCAGTTGACCCCTAACTGATGTCAATTGGTTCTGACTACTGTTAGTTACTGTGTAACCCAACAACCTCCACATTTGCACATTCAATGAAGCTTTTATCTCCACAACTCAACAATCTCCCACTTGGAGATAAATAGTTGCACCTGTATCTATACAACAACATCTTCTAACTTGTTTCTAGCTTGTTTCTCCATCTTCAAGTTCAATCTTGAAGACCAAAAAAGTTGAATGAAGATTTAAATTTTCCTTTGTTACTGGCTTTGTTAACATATCAATAGGGTTCTTATCCATATGGATCTTTTCCAGCTTCAACTGTCCATCCTCCAATACCTGTCTAATGAAGTGGTACCTAAGCTGTATATGTTTGGTTCTTGAATGAAAGGATGAATTCTTTGCCAAATGAATGGCACTTTGACTATCACTGTACAATCTGAAACTCTCTTGCTCCTTTCCCAACTCTTCCATGAACTAAGTCATCTAAATCATTTCCTTGCTAGCCTTTGTGACTGCAATATATTCTACCTCTATAGTAGACAAGGCAATAGCCTTCTACAAATTTGAAATCCAGCTAACTGTTGTTCCACCAACAGTGAACAAATATCTTGTGGTGCTTCTCCTGCCATCCAAATCACCTGCCATATCTAAATCTACATACCCATGTAGAGAAGTGTTTGACCCTCCATAGCATAAATGCCTACTGTTGGTCCCTCTCAAATATCTGAGAATCCACTAAACTACTTTTTAGTGTTCCTTTCCTGGATTGGCCATAAACTTGTTGACAACTCCCACTACTTGGGCAATATCAGGTCTAGTACATACCATTACATACATCAAGCTCCCAACTATTGAAGAATATGGAACTCTACTCATGTACTCAACCTCATCATGTGATTTAGGACACTGTTCTTTGCTCAACTTGAAGTGTCTAGCAATAGGTGTGCTAATCGGTTTTGCATCCTGCATATAGAACCTCTCCAACACTTTATTCACATAATCCTCTTGAGACAAAATCAACCTATGATTTTTCCTGTCTCTCTTAATACTCATGCCAAGGATTTTCTTTGATGCTCTTAAATCCTTCATGATAAATGTCTGAGCTAATTTTACCTTAAGCTCAGTAATTTCCTACATGTGTGAACCTACAACAAGCATATCATCTACATACAGTAATAGGATAATATAACTACCATTATCTAATATGTTAAAATAAACACAATGGTTAGATTGACATTTACTAAAGCCATGCTCTATCATAAACCTGTCAAACCTTAAATACCATTGTCTTGGAGCTTACATAAGACCATATAATCTTTTCTTCAACCTGCACATAAGTTTCTCCTTATCTTTGACCTCAAAACCTTTCGATTGATCCATATATATCTCTTCATCAAATATCCATGAAGAAATGTTGTCTTAACATCAAGCTGCTCAAGGTGCACATCCTCAATAGCAACTAAAGACAATACAGTCTGAATAAAAGTCATCTTTACTACATGAGAAAAAATTTCACCAAATTCAATAGCTAGTTTCTATGCAAATCCCTTTAATACCAACCTGGCCTTATGTCTCATATGTCCATTCTCTCCTTCCTTTAACCTGTACACCCATTTATTTTTTAATGCTTTCTTTCTGGCTGGCAACTCAACCAAATCCCATGTATGGTTCTATTTCAAGGAATCAATTTCCTCATTCATGCCATGCTCCCACTATTTCCAAGATTGTACCTGTATTGCCTCATCAAAACTTTCTGGTTTTCCACCATCAGTGAGCAACACATAGTATAAATAAGGGAAATAATGAATTGGAGATTTACTTACCATTTTAGACCTCCTTATGGGCATTTGAGACTCATTTATAGCTTACTGTCTACCCAAATTTCCTGACAGTGACTGATCCTGGTCATCTCTGACTGATGTTGGTCTACACCTGACCGATGTTGGTTTCACCTAACCGATGTCGGTTCCCATATGACTGACACTGGTTCCTGCTTGACCGATGTTGGTCTTTGCCTGACCGACATCAATTTTTGTGTTTTCTTGTAAGTGATGATTTTTACTCACGAGCTCATTTTGGATCATAACCTCTTCCAAATCAAGATTGCCCTACTCAGAATTATTCAGCCTCTTGAGCTGATCACTGTACATCACCTTCTCATTAAAAACTACATCAAAGCTTCTGATAATTTTTTTTATTTCTAAATTCCACAACTAAAATTTGAAATCTCTAAAACCATAATCGATGAAAGTGCACTGCATAGATTTAGCATCCAACTTCTTTCTATTTTTTTATCAATGTGCACAAAAGCTTCAGAACCAAAAACTCTAAGAAATGAAAGATCTACCTTTTTACCTATCCATGCCTCTTCTATAATTCCACCATCCAATGTAGTAGAAAGTCCTCTATTAATTAGGTAAACTACAGTATCTACAGGTTCTGCTAAAAACTGTAAGGGCAAACTAGCATGCAACCTCATACTCCGTGCACTCTCCATTATTGTTCTATTCATCCTTTTAGCAACACCATTTTGTTGAGGTGTCCTTGGAACCATCCTTTCCCTATGTATTCCCCTCATAGAACAATAACTATTGAATTTATTGCTACAATACTCACCACCATTGTCAGATCTAAGGCACTTCAATCTCAAACTTGTTTCATTCTCAACCAAAGCTTTCCATTTCTTAAATGTGTCAAAAACATCAGATTTTCTCTTTATGCAATAAACCCATACCTTTCTTGTAGCATCATCAATGAAGGAAACATAATACTATGATCCTCTAATAGAAGCTACCTGAGTTGGTCCCCACACGTCTGTGTGAACAAGCTCCAACTTGTGCTTCTTCTTTGTTAACCCAATTTTGAGAAACTTCACTTTCTTCTGTTTCCCAAAAATACAATGCTCACAAAAATCTAGATCTATGCTTTTCAAATCTGAAAGCTTACCTTTTGACTTAAGAACATTCATTCCCTTCTCACTCATGTGACCAAGCCTATAGTGCCACAACTTTGCATTTACATCTGAAGTAGATAAAATAGAAGGAGAATAATCAGTAATATAAGTAGATAGATAAAGTGTACCTACTCTCTTACCTCTTGCTAATACAAGTGCACCCTTGGAAACTTTCCAAGATTCAATTGTGAGAGTTACTATGCAACTCTTATCACCCAACTTTTCTACAGAAATCAGATTCCTCTTTAGGATGGGTACATGCATGACATCCTTCAACACCCATGTGTTGCCATTCTACAATTTCAGCTGCACTTTTCCTTTGCCAACAATTTGACAAGGCTCATCATCCCCTAAATAAACTTTTCCAAAGTCTCCATGGACATAATCATTGAAAAATTATCTATTTGGGGTTGTATGGAAAGAGGCACCATAATCTAAAAACCATGATTCTACTTTATCATCCAAAGAAAATATAAGAGCATCTTGTGCAACAATACCTACAACTTTTGCTTCTTTATTACCTTCATGCTGATTTTATTTGTTATCCTTCAACCAAAAATCTTTCTTTACATGCCCTTTCTTTCCATAATTCTAGCAGGTTATTCTTCCATTTCTAGATTTGGATCTACTTCCCATCTTTGACCTTGATTTCCCTTGCTTGCCCTTCTCTCTTTTCCTTCCCCTTCTTTTAATACTTAAAGTATTACCTGATGTTTCCCCTGTGCTTTTCCTACAAATTTTTTCATTCAAGATTACACTAACAACAACATCAAATTTCAAGATATTTGAAGCAGGTGCAGTATTACTAACTGCCATTACCAAGCTATGTCAGCTTTCAAGTAAAGAGCATAAGATTAAGAGAGCCTTAATTTCATCATCAAAAACTATTTTGACTTAATTTAACTAATTTACAATTTCATGGAAATCATTAAGATGACTATATACAGATCCACCTTCCTCCATTTGCAAATTAAATAATTACTTCATAAGATATACCTTATTTGAAGCTGAGGGTTTTTCATATAAAGTTTCCAAAGTATCCATTAAATCTACCATTGTTTTTGCCTGTGATAAGTTGGAAATCACAGAAGCTTCCAGGCTCAACCTTATAGATCCAAGAGCCTTTCAATCAAGAACATTCCATTCTTCATCTTGCATATATGGGGGCTTACTTAAAACCCCACCCAATGGTAAGTATAGATCTTTTTGATATAGATGATCTTCTATCTGCATCCTCCATAATTGATAATTCTTGCCATTAAATTTCTCCATTCTTAGTTTACTTTCTTCTACCATTGCTTTTTTCCCACTCAATTAGAAACCCCTGTGAGTGAATTTTATAATCAAAAAACACTAACACGCTCTAATACCACTTGTTAGGAACTTGGAGTATAATTGATTACTTTTATATAAGCAACTAAACATGAAATTAAACCATAAGTTATAAGTAACTAGAAATCAAAAATAACAAATAATAGGAGATACGAGAAACAATACAATCTATATTAAACTCTTCCAAAAGAAAATACAATGAAGAAATCTCTTTCTCCTCACACCTCAAAGATGTACAATAATTCTCCCTCAATAATTCTCTCTCTCTCTCAATCAATTACAATCAACTTAACACTGAGTTATTGTTCACCTCAATTACAATACAGCCCCATGGGTCTCTTAAATAGGATCCAAAGAAAACAATAATTAGAAAAGTGAACTCAAGACTAATTTTAGTCTTTACATGCAAACTAACTATTCTCCTAAAAGTAGAACAATTTTAGAAATGCATAGATGACTGATGTTGGTCTGAAGATGACCAATGCCGGCTGACCCATAACTGATGTTGATTACTATGTAGCTGGAGATAATTGATGTCAGTCAACCCCTAATCGATTTCAGTTGGTTCTTACTAATGTTGGTTACCATGTAACCTAGTAACCTCCACATTTGCACATTTAATAAAGATTTTATCTCCATAACTTAACAATCTCCCACTTAGAGATAAATCGCTGCACCTGTACCTGTACAACAACATCTTTTAACTTGTTTCTAGCTTGTTTCTCCATCTTCAAATTCAATCTTAAAGACCAACAAAAGTTGAATGAAGATTCAACTTCTTCTTTGTTACTATCTTTATTAACATATCAGTAGGTTTCTTATCTGTATGGATCTTTTCCAGCTTCAATTGTCCATCCTCCAATACTTGTCTAATGAAGTGGTACCTAAGTTGTATATGTTTGGTTCTTAAATAAAAGGTTGAATTCTTTGCCAAATGAATTGCACTTTGACTATCACTGTATAATCTGCAACTCTCTTGCTCCTTTTCCAACTCTTCCATGAACCGAGTCATCCAAATCATTTTCTTGCTAGCCTTTGTGACTGCAATATATTATGCCTCTGTATTAGACAAGACAATAACTTTTTGTAACTTTGAAATCTAGCTAACCGTTGTTCCACCAACACTGAACACATATCCTGTGGTGTTTCTCCTACCATCCAAGTCACCTGCCATATTGAAATCTACATACCCATGTAGAGAAGTGTTAGACCTTCCATAGCATAAATGCCTACTATTGGTCCCTCTCAGATATCTGAAAATCCACTGAACTACTTTCTAGTGTTCCTTTCCTAGATTGGCCATAAAATTGCTGACAACTCTCACTATTTGAGCAATATCAGGTTTAGTACATACCATTGCATACATCAAGCTTCCAACTGATGAAGCAAATGGAACTCTACTCATGTACTCAACCTCATCATGTAATTTAGGACAATGTTCTTTGCTCAACTTGAAGTGTCCAACAATAAGTGTGCTAACCGATTTTACATCCTACATATAGAACCTCTCCAACACCTTATTCACATAATCCTCTTGAGACAAAATCAACCTATGATTTTTCCTGTCTCTCTTAATACTCATGCCAAGGATTTTCTTTGCTACTCTTAAATCCTTCATGGAAAATGTCTGAGCTAATTTTATCTTAAGCTCAGTAATTTCTTGTAGGTGTAAACATGCAACAAGCATATCATCTACATACAGTAACATGATAATATAACTACCATTATCTAATCTATTAAAATAAACACAATGGTCAAATTGACGTTTACTAAATCCATGCTTTGTCATAAACCTATCAAACTTTAAATACCATTGTCTTGGAGCTTGCTTAAGACCATATAAGCTTTTTTTCAACCTACACATGAGTTTCTCCTTACCTTTGACCTCAAAACCTTTTGGTTGATCCATATATATCTCTTCATCCAAATCTCCATGAATAAATGTTGTCTTAACATCAAGCTGCTCAAGGTGCAAATCTTCAATAGCAACTAAAGACAATATAGTCTGAATAGAAGTCATCTTTACTACATGAGAAAAAATTTCACCAAAGTCAATACCTAGTTTCTATGTAAATCTCTTTACTACCAACTTGGCCTTATGTCTCATATGTCCATTCTCTCCTTCCTTTAACCTGTACACCCATTTATTTTTTAGGGCTTTCTTTTTTCCTGGCAACTCAACCAAATCTCACATATGGTTCTCTTCTAAGGAATCAATTTTCTCATTCATGCCATGCTCCCACTGTTTCTAAAATTCTACCTATATTGCCTCATCAAAACTTCCTAGTTCTCCACCATTAGTGAGCAACACGTGGTATAAATAAGGAGAATAAAGAATTGGAGGTTTACTTACCCTTTCAGACCTCCTTATAAGCATTTGAGACTCATTTATAGCTTGTTGTCCACCCAAATTTCTTGACAGTGACCGATCCCGATGATCTTTGACCGATACTGGTCTACACTTGACTTATGTCAGTTCTACCTGACTGACGTCGATTCCCATATGACCGATGTTGGTTCCTTCTTAATCAACATCAGTCTCTATTTGATCGACATCATTTTTTGTGTTTTCCTGTAAGTGATGATTTTTACTTGCAAGCTCATTTTGGATCATATCCTCTTCCAAATCAAGATTGCCCTGCTCAAAATTATTTAGCCTCTTGAGCTGATCACTATACATCACCTTCTCATTGAAAACTACATCAAGACTTTTGATAATTTTGTTTATTTCTAAATTCCACAATTGGAATCCAAAATCTCCAAAACCATAACTGATGAAAGTGCACTTCATAGATTTAGCATCCAACTTGTTTCTATTTTCTTTATCAATGTGTACAAAAGCTTAAAAACCAAAAACTTTGAGAAATGAAAGATCTACCTTTTTACCTATCCACACCTCTTCTAAAATTCCACCATCTAGTGCAGTAGAAGGTCCTCTGTTAATCAAATAAACTGCAATATCTATAGCTTCTACTTAAAATTATAAGGGCAAACTAGCATGCAACCTCATACTCAGTGCACACTCCATTATTATTCTATTCATCCTTTTAACAACTTCTTTTTGCTGAGGTGTCCTTGGTACCATCCTTTCCCTACGTATTCCACTCATAGAATAGTAACTATTGAATTTATTGCCACAGTACTCACCACCATTGTCAGATCTAAGGCACTTCAATCTCAAACCTGTTTCATTCTCAACCAAAGCTTTCTATTTCTTAAATGTGTCAAAAACATCAGATTTCTTGTTTATTCAATAAATCCATACCTTTCTTGTAGCATCATCAATGAAAAAAATATAATATTGTGATACTCTAATAAAAGCTACCTGAGTTGGTCCCCACACATCTATGTGAACAAGCTCCAACTTGTGCTTCTTCTTTGTTGACCCAGTTTTGAGAAACCTCACTTTCTTCTATTTCCCAAAAATACAATGCTCACAAAAATCTAGATCTATGCTTTTCAAATCTGAAAGCTTACCTTTTGACTTAAGAACATTCATTCCCTTCTCACTCATGTGACCAAGCCTGCAGTGCCACAACTTTGCATCTACATTGTTAGGTTGTGGAGCTAAAAGCTTCACTAATGCAAACAGGGGAGGAGGTTGCTGAGTGTCATAGACACCAATGTTGGTTAGGCCAATCGATGTCAGTAGGGTGCAGACAAAAGAGCAACTGATGTCGGTCAAAAATTGGCTGACGTCGGTCATCCCCAAGTAGACAGGGACCGAAGTCGATCGCCTGTGTGGTTCAGAACTACCAGTTCACAGACAGTTAGTTAATGAATCGAGTGTTTGCATGTTGAGGGCTAATTATAATCTCAAGCTGTGGATCTAATTATTGTAATTAGATGTCTAATTATTGTATGTATGAAATCTATATAATAGACTCATGGGCTATATTGTAATGTGTGCTAGTTTGAGTTCATCAAAGCTAGCTCCTTCTGTGTGTGAGGTGAGCAAGAGTGTTCCTCCTAGTTCCACAGCAATGCCAAGTGTGGGTGCTAATTTTGGAAAATCAAAAAAGTTCTTCAGGTGTGTAGGATCTTGGTCAACAGGTGTGCATGGCTACATTAGGAGATCTACATGGGTAAATAAGATCATTAATCTATAGGAGTATGTGTGTGCATGGTCTAGGTTTGCAGGTGTGCAAAACTAGGTTGATCTGCAGGTAGCAGCAGAGTCAAGGTGATAACAACATAATAGGGAGCAAGATTAGGCAGGATCTACTTGAAGTACAGTGTGTACTCAGATAGAGAGCAAAGAGGAAGGCAAGGAAGATCCTTCCAAAGTAAGATCATTTGGGTTGCAGGTTGTAACAGTTCATGGCAGATCTACTTGGAGTGTGTTGTGCACTTGGTTGAGTATATGTATATACTCAGAGTATTAGCAGTAGTGGATGCTGACTAGTTGGAGTTGAACACCAACTCTGTGTTTGAGTTGTGTTGGGACCGTAAGAGAGAGAGCTTTGAGGAAAGAATTACTGTACACTTGAGGTGTGGGAAGCCTCTGAGAGGTGTGAAGAAAAAGTGGCATCTTCTTTATTGTATTATTTTCTAGATGAGTATTAATACAATTGTGTATTGTCTCTCATATTCTATGTTATTTTTGAATTCTAGTTTCTTGTGTATTCTGATTAATTTTTGCATATTAAGTTGTTTGATAATCAATTGTGTGCTTCCATAATTCCCAACAAAGGTGGTGGTAGAGTTTTTGGTCGGGTATCTAACAAAGTGGTATCAGAGTAGGTTTGTTGTTTTAGGTGCCTGACAAAGTGGTATCAGAGCTAAGGTTGTAGGGAGAAGTTTTGTGTTTGATTACAGGTCACTCTCAGGGGTTTTTGATTGAGTAAGAGTAGAGCAATGGCAAAAGAAAGTACATTAAAAATGGAGGAATTGAAAAGCACAGATGATCACTTATGGTGTTATGGAAAGAAAGAGCAAGAAAAGAAAGATTGTTAGTTGGTAGAAGATCATCATGAAGAAACTTAAGACGTAGATGTTGCAGGGGTTGTTGCATAGGGTGCTCTAGTATGTTTCTTGGATAAAGTTAAATCTTGTTTTATATATTCTGTTGCCTCTTTCCTTGAAGTCTAAAATAGAGTATTTTCCCATGTTAAGGTCTTTGGAGACTTTAGAAAGATTTATTTAGGGGCTAGTGTGTCTTGCCAAAGAATTGGCAAAGGGGAAGTGAAGCTAAAATTGTAGGCAGCCAACACATGGGTGTTGAAGGAGGTCATGCAGGTCCCAGTATTGAAGATATGGCTAATTTCTTCAGAAAATTTGGGTGATGAGAGATGCACAAGAACTCTCACATCAGATGCACTTGAATTAGCTAGTGGTAAGAAAGTAGGTACTCTTTATCTACTTGCTTATATTACTAATTCGTCTTCTGTTGCGAAGACATGGCTTTGTATGCTTGGTCACATGAGCAAGAAGGAGATGCATATTCTTAAGAGGAAGTTAGATGTGTTTGACAGACTTAAGAATTGGAAAGCCTTGGTGTTTCTGGAGGAGATGACAGACAGAGATCAGTGGAAAAGGTTGGATACCTTTGAGCAGAGTAGTTTGGATAGGGATTTGATTCAAAGAAAGCTCATGGGTAAAAAGTCATCACTCACAGGTGAACACAGGTACCGACATCGGTCAAGAAGAATCAGTGTCAAATAGATAGGTGCCGATGTTGGTCATGTGCAGATCGAAGCCGGTGGTGTCAGGCAGGGTAAGACTGACATCAGTTATGAGAATCGACATCGGTGACAGTAAGACCAATGTCGATCATGAAGACTAATGTCGGTAGTAGGTAGACACTGATGTCGGTGGGGTCGGTAGTCAGGATAAGCACATGGAACCAATGTTGGTCAGATGCAGACTGTGTGGTGACTGAGGTTGGTCATTGTAACGGATTTTAGGTAGACATCAAGCTGTCAAGGAGTCTCAAATGCCCATATGGAGGATTGAAGGGGTAAGTAAGCCTCAAATTCATTGTTCCTCTTCTTTATACTTGTTTCTCACTATAGAGTAGGAAGGATCTAAGAAATAGTGGGAGCACGACAAGAATATGATGCAGAACCAAACGAGAGATTTGATAGGGTTGCTAGTTGGAAGAAAGCACTGAGAGATGAATGGATTCCTTAGTTAAAGAATAGAGAGAATGGACACGTGAGATGGAAGGCCATGTCATATGGTCTTGTGGAAGCTGCAAGACAGTGGTACATGTTTGACAGGTGAATGACAAAGTAGGGCTTTAGTCAATGTCAGTGTAACCATTGTGATTATCTTACTAGGTGGATAATGATTGCAACATTATCTTATCATTGTATGTGGATGGTATGCTAGCTAGTAGGTTCAGACATATAGGGTTTTGCTGAGATAAGGGTAAGGTTAGTTCAGTGGCATGTCATGAGGAATTTAGAGCAGCAAAATTCTTTAGAATGAGAGACATGGAAGATCATAGGTTGATTTTATCTCTAGTGGGAGTTGATGTGAATCAGATGTTAGCGAGGTTCAATACATAGGATGCAAAATTGGATCACACCAAGGGCTAGATAGTTCAGTGTCTGAAATCACATGAGGTCTGGTATAGACCTAAGTTTTCCCAAGCAGTGGGAGCTGTCAGAGAGTTAGGAGCCAATTCGAGGGAGTGGGTTCTCAGGGATCTGAGAGGGAGTAGCAGCAGGGATTCATGTTATGCAGGGTCAGGACTTCACTACATGGGTTTGTAGGTTTGGATGTGGTAGGTTACTCAGATGACAGGAGGTGCACCACAGGTTATGTGGTGGTTGGTCTTTAAGATTGATCTTGAAGAGGGATACAAGCCAAGAAATAGATTAGACAAGGTATAAGTATAGGTACAGTGTAGCTATTTATCTCCAAGTGGGAGATTGTTAGGTTGTGGAGCTAAAAGCTTCACTGATGCAAATAGGGGAGGAGGTTGCTGAGTGTCACAGACACCAGCGTCAGTCAGGCCAATCGACATCGATAAGGTGTAGATAGAAGAGTAACTGACGTCGATCAGAAGTCGGGTGGCATCGGTCATCCCCAGACAGACAGGGACCGATGTCAGTCTCCTATGCGGTTCAAAATTGCCAGTTCATAGACAGTTAGTTAATGAATCGAGTGTTTGCATGTTGAGGGCTAATTATAATCTTGAGCTGTGAATCTAATTATTGTAATTAGATGTCTAATTATTGTATGCATGAGATCTATATAATAGACTCATAGGTTGTAATGTAATGTGTGCTAGTTTGAGTTGAGAAAAGCTAGCTCCTTCTGTGTGTGAGGTGAGCAAGGGTGTTCCTCCTAGTTCCATAGCAGTGCCAAGTGTGGGTGCTAGTTTTGGAGAATCAGAAGGGTTCTTCAAGTGTGTATGATCTTGGTCAGTAGGTGTGCATGGCTACGTTAGGAGATCTACATGGGTAAGTAAGATCATTGATTTTCAAGTGTATGTGTGTGCATGGTCTAGGTTTGTAGGTGTGTAGAACCAGGTTGATCTGCAGGTAGCAACAGAGTCAAGGTGACAGCAACACAATAGGGAGCAAGATCAGGCAGGATCTACTTGGAGTACAGCGTGTACTCAGACAGAGAGCAAAGAGGAAGGCAAGGAAGATCCTTTCAAAGTAAGATCATTTGGGTTGCAGGTTGTAACAATTCATGGGAGATATACTTGGAGTGTGTTGTGCACTCGGTTGAGTATATGTATATACTTGAAGTATTGGCAGTAGTGGATGTTGACTAGTTAGAGGTGAACACCAACTCTGTGTTTGATTTATGTGTTGGGACCGTAAGAGAGAGAGCTTTGAGGAAATAATTACTGTACACTTGAGGTGTGGGAAGCCTCTGAGAGGTGTGAAGAAGAAGTGGCATCTTTTTTATTGTATTCTTTTCTGGATGAGTATTAATACAATTGTGTATTGTCTCTCATATTCTGTGTTATTTCTGAATTCTAGTTACTTGTGTATTCTGGTTAATTTTGACATATTAAGTTGCTTAGTAATCAATTATGTGATTCCATAATTTCCAACAAAGGCAGTGGTAGAGTTTTTGGTTGGGTATCTAACAAAGTGGTATCAAAGCAGGTTTGTTGTTCTAGGTGCCTGACATACATTAGAAGTAGATAAAATAGAAAGAGAATAATCAGTAATACAATTAGATAGATAAAGTTTACCTACTCTCTTACCTCTTGCTAATACAAATGCACCCTTGGAACTTCACACGATTCAGTTGAGAGAGTTACCATGCAACTCTCATCACCCAACTTTCCTGTAGAAATAATATTCCTCTTCAGAATGGGTATATGCATGACATCCTTCAACACCCATGTGTTGCCATTTTGCAATTTCAGCTACACTTTTCCTTTGCCAAAAATTTGACAAGGCTCATCATCCCCTAAATAAACTTTTTCAAAGTCTCCATGGACATAATCATTTAAAAATTCTCTATTTAGGGTTGCATGGAAAGAGGCACCAAAATCTAAAACCCATGATTCTACTTTATCATCCAAATAAAATATAAGAGCATCTTGTGCAACAATACCTACAACTTTTGCTTCTTTATTACCTTCATGCTGATTTTATTCGTTATCCTTCAACCAACAATCTTTCTTTGCATGCCCTTTCTTTCACAATTTCAGCAGTTTATTCTTCTATTTATGGATTTGGATCTACTTTCCATCTTTGACCTGGATTTCCTTGCTTGCCCTTCTCTCTTTGCCTTCCCCTACTTTCAATACTTAAAGCATTACCTGATGTTTCCCTTATGTTTCTCCTATGAATTTCTTCATTCAAGATTACACTAACAACATCATCAACTTTCAAGATATTTGAAGTAGATGCAGTATTACTAACTACCATTACCAAGCTATGCCAATTTTCAGGTAAAGAGCATAAGATTAAGAGATCCTTAATTTCATCATCAAAAACTATTTTGACTTAATTTAACTGATTTATAATTTCATAGAAATCATTAAGATGACTATATACAGATCCACCTTCTTGCATTTACAAATTAAATTATTTTTTCATAAGATATACCTTATTTAAAGTTGAGGGTTTTTCATATAAATTTGCCAAAGTATCCATTAACTCTATCGTTGTCTTTGCCTGTTATAAGTTGGAAATCACAGAAGCTGCCAGGCTCAACCTTATAGATCCAAGAGCCTTTCGATCAAGAATATTCCATTCTTCATCTTGCATATCTATGGGCTTACATGAAACCCCACCCAATGGTAAGTATAGATCTTTTTGATACAAATAATCTTCTATCTGCATCCTCCATAATTGATAATTCTTGCCATTGAATTTCTCCATTCTTAGTTTACTTTCTTCTACCATTGCTTTGCTCCCACTCAATCAAAAACCCCTATGAGTGAATTCTGTAATCAACAAACACTAACACACTCTGATACCACTTGTTATGAACTTGGACTACAATTGATTACATTTGTATAAGCAACTAAACACGGAATTAAACTAGAAGTAATAAGTAACTAAAAATCAGAAAAAACAAATAATAAGAGATACGAGAAATAATACAATCTGTATTAAACTCTTCCAGAAGGAAATACAATGAAGAAATCTCTTTCTCCTCACACCTTGAAGATGTATAGTATTTATCCCTCAAGAGTTCTCTCTCTCTCTCTCTCTCTCTCTCTCTCTCTCTCTCTCTCTCTCTCTCTCTCTCTCTCTCTCTCTCTCTCTCTCTCTCTCTCTCTCTCAATCAATTACAATCAACTTAACACTGAGTTGTTGTTCACCTCAATTACAATACAGCCCCATGGGTCTCTTAAATAGGATCCAAAGCAAACAATAATTAGAAAAGTGGACTCAAGACTAATTTTAGTCTTTACATGCAAACTAACTATTCTCCTAAAATTAGAATAGTTATGAAAATGCATAGATGACTGATGTCAGTCTAAAGATGACTGATGCCAGTTGACCCATAACTGATGCTAGTTACTGTGTAGCTGGAGATAATCGATGTTAGTCGACCCCTAACCAATGTCAATTGGTTCTGACCGATGTCAGTTAATGTGTAACCCAACAACCTCCACATTTGCACATTCAGTGAAGCTTTTAGCTCCACAACTCAACAAATGCAAGTAAATGTGAATTTTTTGGGTGTACTTGGAATGACTAGGGACTGGTATAAAGGTTTGAATAAGCTTGAAATATTATTTAATGGTTATATGCAGAGAATAGGGAAAAGTGCTTGAGTGGTCTTGTTTGTATTCTTTCTTCTCTCTTGTAAAAGAGTGCCAACCCTTCTAAATGTAATTTAAATGGCCTTTTATAATGTATTTAATAATCATGGGTTAAATCAATTTGCATTAGGTTGACATGAATTAGGATAAGGATTCAAGATAATGTGATCATTAGAGGCCAAAATGCAATTGGACAACAACACTAGAAATAAGACACCCTAATTTTTATTGCTATAGTCTAAGTTTGGGTGTTATTTTCAATGGTTTATGGGACCTAGGGGGATAAATTAAGCATATAAATAGCAATCTAGTTTTTCAAAGGTTTAGTCTAGGATGCTATGGATGATTGGGAATAAGTGAAAATATGTCTATGAGGGTTATGAGAGCAAGAAAGATTGAACTATGGATTGGGTGTTATTAGCCACCCTCAAGTTACCAAATTTTGCATTTTATATGACTACATTTCCCCCCTTTATTCTATTGATGTAGAAAATTGAAATACTAGGATAAAGTAAAACAAAAATCATACCTAAACTTACTTGTAAAAGTGAAGCTCATGAAGATATCTAATGTTGGATGTGCATAGAGAGAGCATGGTGTGAAGTGTGAATATATAATGAAAAACATAGAGTATATTAGTCCTTATTAGATATGTTATATCTCAAATAATAACATAGAAAATTTGGGTAAGAGAGAGGAAGAAAAAGGAATGAATACACCTCACTGGGTACATGAGCCAATATAAAACCTGTTGTGATGCTAGATTATGTCAGGTGTACATTATACAAAAATTAATATCACAAATGGAGCTGAGTGATCAATTCCCTAGAAGTGGCTCAAGATTTCAAAGGCAAGCCCTTTGGCTCCATCATCACCAACTAAGTAAAGCTAATAAATCATGCATGTGTCAATCGATGTTTGGACTGTGTGTCTAATCCCTCTAAATAGGTGGCTCAAGAATACAAAGGATAGCTATTCATTTAGATCCATTGTTGCCTCATGAATTAAAGCTATGAAGTGATATCAATATGGAATATATGTTATATGAGATGGCTCTTAACTCACATAAATGTATTATGATCTATAAACTAGTCCACTCTTGGCCATTTCAAAATATGGAGATTAAGCTTGTATGAAATCCACATTGAAACTAGTGCAATAGGCTTATATGAAAGCCAACTAGGGAACTTACGTAATTTATAAGTTAAGCTTGTATGAAAGCCAAACTTGAAAAAGGATGCCAACCACCTACAAATGGAGTAAGGCATGTAACTATTGAGAAATGCCTAGGAAATAAACTAAACTCAGAAAAAGGGGAGGATCAAAATGCCATGCACATTACCCCTAATCACTGGTGTTTGGAACATGGATTTTTATTTGAAATTTATATCAAATGCCTAATCTAAAACTAAAAGTGAGAGCCATCATGTTGTGCATGATGCCCCCAATATCTAGAATTTCTAAGAAAAAACTATACTAAAACATTTTGAATATGGATTACACTGAGTTGATGAACTTGTGACTAAACTCACTTTTCTATCTATTTGTAGAAAAACTATATTTTTTACTATCTGGATAAGAGTGCCAAAAATAGGACACCCTACTTTCCAGTGATGTAGTCTAATTTTGGCACTATTATCTAGAGCCAAATCTATTAACTATTTTATATTTTTTGTTGTCTACCTATTTTGATGTCTAGATTCTATTCTAAGTGTTTTGAAAACTACTTTTCAATTTTTACAAGCTCTGATCTCTATGATAAAACCCTTGTTTGTTGTTCCTTCTTATGAGGGTAAGAATGAAAATGTTGCAATGACTTCCCTCAGAAGAAATAGCCTTGCAAGTGTGTTAAGTTAAAAATATACATGATATAGTAATGATAAGAAATAATATATCTCAAGATATACTAAAGTTTATATTGAGAGATTGTAGGGGTATAACTAGATAGATATAACAATGTAATAACATGCGCAAAGTAATGAAATAGAATCAAAAGAGCTAGTTGTTATTTGTTTTAGATTAAGGTAAAAGCAGGTTTTGAAGGGGCCCCGAAACCCTTTAACAAAATCATGAAGGATAAAACATTAACATCCACCAGGAAAGGCAATCCTAAAACATACTGAGGACCAGCATTTAAAATAGGTTTTACAGGGACTTGAAACCACTAATATAAACCAATAAAAGCATCCAAGTTTTAAAAGGACCTGAAACCTAAACAAACTAGGGTAAACACCCTAAAAAAATAGGTTTTTCCAAGACCTAAAACCTCAAACCCCAGAACCAGCATCTCCAACACCCAACCGTCTACCCAATCATCTGCCCATTCTTTCCCTCCACCATAGGATCCACTCCATGGCAATCTAAGCATTTTCAGAGAAATCTCCAACATCAGTTAGCACATCAACATGAGCCACGACCCCAGTCAATAAGAGGCGAAGGCAAATAACCAGATCTGGTCACCAAAGGCCAAGCAAGCTTTAAAAAGCATGGTTCAGAAGTGAACCACCTTCTGCACGAGGTGCAACAACACAAAGGGAACAAATTTTCCCCCCATTCGATCACTCTTCCTTTGCAGACCTAATCAGCATGGCAGTCTAACTTAGGCTGAATAACCAGCCCTGGTTCCACTTGCATTACAAAAAAATGAAGAAAAATAGTAGTCCACGCAATAAAAATCTACCTTTATAGTGCCACACAAACATGAGCCTCCTCAATAGTGGGCACTCCTCCCATCCAAAAAATAAATGAGATCCCTCTATGGCCATGCAAATGATTGCTACTTCAGCTTTGTCGTTCAGTCCCCATCCAGTCTCTTTATGCATCAACGACACAAGGCTAGGGTTTCTTCATAAGGCACTGCATCTAAGCCTTACTGCCACTTTAACCCAGCACCACTGCCCAAACCATCTACCTCTTCACCTGCATGATCATTCTCACTGCCATGGCATTCATAAATCTCACCGTTAAAAACATCTGTTAACATAGATTGGGGTTTTTGGACAGCATTAGTTGTTATTTGTTAATAAGGAGGGATGGATCATTATTTCCATCATGGCATCTAAGAAAGAAAGGAAATGCATTATATGGATAATGGAATTACAAACAATAAAAGTAATCAGGCAACAAGCATACAAAGCAAGAAGCAAAAAGCATATAAAAGTGGCCAAGGGGCCAAGAAATCAAGGGACATGGGCACATGTCACTCAAAAAGAAAATCAATCATATAAGGCATGTTCAAATGCCACATACACATATAATTGAAACAAATAAAATTGGCACAAGGGAAACAAGCACATGAAAGAGTATAAACAAAGGACATTGGAAAATGTCCTAAGGCACACACATGAATAAAAGCAAAGGACATTGGCAAATGTCCTAAAACACATACAAGGCATGGAATGAGAGATGATAAAATGTAAACACATAAAGATATGCTAAGAAATAAATGAAATCATGTATATACTAGAAGTGCAATCGCATCTAACTAATCAAAACAAGAATTGAAAGTATGCAAGACATGTTAATATAAGACTAAGTATATGCTAGTAAATACACAAGTACAAGATACTAGTGAGTGTTGATATTGTAATATATATAATATTAGTAAGTAATGTCTATCAACATGATAGCTAGAGTGTGTGGTTTAGGAATGACATAACCTAGATGGTGTAGTCATGTAGAAGATGCCCCCAATGGGTATGTATATCGATGTGTGTCTTCAATGTAGAAGCAGGATTCCTCCTCAATAGGTAGAGTGAAGCAATCAAGGATCTAGATGTCACTGTACACACTCAAATAATATCAAGTGAAGCATGGTAATTTAGATAAATTGACAAACAATAGCATATAATAGTAAATATAAGTATAGTATAGTAGTTGCAATGTAAAGTATGGATGATACATACAATCGAAATGTTTTTGTGTTTTTTTTTATTTGAATGTTTTTGAATTTTTGATATAAGAAATGTATAATCAATCATAAGGAGAATATGTATAATAAATATTGATAAACTATGTACAAGTAAGAAAAAATAAACTATGTACAAGTAATGCTAAGGGGAAATGATACTAACTTATGAGTCTCATGGGAGACTCCCGATCATGGTGTCCTATATCAAACAAAGGAATCATGCATGATTATGAATCATGAGGTAATGGCTTTGACTATGATTTTGAATATCTAGATTCATTGTCAATATTTTGGAAATCATAATAACATGTGTTGTTCCACTCATCATTATCATCTTGATTTTGAACCAATGGAATGTTGGTATTAACTTTTGTTGTATCTGGATCTTTTTTTTTATAAATTATGTATGTGAATTTTTTGACTTAGGATGTCCAATAAATCCCAAACCTTGGTGACAAATATTATCAATTGCTAGAATAGGAGTAGTGATGCCTTGATCCTACTTTCCCAACCCTTGACCTTGATAATTAAATTATTGTAGATATTTTTGACCAAACTCATACTACTTTGAAAGTTGAGACTTATTTTGGAGAGGTAGAGTTGCATCTTTTTCATGTTGTAACTATGCTTTCATTACTATTTTTTACTTTAATTTTGCTTTGTGATCCTTTTTTGTTATGAGTTATGCTTTGGTAACCACTTTTGTACTATTTCTTAATTTGACCCTTTGTGAATGTGTTCCTATGTCACTGTGGATTGTTTGATTGATTTACCTTGTATATGGTCCTTTTGAGAAATTATTTGTTGTATATGTTGTTTCAATGCAAAACATGAATCTTTGTGATGCCCATGAATTCTATGATAAGCACAATAATATCTGGATCTTCTCACTAGATGTAGAGGAGGTAGTTTGATCAACTTAGATTTAATCATTTCCCTTAGTAACTCACTTGAAATATTATTTGATCTTTTAATGTTTTTTGAATCACTAGTTATAGAGTTGCTTTGTTGTGATTTATTGTTTTGATATGTAAGATTGCTTGCAACTAATTGACTAGGTGAAGGTACATATACATGATTGGCACTAGGATGCGTTTGAGGCTTTTATATAATATAATTGTCTAATGTTGTGATCTTGTTATGAAATATTTGATTTTTTGTTTTTAAATTTTAAATTACCTTGCTCATACTGGTGATTTGATCCCTTAGAGTCTCATAAGTGCAAACCCTAGTTGCTTTTGATTAAACATGTAGGCACATATGTTGAAGAAGTTTTGAAGAAGATTGACCATTATTTATTCTTTGTTTTTACTCTTTTAATATTCTAAGCATGTCATATTACATGTCAAGGTGTTTGGTTAAGAGTTCTTGAATTTCTCTCTTATCTGTTTCATCAAAACTGGTGTATTAGTCCATTGTTAAAGTAGGAAAACAATTTGAGAAGTGTTTTAATTTTTTACAATAATTTGTTATAGGCCATGTTCTAGAAAATAAAAATACTAAATATAGGAAATGTAAAATCCTAGAAATAGTTAACTTTAAATTGCATGAAAAGGATATGAAATGTGGAAACATGTAAGGTGATACCTTAAGAAGCAATGGGACCTAGTTGATATAAGTAGGGTTTGAACAATGATAATGTGGAAAATTTATTATGAAATTTTGACATTGAAATTTGAATTTCTAAGTTAAATATACAATTAAAAAATTAATGGAAAATTAGTGATTTAATGGGACCTAGTAAATGTAACTAGGGTTTTGGAAATAGTAAATATTTTTTATTTTTTTATATAAATTTTTGAATTTGAAATTGATCTTCTGATTTTAATTTGCAACTAAAAATCCAGAAAATGATTGGAAAATTAGTGGAAAATTATTGGCAGTTAGTTGATGCAACTAGGGTTAAAAATAATTTTATTTTAAAATTTACTAGAAAATTTTAAAATTTGAGAGGAATTTTTTATTTTAATATTCAAAGAAAAATTCAAAAATTAATGGAAAAATTATATAGGAATTTACCCTAGGGTTTCTATGAAAAAATTGAAGTAAGTCAAGTTCACCAAATAATTTATTATTTTTGGGAAATTAGGTGTTTAATTATTAAATAATAAACAAGTTTAAGGAGATGAAATTAGTAAATAACATACAATAATTAGGCTATTGATTTGTTCAATTTGATTGTAATTAGGGTTTTTTATAAAAATAGTGGTAAGAGAGAGAAAATCAAACTTATCATTTTCTATATTATTTTGACTGACATAGGGTCTAGAAACCCATGTGTAGGCTTATAAGACTATTGAAAATATGAATCTGGAGTTTGTTTCTTGATTGGATAAGAGCACCAAAAGTGGGACACCCTAGGTTCTTGTGTTGTAGTCTTATCTTAGCACTATTGTCTTATGATCTAAGCTTTTTGGGGTTTGTGTGACAGGTTTGTGTGACCCTACCTGTGAAATATCTAAGCCTAAAAGTCCATGAAACTTGTTATGTACCTAATTTAGTATTCGGTACTCTAAGTCCTCTTTGTGCTTGAACTTGAATGTAAATTTTGGATAAAAAAGAGGAGGGGTTAGTTTTTAAAAGATATGTTGGACATACTTCACACCCCACGTATGGGCACACTGCGTACATACCAATACTCTGAGGAAGGATCAAGATATATGTAGTTCTATCATTGAAGTGTTTGGTGCAATAGTGTGATGACAATGCAACTAAATGTGAAACTAGGTGTACTTGGAATGACTATAGATTGGTATAAAGGTTTGAATAAGCTTGAAATACTATTTGATAGATGTATACAGAGAGTAGGGAAAAGTGCTTGAGTGGTCTTACTTGTATTATTTCTTCTCTCTTGTAAATGAGTGTCAACCCTTCTAAATGGAATTTTAATGGCCTTTTATAGGGGATTTAATGATCATGGGTTACATGAATTTTCATTAGGCTGACATGAATTAGGATAAATATTTGAAAGAATTGACTGTTAGAGGCCAAAATGCACTTAGGCAAGGGTTAAATCTAAGAGGCTACATATGATTGGGAATCAGTGAAAACATAACTATGAGGGTTATGAGAGCAAACAAGATGGACCTATGGATTAGGTGTCATTATCCGCACTCAAGTTACCAAATTTCACATTTTATATGACTACATACTCTTTGAATGCATTCACGTGTAGTTTTATTTTTAAAAATCTTAAAGTCTATTTGTACGTTTATTTAGAAATTTTTGGGTCTAAAATACATATAAACATTATCAAAAAAAATATATTGTTTTCAATAAAATAGTTTCAAAGTGTTTTTTTGATATGGAAGAGATTTTTTTTTTTTAAAAAGGGTTTTAAATTTGATATTAAGTTTTAAAGGGTTTTTGAAGATTTTTTGTTTTCTTTTGAGGTAAACTTGGATGCCATATAAATTGATAAAAAAAACCCTAAGATTCTTGAACTTATGTATGGTGTGTCTAAGAAAATTATGGATGGATTTAAATAGTGTGATCAATGTTCTTAAAATTGAACTTGCATGCATATTTTTCTAGGTATTGTTTCTTGTAGGTGATATAATGCTTTAGTTCATTTATCTAAAATTCTAAAGGTCTGTGGTTTAGATTATTTTTGAAATATAAATGGTTGAGTTTATATTGTATAGAATGAACTTGCATACATAATTGTAATATTTCATATTTCATTTTTAATTATTGATATGTCTATTGGTTTTCAAATGAATAATGTCAAAAGTGATCTTAAAGCTTATATATTTATGAATAATTTGTGTTCATTTTGTGAAGCTTTTGAGTTTGATTTCATAAATTTTCCTTCATATAAGAAATAAAGAATAAATTATAAGTAATTGATATGCTATACAAACCATCATTGAAAGACTCTACGTGAAATATTTATTGAAAATATTGAATGATTTTTGAGTTTTAAATATTAAACTAAATAGTTTAATATGAGAGCTAAGGTTGGGCATGAAATTGATAAATGGAGATAGATTGGTATTTTATTTTATAAATGGATATTGATCACATTTCTTTCATTCTAAATATCCTTTATTAGATTATTATTGGATTTTTTTTCAAATTAAATGGTTGAGTATCTTGTATTCATGCCTCATTTTACTACATTTAAAACTCATTACTTACAATATACAATTTATAATGAATCACTAAAGTATGAAAATAGATATGAAAAGAAAATTTTCAAAAGTGGTTTGAATGGATATAAAAGTATGTACATTTTTCTCATGAAATACATCTTTTAATAATAATTAGTTTGTTTAGGTTATAACATATTATTGGCACTCCAAATTTGTTGATAAGTGAATAAAAAATTACAAAATTTATTCATCTATAATTTGGAATAGGTTTATTTTAAAATAAAAAATATAAGAGGGTTTTAAAAATTTGGAGATTCATTTCCAGAAGTTGTTTCATATCCACTACATATTTCGCATAGCTTTTAAAAATACATTTTGGTGTTCAAAATTGTGGTGAAAGTCAACTACACAGTAAGGTGTTTTTTTGAAAATAAATCAAGATATTTATGTAGCTAATTATGCTTGATATCATTCATAATTTCAAATAAGTAGTGATTTGGTTAAAATCAATTGGCAAAACATTGTCTTATTATCCTATTATTTTTATTTAAAGGACAAAATGTTGGGTTGGAGCCAAGGATGTTATAGTTTATGGAAAAATAATACTTTTGGGTGGAGATAATAAGAAAAAATTTAGTGAGACACCTAATCGATGAAATTACAAATCTAAAAAATTCAAGGTTGAAGGGCCATTAATTCATTTGCATGAAATTTTAATCATGACACTTGAGTTTCCCTGCACTTTGATGCTAATAATCCTAATTTCTAGGATGTGTTGACTATAATGCCTCATAATGACTTTTATCATAATGGAAATAAATATAATAGAGGATCTTAGAGGGGAAATTGAAAATATCATCCAATCGGGTGTGGTTAATTAACTTTAATTTTAGTCAAATGTATACTACCCATAATGACACTTCTACACCTATTGACAATACACCTCAAAACTCTAAAATACCCCACTTTAAAATTATTCAAGATATTTTTGAAACTTACCCAAATAATGTGACATCTTTGAGTCATAAATACACTAGTATCCCTTCACCTACACTATGGTAACACATTTTCTTAAAAGGATCAAAATAGAGGTGGATGATGAATCCGGACGCATATTATAATTGAGTTACCAACAACACCTCTTGAATACACTGAGTTTAAAATTAAGCAATGGATACCTTTGATATATTTGGTTTTTGATGAAGATTAAAATGTTTTTTTATATAGATGTTGATATTTAGACATTTTTAGACTTTGTTTAATTTTAGTTTGGTTAGGACTATTTTTCAGCATGGAATAATTTGTTTTTAGTAGATATTATGATATGTAGTGGCTAGTTTATTATAGATAACTTCATAATGGTATTTTATGAGATTGAAATATAAATATATGCATGAATTATATTTAACTATGGTGATAATTGATCAGTTTTGGCTTGTTTATCTATAATGTGTGCAATTTTTGGTTTGACTTTTAGTTCAGTTTAGTGGAAATATTTAGAAACTTTTGCTACAATTAAAATTGTAATATGTTGGATTACTATATTTTATCATTATTAAATAATAAGGATTGATAAATTTTTTATAGAATTAAATTATTAATTACTTATATTTAGTCATTTATGATTGATTAATTTGTTTGATAACTTTTATTAATGACTAAGTCATGTGGTATAAACAAAGTGGGCCCTCAATCATTGGGAATGTTATTTTAATCTATTAAATAATTTAAACCTTGAGTAATAATAAGCTCATTTTTTATGAACCCTAAATATAAAGTAGTTAAATTTTAATAAAGTAACTTGAATTTATTTTAAGTTAATTATTAATTTAGTTATAACCTAAGATGCAACTAGCTTTTAGAATAAAGACTTTAAAATCACTCAAAGGACGTCATTCAAATAGATAACATATACATGTATAAGATATATCAAGTTCAAATTTTATATTTTATTTTCTCTTCTATCATAAATATCTGAGATTGAGTATTATTTCCAGGAAGACCAAAGAACATATTCTATGAAGGTGAAGTGTCCTACTTCATACAATTAGGTCTATAAAGTTTAATTTTATAATTTATATATTAATTATTTGACTATGGCCAAGGATATACATATTTTTATGATTGTTTAATAATACAATAATATTTATCGAAACAAGTTTTATTCCCTAATAATGAATAATACTTTGTACATTGTATGACAAATATTTGACTTTTCATTATTTACAACTTACTCTTCTCAGAATTATTTAAAATTAGTTATGAAATTCTCTACATAAAAATTCTATTAATATGTATATTTGAGTTCACTCCTAATTTTATATTTGTACTTTATTTATTTTTATTTAAAAATTCACTTTATCACTCATTCCTTTTTTATGTTTTTTTAACTAAAGATAGACTATTTTATTTTCTAATATTGATTCTTTACTTTATTGTACCAATTTTAGATTAGTGGTAACATTTATTTTATTTACATAGCTTGTTTCTATTATAATTTAGTGTTCATTTTCTTATTTATACTTTGCATGTTTGTTTTCTTGTATCATGTCATTTTTTTAATATGTTTAGTTCTTTGATCAAAGTAATAAGAAAGTAATAAAGAAAATTATTCATATAAAGAGACATTTTGATTCTTGATATAATATCAGAGTATTTAATTTTTCAAGGGATTACCTATTCAATAGGTTCACTCTTTCAAATAGAATTAATAACACTTGATCACACTCTATTATAAAACAAAGAATACCATGAATTATTCTATATTCATTATGATAGCTTTATTGAAATTTTCTCATTTTATTAAGTTTTAGTAATCATTTGGAAGAAAATATTAAATTTAACTATATAATATAGTTATGTCTAAAAAACTCTCTTAACCATTAAAATACACTTTTCATACCATATAATTTATTTTTAGTCAATTACACTTTGACCTTCATAATAGGTAAATGGGTAGATTCATTGATTATACAAATTTAATTGTCAACAAATTTGATGACTCCATTAGAGAGTTTTAAATATTTTTATTTCAACTATTTAAAATATTTATTACCATTTCATTGATGATCATTACCAATCCTATGCTAATGATTCAACCTAATATTTATTTTGTTGAATAATAAGTTAGTCTTACATCAAATTTGGTATGTTTTATTTGGTATAACCATCCTAAAAACATGCATCATATACTTAGAGTGATAAACATTAAGTAAGATGAATATTTTTAAATGGAGATATGATCTGTATTATCCTTAAAATTAAAAACCATATATTTTAAGGAAATATATGTCTAAGGTTATAACACAAAAACATATTGGTTACCAATCTTTAACCTCCTATCGGATTTATTTCAGATAAGCTACCTAAATATTTTTAACTTTCATAAATTATGGTTAATCAAAATAGAAATAAAATTAGAGATGTTATACTTAGATTTCAATAAGATATATATATTGATGAACTAATTAGAGATGAATTAGATTATGATATTTAAAATATGAAACAAGTCAATCAGTGAATGCGTGGAAATCTGCTTGACATTAAGAATCCTCCTACCAAACATCCTTTATTAAAATGAGTTTATCTTCCCAAATTTTATAATAATAAATTTGATACATGGGAAGATAATATTGATTATTTAACACTAATATATGCAACTATTGATATTATAAATGATAAAAATTATCTTAGGCTATTTTCTTAAACTTTAAAAGGTAAAACATATCAAGTGTGTATTAGTTTACCTACTAAATTTATTAATGAATGGAAAGATATTGAAGAGTGGATTGAATTATGATTTGGAAATCCTAAATAAGATTTATAATTGGTTAATTAACTTTAAAAAAATTCCATTGATCCCAGTGAAGCATTATATAGTTTTTTTTAATCAAATTTGGGAAAACATAGTAATATGTATATTTCCCTAAGTGACAAACTATTGTGTAAAATCAATAATAATACTATAAATATATTGATTATTCACTAATTTGAAACTTTTTAAATCTAAAAACTTAATAAATAAGTAAAGTGAAATATAAAACTAGGACTTAACTTGAGAAGTGTTATGAGTAGAATCAGAAGCTAAAATTGGTACAGTCACTGGATTTAGGGACTTCGAAACTAGATCTATACCTAAAATATGTAATTTTGGGTTATTCTCACATTTATATATATACTATAGGAGCTTTTGATCAGCTATAGAAACCATTGTATGACTATTTTTTCATAAAACTCCTATCTCCTAAACATGTAAAGACCAATGAAAACTAAATGAGAGAAAAATGGGTTAGAGGTTGATGTTGGGAATGAACTCAAAATACCGAGTGTTAATCACTACCTACATATAAATACTCTAAATAGGGATCAAACTTCATGTAGTTCTCCCATGTTATGGTGGTGTGTAAATAAATGGTACAAAGTGTTAAGTGGTGGTTAAATACTGGTGTGATTAAGTGAATTAAGCATGGCTTATGACCTAATATATGTATTAAAATTTTACCTATGTGATGTTCATATTATATTTAATTAGAATTTAGAGAAACAGGGAATTTGGTCTCTATGCAAAATTATAATTTTGGTGTTTTTCAGTGTATAAGCCTATTTTCTGAAAAATAGTTTGAAATGTGTTTACATAGTCATATCTTTAAATTTAATTTGAATTTGGATTATTATTTAAATATGTTGACCTTTTCATGACTTTAAAATATAAAATTTAGTCATTATTTGGTGGGAGGGTAAGAGGGGGGATTGGATAAAACAATAGGTCGCTCCTATCTAATAGGTTGTCATTTTTTTATGGGAAAAAATAATGGTTCTATGGGTCTACCATGGATTTAAAAGTGGTTGAGGTTGAGAAAATAATGGATAGGTAAATTATAGGTTCATTAATCAACTTATAATAGTGACTCCTCCATGCATAAGGTGGTTGAAAATGATCAAAAGGTCCCTAGTATATATCTAGATCTAAGTGTGTAAAGGAGTGGTCACAAGTGCACTATTTTAGCTTAAATTTTCATTTGTGTCTACATTTCCCCCCTTTTATTTTAGTAGTGAATTAAACTAAATTTACTATATTAAAAATAAAAGTGTGTACCTAAACTTACCTTTGAAGTGTAGTCCTAAATATGGGCCATGATGTCGAATTGTGCTCATGCAACCCTGAAATTAAACATATGTAATATTAGTTTTTACTTAAGATGAATATCAAGAAATAAAATAAAATAAAATAGATAATGATAAGGAATGAATATACATGAATGGGTATGGGAATCATTGTGTTTTCCTGGTTAAATATTAGTGAATGTAGAGGATATGACCCTTAGATATTTAATTTGTGTTGAATAGATTGGATTGGACTGTTCATGCCCCAATCCTAATCAATAGGCGAGTGTGATTATTAACTCAAAGTGTTCTTGAATCCATCATCACATACCATGAGTAATGAAATAATTTTAAGTCCTTTTATGAATCCAAATAGATTCTTGTGTAAAACCTTGCGAAAATAGCAAACCAACAATTGTAAATAGAATAAGCTTCAATAATGGTGCAAAAATAGCATAAAATTGGGGCACTAATTGATTATAATATAGTTTGGTGTATACATCATGGATAAAAATATGGATTTTTTATTCCATTTGTGAAACTAGTGCAAAAATGAGTAATGAGGAACTATGTACCATGCACATACCTCCAAACTGATATTTTATGTATATGGATTTTGAAACTAAATAATAAAAACTATGATTTGAGAAAGCCTATGTGTTAACCTGGAATAACATGTCATGCATGATTCCCCAAAACTGAGCAAATTTTAGATAAAACTAATTAATTCTTGCAATCAAGAATTTAAAATTATTGCATACTATCCTCGGTAAACTAAGATTCTAATAAATTTTGTAAATGCCTATTTTTTAGGCATCTATATAATAATAGTATGAAGGATAGGAGATCAATGACCTTTTATCTAAAAGGGAATTCCTATCCAAAATCACTTTATGTGCACCTTTTGAGACTAAAACTATGATAACTATGTCATAATTACTAAATTCTATCTACATGGCAATCTAAAAGGTCTAATATCTAAGACAAACCTATATGAATGCATCCTCTTTTGAGGTGAGTTGTTGAGCTTGTGCAATAACTTAACATAAAAATTTATGCGATATATTTTTATGACATAATGATGTAGATATAAGTAAGAGTGATATCAAAGAGAAACATGGCATCATCATATAGATATATTGAGAATAATAGTTATTTGATATGCATGTAGGAACAAACATTCATAACATGAGTGTGTAGATAGATGTGAACATTAGGTATGCATATAAGTGATGAAACTAAGTATGTAACATTGAATAGAACTAATTAGGGAAGAATGCATGATATCCATAATGGCATTGGAACATTTGGATGATGCATGATGTCCATCATGGCATTTAAATTTGAGCAAAAAAGTAAGCAAGGTGTCATGGCCATGATGCACATAATCAAAGAGTACATACAAAACACACAAAGTGCACAGTAAAAATCCAAGGGACCATATACTTTGGACATGTTCAAATGTCACTCACTAAAATATAAGTACACACAAGGAAATGTTCAAATGTTCTCACATGAATAGAATCAAGTAATGAAGGATTAGAGCTACATAGGAAGACATATTAAAATGTCCACATACTTATAGAATACACACACAAAGACATATTAAAATGTACTCACATGCATAGAAATAGAGAATGTAGAGTTAGATCCACACACAAAAGACATATTTAAATGTCCTGAATTGCAAAGAGAGAGTGCATAAAAGCCATAAAGATAAGAAAACAACATGAAAAGTAATCATGATAATATGTGATTGATCAACAAGAGCTAAAGTTGTAACATGAGTAGATTCAATAATTGAGATAAATATTAGTATATAAAGATGTTAGTGAGTAATAAATATTGAAAGATGTAATGCTATGTAAATAAATTCATTGTGAGTAAAATAAATTAGTCAAACAAAGATAAAAATTGTGTATAATATTCCCCTAGTGAGCTACTAATGATTGCACATGTTTTATAAAGATTTTTTTTGGGTATGGAACTGAATAGTGATAGTCTAAGTCACTAGGATAACAACAAAGTGATGGCAACTAGATCAAGGAGTTCCTATCTAATAGGATGCTCTTGTTCAATTGTAATTTTTGAATGTGTAATTATCATATTACTTATAATAGATTCTATAAATGGTGTTATATGTAATTTGTAGTCACTCATGTACACTAGTGAAGCATATATTATATAAAAATAGATAAAATAAGTATTAAATAACTATGCATAAATGAAATTATGTATGAAAAAGTACATAAAGAATTTATAGGTCCTAAGTTTTGTATTTTATTGAATATTTTATTATTTTTGTATTTTTTCATATGTGTGTGTGTGTATGTAGGTATAAATTTAAAGAGAGATACTAACTGATGAGTCATGCAAAGGACTTACAATAAATAGACCCTATGTCAATAAAAGTAATGGTAACCTTTTGTGAATGGAAAGTGGTATGTTATTGTGATTTCATTAAGTTGAATGGAGAATATGAATATGGAATGCCAATTATACTATAATTGTGACTAAAATACTAATGATATGTAGCATGTTGTCTTTGTGGTGGATATTTATCAACTATAGGTATTTTTAGAACCATAGTGAAGTATGGGAATCATGTGTTGGTGCCATATTTGAATTACATTTTATATTTTTAAATATCAATCAAGGAAGCATATAGGTATAGAGGTTCTCTATAATCTATAAAAAATCTCATCTAAAGAGTCCTCTCAAGGATAGGCCTCTATGTAAGAGTAGATACATGATATGGAAATATCTCAATAGGTTTAACCATTTTATATGGATCACCTAAATTTTTTTGTTTAGTAACCAAATATATATATGATATATGGTACTCATAAGGGATATCTAAAACCATAATCACCTTATTAGAACATATATAATTTAAGCATCTATGAACTGTAGAAAGAATTGCATGAATCTAATGAATCTAAGGGTGACCCAATAATATATCAAATACCCTTACATTAGGTACTAATATGAATCTATTGGTCACATGTGTGGGACCAGCCTATAATGGTATTATAATCTCATAAATGAAGCTTTGAATATGACCATTAAATTATTTTATGACCATGGTGGTGGGAATCAAATCCTAATATGTATATTTGAGATGATAAATAAGTGTTTATGTACACATATTCACACTTGAACCATTATCAACCATGACACTTTGAATATAATAGTGATCAATATAAACTCAAAAAAATAGAGAGTTTAAATCTAAGGCATCATCTACTATCTCAGGTCCACAAATGCAATGATTGGCCCAGATGGAACTAAGGTTAAAGGTATGATATACACCTATGATACCATTCAAAGTATGTTTTTCCTCTACATGTGAATGGTAATAAATTAGTGGAGGGTGTTTATTATATGCATAATGAATGCTTGATGCATCTATTACCTCATTATTTTTAAGCTCAGGAAAAGGATCACTAAATATTTTCATTGCCTTACTTTCACTTGGTTGTGTATTTTTAATTTATGTTGTAGTTCCCACATGAATGATGTTTACATCTATAAAATCTTAGATCTTGTGTCTCAACTAATACATCTATTAGTAGTATGGCCTAACACCCTATGATAATCATAAAAATAATTTTGGTCAAAACCTTTTATAAAAGTTATATTCACATCAACCTATTTCATGAGAGGGAGAGATATGATATTTGATACCAATAGCATATTGATGAACTTATATGGAGCTTCTGATAGATTATTAAATTGTCTCCTTAGAGGATTTTATAATAAAATGCATGAAGTAGGTTCTGAAATTGCATGCACTATTGTATTTTGATCATTCTTATTATTAGTTGGGCTCACCTTGTATGGTGGATTTATTTAATTATTTGTATTTGAAATTAAACTGGTTGTATACTTAAGATTATTCATTTCCAATAATTTAACTTCTCTTTCCTTTACTATGTGACACAAATATGTGAATGAGGTAAAAATTTTGAACATGATAGATTTATGAAAGGATAGGAGTAGACACTTAAATATGTCTTATAATTCTTTGTCTATGATGCAGGAGCATCTACATTCATTTTCATACAAGACATGGTTATGTTGGGATACAAGTCATGATTGAATTCAAATACACTTTATTGTATTTTCCCTCCAATATGTTGTTAATGAGGAGTAATTGTAAAAAAATAAAGGGAAAAAGTAAATGTTGGAGATATTGAGAAAATACAAGAGGAGTGGTTGAAAATATTTCAACCTTGGTATATTGTTGCAATTTAAAAACTGTTTTTGTTTTGTCTTGAGCCAAGTTGGGCGTAGAGATTATAAAGGACTCCCTATTTTTGGAAATGACTGTATAATGGTAGCTCGATGATAGAGCTCGAACCTTATGAAGGAAAAAATGGAAAAGGGCTGGGCCTTTCATTTTTTTATATATAGCTTTCCAGTCATTGAAGGGTCCAGTAGGAAGGAGCTCGTAAGGATGGCCAAAGGAGAACACTGATGCTCCTTCGGTCTATGGTAGAGCTGTTAAACCATGACTGGATGAAGGTGCAAGGTTTGAATGAAGAAAAAGACCATTGACATAAGATCCAAAGCATCAATTTTAGAAAAGCCAAGGTGAGGAGGATCTCTATAATGTGTTTCCTCTATTTGAGTTGAGCCAGAGCGAAGCCAAAGTTGAGTATAGCGAGGCCTGGAAAGAAGAGACATACTCATTGAAAGGCCATTGGCCAAGACCAAACCAAAATGGAAAAATGAATAAACCATAATATCATTACAGGGGTAAAAATGCAAATGGAGATGGATGCGAAGGCAAAGGATGGGCTTCGATCCATTTGACATGGCCGTGTAACCCATGGAATAATATCGACTCAACCATGGCGAAGCTAGCAACAGAAGGTACCTCAGCAGGACAATAGTTACGACTATGGTTTATTTGTTCTTTTCTTTACTGAGTGCTTTATTAAGGATGCCCCTGTAAGGATTAGAAAGGAGGACTTGAATATGTTTGGAATAAAGTGGTTCAAACCAGTTGAAGCTTCGTGTTTACGACATTGTATCAAATGCTTACTTGAGAAACATTTTGAAGATATGACGAATGAAAGATGAGATGTCCCTATAAACACCTGATTCCTATTGGCTTCAAAGTCTTGTAAGAAAAGCTAAGGTGTGTGGGCCTTTCAAATGTACACTAGATGCCAGTTCTTTTTGTAAATCGAACATTTTTTATTTTGACAATAATTGACCATTTCCATATTTTGCATAAAGCCAGAAGAGGGCTACTACTTTCACAGGTGATTGCATGACAACTTGGAAAGAATTAGAGGAATTAATTTTTGTTTCAAATTTCTCTTTTTTTTTGGAGAATCAACTATCAGTAGTACTATTTGTAGAACACAAAATGTTGTCAGGTTCCCCTTTCACCATATAAATGTAAAACAAAGAATGTTGCTTCAGGCAAGAAAAGAATATTTTATACCAGGTAATACCAGTGAGCGTAACATTCATTTTATGGCTCAATTTTGTGCCATTGGATCTCTAGCTTTAAATATTGTAGGCATTCCTGGTGTTCCTAGTTTTGCTTTGTTACTTAGGCAAGTTTAGCCATGTTTGTAGTCTGATGTCAGCAGTGCATCATTTTTGGTATCAGAGCTTGAAGCTCTTGGGATTTGTTGAGGAAAGGTATGAGTAACCTTTGATATTTGATTTGAGTTTATTGTGTTTGGAAAGTAAACAAGTGAAAAGGAAGGATTAAAGCCATTGAGGCTTGACAAGAGAGAAGAGAAGCTTGGAAAGCTCAAGAGGAAGAACCAAAGCAAGGTAAGCTTGGATTTGTGAAATTATTGATATTTGGTAAAAGTAGTGTCATATTGCAGACCATTGACTCAGTGTGAAGCTCAATAAAACCATTAAGTAGGATCAAAAGACTAGGATGCAAAAGGCCTAGGTGAGATCAAGGAGATTGTCAAAAGACCAGTCAAGGAGAAAGGCTTGGGTGAGACAAGTGGACCTAAAGGGATCAAGAGACCAAGGTGGAAAAGACTTGGGTGAAGATCTCAAAAATGGAAATATTGCTGAGAAAAGAGCAGAGCAGCAATGTACATGAGGGCACCAAGAAGAAAACAAGCATCCAAAAGCAGAAAGGTATGACCAGTATTGAAATTGATAAAGAGATTGATAGTTTGAAAAGAGATATAGCTAATTTTGTAGACAAATATGAGTCTTGGATGTAGATGGATAAGCAAGCATGGGTATGGCCAATGAAGAAGAGGTTGAAATGGCCAATTGATCTCCTAGTGAAGAGGAGAAAAAAAGCAAAATGAGATTGCAAAGAAGAGAGAAGCCCATAGAGGCAAGAGGATGAGTAGGTTACCAAGTGAGCAATAAAAAGAGGAAGAGATTGTGAAAAATGTTCTCATTGTGGAGAACAAGAGAAGAGAAGAAAGAAAATATGAAGTGTTAGGAAGAACACTTAAAAAAATAAGAGTGTTGGTGAAGGAGCACTCATAGGGACCTTGTGGTCTCTTATTTTTATATCTAATGTTGTCTTTGCATGGGTAATTGCAGGTATGAGCAGCCTTGTGAAGGTCAAAAGAAAGGCCTTGAAGAATGAAGAGATTGGTGCAAGAGAAAACACCAAGTACACAAGTGAATGTGTAGGAGAAAAGAAAAAGTTTGATGTTGTTGATAAAGAAGAAGAGATGCATTGGTTAATGCATAAGGGAGGTGTTGAGGAACCCATACAAGTAAGAGAAGAGATGGAAGATGAAGATGACTTCCATGATGCCATTGAATGTCAAGAAGAGGCAAGAGAACAACCAAGCACAAAGGAAGAGAAAGATTACTCCATGGATCAAGCTATCAAAGAGGTAAAATAAGTGTTAAGACCTGATTTTGATTGTTATTGTGAGCATGAAGATGTTAATACACAGGTTAGAAGAGGAAAGAGGAAGATGAAGTCCTCACACAAAGAAGTTAACCATGGGTACATAATGCCAAAATGGTTAAAGAAGCACACATTCAAGCAACAAGTACTTAAAGAGGAAAATTTGATGTCTAAGACTGATTTTCATCATATTTCTAAGATAAATGTAGCTGTACAAGATTGTGAAAATATAAACAAGATTGCTATCTCAGTGTTAGCCAAAGAGCATGGTTACAAAGTGCCAAAATGGCTCAAGGGATCAAAAAATATAAATAAAGACATAAAGCTCAATCAAAATGATGACTCAAGCAAGAAGCAAATACAAAACATGAAGGAAGAAGTAGAATGCAAAGTGAGCAAGGCCAGCTATCAAGCAAGACAACATGAAGATGTCAAAGAGAAGAAATCAGTTGGTGAATTGAACAAGTGTCATCCTAAAGCTATGAAGAAGGTATGGATGGCTAAAGGTGAGAAAGAAAACTTCTCAAAGAATAATGAGGTAGAGCATGAGGATACAAGGATGAAAGGTAAGCCAATTACTTGTAATGAATGGAATAATGATTTTTGTGAATCATTTAATGATATTTTTATGGAAAATGAGGTATGGAAATTGTCTATGAGGACTAATATTCAACAAGAAGAGAGTTCCAAATGGATGGATGATGAGGAAAGGGGAGAGTATGCAGCAAACCAATGTCTCATTGAATGCAAGAAACAAACAAGATGGCTTCAAAGAGAAGTTAAAGAGAGTAAGGAGACACAAGGTAATGGTGTTTTAATTGCTTTTGATAAGTGTACTAATGAAGAAGTTGGTTTGCATGAAGACATCTCAAGAAAAGATGAGATGAAGAGTAAGGCTAGTGAAGGACAAGTAATCCTTAAGAATGAAGGACCCAAGTTTGATGAAGTGAATGGGGAGATAGATGAGATCTCACTAAATGAAGAAATGAGAATGTTGGAAGAGCTCTTTAGTTCTTCAAGAGAGATACATATAGGCACAAACCATGATGAGAACACCATTGGTGAGAGTGAAGCAAGACAAGAGCAAATCAAAGAGGTCAAGATAGTTTTGATCAAGGAGCAAGAATGTGAAGGCAGCCAAAAGGCTTCATGGCCTAAAGATTTTGATTCTAAGGTGGCTTTGAATGATTTGTATGTAGGTGTTAAATTTGTGGAGATGAATGAAGTCCATAGTTCAATGGACAAATTTTTGAACCAAGAAGATCAAGAAGATCTTGAAGACATGTATGAGAATGAAGCATGGAAGTGGGAGATGGCAGCTGAGAAAGAAATGAGAAGAAGGACATATCTAAAGAGGAAGAAAATCAAATTGAAGGACAAAGACTATTCCAAACAAAGACAAGCATTGGCATTCACAATAAGACCTTGGGATCCAGGCATATAGTGAAGACTAATGCATTGAGGAAGTAGTTCATTTGACTAAGGTTCAAATCCTTTCTAGAGGGAGAGTATGATGCAGGAGCATCTACATTCATTTTCATACAAGACATGGTTACGTTGGGATACAAGTCATGATTGAATTCAAATTCACTTTATTATATTTTCCCTCTAATATGCTGTTAATGAGGAGTAATTGTAAAAAAATAAATGTAAAAAGTAAATGTTGGGGCTGTTGAGAAAATACAGGAGTGGTTGAAAATATTTCAACCTTGGTATATTGATGCAATTTAAAAACTATTTTTGTTTTATCTTGAGCTAAGTTGGGCATAGAGGTTAGAGAGGACTCCCTATTTTTGGAAATGACTGTATAATGGTAGCTCGATGACAGAGCTCGAACCTTATGCAAGCCCAAATGGAAAAGGGCTGGGCCTTTCATTTTTTTATATATAGCTTTCCAGCCATTGAAGGGTCTAGAAAGAAGGAACTCGTGAGTATGGCCAAAGGAGAACACTGATGCTCCTTCGATCTATGGTATAGTTGTTAAACCATGACTAGATGAAGGTGCAGGGTTTGAATGAAGAAAATGACCATTGACGTTATATTCAAAGCATTAGTTTTGGAAAAGCTAAGATGAGGAGGATCTCTATAATGTGTTTCCTCTATTTGAGTTGAGCCAGAGTGAAGCTGAAGTTGAGTATAGCGAGGCCTGGAAAGAAGAGACATACTCATTGAAAGGATATTGGCCAAGACTAAACCAAAATGGAAAAATGAATAAACCATAATATCATTACAAGGGTAAAAATGCAAATGGAGATGGATGTGAAGGCAAAGGATGGGCTTTAGTCTATTTGACATGGCCGTGTAACCCATGGAATAATATCGACTCAACCATGGCGAAGCTGGCAAGAGAAGGTACCTCAGCAGGACAATAGTTACAACTATGATTTATTTGTTCTTTTCCTTACTGAGTGCTTTATTAAGGATGTCCCTACAAGGATTAGAAAGGAGGACTTGAATATGTTTGGAAGAAAGTGGTTTAGACCAGCTGAAGCTTCGCGTTTGCGACATTCTATCAAATGCTTACTTGAGAAACATTTTGAAGATATGACAAATGAAAGATGAGATGTCCCTATAAACACTTGATTCATATTGGCTTCAAAGTCTTGTAAGAAAATATGAGGTGTGTGGGCCTTTCAAATGTACACTGGATGCCAGTTCTTTCTGTAAATTGAACAATTTTTATTTTGACAATAATTGACCATTTCCATATTTTGCATAAAGCCAGAAGAGAGCTGCTGCTTTCATAGGTGATTGCATGACAACTTGGAAAGAATTAGAGGAATCAATTTTTGTTTCAAATTTATCTTTTTGTTTTCCAGAGAATCAGCTATCAGTAGTACTATTTGTATAACACAAAATGTTGTCAGGTTCCCCTTTCACCATATAAATGTAAATAAGAGAATACTGCTTCAGGCAAGAAAATAATATTTTATACCAGGTAATACCAGCAAGCGTTCCATTCATTTTATGGCTCGATTTTGTGCAATTGGAGCACTAGCTTTAAATATTGTAGGCATTCCTAGTGTTCCTAGTTTTGCTCTATTACTTAGGCAAGTTTAGCCCTGTTTGCAGTCTGATGTCAGCAGTGCATCAGTCTACCATAGGAATTTTCATTTTAGACTACATGGTCTTATACCTTAAAACATATTTAGTCACATTATAGATAGATTTATGTTTAAGTTGGGTAATGTGAGCATATGAATTGATTTAGAGCCAATCCACACTTTCATGTCCTTGTTCACACTATAAAGATTTCCAATCTTGTAATGATTTATTAAATTTTTGTGATATGCAATTATAGGACAATATTATAATATTTTTATTGATATATACTTTCCCAACATACCATCATAAAACCTTCAATCCATCATATCATAATTCATGCATGTGCTCTCTTATACCTTCATGCAACTCTCACAAGTTGACAATACCAATGTGACCTTGTATGGGGAATATAAATATAATGATGTTTGATATAAAATCAAGGAATTATTCCTTATTATAACACTCTTTTTATAACTCTACTCAAGTAGCTAAACCAATCTAACTATTCACTTTCTATACACAAGCTCCTTTCTAGCTTTAAGCCTCTACTAGCCCTATTTATAGATAAACCTCCTTGGTTTGGAAAGAAAATAGACTTTCACAACAAACTAAGATCATTAATTGTGACCCATTTGGATATTATAGCTCCATTATTCATCATTTTATCAATCTCCACCTACATGTCCTATTTCTCCTCTGTCTCAATCCTCAATTAGGCCTTTCTAGCCCTCATTCAAACCTACAAGTTGGTTTGTATGAAATAGTGGTGTTAAAAACTTGAAACCAAAAAAATATATTATATTTGGATAAAATAGTCCATTGACCAAATTTGGGCCTTTTTGTCTAGTGAAATCTTCTGCTAGAGACAAAACCCTAATCTAGGGTTTTTTTATGTCTCAGTACAAACCTGAGAGTGCATATATTTGTATATAATGAACATCTAATAGTTTAAAGTATATATATATATATATATATATATATATATATATATATATATATATATATATATATATATATATAAGGAAACCCCTTTTACCCTGCTTCTAACTAGTAAAACACAGTCTTGATATACTGAGATTCCTTGTTTATGAATGCCCTAGGGATTGAGAGATATTGTTAATTAAAGGATAAAGTTGTGAGAAGGTTATATATATATATATATATATATATATATATATAACCTTCTCACAACTTTATCCTTTAATTAACATTATCTCTCAATCCCTAGGGCATTCATAAACAAGGAATCTCAGTCTATCAAGACTGTGTTTTACTAGTTAGAAGCAAGGTAAAAGGGGTTTCATTTACCTTTCAACACCAATAATATTTATAACATACAATGAGGTTATATTCACCTTATATGACCACCTTAAAGTCTTATCTATCAAATTTTAATTCAAAACAAGGTATAATACAACATAACTCAGTCTACATAATTTTGAGTTGGTGGAATGTATACTTTTAAGACTGTGGAAACCTATAATACCATCAAAAAAGGGTTTTAATTGAACTCTATTAGTCATAATAAGTTTTATACCTTCCTATGGGTTAATTTCATCAATATCCATTGTCACAATAGGAATCAAATGTCTAAATCTTCTTGAATTTTCATTCACACACTTGCAAATAGGGTTTTACCTTGTACTATTGATCACACACAGTCACAAGGTTTCATAAAAGAATAAATTGGAAAATAAAGACTTTTACTCACTCCTAGAAATTATACAAAGGTTATCATCTTATAATTATTCCTCTCTCCATAGATAATGACTGACACATTGAATCTTTATTATTAAAACACCCTAAACCTGTGAATCTATATTGTCTCCAAATTTCTATAAGGAACATTAAGTCTCAACACAAATGTATACTTATCTGAGTAGATAGAATAACCAAATATTGATGCATGAAATTTTTATTCAATATAAACAAAAATTACTTACCATTGACATTATTATGTAATTCATTAGATTATTGTTCATCACCATTATCCAACATTCCTTGAATCCTATAGATGAAATAGTCATGGAAAAATAAACTTTATTTTATATTCCTCCTATCTATCTCGAGGAATTATATCTCACAATCAAGATTTTAATCCTTATATCTCCTTATACATTAATAATTGATTCTTTAACCTACTTCCATGTAGGAATATTGGACAACCCATGGTCACATCTTAACTTGATATGCAAAACCATGTCATATGAGACTTATTGAGACTTAAGGACCCTACATTACTTCATAAATTTCATAGGCACATACATCAGATCTAAACCATAAGAAAACATATAATCTAGTCCCTTAAAAGGTCTCATAATAGCTTGAATTTTCAAAATAAGTTTCTGGTGGGAAACACAATAATTTGAAATTTTGAACAACCTAAACAACTAGTAAAGACTCTAAAATACCCAAAACTACTCTAGAACACTTACTAAACCATTATAAACAAAAAATGACATCCTAATGACATCTATAAAGGATTATCTTGGATCATACTACCAAGTTGGAGAATGTTTCCCATATGCTCCTATAAGTGTACTTGGTTGATGCTACTTATTGATCTACCTCCACTTGTCTCTCATAAATTTGTACATGCACTTGGGCCCCATATTTAGGCCTAAATTTACTCAACTTCTTGATGGATAGACCTATACACAACATAATGAGGTTAAATAAAACATATGTCTTGCTACCTTGAGCCTTCTTTAAAGGCTTATTTCAACTTGCCATATCTACAAATGGTTCAAACTCTTCTTTATCTTCATGTTGGACTTCTTATGAAGGTGTCTTAACATATTGTTTCCTCACCTCCTTTACCACTTCTATCTATTTTTTCCATGCTGCCTTATTTGTCACTTTCTCTTCTCTTAATTTCTTGATCACTATCTTGTGATTCAATTTATTACTTTTCTTAGACCTATTATCATCTTATCAGCCCATTTTTCTCCTCTTATTCTTCAATAAACTTCCTCAAATCAATAACCTTATCCACAAATACTTGTATATATTCATCACTATAAATCACTATCAAATGCATAGACAAGCTTATAAATAATTGGTTCACATACTCACTTGAGAAAATTGAATTATGCCTTGAATTATCTTGTACTTCTTGGGCTACAATAGTATCCTTTGAATGAATGATTGATTCCATCTCTTCATCCTACTGTACTAATTCTTTATGGCCTACAATCAACACTCTTGATGCTAGACCAACAACATTATCTTTTATTTTATGCATTACTTCATCCAATTCTTGTAAATATTCATGTACATTAGAAAAATTAGAATATTCAAAACATTTATTTACCTCTTTATACTTTTCATGTTCTTCTAAAATCAAATCCTCCTTCTAGATGCTTTCAATGAAGCTTTGAACTGCTTCACCTATTCTTGCCATGTCATCTAACTATTCACCTTTTTAGGATAACACACATTTGTTATGCATATTCACATAACCATTCACCTTCCTTGTCCTCATAATTCTCAAACTCTTTAATCATCTCCTCCAGTTGATATCTCATATGCATAATTGCCTGCTTTATCTTTCTATCCTCCATCTTGTCCCTGAATGCATAATGTATCCTTTTATTGATCTTGATACTAAAATTATTTTTACATGCTATCATTATCTCTCTCAAAATTTATTCCATACCTATTAATTATTTCCTCAATTCATCAATTTACTTATCCATATCAAATTATTCATCTTGTACATTCTTTTTCATCTTTTTGTGGCAATCTCCTTGTATTAATCCCATCATTCTCTTCCCTTTATTTCCTTCACCCTTTCTTGACAAGTTCTTTATCACACTTGCCTTTTTGACCTCATTTGGGTTACCTCTATTATTTTTATCTATCTTATACTCTCACTTGGAGTCTCATCTTGTCCTCACTTGGGACTTCCTTCTCTTTTTCTCAAGATCTCTTTATGAGCTTATCTCTTTTTTTTGGCTATCAATATCTCTCATTATTCTTTTTCAGCCTCTCTTAGATTTGGGCTTCTTTGCCACACAATTATTTTGTCTATCTTCACCTTTCAAGATTATATACCTTTTCACTTATCCTTCTCATTCAAATAAATAATCAAATGCAAATCACTTAATAAAATATATGCATCACTATGTCAAATTAAAAATCATACCTTGTTGTGAATTGTACTATCTTCTTGCCTTCTCTTGGTCTGCTCTATCTTGTACCTTTTCACTAAAATTTTATATTTTCCTTGATTTTTCCATAAAATATTCAAAAAAATCTCAAATAATATAAAATATTCATCACAACATATCCTTTACCTACCTGTACTTAAGGCATCTTTTTGCTCTAACACCATAATGATGCAAAGCCAATCCACACTTTCATGTCCTTATTCACACTATAAATATTTCCAATATAGTAATGATTTATTAAAATTATATGATATGTAAATATAGTAAGATATTATACTAGTTTCAATGATCTATAAATGCCATCATAAAACCTTCAATCCAATTTACCATAATCTGTGCATGTGCTCTATTATACCTTCATGCAACTCTCACAAGTTGACAATACTATTGACCAAATCTAACTTCTAGTTAGATTTGATAAAATCCTAGTATTTTTAAATTTTAAAGAAGGTTAAATGTATCCTATGGGGACTCTTATTATCCTATACATATTTCTTATCCTTCCCCTAGTCCTTGTTTAAGCTCATCTCTCTTGAAATGGCCTAGTCAACCAAAGTCAAAATTAGTCAACCTTGGTAAAACTTAGTCAAAAGATAATATTATGTTTTATTTATCCTTATAGGGTCTTTAAAATGTTTTAAATTGTTTTAAATTCATGAATTTATCATGTGATATGTCTCATATGTAAAAGGAGGCCTTTTGGTCACATTTTAGCCCATTTAATGACTTGTATAGACTTTCAAGGGAGAAATTTTGTCACAAATGTGAGTTTAAACATGGAATAGGTTAGTATAATGTCAAAATAAGTCATATGTCATCCAATAAGTAGTTATTTTTAGAAAGAGGGAGTTTTCATTGATTTTAGGCCCCTTTGGGCACTTGTACAGACTTCTTGAGTTCACTTTCAGCTAAAAACATGGTTGGAGTGTCTCTTCACCTACCCACACCCATTTCCATGATTTTATTTATTGGATTAAAAATATTTCATCAAAAAATCCATTTTCAACTTCTTTTCCTTCCTTTTTGTCTTGGCAAACAAAAAGGGGTCAAATTCAAACACTTGGTGTGGATCGTATAGGTGGAGTTGGGAAGAATAGTATTACAAGGTGTATATTACTCTCAGTGAACTTCAATTTCATATAAATAATTATTATATTTGTTCCTCCTCTTTTATATAAAATTTCTAACACTCCAGGCAACTTTCTATGCACTTACAACCATGAGGGGGTCACTGTTTGCACTTATCTCAATTTTTCTTGATTTGGTTTAATGGTTTTTTGTTCTAGGTGTTTATCCATGATTTAATAGACATTTACATGGTTATATTGGTTTTTAACATCTCAAGTGCCTAAGAAAGCCTTTTCTTGGCTTATATATGCTCCCAACTACTCTTTTTACACTCTTAGGTGTTTTAACTATTTTTTAATCCATAAAATGGCAAACTAATGCGAAAATGACTGTGTTTCCCATACTCAGTCAACTCCCATTTACTCTTCAGCTTTGGCCATGGTTTGTGTAAGTTATGGAGATGTCCATAAAGGTGTTTTGAGGGTTTTTAAATCTTTATTTATCCTATATCAACATGTATTATTAATCAAGCCTCCATATAGTACAAGAAGAGTGAGAACTACAATCATGTGTAACTTTTTTAGCTACATAGCCATGACTACTTGTAGGTGCCTTAATTGAAGAGTTATGGTGTCAATTTAGAAGTATTGAAATGTAAATTGGAACTTTCATTGAGGTCATACCATATTTTTTATATCATAAATCCCATTTGGAAAGAGGTAGAATGACAAATGAAGGATAAATCATGTCAAATCTTAGTGACTATTATTTTGGCTCCACAGTCCCAAAATGGACAAAAGAGAGGCCCCTAAGCATTTTGTGAAAGGTATATGATAGGTATATATGAGGTTTTGATACCTCCTAATGATCTTAATTATTTTTCTCTATCATAGAGAAGGACCTTGCAAAGAAAGAAGTCAATAGGGTAAGTGGAGAGGGGTGTTCAAGAGGATCAAAATCACCCTAAAACACATTGAAACAAGGCAATGAAGTCTACAAGAGGTTGACCAAAAGTTCACCTTGTACTTCATTATGAGGGTCATAAACTATGCCAAATAAGGGGGAACATTTTTAAATGCTTCAAAAGACATTCCTGAGCTAAGATGTCAAAGAAAAGGTGGTAAACCCTATTTTGACCCCCTAAGCACTCTCCCTTGTCCATACAGAGGCATGGGAAGTGAAACTTAGTTAGGCAGTGAGTTAGAAGGTTAAGGTTTTAACCTTATCTTGAGTTTACAAGGGTAATAGGAGATACAATGTGATTTTTTATTACAAAATTTTCAAGTATAGTCAAATCACCTCAAGCAAGTTTCAAGAAACCTATAAACACCTAAAGCTAACACAAGTGTTTTAGTCTTGACAATGAGCTTAACCTTGAGGGAAAAAGGTATTTTGGTAGGATAATGGGAGATAAAACTTGATGGAAAGGTATTTATTAAGATAAATAAGGATTTTATTTTTTCATAGGACTCTTTTAAAATATAATGAGCCTACACAAACCCCTAAATAGCCTAATATACACTTATAAGTCAGACAGGTAGGATGAGGTAGACAATAGATAGTTTCTGGGTTTTGGATGGATATTTTTGGTATTCAAAGTTTTAAAAATCATGAGATAATTTTTTTTAAGCCCAAGGATACAAATTATACATTTTTTACAACATGAAAAAGTCCAAAACCACCTATAGGCAGGGGCAAATAAGGTGTTTCATTCATAGTCCAACTAGAAGCTCAGTCCTGACTAAGGTATGATGGAAAATGTATATGAAGATCAAGGGAATAAATAAAACATGGGAAAATATATCATGATACACCATGAATATATACCTCATCAGGTTAAGAATATGCATAAAATTAACCTTTTTATAGGTAAAACTCAGTCTCATACCCTGCCTACCTTCACAGTTAGCCTTGTTCCAAGTCTACCTAGGAAATATGTAAAGTTTGGGGATAAAAAAATTGGGTTTAAAGGATTAAAATTTGTATATAGTACCATTATAGGTTAAATAATATTATTATATGATAAAATTTTCAAGGATAATAGGGGAAGTTCCCCCTATTTTGGTTCAGATAGGGGGCACTTTTCCCCTTGCATAAACCCTACAACTCTATGGAAATAGGTGGAATAGGTGACAAAAAGGAAAAGTGAGATAAAATTATGATATATATAGCTGCAAAACACATGGATAGACATGAAAAATCAACCTATAGGTTCTAAAACTAAACAGGATGCTGTAACTAAGAAGGTTTGCAGTCATCAAGGTAAGGAAAGGAATAGGCATAACTCCAAATGAGGGGTTAGTTACAATTTCAAACTTTTCCAAGCCTTGTAATGTTTTGGATCAAATTAATAGGGGTGAAAATGATTTTTTTAAATATGTGAGGGTGCATGATAATTGAAATTAATAGTCATTTGTCTCAAAGGTGCATTCAGGCTCATTGGCAAGGTATAGACCTAGCCTCAAAATAGGGGTCAGTTTCATTCTAATCTGTTAGTGGGATATTATAGGGATTTTATCATGTTTATATGTAGGAATCCATGTTTTTACTTGAAAGCTCTCAGACCCCATAGAAGGAATGAATATGGCTCGAGTAGCCAAGTTGAGAATCTCAGAAATCCCTTGATAATTTACATGGGACCCTAAGGTGATTATAAAATTTATATAATGTCATAAATAATACCTTATTGGAATTTTATTATAGGTCCAATGTTTTTTATTTATGAACAAACATTAAGACCCAAAATCACCTCAAAACCCTTGTAAACCCTCTTCAAGGACCTGATTGGGAAGAGAATGAAAATAAAGAATATAAAGGGGGTGTAAATGACATGAAAATTTAGGAAAATGTAGATAACTATCTTAATCACCCTCCAATTCATTTTTTTGTATGGAACTATATGGAAAGGTCAAAATAAGACTCTTTTTGACCTTTTAATGTGTTTTATAGGCATGGAAAACTTTCAATAGGCCAAATCAATTTTGGAAGATATTTTATGACTTTTTATAATTCATCTTGTCCATTTTCTCATCCATATAAACTACTATGCCTATCTGTTATCCCTTTCATTTCAACTAGTCTAGTGGGTAGATAGTGAACACTTAGGGAAAAGTAGTGAAAATTGATTTGGAAATAATTTTAAGGATAATTTATTGAAAATTATGATATGTACACCTTTTAAACATTTCATTCCTCCTTTTACATAGATAAAAATAAATAATTGGTAAGGGTTTAGGTTCCAAGTGTGAAAGGTGCATGGAGAGAGCTCATTTTAGGACTATTATGGATGATTGTGCATGGATAGAATGATACAAATGACTAGAGGGTAATAAAATTCATGTGAGGGATTTTTATTAACATTTCATTCTTAGACCCATCATCAAAATTGATCAGTTGTAATGATAGGGTACTTTTGGAAGGAAAATCATGAGAGGCAATTTTCTGTGCAATTAAAGGAGTTTTTAAACCATTTTATAGGTCTTGAAAGATTGGTGATGACACGTGTATCTCCTAAAATTACATGTATTTCCCCATATCTTCATCCACAAGAATTTTAATTGGTCTTAATCTTTGGACACTTTTCCTTGTGCCTCTTAAACTTCTCTTTTCTCTCTCTTCTTCTAAGTTCTATAAATCGAGCATTTTAGCTATTATATGAGTCTAATCATAGTTGTTATGGAAAATCCCTACTAAAATTACATCACACTTTGTATTTTAACATTGAATACAAATCTAATTTTGAGTTGTGAACATTTTATCTAAGTGTGTGACTGATGAATAGTGGAGCTAAGTGATAGTATCATCCTTACTCCTTTTATCCTTTATGTTTAAGCAAGAGTTATAATTTTAACAGGCCATGTGAAGTGTGTTGATTTTACTAGGCCCTTATTTAAGCAATAAATTATCTCTATGGTGTGAAATCTATGAACTAATAATTTGAATAAGAAGAGGAGATTAGTATGGTGTTAGTGAATGAAACCAAATAAAAAACACACTAAGCTAACATCTTCATGCCTAGTTATTAGGGTGAGCTTAGTAACAAAAAAAATGACAAACAGAACTAAAAATTAATGAAAAAAATAATTCCTTCACCTTCCTTGTATTCTCCAAATGCCTTTGTGGTAGTGGCTTGCTTGGTTTTGTGCTCATGAAGTCCTTGGTAATGGAAACTTGGCTACCTCCATCTCTCCTTGGCACCTTTGGCTTTGGCTTGGCTTGGCTTGGAATTAATTTGGCATGGTAACACTAGTTTTTATGAAGATTTTGGAATAAATATTGAATTATAAATTTTCACAAATTAGGCTTAAAATTCAATAGATAAAGCCTCTTATTTATAGATTTTTGAGATTGCTTAGAATCAACCTGAACCATCCATCTTGAGATGAAGATGTGTGGTTGAGCATTAATTCAATTTTTTTGAATTAAATATATAACTATCATCATCATGACATTAGAAAAAGGGGCATTGAAGAGGCATGGAGGGTCATTATGAGGCATGGGAGACCCATAATCATGATATTTATGGTGTACGGATGTCTTCCCAAGAAATGAGGTCACCTGATGATGCATATATTCAATATTCATTTCTAAAAATAAGTATTAAACAAGTTTCCATGGAATTATTAATTAGGCTCTAATTTTATTTAATTATCTCTTAAGCATGATTAAGCACTTTGTGCACAAATTACTCAAATTGATCAGAATGCCTTGTTATTGGTCCAAAATTTGACTAGATTGGAATTGGAAGTCAATGCTAGATGTGTTGGAACCATTATCCCATTTAGGATGTTTTCAACACAAAATAATAAAGTCACATGTTTTGTGAAATAAATTTGATAGAAAAGAGAAATCTAGAGCACTCAGGTATAAAATTGGCATTTTGACTTGAAATGATTTGATCAAAGTTAGTTGGCCCATAAATTGCATTACCCCATTTAGTGATACCTTGGCCAAAACCAGAATTTTGAATATATCAATTTCAACTCATTTATGTGTTTTAGTGTTTTTAGGCCAAATTGTGCATTTTGATGGAAATTGGTTAAAAGCTTGGTTGGAGGTCATCAGTGGCTAGATTTAGGTGTCTACAGTTTGCCCTTATTTGGGAAGGCATTGCAAGATATAAGCATAGTAATGTCTTCTCAAATAATGAAAAGGTCCTATATGCCTACAATTTCAATGATGATAAACTAACTGTATGATGGTTTTCCCCCTTGAGGGAATGGTTGGCACAAGTAGGTCGCCAAATGGTCCCTCGATAAGAAGTGAAATGAGGGGACCAAAGAAAGGAAAGATGATGGGGTGAAAACACAATGATTTTGAAAAAGTAGTCAAAATCACTGAGAATGCAAATGGGATGGTGTACAATGGTTTTCCCAAAGGTAGTTATAAGCATTGTACCCTAATAGTGGTAACTTGGTATGATAACATAATGATTTTCCCAAAGGTGGTTATAATCAATGAGAAGATGGAGCTACCCCAATTAGGATAGACAAAAAAGATAATAATGTGCCCTTGTATGGGCAAAAAAATTAAAATGGTGAGAACATAATGATTTATCTAAAGGTGGTTATAATCATTGAGAAATGTAGGTGGGATGGTGCACAATGATTTGCCCATAGGTGGTTATAATCATTAGACCTCGATTATGGAAAACATGATAAACTTGGTTGAGGATGATGATAACTTAACATAGAGGGTAATGATGAATTGGAACAACCTACTAGTAGGGAGAGGCTCATCCAAACTAATAAAGGTTAAATTTTTTTATGGTTAATTGTTTTGTTTGGGATATGATTGGGATTGAATCAAGACGTTGATGTCGAGGAATTGTTAATGCTACCATTGCTAAATAGACTTTTTGAATCTAATATTTGTTGTAGCACATGTCAGTAGGCATCATGGCATAAAATCATAAGGACTTGGGCCAAAATATGCATAAGGACTGACTCCTAAAATCCAATACTCAAATAGAAAATAATTCACCAATGATTAAAACCATGATGATAATGTAAACATATGAGTATGGATGGATTTGAGTATAAGTGTGGGAAAGGAATCACCCAATGAACACACATTGACCAAATCAAGGCAATAGTGTTGAAATCAAACAAAAAAATAATAATAAACAAAGCAGAGACAAACAAACAAATAATTCTATAGAAACCCTATGAACATTGCCCCTAGAAAATAGGTAACTTAACAAACAATCAAAATTAGGGAATATAATAAAAGGAAGGGGGTGGTCAAGCTATCTCCATATGCACTAGGCAAGTGGATGTTACCTACATAGTTTCATGGATGTAATCTGCAATAAAAAATTTTAGGCCAAATGTAGTTCTCTCAGGGAATGGGAAGAATGTGATAACTGATGAAAACAAATAGAATGGATGTGATATAAGAAGAGGAATGATCTTGAAAAATGAAAAGTGCTTGAGATAAAAGGAAAAATAGGATGGGGAAACTAAATGGCAAGTGGTTTTCATGAAACTTAGTAAGGGTTCCTAGAATCCTTAAGGCAAAGAAGTGGTCAAATGTTTTTGGTTTTTTCTAATGATTTTACAAATGTTTTTAGAATTTTGGAAGTATCTCAACTTGATTAAGAATGATGAGACGCTAAATGGTTCAAGCTCACAAAATAGTGAGATAATTCAAACTTAGGTTTTTTCACAAAATGGCAAGAGTGTTCAAAATTAGGTTGCTCATAAAATGGTGAGAGCATTCAGACTTAGGTTGCCTGGAAAATGGCAAGAGCGTTTAAACTTAGGTTTCTCTCAAAATGGTGAGAGCATTAAAACTTAGGTTTCTCACGAAATGGTGAGAACATGGCAAGGAGGTGACTGAGATAACCTTAAAAAGTATTGAGTGTTGCCTACATAGTCCCAAAGTAGGACCTCAAGTCACTATAGCTCTACCCTTATAGTATAGGAATTCAACTAGTGTAGTAGTTAATTTAAACAAAATAGGCTAGTTGGTAAAAAGGCATAGTATGGCATAGAAAGTGGCAAGTTGGTACATCAAGGATCAAGAAATAAATGTTGTCCCTAGTTTGCCCATAGGCGGTTATAATTAGGACACAATAACATGGATCAATGGTATTAATTTTCCCAAGGTAGTTATAATTAGTAGAAAGAGTAGTAGTAAGAAAGGAATAACAAATGAAGGATGAAGCTACTGAAACTTCTATCATACTACTCCAAAATATAATCTCTTTCTGAAGTACTTGAAATAACTAATGAAACTAATCAAATTCTTCAGTGCTGAAAAATGTAATGAATGAAAAAAACCAAGGTCAAATAAGCTAGGCTTTAGAGCACATTTGGTCGATAAATCAAGAATGTAAAGTGGATACAGCTAAGAGGACGGATAAGATTGATATCTATACAAATAATAATAGTGATAAAATGGCATAACTAAAATGATCCTTACAGATAATACACCCTAACACTCAAGCATAGTACCACTTAAGGTAAATAATATTCATTAGCTCTAAAAGTTCATCTTCATCTGGTGTGGTGAGCCTGTATGCTCATGATCTATAATCTATAGTAATGATGAAGGGCCCTATCTAGTTGGGTTTGAATTTACCTTTATGCTTCTTCTCAGTCGTGGTATTATTTTGGTTTTGTTTAAGAACAATATCACCAATTTTAAATTTTATATACTTAACATACCTATTATAGTGGCCTTTAAGTCAATTTTGATATGATTGAAGATTGTTGGCACAATTGTGCATTTTTCATCAAGTAGGTCTAGCTCTTGTAGGTGAGCTACTCGATAGTCATGATCATCTAGGACATGTTTGAAAGATATGTGTAGTGAATATAATTTGACCTCAATGGGAAGAATGGATATAGTACCATAAACAATTGAGTATGAAGTGGCTCCTGTAGGAGTATGATGATTGATATAGTATGCCCAAAGGGTAGGGAATATTTGTAGGTGCCAATCATGACTGGCATCATTGACAATATTTTTAAGAATATTGATAATGGTTTTATTTGATGCTTTAGCCTGTCCATTACCTTGAGGGTAATATGCTATAGAAAAATGTTATGTGATGTTATATTTGGTAGATAGCTAGTCTACATCCTTGTTCTTGAATGATCTTCCATTATCAGATATAATGTCAAAGGGGATACCATAGTAGCAAATGAGATGGTTTAAGATAAATTTAGAAATTTACTTTCTAGTCACATGAGGGGTATAGCTTCAACCCACTTAGTGAAATACTCAGTGGTGGTAAAGATATGTTTATGGTCATCAGATGAAGTGGGGTTAATCTTCCCAATGAGGTCAATTCCCCATGTAGAAAATGGCCATGGTGTCAACATTAATTTTAGAGTTTGTGTTGGGGCATGAATCAAATTAGCATGCCATTGATATTTGTCACACTTCTTTACATATGTAATTGCATCTACATCCATTATGGGCCAATAATAAAAAGTATGCAAGAGTTTTTTGGATAGGACTAACCACTAGAATGAGCTCCACATACTCCTTCGTGAACTTCTCTTAATGCTAGTAGAGTATAAAGTAAAGTATAATGAGTGGAATGATGAATAAAGGCTTTGGTTTGTTTTTAAGATAGTTTAGGTGGTATAACTTGGTTATGAAGGTAGTTGTAAAGGTCTAAGTACTAGATAGAATTGGGACCAATAATATCACAAATCATTGCAACCATTGAAGGTTCATGAGCTGGTGTAAACAAATTCTTAACAAAGAACTCATATTCTCTAGCTGTATCTATTTGTTGAATAAAAGAGATGATAGTAGCTATGGTATCTGAAGTTTAATTACTAACCCTTGGTATATGCTCAAATTGGATATTTGTAATTTACTAGTTTAGAGTATCGACCATAGCCTTATATGGAACCAACTTGTCATCTTTAGTTTGAAAATGGTCTATGACCTGATTGATGATTAATTAAGAATCACCATGAACCTTAAGATGAGATATATTCCATTATACTACATGTTAAAGTCTTGTGATAAGTGCTTCATACTTGGCCATGTTGTTTATACAAGGAAAGTTGATTTTGAATGATTTAGGGATTAGATCCCCTTATGGTGTAATAAATAAGAGGCCTACCCCTGATCCATATGCAATAAATGAACCATCAAAATATAACTTCTAGTGCTACCCCTCAAGAGGTGTTTCAATGATGGTCATTATGGATTCATCAGGGAAATAAAATGTGAGTGGCTTTGTATCTACAAGAGTGATTCAACAAGTTGATTTACAAGAACTTGTCCTTTGATTACCTTCTAATTGATATAATCTATGTAAAACTCACTAAGAATCATGATCTATTTGGCCATTCTACCTTGTAAATCTATTTTAGATAGTAGATACTTGAGTGGACCTAATTTTGAAATGGCCATGGTTTTATTATTCAACATATAATGGTGCAATTTTTGAGCTGTAAAGAGCATGGCCAGATAAGCTTTTTCAATAGGTGCATAGTTATGTTCATATGTGACCAAGGGATGGATTAAGTAGTATATTATATGCTCTTTTCCATTTTTATCATTTTAAGATAAAAGTTCCCCCAAGGCATTGTCGATAGCTAATAGATATAACAAGAATGATCTTCTTGTCATAAGAGGTAATAAAATAGGTGGATTAACTAGATAGTCCTTAAGTTATTGAAAATCTATTTGGCAGTAGTAATCCTAGTGAAATGAAACTCCCTTCTTTAGAATATGTGTAAATAGATGACACTTATCTACTAACTGAGAGATGAAGCGTTAGATTGATTGGATCTTACCCTACAAACTATGGAGTTTCTTCAAATTGGTTGGTGATGGCATCTTCGTTATAGCATGGACATTATCTAGATCAACTTCAATACCTCTATAAGACATGATGAAGCTAAGTAATTTATTTGAGGTTGCACTAAACACACATTTTTTTAGGTTGAGTTTGACTTTATTCTCTCACAATATTTTAAATATCTTACATAGCATTGCTAGATGGTCAGCCTTGGTTTTGGATTTTCTTAATATGTCATCAACATAGTCTTCAATAATATCATGCATCATATCATGGAATATGATAGTCATAGCCCTTTGATATGTAGCTCCAACATTTTAAAGACCAAATGGCATTACCTAATAATAAAATGTTCCCCATGGAGTGGTGAATGCTATTTTATATTGGTCTTCTAGTGTTATTTTGATCTAGTTGTATCCTGAAAAGCCATCCATAAGTGAAAGCATTTTATAACCTACCATGGAGTCATTGATCATGTCAATATTCAGCAATGGAAAGTCATCCTTAAGATAATCTTTATTGATGTCTTGAAAATCAGTACAAATTTTGATTCTTTATGTGAACTAGACAACAATCGGTTTAAATCATGTCATTATGTGAACTAGGAATTTGACTAAAAAGAGGATATTAGTACGGTGTTAGTGAATGAAACCAAATAAAAAACACACTAAACTAACATCTTCATCCCTAGGTACTAGGGTGAGATTAGTAACAAAAAAATGACAAACATAACTAAAATGTAAGGAAAAATAAGAATTCCTTCACCTTCCTTAGATGTTCCAAATGCCTTTGTAGTAGTGGCTTGCTCGGTTTTGTACTCATGAAATATTTTGAAATGGAAGCTTAGCTACCTCCATCTCTCCTTGGCACTTTTGGCTTTAGCTTGGCTTGTCTTGGAATCAATTTGTCATGGTAACACTAGTTTTCATGAAGCTTTTGAAATCAATCATGCATTATAACTTTGCACAAATTAAGCTTAAAATTCAATAGGCAAAGCCTCTTATTTATAGATTTTTGAGATTGCTCAGAATCACCCTGAAACATCCATCTTGAGATGAATATGTGTGATTGAGGATCAACTAATTTTTTAGAATTAAATCTATAATTATCCTCATCATGACATTATAAAAATGGGCATTGAAGAGGTATGGCGGGTCATTATGATGTATGGGAGACCCATAATCCTGATATTTGTGGCATTTATAGCCTAGGGATGTCTTTCCAAGAAATGAGGTCACCTGATGATGCATATATTCAATATTTATTTCAAAAAATAAGTATTCAACAAGTTTCCATGGAATTTTTAATTAGGCTCTAATTTGGTTTAATTATCTCTTAAGCATGATTAAGCACTTTGTGCACAAATTACTCAAATTGATTAGAATGCCTTATTATTGGTCTAAATTTTGATTACATTAAAATTGGAAGTCAATGCCAAATGCATTGGAACAATTATCCCATTTAGGATGTTGTCAACATAAAATAAGAAAGGCATGTGTCTCGTGCAAGAGATTTGATAGAAAAGAGCAATCCAGAGCACCCAGGTACAAAATTGACATTTTGATTTGAAATGATCTAATCAAAGTTAGTTGGCCCATAAATTGCATTACCCCATTTAGTGATACCCTAGCCAAAATAAGCACTTGAATATATCAATTTTAACACATTTAATGTATTTTAGTGTTTTTAGGCCAAATTGTGCATTTTGGTGGAAATTGGTTAAAAGTTTGGTTGGAGGTCATCAGTGGCTAGATTTAGGTGTCTAGACAATCTACCCCTAGGTTACTTATCTTATTGAAAGTCCCATGTATGCTACTTTCACATTGAAGCAATTATGTTAGATTCCTTTAATCCCTAGAATTGGTGTTGGAAAACTTTGTGTGTAGTATAAGTTTGATAGTCTATGGTATATATCTTGGTGGATCACCTTTTTAGTGTAGTTTTCCAATTTATGAAAAGTTTTTAACTCTTTACCATGAACAAGCACTAGATTAGATTATAGGCATTCAAAGAATAATATACAAAGCTAGCCCTTATAAACTAGAGATTCATCTCTCTTACAAGTTGACCATAACATGAGAGATGATTCAATTTTGCATCAAAATGTGGGAGGTGAATAGAGTATCATAGGGTGTACAATTTGATGTCAACAATTTTGGCATGCTCGATGGGACTGTTGGTCCTAATTATTTCCATGTCAAGGTGAATTTTGATATTTATAAGCCCAAGGTTGTAGAGGTATTTTTAATCTAGCATTTGGCAACACCAAAAGGTCAAAATATCTAGTTATAGATCAGGTTATTCACATTATACTTTATGGCCTTCACTAGATCATCTTCTAGTAGAGTATTCAATCAAGTCTCTCTATCTAAATCTCCTCTTGAAGAACAATATCCTAAACCATTATTAACACTTATATATCTTTAAATAGAAGGTTTTGAAGAATAATAAGAAGTTGAGGAGATAAGAGATCAAGAGGAGGAAGAAGAGATGTCTAGGAAACATCCTTTCCTATCCTTCAACACCCAAAATCCATTCAATCTTCCTAAATATGACCCTAATCCTCTGAATGTTACCAAAAGTCTCCCTAGCTTCAATGGAGAGGGACCTATTACCCCATTTAAGCACATTAGCTACATTTCAAAAAAAATCAACTTCCATAATATCACTCAAGCTAACATAGTTATTAGACTACTTTCCATGTCTCTAAAAGGTAATGCACTTGATTGGTATAGGACATTAAAGGGTGGTTGCATTACTAATTGGGATGACTTTGGAGAGTTTTTGGTGAATAGGTTTGAGAATAAGAGTGACCATACTTCACTAATTCTCCAGTTGAATATGATAAAAAGAGGTCCTAATGAATCTATGGGGGATTTTAATGAAAGGTTTCAAAGGACATGGTATAGATTTCCACCTATCATGAGGCATCCTCCAAGCTTTATATTCCCCACTTATCTCAAAGCTATTGACACTAATGTGGTAGTAATGTTACAGTAAATGGGAGGATTTACTCTACCTGAGGCATATGAGATAGATATTAAAGTTGAGAATAGTTTGATACAAGCTAGGAGATTATCCCCAAGAGTTTTTATGCCTTTGTTATCTCATAGTTTAGCTGAAGCTCCAAGTATAACACAAGTTCCCAAAGTCAATGTCAAGTCTAGAACCACTCCCAAGAAGGTGGATAGTGCTTTGGAAAAATATGAAATGATTAGGTCATTACAATCTCAACTTAAATAAGCTCAATTGAATGTAAGTCCTCCAGCCAATCCCCAATATTATCCTTCACAAACTTATAGGCCTCCACCCCAATTTAATTACCAAGGAAGAGGAAAAGGTCAATAAGGTTTCAATAGGCAGCCCAATGTCTATAATCCTAACTCCACTCCATCCACAAGGGTTATTGTTCTAGTCCATACTAACTTAGTTCAATGAGAGGAATATTTGAATCATTAGGGACAATCTCAAGGTTAGTTTGTGTATGATGGTGGAGAAGGTTTTCAATCTTTGGTCACACAAGAAGGAGCTACTCCTTTCTTTACATTATAATAATAAAATCTCATGTAAAGGGATACACATGGAGAGGTTAGTAGTTAAAGTACTATTTGTATAAACTTTTAAAAGGATGGTAACTATGTGTTGAACCAAAGAACATTAGTTACAATGAACACAAGATCCAAAAAGAGAGCTTTGGGAGATGTTCTAGAAGCACATATGACTCTTAGTAATGATCTCTAAGGCCAAAAAGTGTGAATATTAATGTAATACCTCCTACTAGTCACACTCCTCATCAAAGTTAGAATGTGAAAGAAATTGTCAAGCCTATAATGCATCAAGTTCAAGCTTCCTCACTACATTCAAGAATACAAGAAAAGGTGAATATTCCCCCTTTAAACATTATTTATTCTTTGAATAATACCAAGACAAGAATATCTCTTTGTAAAGTCTTACAAATGCATAGTTAAAAGGAAATCCTATAAGAGAAACTTTCAAATATCCATGTAGCCCCTCAAGCTTCAAGACACAATGGTGTAGCCTTTACCAATACACCAAACTATGTCCTATAACCTTCCACCAAATCTAAAAATCCACCACCTTTTATCTCACACTCATTATGGGAGACAAATTGGTTCACAATGGAATTGTGGATAGTGGAGCTAGTACCACAGTTATGCCTAAGGTGGTTGTAGATAAGAAGTTGAGATTAAAGTATGAACCACATAGAAAAGATGTGTTGTAGCTTGATGGAAATTCAACCAAGATAGTGGGATTAGTTAGAGGATTGAAAATATTTCTACATGATTGTCTAAGTTTCCCCATTATGAAAGACATTATGGTGGTATATCTTCCAGCTCATTTTGTTATTTGTTTATCAAGGGATTTCACAGCTAAAATAGGAGGATACCTTTTTGTTGATTGGTATTTTCTAGCTTTTAGAACAAGATATGGAGCTAAGGTAACAATAAGAACACAAACCTTGGAAAGGTTTCATATTGAACCATATGTGGAGACAAATTCAAATTAGAATTGTGTAATTAGTGAAGAAGAAGAAAGTGTCATGGGTGGTGAAGCATCCTCTCCCTTTGAAGGTTTTTATAATCTTTTACCTGATGATTATGGTACTAAAACATATGAGCATGATCCCTATTAATACATAGAAGAGATTGATTTGGGAGCCTATTATATGCATGAAGAAAATACTTCTATACCCTCAATAATGAAGATCATGAAGTTGAAGATATATGTCTTGCTTTGACTATTCCTCCTCAATATGAGCAAGTACTTGTCAAAACTTATTATGAGACTTATGTTTCCTATAATCGGTCCTCTCCATCTTGTGTTTCACCTAGTCCACTTGGTTTTCCTCCAAGTCATCCCATTTCTAGTTTAAAAAATAAGTCTTATAGCTACCAAGAATACATGTTAGACCTTAACACTACATATGGTTATGGTCAAGTCATTCTTAGTTTTTGTATTAGGAGTGTAACCAAATCTTACATATAAGGTAATTGATGTTTGTGGCCTAATTTTCCATCTAGAGGAGAGATTGAGAGCTCATGACCCAATTCCATTTTGGTAGCCTCAGGATACCCCACATCAACCTTTAAGTGTGTTAGCCTTGCCTACTCAAGAATCCATGGAACCTATCTTTCCACCTTCTCTAACTGATCAATGTTGCCCTTCTAATGTTGATGATTGTCTTGTTCTTTGGGAATATTATTTGTCTAAACTTCTTATTTTTGAGAGGCCTAACATTGGCACTACTGAGAAGGATGATGATTTTGAGATTTTAGCTTGGATTGAGGATAAAGGGGAGCTAACTGCTAGTGAGGAGACATCAATTTTTGAAGATGAGGAAAAGGATCTTCCTTGTGTTAAAAAAGTTGCCTTGGAAGGAGTTATTTTGAATTCTAAAGAAGAAGAGAGAGAGGTTTCTCTTATTGGTCCTTTTCATGATCAAGAGGAAGATGATTACTTGTGTTAGAAGTTTTAGACATATGAAATGAATTTGAAACCCTCAAGGATCCTATAAGTATTTTGGAGCTAACTACAAGCCATGACAAACAAGATTTTATGTCTCAAGAGGAAAACATGTGGTAGACCTACATGTAAATGTTCCAAGAGTATGAATTATGTGAGAAGACCAAAATCCTAATGAAACAAGTCCAATATGTTAGAGAATAGGCATACATTGAACATCATCATCATCAAGAGAGTATAGCTCATGATGGAGATATTTATGATGATCTTGAGCCTTTTAAAGATGATTCAAAAGTTGATCCTAGAGCCACCTATGAATCTGATCCTATCAACATCAAGGAAAGGTGTGAATAAGAAACACTTCCAAATTGTCATGATACAATGGTTTTTGAATACTTTAAATAGGTAGTGATAATTGAGAAGAATGATGATACCCTTCGAGAGGACAGAAATTTGTAACAAGTTGTCCCATACATGGATTTTGAAATCTATCATGAAGAGACAAAAGGAAAATAGTATGAATTATGTTTTCAAGTCCAAAAAGATTTCATCTGATTTGGAGACCTGTTTGAGATGACTTCGTCAAATGACATGTCAAGTCAAGGAGAAAAAAGAAAACTTGAGTCATCTAACACCATATCAAAAAGGAAGGATGCTTGGCATCCTCATTCATCTAGTGAGGATGGAGATTCAAGGTACTCCCCTTTTGATCTGGGAAGGGATTTTTGATCAAGTTGAATGTACATATGTTGTTTGATTTTAATTTTTGTATGTTCCCTAAGTGCTTGAGTAGCACAAGTGTGTCTTTATTTTGTTGATTGCTTTATCCTTTTGTGTGTTGTTCCTTCCCTTTGTGTGTTTTGAGGTAAACCAGATATTTTTTAAATCTAATTCAAGGTCTATTTTTTTAATTCCCAAGTCAATTTTGACTCCTTTGCCTAATGGATAAGATAAGGCTACTAGTCCTTAACATAGGCAAACATGTTACCCTTAGGAGTTGCCAAGAATGTTGACCAAATTTGAATTCTAGTTAGATTTGATCAACCCCTAATATTTTGAAATTTTAAATAAGGTTTCATGTATCCTATGGGTCCTATTATTGTCCTATACATGTTTCATATCCTTCCCCTAGTCCTTGTCTAAGCTCATCTCTCTTGAAATGGCCTAGTTAACCAAAGTCAAAGTTGGTCAACCTTGGTAAAACTTATTCAAAGGACCATATTATGTTGTATATGTCCTAATATGGTATTTTAATTTTTTTAAAGTTTTTTCAAGTCATTAATTTATCATGCACTCTATCTCATTTGCAAAAGGAAGCCTTTTGGTCACATTTTAGCCCATTTAATGACTTGTACAAACTTTCAAGGGATAAAGTTTGTCACAAAGGTGAGTTTAAATTTGGAAGAGGTCAAGATCATATCAAGAGTAGTTATATATCAGTGAATAAGTAGTTATGTGGAGAAAGAGGGGATTTTCCTTGATTTTAGGCCCCTTTGGGCACTTGTACAGACTTCTTGAGTTCACTTGTAGATAAAAACATGGGTGGAGTGTCTCTTCAACTCTCCAAACATATTTTAATGCTTGGAGTGTAGAGAGTTCATAAAAAATTCCATCTGTAACTTATTTTCCTTGCTTCTTATCTTGGCAAGCTAAAAAGGGTCAAATTCAAATACTTAGTGTGGACCGTATAGGTGGAGTTGGTAAGAATGATCTTGGAGGTGGATAGTAATCTAAGTGAACTTCACTTTTATAGCAAGAATTCTAAAATTGGTGCCTCCTTATTTATGAATAATTTATAACACTCCAGGAAACTTTCTATGCACTTGTAACCATGAGGGGTTCACTATTTGCACTTGTCTTAGTTTTTATTGATTTGGTTTGATGGTTATTTGTTCTAGGTGCTTCTCTATGCTTTCTAAGACATTTACATGGTTATCTTGGTTTTGAAAATATCAAGTGCCTAAGAAAGATTTTTCTAGGCTTATATATGTTCCCAACTACTATTTTTGCACTCTCAAATGTCTTAGGTGCCATTATGGAGGTTTATCACATTGGATGAAGGTAGGGGATGTTGTTTTAGAGGTTTGGATCCTTGAAGATACATTTGGAGGTGTTGGAACTAGTTTTCAATCCATAAAATGGAAAACCAATGCTTAAATGATTGTGTTTCCCATACTCAGTTAGCTCCCATATACTCTTCAACTTTGGCCATGGTTTTTGGATGTTATGGATATGTCCATAGAGGTTTTAGGGTTTTTCAATCTTGATGTAGCCTATATCAACATAGAGTAGTAATCAAGCCTCCATATAGTACATGAAGAGTGAGAACTACAGTCATGTGCAACTTTTTTAGTTTGGTAGACATGACTACCTATGGGTGCCTTAATTGAAGAGCTATGATATCATTTTATAAGTAATAAAATTCAAATTGGAACATTCCTTGAGGTCATACCATATTTTTTAAATCATAAATCTGCTTTGGAAAGAGGTAGAATGACAAATGAAGGATAAATCATGCTAAATCTAAGTGACTATGATTTTGGTTCCATTGTCCCAAAATGGAAAAAATAGAGGCCCATAAGAATTTTTTGAAAGGTATATGACAGGGATATATGAGTTTTTTATACCTCCTAATGACCTTAATTGGTTTTATCTAACATCAAAATCACCCTAAAACACATTGAAATAAGGTAGTGAAGTCTACAACACACTTCATTTTAACGGTCCTAAACTATGACAAAGATGGGAGAATAATTCAAAAAATTTAAAAAGACATTCTTGAGCTAAGATTTTAGATAAAATGTGTTGGACCCTATTGTAACCCCCTAAGCACTCTCCCCTATCCGTACACAGGCCTTGGAAGTGAAACTCAGTCAAGCAGTGAGAGAAGGTTAAGGTTTTGACCTTATCTTGAGTTTATAAGGGGAATAGGAGATGCAAGGTTTTTTTTAATTAAAAAAATTTCAAGGAGAATCAAATCACCTCAATTAAGTTTCATGTAGCCCATAAACACCTACAACGAACACAAGTGTCTCAGTCTTGATAGTGAGCTTAACCTTGAGGGGAAAAGGTATTTTGGTAGGCTAATAAGAGATTAAAATTGATGGAACAGTGGTTAGTAAGATAAATAATTATTTTATGTTTTCATATGACTATTTAAAAATATAATTAACCTACACAAACCCCTAAATATCCTAATATACACCTACAGGTCAGACAGGTAGGATGAGGCAGACAATGGATAGTTTCTAGGTTTTGGATGGATATTTCTGGTATTAAAAGTGTTCATAAGCATGAGATAATTTTTTTAACCCCAATGATACAATTTATACCTTTATTAAAAAATTAACAAGGCCAAAACCACCTATAGGTAGGGGCAAATAAGGTGTCTCAATCATAGTCCAACTAGAAGCTCAGTCCTGACTAGGGTATGATGGAAGAAGTATATTAAGATTAAGGGCCTCAATAAATCATGGGAAACTATATCATGATCCACCATGAAAATATATCTCATTATGTTAATAATATTCATAAAATGAACCTTTTCAAAAGAAAAACTCAATCTCAGACCCTGCCTACCTTCACAGTTATCCTTGTTCCAAGTCTATCTAAGAAATATGTAAAAATTGGTGATCAAATCTTAGGGTTAAAGGATAAAAATTAGTAAATATTACCATTCAAGGTTAAATTATATTGTTTTAAGTTTAATATGGGAAGTACCCCCTATTTTTTATTAGATATGGGGCACTTTTCCCCTTGCATAAACCCTACAACTCTATGGAAATAGGTGGAATAGGTGACCAAAAGGAAAAGTGAGCTCAAAGGATGATCTATATAGATGGAACACACAAGGAGAGACATGAAAAATCAACCTATAGGGTCTGATACTAATAAATATTCTCTAACCAAGAATGTTTGCAGTCATCAGGGTAAGGAAAGGAATAAGCATAACTCCAAATGAGGGGTAAGTTACAATTTCAACCTTTTCCAAGACTTTTAATGTTTTGGATCACCTTCATGGGGGTGAAAATGATGTATTAAATCTGTGGGGATGCATGGTAAGTGAAAATAATAGTCATTTGGCTCAAAGGTGCAAATAGGCTCATTGGTAAGGTATAGACCTAGCCTTAAAATAGGGGCCAATTTCACTCTAAGCTCTTGGTGAGACATTATATGGATTGGAGCATGTTTATAAGGAATTATCAAAGGTGATTCAATCATTGGTTTTTAATAAATATTTTTAAGAAACCATATTTTGACTTGAAATCTCCCAAACCCCATAGAATGAATGAAGATGGCTTGAGTAGCCAAGTTGAGAAGCTCATAACTCCCTTGATAATTTTAATGTGGCCCTAAGGTGATTAGAAAAGCTAGATATGGTCCTAAATAATCCCTTAGTGTAATTTTATTAGAGGTTCAATGTCTGTTATTTATGAACAAACATTAAGACCCAAAATCACCTCAAAACCCTTGCACACCCTTCTCAATGACCTAATTGGGAAGAGAAGGAAAATGAAACATCCAAAGGGCGAGGAAAGGCCATGAAAATTTGGAACATGTAGATAACTCTCTTAGGCACCCTCTAATAAAATTTTGTTGTACATAACTATATGGAATATGTCAGAACATGACTCTTTTTAACATTTTCATGTGTTTTTTAGGAATCAAAAAATTTAAAGAGGCCAAATCACTTTTGGAAGAGATTTTATGACTTTTTATAAGTCCTCATTTCCATTTGATCAGCCATATAATTTTTTTTTGTTATCTTCTATCTCTTTCATTTCAGCCAGTCTAGTGGACAGATAGTAAACACTTAGGGAAAAGTAGTGAAACTCAATTTGGAAAGTATTTAAAGGCTAATTTATTGAAAATAATGCTATAAAAACCTTGGACACATGTCATCCCTCATTTTACATGGATCAAACTAAAAAATTGGTTAGGTTTTAGGTGCCAAGTGTGAAAGGTGCATGGAGAGAGCTCATTTTAGGACTATCATAGATGATTGTGCATGGCCAAAATGATAATAATGATCAAAGGTTAATCTAATATATGTTATGGATTTTTAGTAACCCCTCCTACTCATACCCATCATCAAAATTGATCAGTTGCAATGATAGGGTAGTATTGGAAGGCACATCATGAGGGGTAGTTTTTTGTGCAAAGAAAGGAGTTTCTAAACCACTTTATAGGTCTTGAATGATTGATGATGAAACTTTTAGCTCCTAAAATTACATTTATCACCCCATATCTTCATCCACATGCATTGTAACTAATTTTCATCTTTGGAAACTTGTCCTTGTGCCTCTTAAAGTTCTCTTTTCTCTCTCTTCTTCCAAGTTCTATAAATTGATCCTTTTGTCTATTATATGAATCTAATCATAGTTGTTATGGTAAATACATACTAAAATGGCATCACACTTTGTCTTTGAACATTTAATTCAACTCTAACTCTAAGTTTTGAACATTTTGTCTAAGTGTGTGAGGAATGAATAGTGGAGCTAAGTGATAGTATCATCCTTACTCCCTTTATCCTTCATGTTTAAGCAAGATTTATGATTTTAATAGGTCATGTGAAGTGTTTTTATTGTACTATGCCCTTATTCAATCAAGAAATTGTCTCTATGGTGTGCAATCTACCCCTAAGTTAGTTATCTTGTTGATTGTCCCACTTATGCTACCTTCTCATTGAAGCAATTATGTTAGAATCCTTCAATCCCTTAATTGGTCTTGGAAATATTTGTTCTTAGTAGAGGTTTTATAGTATGTGGTATATACCTTAGTTGACCACCTCTCTAGTGTAGTTTTCCAATTTATGCAAGTCTTCTAACTCTTTCCCATGAATAATCGTTAGATTAGATGATAGGCATTCAAACAAGAATTTAGGTAGCTATCCCTTATAAACTAGAGATTCATCTCTCTTACAAGTTCCCCAAAACTTGAGATGATTCAATGTTGCATCAAATTATAGGAGTTGAATAGAGTGTCATAGGGTGCACAATTTGATACCAACAAATACCAATGTGTCCTTATATGGGGAATCTAAACACAATGATGTTTGATATCACATTTAGGACTTTTTCCTTCTTATAACACTCTTTTATAACTTTACTCAAGAAATTAAAACAATGTGACTACTCACTTTCTATACACCGACTCCTTTCTAGCTTTAAGCTTCTACTAACCCTGTGTGTCCTAGGGTGCATAATTTGATGCCAACAAATACCAATGTGTCCTTATATGGGGAATATGAACACAATGATGTTTGATATCACTTGTAGGACTTATTCATTATTATAACACTCTTTTATAACTCTATTCAAGCAACTAGAATAAGATGACTGCTCACTTTCTATACAAAAGCTCCTTTGTAGCTTTAAGTCTCTAATAAAATTTTCTAGGATCATCAGATTGATGAATGGTCATGGTGGAGTGATCATGCAAATCAAGAAAGCATACATCACACAATTGAAATTAATTGAAACCATCAAATGAGAATATTACACATACAGAGTCTCCATGAGAGTAATGTAAATGATATAAGATCAAAATAGCATTATGAGGATGCAAAAGAAAGATCATAATACATAAAAGAACAATATCTCTCTATCTCACTAAATACTAGCTGACTGAATGAATAATACAAAGGGAGAGAGGTATTTATAGGTTGGAGAGATAGTGAAACCCCACATTTTAGTGAATGTGTTACTAATCCTCCTAAATGACCTCTAGATCCCTAAGCAAGCTAAAGTATCTATGTAGCCAAAACCCATAAGAAAAATGCCTAAACCAACACCCCCCATAATTGTAGCTTAGGTAGGTGATGATACAAAAAATGCAAAAAAATGGGTCTTGGCAACAAGGCCTGATGAGGTACCCATGTACAATGCAATCTCTCATAAAGTAGAGAAAACCCCGTGGGAAAAATCTCCCCCCCCACCCCCCAAAGAGAGAAAATAAGAAGAGAAGACTAAAAGACCCCCCAAAAAAATGTGTAATAGCAATGATCCCTAATATCCTAAAAAACATGAAGAATGTGTGCATTCACATAGAAGAGAGAGAATGTGAATACAAAATACCACATAGTGAATGCTATAGCAGGTCCCTCTAAAACAAATATTGTCTCTTCTTTTTGGAAGAAAGAAACCCTTAGCTTCAAACTATTGAATTCCCACTCAAGTGGAATGCATGTAGGAATCAAGATATAGATCTCTAAAAAATGTTGAAATGTCTCCCTACTAGTGATTCAATGTGCCAAAGTCTAATTAGATATCATAGGAATAACTGTAGAAGATGGAAATGAAGAAGCATGTAATGAAGGAGAGAGAATAACCAAAGAAGAAGATCGACATAGAACATTCATAGAAATAATGTCCATGTGAACAAGAGAGCAATACTCAACACTATTGAAAATGAATATTGTTCTATAAATGAAGCACTTAGATCTACAAGATGAACATCCTCAAGAACATATGACATATCGATACTCTCAATGTGTGTACTCATACTAGAAATAGGAGACTCCTTTGAAGTGTAAGTTTGTGAAGGCTATGAAAGAGCAACAATAGACACAGGAATGGAAGTAGAATATATAGTAGGAAAACTAAGGTCTAGAAGATTCTCATCCTATAGTGGAGGCTCAATAGAAGGAAGAGCACTATCCACCATGGATATGTCATCACAAGAAATAAAAGTAGGAGGTAAGAGTATAATTGTCTTAGAAGAGATGATGGGTAGTAAAGAAGAAGGTGTGATGTAATTCTCAGTTAGATCTCTGAAAAGACTATGAAGAGTGCTCTAAATAGTAGAGGGACACTCTATATGCTCTACATAGTGATGTAAATCCCATGAAACATGTAAAAAAAAGTGACCATAGACACAGTCACAAGAGTTGGCATAGTCATTGTATTGACCTGGGTCAATAGGCTCATGAATCTGTCCATATAAAAATGGATTAAGTTCTTGATCCATGAGTAAATTTTCCATATAAGCACACCATGAAGCATAATTGTCCTTTCTAAGAAGGATCACTAGAGATGAAACAACTCTCCTCATCAAGAATATCTCAAGTAGAGTCAACATGACCACAACTGAGAGTAATAGTGCATGTTCTAAAGATGGACTTTGGATGACACCAAAAATGAGTCCAATCAAATAAGATCAATTAGTGCACAAGTGATAATACACACTCAAATAAACATTAGGTCTACTAAAAATGCATCCAAGAATATAAGAGCAATTTGTGTAAGCAGTCACTAAATCGGCATAGGTAACAGTTATGAAAACTAAATGTGCACATGAAAGAATGTAGGGCCCACAACAAACTCTCCTCAAAATAATCAACAATGACCCCCTATGTTTGCAATAACAAATCATGCTCAATAAATGATTAATTTATACTTATGATTGATTATTAGTGCATGCTCTAAGTATATATGTTGGAGTTAAATGAAATGGGTCCACACAATTAAGAGCAATCAATACATGAGTGAAAAAACATGTCTCGATAAATGGACGTTAGACTCAATTGATAATGCATCCATAAACATGAGTAATCAGTGTAATATCTACTAACTTGGCACAAATTAAATGCAAATAATCCAAGCAGGAGGATGTCAGACTCTACCAATAATGGGTCTGTATGAGAAGTAAATGTGTGAACAAGTCAGGCACCCCCCCTAAATTTTGGCACTTTATAATTTAGTGAATTTTATAATTCAAATAGGACATTTATCTGGGAAATTGAAAAATACACACTTTTGCAAAAGATAGTGCTCAATTTTGAGCTACCGTTTACAAGATATTAATAAAATGATTTCCCATAAATAGCTTATTTTTAATAAAAAATACACTAAATGATTAAAATAGTACCCTTAGGCAAGGTGAAAGGTGCCTTAAAACCACCCATTGGAACTGACATGGAATGATTAACCTCCCCAAGTCAATAAAAGTCAAAAACTATGCCCTATACACCCCTACATGCTCTCAAGGGAATGAAGGTTCCACTTAAGGCAAAATAAAACATCTATTTAATAATAATAATAAATATCAAAAAAATTTAAAGGGATTTCAGGGTAGATTTAGGTTTTCTAACTTTTAAATTTGAAAACAAATTAGGTTTCTCTTCTTTAGCAAGATTTCAAAGAGAAGACCTTCACATATGCACATCCATAGAGGAAGGAGCTGGTCTACACCATTTGAGGATGGAAGCTCCAAGCAAGATCAAGGATGCCATTAAAGCAATACAAATCTATGCCACATAGTTCAAAATAACCATGACGGTCAAGCATTTAAATAAAAGGTTGTGGATAGATGTAGTGGAGATCTGATCATGCCAAGTCATTAGGAGGTTCCAATGGCATCATGGAGATTTTGGGTGTGAGCACCATTGCAGAGGAGAACAAATCACTATTATTGAAAGTCTATGTACTCTCCATAAATTACTACCCTTCCCCTAATTTTTCTTCACCAAAACCTTTAGGATGGATCTTGAATCAAATAAAGTGAGATCTCTATCTTGGATGGCAGCCATGTTGGAGTAGATTGCCATGATGACCTTGTCTAGAGGTGAGACGTCAATAAACAACAAGAGATTTGACAAAGGGTGGTTTCAAAGACAATAATGTGTAGCTAAAAGACAACATTGAGATGAGCAAAAGCATGTTCACATAGAGATCTTTGACCATATCATTTGACACTAAACCTCCATCCCTGGCTATATCTAGATTGTTGAGGGAAAAGGTTGTAGAGTCCTTTAAAAAACTATGAGCAGGTCATGGCCATGGGACAAGCCATAAGATGCCTAATAATCTAGATTGAGAGAGGTAGGTCATGAGCTAAGAGAAATTAGTAAATCTAATGTGTCCTCTTCAAAACAAGACCAAGATTGACATCTTATCAAAAAAACTTGCAAAAAAAACCAACAAAAAAGACCTCTACAATTTTTTTTGGCCCAAGATTTTTGAGATGTTTAATTCAAAACAACCCTGAAATTTTGTAAACCCACTAAAACATTGCTCAAAATAAACTCTACATTTCAATAAAACTTAAAAACAATAAAACCAAATAATCAAATACTAGATTGGTACTCTAATACCATAATAGAATTTGTCATGATCATTAGATCAATGAATGGTCATGGTGGAGTGATCATGTAAGTCAAGCAAGCATACATCACACAACTGAAAGCAATTGAAACCATCAAATGAGAATATTACACAAAAAGAGTCTCCATGAGAGTAATGCAAATGATACAAGATCAAAATAGCATTATGAGGATGCAAAAACAAGATTAGAATACATAGAAGAACAATAGCTCTCTGTCTCATTGAATATTAGCTAACTAAATGAACAATGCAAAGGGAGAGAAGTATTTATAGGTTGGATAGATAGTGAAACCCCACATTTTAGTGAATGTGATACTAATCCTCCTAAATGACCTCTAGAACCCTAAGCAAGCTAATGTACCTATGTAGCCAAAACCCATAAGAAAAATGCCTACACCAACACTTATTCCTTCTTATAACACTCTTTTATAACTCTGCTCAAGTAACTAAAACAATATGACTACTCACTTTCTATACATAGGGTCCTTTCTAGCTTTAAGCCTCTACTAGCCCTGTTTATAGATAAACCTCCTTAGTTTAGAAATACAACAGACTTTCACAACAAAATAAGATCATTACTTGGGACCCATTTAGCTCGTCTAGCTCCATTGTTCATCATTTGATCATTCTCCACTTACATGTCCTATTTCTCCTTTGTCTCAGTCCCTAATTAAGTCTTTTTAGCCCTCATTCAAACCTATAGTTTTTTTTTGTATAGAATAGTGGTGGTACAAACTTTAAACCACAAAAATATATTAGATGTTAAAATGGTCTTATTAACCAAATTTGGGCCTTTTTGTCTAGTGGAATCTTTTGCTAGAGCCAAAACCCTAATATAGGGTTTTTATGTCTTAATACAGACCTGAGAGTGCATATATTTATAAATTAAGAACATATAATAGTTTCAAGTCAAACTATTGAATGAACTAGGTCTATATAACCTTTTCACAACTTTATCCTTTAATTAACAAGATCTCTCATTCCCCAAGGCATTTGTAACAAGGAATCTTAGTCTATCAATATTGTGTTTTACTAGTTAGAAGTAGGGTAAATAGGGTTTCATTGCCCTTTCAACACCAATCATCTTTATAAACTATAATTATATTCTCTTCACCTTATATGACCACCTTAAAGACTTCTCTATCAACTTTGAATTCAAAACAAGGTATAAGACAACATAACTCAGTCTAAGGAATTATGAGTTGATAGACTATATACTTTCAAGACTATGGAAACCTATAATACCATTAGCAAAGGGTTTCAATTGAACTCTCTTGAGTCACAATAAGTCATATACCTTCCTATGGGACACTTTCATCAATATCCATTGTCACAATATGAATCAAATGTCTAAATCTTCTTGAACTTTCAATCACACACCTATAGATAGGTTTCTGCCCTGTACTCCTGATCACACATAGCGACAAGGTTTCACAAAAGAATAAATTAGAAAATTAAGACTTTTACTCACTCATATACCTTATACAAAGGTTATTATGTTATAATTATTCCTCTCTCTATATATAATGACTCTTTATTATCAAAACACCCTAAACCTATAAATCTCTATTGTCTCCAAATTTCTACAAGGAACATTAAGTCTCAACATAATTGTATACTTATTTGAGCAGATAGAATAACCAAAAAATAATGCATGCAATTTTTGTTTAATAAAAACAAAGATTACTTACCATTGACATTATTATAACATTCATTAGATTATTGTTCATCACCATTATCCAACATTCACTGAATCCTAAATATGAAATAGCCATGGAAAAATAAAATTTTATTTTATCTTCCTCTTATCTATCTCAAGGAATTATATCTCACAATCAAAATTTCAAGCCTTATATCTCCTTATACATTAATAATTGATTCTTGAACCCACTTCCACATAGGAATCTTGGACAACCCATGTTCACAACTTAACTTGATATGCAAAACCATGTCATATGAGACTTAATAAGACTTAAAGACCCTACATTACTATTTATACTTGGATTTTCACCATTTGAGGATATTCTACTACTCTCCTCATCCAATTGGCATAATGGAATCACTTCTAGGCTTGTGGGTAGCTTAAGGAATGAAGTGAGTCTCTAGATAGGGCTAACTTCCTTGATGTACTACTTGACTATTACTACTACTACTAACTTTGGGGGGTGAAAAGGGAAAGAAAGAATTAAAATTAAAGAAAAAATATGGAGGTGATATACTAAATAATTTTGATGACTTCCAACTAATTTCATTCTACACTTGAGACCAAAACAATAAACCAAAAAACACACTTTCCCAAATCTATGTCTGTGTGCATCAATATTACATTGGGGGGTCATAGATGATACACAAGGCTAGGAGGACTAGAAAAAATGTATTTAATGACACTAATTAAAAGGATACTCACTTAAACCATGGACATCTCCTAAAACACTTCACATGCCTTGCAAGAAGAGGTTGTAAATAGGTACAAGAATGAAGTACAATGCTAAGGAATCCATAGTCTTCACTAAGCAAATTCAACATTCAAGTAAAGAACAATATGAATATTCATGAGAGAGGTAAACACTTAGTAATTTTATTAATCAAAAGGTATACAAATGATTAGGGCTTCACCATACTCAAGTGGAGCATCCCATATAATGCCAAATTGGCAAACTCTTTTAGAGTTTGAGAGAGAGAGAGAGAGAGAGAGAGAGAGAGAGAGAGAGAGAGAGAGAGAGAGAGAGAGAGAGAGAGAGAGAGAGAGAGAGAGAGAGAGAAGTCCAAGGGTCACAAGGACACTTGTCAAGATAATAATTTCAGTTATCCATGCATGGGAAGAGTATATGGGTTAAACCATGTAATTTTAGGAGCAGAAATTGTTAATTAAAGTCATCAAATTTAGGCAAAATGGCACAAAACTCCTCTTTTTGCACATAAAAACTACCTTCATGATTGAAGCTATTTGAGTGACTTGTATCTAATCTATGGTAGGTACAATGATTGGAATGTAAGGGTAGGTCTTATAAATTCCTCTCCATGTATTTTTTTCATGCCTCATTTTCTATAATTACCTAGTAGAGAGCCATCATCATCTTTTATCCTGAAACTACCCTTCCATGCACCTTACACACTTGGCCTCAAAATTGGCATCAATTATCCATGAAAATCCATGGGAAGAAGTTTATGACAATTTTCAAGACACTCCATGGCCTTGGAACCATCAGGGGCACCTTAAAAGGACATTCACTTGAAGTTTTCAAACTTATCCCTAGCTTGTGCATTAGGCCAATTTTAATTGGATAAAAGTAACCAACTATTTAAGCACTTATAGGTTGATTCATGAAATTAAATGAATATTGGGAGTTATATTAAGTGTAAATATTCCACCCAAACTTTGTTTAATCTCCTAATTCATCCTATATCCTACACCACACACAAAACAATGATAAAAACATGTTCCTACCTCAATTTATATGATTCCATACAAATAATCATAGTGTGGAGTAATCTAAGGGAGTCCTCTCCAAGGTCCAAAAGGTTTCTTGATAATACTATGCCTTTATATTAGCATTACAACTCAATTTTAAGAACTGGTCATAACTAAGGTTTAACAAGGGTTTTAGGTATGTTTTCACACTAAAGGTTGTTTCATAAAAACTTGGCATTGGAGTTGCAAAAAATTTCCTCAAATATTTTGTTGAAGACCACTTCCAACTTCCCTAAACTTATTTTGTCTCCATGCAAAGCCTCATGGGAGGTGTGAGCTTCTAAAGATGGCCTATTATGTTTGTTCTCTCATTTTTGCAAGTCTAGGTTGATTCTTGAGCTAAAAATGACCTTTTTATCTATAAATTGGCACTAATTTCCATGAAAAAATATTTTACCTTGGATACTTTTATAAAATTACATAATTTCTTGAAAACACTCAAGGAAACAAAACTGAATTTAACCCTTTAATACATATTTATCTCAAACCCCAAAGTGCCCAATTTTTCATTAGTATGTTGTATCTTACTAATTATGCATTCAATAATTATTAATAAAAAAAATTAATCAAAATTTATAAAAAATAATTCACAAATAAAATCAAGCAACTCCCAGGTAGGTACCGGGCGGAAACACACTCTGATTCCTCCCTCCTGACAAGCACTTGATAATGGAGTTCAGTAATGCCTATGTCTCTAAGTTCACTTATAGTATGAACTATTATATTTCCTTGAAAAGTGAGTATATTTCCAATTCCTCATGATTGTCAAATGGATACTCTAATATTTCATATAACTCGAATAATAGAGCTTCGAAAAGTCCTAATAAACTAATGAACAGACCTTTCACCTTACTGTCGTGCAAATGCAATCTCAAAATCCTATGGATTTCCACCAAAGGTATCAAAAATGAACTTATAAAATGGTATTAAAAAAAATTTCATTAGGATTTAAACATACCATTGAAGTTTTTTTGAAGTCTAGGACATTTTCCTAGTTTACACCGAAGTTTGAAAAGCTCTCTAAGTCCTTCAAAACTTAGGATATATGCAGATTGGTCTCTATATTGTCCATTACACAAAAGGCCTCAAATATAGACACTTAACACATGGATATAACCTCTAGATCTGGATCTTAACTCTTATCTCTGGCTCTTGGCTCTTCATCTCTAGATCTATCTCTCTAGCTCTTCAGCTATGGCTCTAGCTCTTTGGCTCTTCAGCTCTGGCTTTGGCTTTGGCTCTGGTTCTTAGCTCTTCAGCTCTAGCTCTTGGATTTGGTATGAGAGATTTGAAAATTTGGAATGAATTTACTAAATTCCAATTCCAATTTCCAATGATTTATAAATAACCCCTCACCCCTTTATATACTTGTGGGAGGTCCACTTTTTTTGATTGGGATGATTATCCACAATCTTTTTAAATAAATTTCACAATTATCCCATACCCAATTTTTATGGAATTTTAAATTATCCATCACATTTAAAAATATGGGGTGATAATTATTCCCAAATATATGATGGATTATTTTTATCCCAAAATATTAAAGACTTGGGTTGAACAATATTACCACATCACTTTATTGTCACATCATCGAGTTTGACCATAACTTTAACTAGTCATAACTTTCGCATACATACTCCATTTTTTGAACCATAAAATTTGATGGAAAGCTTAAAATGATATCTACATCATGAAAATGGATTTAAATATTTCATGATGGTAATTTTTTGTAGTTTTACTAGAGTTTACTACCTATTGACTAGCTTTGACTAGAACTTTGACCAATTACACAAGAAGCATATGAGCTCCATTTCAAAAGTTTTGCATATTGTTAGAAATATATTGATGAGATCTAAATTGTGCCAATGATAAATCTTAAATTTTATTAATTCTATTTTGAAGTTAATATGGATCTTCCTAGATCAATCCTCCTTACTAAGAGGGCTTTTTTGTCACCAAAAGATGGTACCCAACTTGATCATATGAAATGCCAATCGGTTCTAAAGAATTCTGACAGGTCTTTTCTCATTTACTCAAGTTCCATAACTATGCCTACAATGCTTGAAACAAATAATTGATCACATCTTCCACATACCTTCTACTACTGCATGGCCATCAATATCCTTTAAATATAACTAGGATGCAATGACTTCCTCTGTTGCATGGCTTCATAAGTTCTTCTACATAGATAAGCCTAGTGATATCCTCTACTGCTGCTAAATGGTCCTCTACAACATATCAAGTATAGAACCCAAATCATATCATAAAGATATTAGTGGTAAATAATGATTCATAACTGAAAAATATATAAGGACCTAAAATAAGGCATGAGTTATACTGAATCTTGCAACTGCCAATAAGGTAACAATATATCAAACTATTTGCCCACCGTCACATCCTATAAGCAGTGAACTACCAAATACTAAAATAGTCACCAATGTAACTACAAGACAAGTTTGTTAAAATACAATATTTTTTGTGACCATGTCACAATACATTATCCCAATGGGTCTTATCAATGCATCTAATCACATACATGCCATAAATATATGCATCCCAAAATAACAGTTATTCTGATGCAAGTATTGTAGGAAAACTGAATCCTATCCAATAACTTGTACAACTACTATCAAATATCCCAAGCTAATCAATGAGTTAAATTATTTAATAATTCAGTAGGAAACTCATAAATCTAACACTAGAGATTCCAAAAATAAAGATTTCTAAAACATAAGTGTGAGAATTAAAAAAATCACATGATGAACCTATCTCAAAGTGTTCCCACTATAGTAGCTCCAAAATGCATATATCAAAGCGAGGTAAATTTACTTTGTCAACATACAATAGGAATCCCAATAATTCTTTGAAACATAAATTCATATATCAATCCACTAATCATGACATCATAAAATTTATAAACTATTTACTAAACCTCTTTATCAGATTCTCCTATTTAGAGTGTTCAATTTCCTTAGTGGATTTACTGACATCTGCATGGGTTGATTTAACAAAAACTTCACTAATTACCTTATCAATATATTTATAAACCATCTTCTTCTTACCATTACCAGGATGTCCACTCATGTGAAAATGAGTGAAAACATCCCTCTTCTTAGGTGAGATCACCCATTTTCCATTTCTCACTTTACCAGTATGAGAATGATCTTTAACACCTACAAGATGCTTTGATAAAGCTTGTAATTTCCAATAATATGTGGCACAATGGTTATTCAATCCATAAAATGTGCAAATAAAAGCATGTAACAACTTTTGAATATCAAATCCAAATTTCTTAAATGGAAAAAGTGACTCAAAAGTATTAGAATTCACATTCCTATTGGTTATTTTTATAGTGTAAGAATGAGGAGGTGGAATATCAATACCTCTTTTACTTGATTTCTTACACCACTCATCATTCCTTTGTAAGGAGAAATTCTACTCTACTAGTGGTCTTAGATCTTGGTTGTCAGAAGGTTGTCCTCTTTTAGTAATGGAAGAACTCTCTCTGACATCTAATTTATCACTAGCGTAACCTAGTCTTGCATGGTGAGATCTATTCTCTACCTATACTGGGTTATCAATACCTTAGCCATTCTTACCAAGGCCCCTTCCATCAAATCTAATTTTCAATAATTGTTTAGATCCAATGCCCTTAGTGTGTTTCTTAAAACTACCAAAATCAATATCTGAAACATCTAAAATTACATGAAAGGAATTACCAAATGGACAACTTAAAATTCACTCATTAGTCATAGTGCCTACATCTATAGTGGAAGGCAATTAATGAAGTCAATGTTTTTTCATCCTACATCTATGCAAAGAACTCATCCTTGGCTTGTAGTTTTGATTTTATTTAGGTAATCTCCTCTTTCAAGGAGTAAAAATAAGCTCTCAAGAAAGATTTCTCTTCCTAGATTTGTCGATTAATTACTTCAAGCTCATAAAGTTTTCATTTTTCAATACTTTACCCATAGCTTCTTGTTCCCTACAAACAACCTAATTCCATGAAATACACACTGAAAATGGAATATCAACAGGGCCAAAAGTCTAGAATAATACTAGAAACTAGACTAAAAACAATTGATATCAATCCACACAATCAAAAGATAACCCATCATGTTAATTGCTCTGATACCAAACCTAATCCATGAACTGTTACTAATTTCCATGCAAAAATATTTTACCTTGGATACTTTTATCAAATTACATAATTTCTTGAACACACTCAATGAAATGAAACTAAATTTGACCTTTTAATACATATTTATCTCAAACCCTGAAGTGCTCAATTTTTGATTAATATGTCATATTTAACTAATTATGTATTCAATCATGATTAATAAACAAAATTAATCAAAATATGTAAAAAAAATGCATAAATAAAATCAACTCATGATAAACACTTGATAATAGAGTTCGATAATGCCTACATCTTAGGGTTCACTTATACTATGAATTGATCCATTTCCTTGAAAAATGAGTACATGGCTAATTCCTCTTGATTGCCAAATGGATACTCTAAGAAAGAAAATAACTTAAACAATAGAGCTTTAGAAATTCCCAATAAACCCATGAATAGACCTTCCATGTAATGTCCCTTACTTAGGGGCTCCTTTTTCTGTCAAAACTCTGATACCACTATGATATCCCTTACTTAGGGGCTCCCTTTCTTAAGCAAAAGCTCTGATACCACTGTAATATCCCTTCGGATACCAAAATAAAAGCTCTGATACCATTGTAATATCCCCTTCAAATAGGGAATATATATAGACAAAAGCTCTAAATTGCTTTTCTGATTATTCTAAAATTTTGTATGAAATAAGAACAAATTGTAATTTTTGCAAAATATCTTCAAATAAATAAATCAACCACAATATAATCTCTCAATAGCAAATCAAAGATATTATCACTTGTTCAGATGATTACAATTACAGTCCTCTCTTATGCATATAAAAGAATATCAAAATACAGTCTTAAAACCCTTGTCTTTTTGCAAATTTGGTAATTAAGCTTGAATTTGGACGTCTCAGTCTACTGTGTCGAACACACAGTCACCGACGTCAGTTGATTTATGACCGACGTCGATCATTGTCGATCGGCTTATCTACCAACGTCGGTCTTTAGTTAGTCGATGTCAGTCACTGGGATGCCTGCCGATGTCGGTCTCTATGCTTTTCGATGCTGTGTACGGATTTGTACAGATCTATATAGACTTCGTACGGCTGCCAATATAATATAGCACACCCTGATTGTTGAACACCTGATCTCAAGATATAGTCTCTAACTGTATAATTTATTAAATCAAAAACCTAATAAAATAAATACCTGGAAAGCTCTGTGACAACTTTTGTATGAAGTTATCTCTCAATCTTGTAAACCTCTGTGATAACTTCTGTATAAAGCTATCTCTTAATTTGGCAATAAATCAGCTGATATCTCACAGCCTCTGAATCACACACACTGAAGAGTTGACATTCTCCAATGCAAATGGAATCCTGGAACCCTTGGCTTAGTCTTCATATAAGAATTCTTCAATATCAAAAATCAATAATCAATGCATGAGTGCATGAATCAATAATGGCCTCCATGAGAAACCCTTATACCCTCAGAAAGATGTGCTTGCCCTAATTAGGGTTTTTCTTAAATTAGAATTAGGGTTTCTAATTAAAAAATAGGGCAAATAATTAATATTTGATTAAATCAATTAAATATTAATATCTCCCTCAATATATGTCCGATCCTCGAACTGACTAAAGCTGGTGAACCAGGGAGTGATTCTGCACATGACCATACCAAAATAAGGGTGCTCTGCTGCGTGTCAAAAGTCCCTAAATAATAGGAGCTCAAGCCAAATGTGTCTGAAAGAGCCGAAATGAAAGCCAACTATAGAAATTTTGCTAATTGAAGCCAAGCCAAGCTCCATCATGACCCTCTATCCATCCTATCAGCCTACGAGGGTCGCATAATAGGCTAATCATCAAGTCTGTCGATGTCCACTAAAAAAGGGGACATGACATTCCACCTTACTGTCATGCAGAAGTAATCTTACAATCCTATGGATTTCCACCAAAGGTCTTGAAAATGGACTTATAAAATGGTCTTAAAAAAAAATTCATAGGGATTTAAAAACACCATTGGAATCATTTCAGATTCTAGGACATTTAATTAGTTTACATTGAAGCCTAAAAATCTCTATGAGTCCTTCAAAACTTAGGATATATGTAGACTAGTCTCTATATTATCCATTACACAATATAAAAAGATTCAATTTGAGGCATCAAATGACCTCAAATAAAAACCTCGACATTAGGTTGGAAACTCTAGCTTTGGATCTTGGCTCTTGGCTCTTTGGCTCTAGCACTCGATTCTTTGGCTCTACCTCTTTGACTCTTTAGCTCTGGCTATGGCTTTGGCTTTGGCTCTCGACTTTGACATGAGATATTTGAGACTTTGGAATGAATTCACTAAATTCCAATTCCAATTCCAACTCCCAATTACTTCCAAATAACCCCTCACCCCTTTATATACGTGTGGGATGTCCACTTTTTTCAATTGGGATGATTATCAAAAAAAAAATTAATAAATTTCATAATTATCCCATACCCAATTTTTATGGGATTTTAAATTATCCATCACATTTAAAAATATGGGGTGAAAATTATTCCCAAATATATGATGGAATATGTTTATCCCCAAATATTAAATACTTGGTTTGAACCATATTGCCATGTCACTTTATTTCCACATCATCAAGTTTGACTGGTCATAATTTTCGCATACATACTCCATTTTTTGAACCATAAAATGTGATGAAAATATTAATATGAGATATACATCATGGAAATAGCTTTGAAATATTACATGATGGTCAATTTTTTTAGTTTGACCAGATTTGACCACCTTTTGACTAGCTTTGATTGGAACTTTGACCAACTGTATAAGGAGCATACGAGCTTCATTTCTAAATTTTTGCATATCATTAGAAATCTCTTGATGAACTCTACATTATACAAATGATAAATCTACAATTTGATGACTTATATTTTAGAGTGAATGTGGATCTTCTTAGATCATTTTTAATGGTTTCTTTGACCTCCAAAGGCTGATACACATCTATGGTGATATCATGAACATGTATTCATATGCTAGGGTGCCTAACTTATGTAAAAATGAGATAAACTCTCCATTTGGGTTTTAGGTCTATACTTTGTCTACTAAGATTGACTGCAACATCTAGTATTATAAGTATTTAATTTAGGTTTTTTAGCTTCATTAGTTTAAACACCTTCAAAATTGTCTCATAAACATGTCCCAAAGCATGTTTCATTTTAGAAGTGACTAGACCTTCTCATTGGACCCCTAGGCCTATCCTTGCCTAGTAGTCTGCCTGTAACCCTTGGTACATGGAGTACTCTATTTTATTTCACTTTCCCCTAATAGGTTTCTCATTCTTGTGTGGGTATAATTTATCTTTCAACACATTCCTCCAAGATCAAAACAATCTCTAGTTCATCCCTTTTACATAATCTCTCCAAACTACCTGTGTTGTGATCAAAGAGAGTAACCCTATTATGAGATAGAATAGGGGATATTTACCCTATTTATTTGAGAAATATGACTATTTTAGGTATTTTTTCAAGTGATAAGGAATATCCATACCAAAATTTATCCCTTGGTTCAAGCTTTGACCCCTTAAATCATCAAATTCTAGGATTTATTACCTATCAGGCATAATGTGCAGGGTTGTCACTAGAATGGTATGTGTTTGATGAGGGTTATAGACTTATCTATCTTGTGACATGTGGGAATTTACTTGTTTCACCATAACATCATTATCTAAAGTACAATTCATAACTTCATCCTTTTACCTTTCCCTCATACTTTGCATAGGTGAGATTGAGCACACTTGTCATGACTATGTCTGTCTTAAGAAGGACCCCTATTTGTTATACTTGTATAAATATAGGTATTTAAAAGGTTTTTGAGGGTAGTGATAAAATATATTATTTATATTTATTTTCTCATTCTCCCATTTATCTTACCTATTCTCCTTATCTTATGCACTATTGACCATAAAAGTATGCACCTTTGTTCATTATATGCCTGTACGAGCATACTCTACCTATAGGTGCCTATGAGTGTTCATGTTAATTTAACTTGGCTTGTCTTGATGCTAAAGACTCATTTTCAGAAACCTTTGTGGCTAAACAATGTGCTTAAGTTAGAAACCCTCTTTGAAAACTTTTACCATCACCTTAACCTCAATCTCTAGGTCACTATCTTGTTTTGAGCTCTCTGATTATACGTGGATTTTGTCTCAACTGAGGTTAATCATAATGCTTAATAAATCCTAAATGAATCCATTTAGTTGACTATGAATGCATCAAACAAATAATCTTCAATCTTATTTCAAAACATTCAAGCATCACTTTAGGAACAATCTAAAGTCACTTCCCTATTGACTACTATTTGACCTTACTGTAGGTGTCTAAAACACTCTGTATGGTTTTAGAGTGACCATGGGAGGTCAAAATATCAAGAAATCTTCCTTTTAAGATTATTTTTAGGTCATAAATTCCATTAAAACATTTTAAACTAACACCAAGGTTGGTAAAACCTAGAATGGTCAAAACTTAGAGCATAATGTCACTTTGAATTACATTCTTATAGGTGATCATTGTAGGGTTTCAGTGGCTCCAAGGGCACCTTTGGACCTTTCAAAGACTGCCTTTAATTGATCCCTTTAACTCCATATTTTGAATAAGCACTCTCCATGATAGATTCAAAAATAATAAGCCATTAGAATGCCTTAAATCTTTTGCAGACATGTTATAAGATATTTTAAATATGCCCTTGGACCTTTGTTCTCCCTTTTTAGGGACTAAAGGGCTAAAACATAGCCAATGTTCCTTGAATCTGATTTTCCACTTATTTTTGTTCTTGATAATCCAAACAAGTTGTTAATGGTAAATTTTTATTGGCATGATGCTCATTAAGAACCAAACAAATCCAAACAATCTGATCAAGGAAATGAACTCTTCTTGTACATGATCACTTGTTTCATGTTGTTGCCCATTCACTTTCTCATGATCAACTTCCAACCTCTTTATAGGCATGATTTCAAAAGGATTGATTTCCTATTATTTAGAAGCTTTAAGATAATATGATATTTCTTCATCCTTAAAGAGTTGATGAGTTCCTTATAGAAGGTGATATCCCCTCTTGATGACTTCAAACATATTATTCTCAAATTCACAAACCTATTAAAAGGATAAATTTGAAAGCTTGTTTCTCCTTTACATACTTACTTGAGTCTCAATGCCACCTTATCCATCTTTGATCAACTCATAGTCTCCTTGGACAGGAGTATATCCTACTCCAATGACTTCAAACAATTCATCCAAAGTTTGATTAATAACTTCTCCTAGTCCATCCATGGTATCTTGTAAAGTGAGAAAAGAATCAGTGATCATTTCTTCCTCATCAAATATGGAGGCAAAAGATTATGAATTATCCTTTAATTCACCAAGGGGAGTGCATATGGTGATTTCCTCCTCATAAACACTCATGAAGTCTTCTTTAACAGCCATTAATTGAGCATATTCTTCTTCATTTGCCTCTCTCAAGATATGATCTTCAACACAAAGAAAGCATTCTTCATCAACCAAGAAAAGAGATTCAACACAAGAACTTACCTTATCCTTATCACTTAATACCTATTGATGGTTCTCAAGTTGTGTCTCAGCTGGTACAATATGATTTTCCTTTTCAAAAGCTTCAAGATCTTTAACCTCTTTCATGGTGATGCCAAGACTAGGCATCTTGAAATTATGTGATCTATCCCAACGACGCTGCCAAAGATGTGTATTTTCTTCAAATAAGATCTCTCCTTCCTTGTCAACTAGCTTCTCCTCTTTTGGTTCCCACACCACAAGTCCATCAAGGCAAAGGGTAATGGGATGAGGAAAAAAGGAACTAGTTGGTGGAGATGGTACATAGAACTCAAAATCGGATTGGGAATGGAATGTAAGGGATTCTTTTGAAAGCTCATGAGAAAGAGGAGGCGGACCTTGGGCCAAAATCACATGACTCTCTTCCTTCCACTTGAATAATACTTCACTAACATCAAAATTATCTTGAGTAATCTATTGATGAAGGGTATATGGGTGTGTTTAGGTATAAGATCTTCTTTTGGGTCTAAACCTTCCATCTCACCTTGACTAAGCAACTTCATCTTTGCCTCTAATTTCTCAATTTATTTAACTAGATTATCTTGTAAGAGTCTTTCTTGAACCTCATAGGAATAATCATGAATATGGGGAGTACATGAGGGCTGCCATGAAGAAGCTTCTAAAGGAAGGGTGGGAGGGACTTGAGAAGGACTAGCTTCATTTTCCACTTTAAACTCTTTGACAATGGTCTTCTCTTCTTTCTTTCCTCATGACTCCACTATTTCACTCCAGCTCATGACCCTAGGATTGGAACTCTCTTCTTTAGGAAAGGTATGAGAGGTTTGTATAGGATCAAGCTTCTCTTCAACTTCACATTCTTTGAAAAGAATCTTTTCCTCTTTCTTTCCCCATGACTCAACTACCTTACTCCAACTCATGATGTTAGGATTAAAGATCTCCTTTTGGGTTGATGGGGATGCAATGTGAGAGAGAAATGAGGGCTTTTAATCCATTTCATTTTTCCAACATGGAATATTGCATATTCAAATTTTCCAACTCAATATGCCTATCAAGATTGGCTTCAAACATATGGTTTCTCTTCTCAACTCTCTCCTCCAAATTATTTGAAAAAGGGTTACTTTGATAGGCTTGATTTGGATCTTTAATAGGGGTTATGTATGGCTGATATGGAACTTGGGTAAGTGGATACAAAGGCTGATAGGTTTGGTGAGGCTACCTTTCATGAACTTCTAGCCTGTCCTCTAAGGAAGAGACTAAACCACTCACATCAAGCATTTCACTTGTGAACCTTTGCCAATTGGCTCTCTCAATAGGTGTCCACTCTTTCTTGACTAATTCTAATGCATTTCTCACTTGATGGATGAAATTATTATGAATATTTTGACCATATACCCTTCTAGTATCAAGCTCCAACATATACCTTCATACCCCAAAAGTGCTTGTTTGAAGGTGGAAATGGGTTGATTAGAGAAAGGATTAGGTTGACTAGGAGAGGTAAAACATTAAGAAAGTTGGTTATAAGACTAATACAACTCATGATAGGGCTGAAAATGGTCATATTGGGACTGACCAAGGACTTGTTCATATTGGTACGGGGTGGCACAAGCTTGAATTATCTCACCAATTTGTAAAGAGCAAAATTCATAACCATAGGCAGCCATGAAACTTCATTTCAAGTAAGAACATAAAGAAAAACATTACCAAATTTCTTTAAAAGATCATTTGGGATAATTAACTATCTGATATGTCTTTGGAGCCACCATTGGTGCTTGGAAAGATGCCTCTAAAGGCTTATTATCGAGAGACAACACCAAAAATCTCTTAATCTCTTGGAATAAGAGTCCCATCGAGCATGCCAAAAAATGTTGTCACTTGGATTTAAACCCTTTGAGGAGATGCAAAGGCTCTCCTCATCCAAGTAGCATAATGGAATCACTTATAAGCTTATGGATAGCCTACAAAATAAAGTGAGTCTCTAGATAGGGCTAGCTCCCGTGATGTACCACTTGACTACTAACTACTAACTTTGGGGGTGAAAATGGAGAGAAATAACTAAAGTTAAAGCTAAACTATGGAGGTGATACACCAAATAAGTTTTATGACTTCCAACCAATTGTATTCTACACTCGAGACCAAGAGATAAACCAAAACATACACTTTCCCAAATCTATGTCTTCTTACATTAATATTACATTATGGGGTCATAAATGATATGCAAGGCTAGGAGGACTATACAAAAGGTCTTTAATGACACTAATGAAAAGTATACTCACTTAAACCATGGACATATCCTAGAACACTTCACATGCCCTACAAGAAGAGGCTATAAATAGGTTAAAGAATGAAGTACAATGCTAAGGAATCCATAATCTTCACTAAGAAAATACAAAGTTCAAGTAGAGAACACTATGAAAAATAATGATATAGATAAAAAATTAATCATTTTATTGATAAAAAGGCATACAAATGAGTAAGGCTTCACCATACTAAGGTGGAGCATTGAATACGATGCCAAAATGGCCAACTCTTATAGAGTTTGAGAGAGAGAGAGAGAGAAAGAGAAGTCCAAGGGTCATAATGACACTTATCAAGCCAATAATTTAAGTTATCCATGCATGAAAAAATTATATGGATCAAACCATGTAAGTTTAGGAGTAACAAGTGTCAATCCAAGTCATCAAAGTCAGGTAAAATGGCACAAAAAAACCATCTTCATGATTGGAACTATTTGAGTGACTTGTAACTGATCTAGGGTAGGCAAAATGATTGTAATGGAATTTGAGGCTCTTATACATTCCTCTCCATTCATTTATTTCATTCTTGATCTTCTAGAATCACCTAGTAGAAATCTGTCATCATCTACTATCCTAAAAACTACCCTTCCATGCACCCTACACACTTGGCCTCAAAATTGGCATAAATTATTCATGAAAATACATGGGAGGAACTATATGACACTTTTAAATACCCTCCATGTCCTTAGAATCATTAGGGGCACCTTAAAATGACATTCACTTGAAGTTTCCAAACTTATCCCTCACTTGTGCATTAGGCCAATTTTGACTGGATGAAAGTAAGGATCTATTTTAAGAACTTAGAGGTTGATTAATGAAATTAAATGAATATTTATATTTATATTAAGTGAAATATTCCACCCAAACTTTGTTTCATCTCCTAATTCATCTTGTAGCCTACACAACACACAAAATAGTGAGAGAAAACATGTTCCTAACTCCATACATATGAGTTTGTACAACTAATCATCATGTGGAGTATACTTAGGGAGTCCTCTCTAAGGTCTAAAATGTTTCCTAATCAAAATATTCCTTTAGATTAGCATTATAACTCAATTTTCATTAACTGGTCATAATCAAGGTTTAGTAAGGGTTTTAGGTTTATTTTCACCCTTAAGCTTGATTCATAAAAAATTGACATTGGAGTTACAAAAAAAATCCAAAAAAATATTTTTGAATACCCATTCCATCTTCCCTAAACTTCTCTGGTCTCCATGCAAAGCCTCATGGGAGGTGTGAGCTCCTAAAGATGGCCTATTGTGCTTGTTCTCTCATTTTTGCAAGTCTGAGTTAATTCTTGAGCTAAAAATGACATTTTTGATGTTTTTCTTGACATCCATAGGATTATACACATATTTGGTGATATCATGAACATGTATCCATATTCTAGGGTTCCTAAATTATGTAATAATGAGATAGACTCTCCATTTGGGTATTAGGCTTAGACCTTGTCTACTAGGCTTGACTGCAACATCTAGTATTCTAAGTATTTTCTTGAGTTTATTTTAGATTAATAAGTTAAAAATATTAAAAAATGGTCTCATAAACAATTCCCAAATCATTTTTCATGTTGGAAGTGACTAGACTTTCTCATTAGACCCCTAGGCCTAGCCTTGCCTAATAGGTCTACCTATAACCCTTGGTACATGGAGCACTCTATTTGATTTCACTTTCCCCTGATAGGTTTCTCATGATTTTTTTGGTGTAATTAATATGTTAACACCTTCCTACAAGATCAAAACAATATCTATTTCATCCCTTTTACATAATCTCTCCAAACTAGTTGTGTTGTGATTAAAGAAAGTACCCCTATTCTGAGATAGAATAGGGGATATTTAACCTATTTATTTGAGAAATATGATTATTTTAGGTGTTTTTTAAAGTTATAAGTAATATACATACCAAAATTTATCCCTTGGTTCAGGTTCTAACCCCTCAAATCATCAAATTCTAGGATTGATTACCTAATAGGCAGAATGTGCAAGGTTGTCATTAGAGTGGTATGTGCTTGATGAGGGTTATATACTTATCTATGTTGTGACATGTGATAATATCATTTTTTAACCATAATAAAAATTTAAAAATTATAATTCATAATTCATATTTTTACCTTTCCCTCATACTTTGCATAGCTAAGACTGAGCATACTTGTCATGATTGTGACTATTTTAAGAAGGACCCATGTTTGTTATACTTGTATAAATATAGGTATTGCAAAGGTGTTTGAGGGTTATGATAAAAGATATTATTTATGTTTATTTTATAATTCTCCTATTTTTATTACCTATTATCCTCATTTTATGCACTTTTGACCTTAAAAGTATGCACTTTTGTTCATTGTCTGCATGTACTACGATACTTTGCCTATAGGTGCTTATGAGTGTTCATGTGACTTTAACTTAGCTTGTATTGATGATAAATAATAATTTTGAGAACATTTTATGGTTAAATTTTTTTATCAAGTTATAAACCCTCTTTTTAAACCTTCATCATCACCTTAACCTCAGTCACTAGGTCACTATCTTGTTTCAAGCTCTCTGACTGTAGGTGGCTTTTTTGTCTCAATTGAGGTTAATCATAATCCTTGAGAACTCCTAAATGAATCAATTTAGGTCAATATGAATGAATCATAAAAAAATATTAAATATTCTTTTACAACCTTCATATATTCAAAATTTCATGGATGTAAAATAAGAACTAACACATTCCATTCAATGTGAAGATCCCTTCCAAGTTCCTGTAAATGCAGATGTCAATGGAAAAATATGAATATGTGCAATTCATGCATAAAAAACTATGAGGATTGATTTGAGAATGAAGTTATCATATGGATATAGGAATATAATAACCTTTCAAACATGTTTATGAGATTAAAATAAACCCTTTGAAGCCATGACAAAGCACAAAATTCCTACAAAGGGTAAAAACTCTTCAAACTACAAACTAGTGTATCCTCTTCAAAATTGAGTTGGTTAGCTCAAAAAAACCACTTGAAACATGAAAAAAAGTGTGAAAATTTTTATAAAAGGAGGTTTAAATCCTTTTAAATCAATATTATCATCTAAACCATACAAAATTTCTCAAACAAGACCCAAAACTAAAGGGTGCATAGATTGGTAAGAAGTTTTGGAAGGTCAACTTCAAATGAATGGTTCATGAAGAGAAAAAACCATTCCTAAAAAACATTATATTTATTTTAAGGTCTTGTATTTTATAATATTCCCCCAAGAGTATTTTTCTTAAAAACCTTTGTGTTAGCCATACAAAGTAAAAAATTGTAAGTCACTTGAGTCTACCAAAAAGAGCAAGAGAGCTGAACATTTTTAGCTTCAAATTGACATTTATAGATTAAAAAAATCATGTATTTTAGTTGATGAAGATGTAAGGATGTCCCCTAAGCTTTTACCATGTAGCACACTTCCCATGGAACTGTATAAGTGTCTTTTTCTTCTTTTTCTTTAAGAAAACTAACCTTTCTCTGAAAGAACCTACAATTTTTAGTTAGTGATAGTTACTATAGACCTCTTAAGACACATGGGGTATGCCATGTTTTTAAAATTGCATGTTTCCAAATAAACCCATACAAATAATTAAATGCACCATTTATACCCTTTAAATGACCCCAAATGACATGATAAACTAATGAAATGAGTGACCAAGTTTATTATAACATTGAGAGGCATGAAATGACCTATATAACACCTTATGACAATATATTATACCCCCTTATATGCCTAAAAATAAAGTTTTTTTCTATGGGTTCCCTATTTTTACCTAAAAGTCAAAATTGGTCAATAATTACTCCATAAATTTCCTAGACACATACATCACATCTAAACCATCAGGAAACATATGCTCTAGTTTTTGGTGGGAAATAAAACAATTTGAAATTTTGAACAACCTATACAACTAGTGATGACTTGAAAAGACCCAAAACCACCCTAGAACACTTACTAAACCATTCTAAACCAAAAATGACATCCTAATGACATCCCTAAATGATGCCCATGCATCATAAATCTTCTCACTGATGTTGATTAAAAATGTGATAGAAACATATTGGATAATAGATCAAATACATGTACTAATTAGTGCATTAAATTTTAAAACCATTTTAATCCATAGTATTTGAGACTTATTGGAAATAACTTAGTCAATAATCTATCATAAACACATAATCCAAACATATTGTGTGAAATACTTTGAGATGTTATTTAGGGTCACCCTTTCTATTATATAATGTAAACTTGGGTGACACAAAACTTATAGGTATGGGATATAATGTTATATGTTGTGCCAATAGAGTGTGTAATAAAATATGACAATCTAATGTTTGATTAGGTTTTTAAGCACCTTTCTCTAAATGTATCACCTTAATTTTTAGAAATTGAATCTCTTGCCTAAGTGAGTGTACATTATGAGAGGAGGAATGTGTGTTAACAAAAGGCAATGTTATCAATGGCATAGTAATCAGTTGAAACCCTCATGTTTCCCCCATTATGATAGGTGGTAAAAATATTATATCTGATGGGGTAGTAGAGTTATAAGTCTTAGATGCTTGTTTATCAGATGATTTACTAAGTTCATCTCTAATGATTTTGGTAAATTCATCTTGCATATAATTATTATCTGAGAGAAACCCTTGTAATTATATCTTATATGTGTTATCATATCTATTATCTTGTTCTTCCATTATGAATTTATTAATTGAAATATGAAAATATTAAACTTGGGAACAACTTGGCATGATACTTTGGTTAAAGTAAGAAAAAACAAATTTATTAACTTGTATGATAGAAAAATGAAAATGGTGGAATATTGAAACTATTTTAGAATTCATCAAAACTAAAAATGCTAAAATAAAAAATATAAAGAGAAACAATAAGGATACAAACCCTAAAAAAATATATGGTTATGGTTTTTTCAATATTCAAATAACAAATAGGTTCACCAATATGTTTTTATCAACTTTTGGAAACCCAACAATATGTAGGTTACCATATGTGACAAACTATTGTGGAAACATTAGGTATAATAATACTAAAAATATCAATCATTCATTGATTTTAAAGTTGATAAATCTTGAAACTTACTAAATAAGGAAAGTATAATAGAAAACTAAGACTTAGATAGATAACATTTCTACAGGAAAGATCAAAAGCTGAAATTAGTAGGGTGGTTGGATCTGGTGAATGTGAAACTAGATCTATAGCTGAAATTATCCCTAGATAATAGTTCCCTAATATGGATAGTAAGGGGGATTCCTATCCATTGTGAGGCTGGTCTTGTATAAGAGATCATGAAGATCTAGGATTTATGGGTTCTTCTTACCTTTGTCTATATGCTATGTGTTCCATGTGGGAGCTTATGATTAGCTATAGATATCACTCTATGGCTATTTTTACTTCAAAATCCTAGCTCTTTGACATGTGAAGACCAATTCAAAATAAATTGTAAAAAGGGGTCAACATTTTAAGTTGGACATGACCTCAACACCCCATGATCTGAGTGCTACCTACATACCAATACTCTGAAGAGGGATCAAACTTATGTATTTCTCCCATGTTATGGTGGTGTGTGAATAATTGGTGTAAAGTGCTAGATACTAGTGTAATATTGGTTTGATTAATTTTTTTGACCATATATTGTGACCTTATATATGTATTCATACTTTATATTTGGGCTACTAGTGATGTATGTAATCAAAATTGGGAGAAATAGAGAATTTTCTCCCAATGAGCACTTAGAATTATCATTATTTTTAGTGTGGAAGCTTATTCTATGAGAAAAGTTTTGAAATGTGTTTATATAGTAATATTTTTGAAATGATTTCAAATGTGGATTTTTAGGGACATAAGATGAGCTTTCCATGACTTTAAATTTAGTAAATTGGTTATTATTTATCAAAAAGACAAGAGAGGGGGATTGGACAACATTGCAGGGCACTCTTATCTAATAGGGAACTATTTTATGATGGGGAAAAAAATATTAAGGGTACAACATGGATTGAGTGATGGTTGAGGCTGATATCATGATGGATAGGTGTACTTTTGGATCTTTAATCAACTTAGAAGAGTGATTCATATGTCAAAGGTCATCAAAAGTTATCAAAATGGGCCTAGGATAGGTCCATAGTTAAGTGTGTAAAGGAGCGGTCACAAGTGCAATATTTTAGCTTAAATGTTAATTTATGTGTCTACAAGTTTTACTACTTTAATTTACTAGACTTAGGTAAAAACTTCCATGGGATGTAAGGATTTTTAAGAAACTAGAAATATTGCATTATTGTAGCATGTTTCCTCTTAAATACAAAATGGCATTATAAGATAAATATATTATTGAATATGACACCACCATTAATTTTTGAATTTATTATGAAAAAAATTCTCAAATTCATTAAATTCAAAGATAGAGCTTCTACATTTGAAAAGTTATTCAAACCCTTGAAAATGAATTGATCGCCATCAAATTACAATTAAATGACCAACCTACATCTTCAGGTAAAACATTGAATACTCATAAGAATAATTCTTTAAAAAATACATTATTGTCATTTTTATAAAATTGATTAAGCTCTTGATACATGTGTTATTTGTTAGAAGTTTAAACATTTTATTTAAGGAAAAGATAGTATTTCTATCGACTTGACATGTAATATAAACATGTGTAGTTCTAATGTACCTTTGGGAGATATAAAAACTACTAATGCTTATTTTATATAGATAATAATAAAATATTACAATTTTATTCTTAAGAATAACTCTATTATATAAATAGTTTATAATAACCAACCTTATTCTTCAAAACTCTCACCAAAAGATATAAAGGTAAAACTCTAATACAAAATGATAAAACTATAATAGTTCATATAAAATAAACTCTTTACGTATAGGATATAATAATATGTAGTATCAACCAACTTACAAGCCCAGATCTTATCCTTAAATCAATGTTAATGTTAGACCTTAGAATATTATCAATTATTTAGCTAATACTAAAGCTAGTTTTTTTATTTACTTCAAGTTGCTAGTATACTTAGTCAACTTGAAATTATTAATGAATTTGTTAAAATCATGATCCCAATAATATTGTAGGTTTATAAGAAAAAACTGATGATAAAAAATCTAAATATGCATTTTCTCAATAGAATGACCTACCTCTAATTATATTCATCTATTTTATATGTCTATTATAATTTCTAATAAAATTATTCATAATTACATTTTTTACATAAGAGTATAAAAAAATATTATGCCTAAATTCATTTCCAATCAATTAGGCATTGCATATAAACATGTTAATTGTAAACTTATTAGTGTTGACTCTCTTCAAAATAAATTCTCTAAAATTCAGAATATAGTCATAAAGGTACTACAAGATGAAATAATTAATTGCATTAGTAACATTAAAGTCTTATATTTTCCCACTAAACATGAAATTTTATTAGTAAAGGATTGGACTAAAGCTACTAGTGCTTATGTTGGTAAAGACACAACTTAGTTTCTTATAGGGAATGTAATAGCCTTTATGCATAGTAAAGGTTTGAATGGCACATACATTGAACTCATTTTAAATAACATTGCCTTTGTAAGAAAAATAATTGGAACAAACAAAATTTTAACTTAGATGAACCAAATCATCAATATGAAAGAACTATTTGAAAATAATAATTTGGTCTTTATACTTTGATATAGCATGCTCTCAATATGGTAGTGGTTTTGGTGTTCTTATTTCTCTTGTAGGTTAAATTTTAAGATATGATTATCAATCATCTTTTGAAAATACTAAAAATGTAGTTGCATTTGAAGCCTTGTGTCTTGATATTGAAAATGAAATTGAATTAAACAACCAATATAAAATAGTTTTTAGTGATTCTGAATTAGTTATAATGAAAGTCACAAAAATCTATAAGACTAAGCAATCACATCCACATAAGTATGCATATAAATTTTGGTTATTCATATAAAATTTAAAGCATTTAATTTTTCATATATTCATATATAATTTAACATACATGCTAATAAAAAGGACCATTTCATATAATTTGGACTTATCAACAATCTAATTTTTTGAAAACTATCAAAAATAAATTGGACTATATCAAACTTAACTTAGACTGTATCGAGATTAAGTTGGACTTATTACAAATAAATCACATCTTTCAAATGTATTTATGATAAGTCAACATTATTTTAAATGTTAATAAATAATTAGTAGTTGAAAACTATCATAAATAAATTAGACTTCATCAATAATTACTTGGACTTATTACAAATAGATCACATCTATATTTTATATTTGCAATAAGTCAAAATTATGTGATCATTTAAAATAGTTCACAAACCATTCATTTATAGATAACAAGACTTGGAAGTTTATTTCTTAAGTAAAAATAATTCATACATAAATTAGGTGCTTGGGTGATATGTGATTTAAAACACCTAGGAAGATTGGGATGCCACATGTCATTGATTAATTGGATCATGAAATATGTGTTTAATCTAATTTGGGTAATGTCCTTGTGACCATCAAACTTTATCTCATATTTTTGCACCTACCATGTATCAATCATGGGTGTTTTATTATTATATTATTAATATAATCTCTCACATATTTGAGTTACTGATATTATGATGCATGTTTCAATCTTAGGTGCTCACATTGTTCAGTACTTTTGTTTGGATTGGTCTTCCTTCTGCACAGCTAAGTCATTGAGATTGTGCCACATGGCACAATCTAAGGTGATTATACAAAGTGTAATTAGAAAAAATAAAAATTATAATAACATTGTTGATACACAAAAGTTAAAGAACAAATCTTGATGTGTAAGTGGGAAAATTTGAGGTGTAAACCCTGGAGACCTTTTCACATACACAAGAATGCCGAAGCGTATTTTGCAAAACATAAAATCTGAAGTGTGAATTTTCAAATTTTAAATTATGAATACCATTTGCGTAAGACCATTTTTAAGGATGAAAAAATTAAAAGTGGACATTCCAATAGTCAAATTCTATTAAATAGATGCATAGTTACCAAAATATTGAATTGTTTTACTAGAAAATATAAAAATAAAATGTCAAAGTGTATTTTTCAAGACCCAAAATATGAAGTGCCACTAGAAATAAATATAAATAAATAAAAAATAAAATATTATACATTCTCAAAAAATGGACTAAATTTTGAAAAAAAACATTCATATTTCTCATTCCAAAATTAAGGAAACATTATTCCAAATTTCCCAATCCCTTTATCACTATTTTTGTTAGTACCTAGTGGGATGATGCATTCAAATAGTCTATTACAATGCATTTCAGAAAATTAGTGAGAATAAGTGTATCATCTCTCCAATTTGTTTTTGGTTTCCAAGCATAGATGATACTATCTGTGAGTATGGATTGTAAAGATGTGTTAGTTGGGTTTGGCTTCCATTTCTTATCCAAGTAGCCTGAATAAATTTATGTTTCTTCTGCATCTTTTTTCCCTACATGAACTGGGATAAACCAAGCTACATTAACCCTTTATTATATATCTCCATTTGTTTGTAGTGTATCAATATTTATTTTAGCTCTAGAAACCCATACTATGTAGTCCATTCCTATAGAATCATTAGGTATAATAAATAACATATCTTTTATTTGCACATTTTGAGCTAGATCAAATGCAATTTTTGTTATTTTTCTTCTTGGACCAACATATGTATTTATAGATGCCACTCTAAAATAAAGGGTCCTATCATGAACCATTTTGTGTAGATCTATATGCAGGGGTATGTTGTGATGAGTTTTAGGCCAAAAATATCCTGTACACTCAACTTCAGAAGGGAACATGTCTTCTTTCATTATGTCATGGATGTTTTGGAAGTAATATACTAGATCCTTCCACTTACTATTTTTGGTCAAACCAAATTCATTGAATTGTTGTACATACTTATTAAAGTTATATTTAATTTATTTTTCACTCTTTTTCTACTTCTATCTGAGTCTTTTTCAATAATGGAATCTTTATACATTTCTCTATTTTTCAAGTTTTTGAAATATATTTTTGTTAAATTACCTTCTGGAACATTTGTCTCACCATTTAATTTTTTTCCATAATGTAATGGGGGGGACCAATTTCTATCTCTTATAGAGTTTTTGTAATGCATAATGAGCTGACCTTTCTCCATGCATAGAAGAAAGTATTAACCTTTTGTCAAGCCTAATATTTTGTTTCTTCCCTTTAGCTAGTAACTATTAACATACTCTTTGAAATCCATTATCTCTTTACTCAAATATGGTGTAAAGTTTCTTGTATTTTCACATGTCTTATAAGTGTCCATCATCTTTTCCACACTCCATATATATTTCCTCTTTATGCATTTAGATGGGTTTCCAAATGTGTCATCTATGTCCTCATGGGTATGTCCTATAGGGAGAAATCCAACCTTGACATCAAGGAAAATACCTTTGTATACAAGGAGAGATAAATATTACAACACATACCTATACAAAAAAACATGATTTTATAAATTTGTAAATGTAATATTAGTTCCATATAAGGTTCAACATTTTTTAAACATAATTATGGATGAAATTACCTATTCTTATTATCCCCACAATAGTTATCTAATTGAAGGTATATCCTGGAAGGAATTTTCTTGAAGGCACCAATTGATTGTGTTTCTTCTCTGTATTTTTGGAATTTAGGGTAGCAATTGTTAGACAAAAGTGTATCATACAATAGATATTTTAAAGTTCCAAGTTTATTTAGTAAATATCCATAACTATCTAGCATTTTTGTTTCCATATCCCTAAAATACTTGCTCAATGAGGTGATAGTAAAGTTAGAACCTCCAAGAATGCACAATGAAAAAAATGCCCATATCCACCTGCACCATGACCATATCTTATAATCCCTACCATTGACAACTCAAATATTTTATTGATAATTGCTTTGCTTTTTTTCACTTTTCTCAACACAAATGTGTTTTGATGTTCTACATTGTCATGAATGACACTAAGGAATTATTCAAGGTATTTATTTGATAGCCATTAATGTGTGTAATACATTTGTCTTGTAAAAATTATTTGATTTGAGTACATCACATATTATTGATTGATACACTCTTCCTCATCTCTAGAGAGGGACCCAAAGAATTTATATTGAGTTGACAAGATGCATGTTTTACACCTAGTGAAGTCATCAGACATGGCAATGGTCACATCATGAAAATTAGTTCTCCACATGTTATTGAATTTTGGTTAGGATATTGGGTCATATTCCATATCTATTATTTGTGCATTGATGTGGAACTTCATAAATTCTTGAATGAAAGATGTTGAAAGATGTTGAACATTTTCTCATGAGCCATATATATCTATCTCACATGTTAGTCATGGAGAAACATCTACAAAATAATCCACCAATTGGTCTAACAAATCTTTATCTACCATTATCTTCTTATGTGGCTTTTGTCAAAATCTCCCTTCGTGGAATGCATTTCATTCCCCATTTTTGTGATAATTTTGAATGCCAAAAAAGCTAATTTTTTTCAATACATATATTTTAAGCCAAAATTCTAAATAGATCTCTATACCTTGAAATTCAATGCTAGTTTTGTTTTTATTTTTCTTAAAAAAATTGGTAGAAAGGGCATCTAAGACATGTTGCCTCCTATTTGTTTTCGTGGAATCAATAAACTTTATCTTTGTAGATTTTATAATCTCAAATGAAAATCCTAAATAAAAACATTTTTTGGTGCAATAATTATCCACATATATTGTTGAAATCTCACTATCTGTGCTTTCATCAAACTCCACTTGGCTAAGTGAAGTGTTTGACTGACTTCTTTTTTGGCATGAGTATTTGTAGGCATGATCTATTTTTTTAGATGTCTTTACACTAGGAATGTCATGCAAGGAGTGAATTCATTATCCACTAAATCCCAAATGTTTCCAATTTCTTTATTTTATGGTGTTATGTATGGTAAATTGATTTCTCTACAAGTCTCAATGTCCATTGTTTTGTTTTAAGGCCATCTAACTATAGATGTTTTAGTTACCTCTATATTTAAAGTCTCATAATGTTGTATAACATACCTTATATAAATTCCAAATTAATTTTATAACATTGGGATAGGAATGAAACCAAAAATATCCCCTAATTGTGAAAATTTGATGTAGAGCATATACCAAATCCTTCACTCAATACCTTCTTCAATAGACAATTCCTTGACAATGATTTCCATACTCAATCTTCATGCAATGGTTCTAGGTTCAATTGAGAGTTTTTTTGGTTTAAATATACTGAATATTATTTTTCTATATCTCCTTATACCCCTTTTCCCAATAAAAAACTTACCAACATTATTTAGACCTCAACTCTTCCCTTTACACAACCCTACATACTTTTCTCTCGGTCCTTCTAGCCCTATTTTTGGGTTTTCTTTGGTTTGTATGGTCTATATGGATGAAAAGAGGAAAAATATAAAATATTTTAGATACCCTTTTCTAATATATCACTATCCTCAAAGTTTTATACCTTAACTATTCCCTTTAGACACTTTACTATCTTTGTATAACTTGTTGTGTATGCCTTTAGGTCTCTTAGGTCTTTTAGCATTGTCTGTCACACTTAGTCCTCTATATTTGTATGGATAATTAATGTCATGAATTGAAAAAACTTTAATAACTTATGAAATATTATCCCCTATGTGTATATCAATTTACAAAATTTTTGATGATTAAAACCATTAAAACCTCCAAACCCTAGTTTAGGATTCTTACCACCCTGTGACAACTAGAGAGTATAAAAACCTCAAATAAAAGCATGTTATTAAGTTTTAAATTAAAAAAAAAAATTATAAGTCTATCAAGACCCTGTCTACATCCTCTAATCATTAACAATCTTTGAACAACTTATGTTCCATGTTTTCCATCTCAAACATATTTGACTACATGTTAAAATATCACCCTACATGTCTATATCAGGGTTTATAAGCTTATACTATATTTATTAACAAATAAAAGGTTATAATAAATTTAAAAAGGTTTAAAAAACACTTACCAATACATCATTTATCATGCCATCTTAGTTCTTTGATCATCTCTTTCTAAAATCCAAGGCACAGTTCACCTTGTCAATAGTCACCCCCAAAAATAGGGGTCAATCTTGTAAAGTCTATTTAAAAAATAGTTCCTTGATTGTATTTGAGTCTTTAAACCTAAAAAAAGACTCATATAAACTTTAAGGCCACATAATACTCCATTTACAACATCTTTTTATCTCAACAAAATCAAAATGCAGTCTGCATACACATAGAAATGACACCCAAGATAGGGGTCTGTTCATAACAAAGTTTGAATACCAAATAAACTAATCACTATTACTTGTAATTTACCCTTAAATTAAAATTTAAAACATTTAAATAATAATAAAAAACACTTGTCAAGTTCATCCATTATCAACAAAACACCTATAATTGATATCAATAGTCTCTGCCTAACTAACAAGGGACTATGTAAGCAATCTATAAACAAGTTTATTATTTTCTTAAACCTTAAATAGAATCATCACAAAAAAAAAAACCATTATGAATCATTCACATTTTGAAACAATTCCATTTTTCATTATTTCATTCAAAAACATCACATATCCAATAAATTTCAATAATAAATGACCACTATAGGGTGTGCACATTTCTTTTTATCCAAAACAAGGGTTTATCATATTCAAATACCCCTTATATCTACATAAAAACTTATTCAATTACATTCCCATCCTTATAATTCAGATGGAACCACCTATTTTAGTCTATAATTTCACCCTTATGGGAGAGTTTTTCAGGCTCCCTCACTCCTAGCTACAATATTGAAACAACCTCAGGCTCTAGGCTTTTTAATGAGGCTAGCTCCTCATATGCTTCACTTCAGCTCATTTCCCACACTAAAATATAATAATAATAAAGGAAAAGGGAGAGAAAGCTAACATGAAATGGAAATATAAGATAAGGATGGTGATGCACCAAAATATGAATGATCCACTTTCAACCTAGAAACCTTAACAACTACTAATGAACCTAAGTAAGACATGGAATAATATGATCCTAGCTTAAGGACACAAGAATAATTATTTTGTGTAGAGGTTGAAGGGAAACCCTGAAATTTAAAGGACAAAAATAAATAGGTTTGTATGAGATAGTATAAACTTGTGACAATTCAAGGAAAGGGACCAAAGTCTAATGCTTCACACAACCTACAAGGAACCAAAATAATTAAAGCAAGATACATATATAATCTAAATATGATTAAAAGGTACATACATTGAAAAGTTAAAATCCAATAGTGGATACTTGAATTCAATCTAGGATAAAATATATATCTCTCATTACTTCAAGAGAGTGTTAACAAGGTGATTTTGATAGAGTGACCGTATCGCTATTCGAGGGATAGACTCAAAATCCTATATATATAGTAAAAATGGATGAGAGAAAAGAGGGAGAGAGAAAGGAAGAGAGGATCCTATTTGAGACATGACAACAAAGTTTTTACCTTTCTGTAATAAATGTTCGACCATATTTTTGGCCAATTATGGCACTATTTTGCTTTGTACAAATGAAACTTTTTTTTCTAATGACCTTGAGCTTCCTCATTGATAAATAAACATTCTAGAAGAAAATAAACTCTCCAAGAACATCTTTAATTATTGAGTTACCTTGTCTAATCACCTAATATTTTAGCTTTCACTCCTATGCCATCTTTCACTTTTCCTACATGTATAAGGACACAATCCCCATAACTTTGAATCTAGACTAAGCCATGTTGATTATATGTTGAGAGTCTATTTATTTGAGATTATATCCATGTTGAAGGATGAGATCCTCTCCATTAATTTCATACACCAACTCCTTTTAATGCATCTGGTCTAACTTGGGTCTGCTTAGCATTCAAGTCCCTTTTTTGAAATTGATAGAAACATGTCAAAGGGTAGATGTATGTTCCCACCAAGTGTAAATGATTTGATATTTTGCATTTAAAACTTGGCATGTTCCTTTACTTTTCATGTCTTCTATTTTACATGGATGTATCTATTCTTATTTTGACCACTTTACATGTTCTAAATGTGAGCTATAGACCATGTCATTAGAGTTTGAAAATAGGAGTCATTATTTTCTTTTGTTGATTGGAGGATCTAAGTCCCACTAGGATCCTTTGAAAACATGAAATTTTCTCATTTGTTGATCTCCTTAAACTTGGACATCTATGAAACATTGATATCCTTTCCAATTGGATGCCCTTGAGCCACTTTTCCTTAATTGATTATCCCCTCAGATTTACTAATTGTTTGACCTTAATGTTCCTTGGCCACTTTCTCTCAAGTACTTTGTTCAAGATTTTAAATGGACTTTTGCCTTGTGCTTATTTATCTCGAAATAATTCCTTCATACCCTTTTCTTTGAACAATTTTCCCAAAGCAATTTCCTTCACCTTTTCTTTGGGCTTTTCTTTTTCAAAGGAGAAGTCTTTTTAGCCACTTTTTCTGAAGGAATTCCTTCAATCCTTTATCCTCAAGCACTTTTTTGAAAAAGGTACCTTTGGACTTCTTGATAATTTCCCTTTATAAAAATGTAAGTGGTCCTTTGGCTTTTGGAAGTGCCCTTTGGCTTGCTGAAAAAGACCATTTCTTCTGAAAAGATATCTTTTAGAATTTTTGAAAAGTGCCTTATGTGAAAGAAAAGTACCCTTTAGGAAAAGTGTTTAGGACACTTTTTTGTAGAAAAATTCCTTGAGGAATTTTGATAAGGACCATTTTATTGAAGAGTTACCCTTCAGGAAAATTTTCTTCGATAATTTTATAGAAAGAAAAGGTCTTTGTCTTTTGCTTTAGACATTTTGTCTGAAAGAATTATCCCTTTGAAAACTTTATCTCAGGCAACTTGTCTGAAAGAGTTCAACACTTAGCCAAAAAGGGTCCAAAAATAAAAGAAACACTTAGTCCCCACAAAGTTTGAAAGAATAAACAAGTAAAGACTAAGCTAAATAAAAGGTTTTGCACTTAGTTTTTAGCTTGTAGGCTTATTCTTAAACACTGCTATTGGATCCTTAGAAAATCTTTCTTGGGTCCTCTCTATTGTGAATTTTGGATAAATTTTTAAACCTTTGATCTACTACTTCATAAAACCATGCAAGAGCTTTATATGTGGGCCAAATATGGCCAACACCACCTATTAACTAAACAAAACTGACTCCTATACTTCCTAAAAAGAGGCATAACTGAAGCTTGATGCCTTTGACTACATGGAGGTCCTTTTGGTCACATTACATTTTTATTGAATTTCACTTCATATGATTTATAAGACCATAACTATAGACCAATGACCATTTAATGGACCTTCCATATTTTCTAAAACATATATGCATGTTAATACATCTTCCACATTCATAAATTGATCCAAAGTCCTTATACAAGGCTCGACAACATTCAAATATTCAAAAAGGAACTTTTGGAAGGAAATTTATAATTCAAATTCTATGCCTCTTTAGACCAACTAAACTCATCTTATGGACTTCAAATGACCTCTAACAACTATAATACACCTACTAGACCAACTTAAGATAAAAGTGAACAACTTTTAGTGTCCTTAGGATGCCCCTGCATCAAAATTCAATAAAACCAAAAGAATTTTTTTCATCATTTAAAAGAGTTATACATTTGTGAAAAAAATATTCCCTTTTCCCAAGAAATGTTTTTAGTAGGCTTTGAAATGTGGTAGGATTAACAACATATCAAAAAAATGAATCCAGTCAAGGATTTTATTTTTGCAATGGTTGTATATGCATAACTAAACTCACATTATTTTGTCTTTGTTCTATGTCATTATCTATAAAAAAATTATTTGTGATGTGTTGCATCATTATTATGATCTATAAAGTAAAAATATGAACTACATCCCCCAAATTATCCACAAAAGATGCAAGAAATGGAAGTGGTAAATTCAAATCAAAAGATTTAGTCACATTAACACTTACACAATCAATAAATATTTCCTCATTGTGGCATGTGGAAGTCAGATTTATGGGTTCTAGAGATTTAGCATCTAGACCTGCCACTTTGTGTATTCTACCTTCACCAATGACCTTACCATTATTTATGAGAGAAACATGGTCTCCAAATTGGAAATCCATTAACATTATATTTTTTAGCTTGGATATTTACAAAATACATGAGAAGAGTTGTTAATCAAGTTATTTATAAAATTAGTCTAATTTATACCCGTATGTAAGAGATAAATCTATATTTATAATATAACATAATTATGGAGATATGTTAAAACCTAAAAATGTTTTTTGTTATTTCATCAGGAAAAAAGGGTCCTGAACCCTATAAAAAGTAGCCATCTAAGCAAAAAGACCTCAAATGTGCCAAAACAATGCATTAACAACACATAAATAGCATATAAAAAATGAGAAAAAACCAAACACAAAAACCAATAAAACCACTAAGGACTATCAATCATCTCATACTTGGCCAAAAACTTGACCATATCCTTATAATCATTGAGGTTGTCCACCCCCATGTCTCTGACCTTGTCATCAAAATCCTTAATAGTAGCAAATAATGAAGCCATACAATGGAGAGCCTTGGTAGAAAATTTATCCATAACCATCCATTTGTTCTACATCATGTCCATCTTAGCTTTGAAAACCATGAGCTCGTTAGTAGTCTTGACACACAACAAGCAACTTCCCTTCTTCTAACCATGGTCTTCCTCAGTAGCCTCCTCCATCTCCTCTAAGTTAGGCTTGTTCAATTTAGTAAAGTAGCTCAGTCATTCATAGTCATGTATATATTTAGTGGGTGTTTCATCTTCTCCCTCCCCAGTGGCATCCTCAACAAACTCAAAATCATCAAAAATTTCAATGCCCTGGGGATTAGTGGATGGGATTCCTATAATATGACAGGACCTATAGAATCCTTGAGCCCCATACTTACTAACACCACCCCATCATCATTCCCTACCTGTTTAGGTCCCAAGCCCAAATCTATTACTTTCATAGACTCTATAACCCTACTAAAGTCCTCTTTCCTAATTTTAGCCTTCTTAGACTGAACGATGCCCTCATCCTCCATAGTCTTCTAGTCTTTTTTATTAGACACCACCATAGCCTTCTTAATTTCTTGATTAGGGGTGTCAATTCTACCACTATATTTATTAAGATATTTAGGTTTGGAATCTAGGGTAGGGGTCCCAATTGGGGTACTACAATATTCAATATGAGGACCCCCCTTTATATTTTTAGGGGAGATTTTGGGGGTCTTGATATTTTTTTGTATTTACCTTTAACAACAAGAGATAGGGTTGATGGGTATCCTCAATCAAACTAAATTTAAGTATTTTTGGTGGAATAAGGCCAAATTAAAATGGTATAACCTCAAAATGAGGCCTTGGTGAATGGGTATGAGAGGGTAGTTAGGATTTTTAACATGAATTTCTTTGGCCAACTTAATAGAGTTCTCTAGAGAAGACAACATGAAAATGGGGAAGCTAATCTCCATCCTATTCTTGAAATGGTTAAGCAAAGTAAAATGGTAGTGGTAAAATGCCTTGAATCTACCCTCTAGAGTGATTTACTTCATGATCATGAGGGAAATTTTCCCCCATGGCATCGATAACTTCTCCCTTTCAAAGAGTTTCACAATAACCTCTCCTTCCCTAAAAAAATCCCCATATTTTTTAGTTCTAACACCCTAATACATTGGCTATGTTTTTTTTTCCTTTAATAGGGAGACCTATGGCTTGCCCAACCACCTCTTAAGATACCTCAAAACTAATTCCCCCATACATACTTGATTGAAATCCTCCTCCCATGACTCCATGAACTGACGAGATAAATTCTCATCATAGCCAATCATCCCATCAAAGAATGGATCCACACCCCCCTCCTATATAATGTGTTATACCATAGGTTTCTATCAAAATTTCTTATGAGAGGTTGGATCAATCTTAAAAATTTCTCCATCCATCTTCAAATCCTATAAACCATGCAGTTAGAGAGAATGTTTGAGGCAAATAATGATGGAATGGTTAGTAGGATACCCTATGATGTAAATAATTGATTTTGTACACTTCCATCAATTCAAATGCCATGGGAATCCTATAGTAATAATTATGTAATAATTCTAGAGATCTATATTTCCTTTACCACATTGGTTTACTTCCTTGGTAAAGACACACATCTGCCACTTCATGTGATAATGAAAATCACTAGAGATGAAGATTGAAGGGAAATTATTACTCTCAAGCCATCCTAACCTTTGTTCATCTTACCATCCCATCATTTTTAATATGAAAATCCTTCCAAGTTAGCCTACCATTCTAATAACCCTCTTTCCCATCATTTGCCTCCTCATCATCTTTTTAAGCCAACCTATCATCCAATCTACCCGTCCACCAAAAATTTACCTCTTTAGCTTCCTAATATGCTAATTAGTTATTTGAATTTTTCCCACACCTCTCACATGCCATTTTGGTATCTTTATATGTCTCCTATTTATCTCCTTTCATTTATTTTATGTAGTCTCACTCCTATCAAATTGAGAAATAATAACTCCTTTCACATCGCTATGAGTTTAAAACCTAAAAATGTTAAAAAGGTAATGTACAACATTTTTTTAATGACATGGTTTATATTAATAAAAAAATAATATCTTTTAATATCATATATTACATAATTAAATTATTTATTCATCCTACTTTGAAGGTATCTCCTAGGAGATACATTTCAAACATGTATCAGGGCAAAATAACCGCGTAGAGAAAAATAGCTAATTAAGTCAATATTCAACCATGTATTTTATTACAATACAAAATGATATTTAGCAATGGGGGTTTTCAAAAAAATTATGGAAAATAATTAGCTTCTTATAACTTGGGATCTTTTATGTGATTTGAACCTCTGTTATGGACCCAAAAGTTTGAAGGTACCACTCAGGAGATACCTTTCAAACATGTGTATGAGTACCCTTGAAGGTTTAAAAGAAGTACTAGGTGATACCTTGAAGGGACTTGTAATAACTTCAAGCGTACCCATGACATTAAGCTTAAGGCTTCAATTTTCAATAGATAAGGGCATGTGGCATGTACCCATGAACCCACAACATTTCAACACTAAAAAATATTTCAAGTTCATTGGGCGAGTGAATCTCTATGATTATTCCAAGTTTTTCCATCTCATTTACCCTAAGATTGATAGATTGAACTTAATTTATGAAATCATAGGGATGTGTAAGAAGTTTTGTGGTGATGTGTGTCTCCCTCTGAAATGCCTCTAGAATTCTTGTTAAAAATGGGGCCCACTTCCCATGGCCAATGGTGTGACTTTGATTTAAATAAGAACTCTCTTATTTCTTAAGGAGCATCATGATGACACATGTTTTTAGTGGAAGGGGCTAAGACTTCAATTTTTTAGTTGTGTTCACTTATATGCTCAGTCGATGTGAGTCTGTAATGAACCTAAACACTAGATTCAAGTTTACGGCTACATTATTTATTCTCTCCCAATATGATACATATAATTTTTGGACCATGGGGACTCGCATAGGTTAAATTTAAAGGTAACCCCTAATCAATAATTTTTTTGTGTTTTTTTTAAATCAATTTCTAGGAAAATGGTGGTGACAAGACAGGTATGGTAGAAAGACTGCTAATGGTCATGCAAGACTATTAATGATATGGCATTTCATAAGATTTCATCTTGTTTAAGGAAAATCAAGTTATGATTAATGACATGGATTAAAACACATGCTATGGGGTAATTTAAATATTTGGGAGACAAAAAAGGTCACCATCAAAAACAAAATATTAAAGATGAGGAAGAGCGCTCGTGCACAGGTAGTTAATGCATTTAAAGAGGTTGGAAAGAGAAAATTGGATGCCAAAGGTTTTAAAACAAAGGGGGGGAACTACACAAAAACATTATAGACTTTGGAAAATAAGATTATTCTATTTTATTCTCTTGATATACTCCCGTGCAAAAAAAATGAGACCCATATTTTGGTAGAAAAAACAATCAAACAACATAGATTACATGAATATTCATGGATAAGAGAAAGTTGTTGATCCTACTCACAGATGTAGAGAAGGCAAAAATAAGGATTTGGTTAGGTCTTACAAAACCAAATTAAATGACCTAGATCCTTTCAAAATTGTGGAAATGATTGAAGTTACTCTCTTTTCCCTATCAAGATAACCAGTTGCACAATCAAGAGCTCTTACATTTTAACATTTGCTTCAGGGTTCTGATGCAAAGAGGCTATTCAAATTACCTATATTTGGGTAATTGGATGAGGTTATGCATACCTTGTTAAGTAGATACAACTAAGGGTTTATTCATTTGTCAAGGGATATCACCATTTGGATCAATGCATAGACTATGGTGAGAGCCATAGGCCTTTTGAATCATGGATAATCCTTATTTCCATACAATTCCATCGCCATCCATATATTTGGGAGAATTTTCCCAATAAAGTAGGCAAAGGAACCCTAATTTACTCCATTGAGGATGTTGAAATATGCATTCTAGTAGAGTGTATTATAAATAGGTTTTGGTAGATAATGAAGTAGGCAAGGCAGGCAACAAAAGGTATAATTGACATTATGTATCGCATGATACACAAGAATGAGAACTTCAATTTTCCTTAGTTTCTCATAGATGAACTTACCACTAATATCAAAAAGGTACTTTTAGGTAGCTTTTAAAATTTCCAATATAAGTTTCTTATTTTGTTGTTATGCTTCACCCAATGGAAGTACCCGTTAGGCCAAGTTAGTGTTATTGTAGACTTTTCCCTACTACTACCCTCACAAGCATCTCTTGGACTAAGATAGGAAAATATTATGAGTAACTAGGGTAGTTTAACACATGGTGGCTTGAGGCTCCAGATTTAATCAATTCACACACTTGAATTTTATAGGATGTCATACAATATTTGGGGTAGCATGCATTAGTAACCAAGGTTTACAATGGTATTCAAATAAAGGTGCATGAGTTGGCCATGCCAAATATGACTCCAGTGCCATTTTTCATCATAATGGTTTAAGTACAAGATGAATTTTTTAGGTAGAGATCCCTAGTCACATAAAAACATTTTTAAGAATAAGAACAATTATAGCTAGCTGCACAACCTCAAGCCTCAGCCCCAATAGTTTGCAACTTTTCCATAGCAAGAAAAATGCAAATGAAAGGGACTTACACAAAGAGCCTCACCACACTAGCTATAAAGAGATAAAGGAAAATAAAGTCTTGGTTGGACAACCCACATGTGTTAAGGATAGCTTGGGAGTATGATCTCATAATTTTGTGTGTTGATGAATAGGAAGTTCTTCAATGCATGATCAAAGACATCAGTCAAAAGGTCTACAATAAGGAGGAAAAGGAGTTATTTTTTGTAAAGCAGTGCACACTTTCTAAGTGTGGAATAAGGTAAATAGTGACCACTTTCTTGACATTAGGAAACCCCCTCCCTCTATTATTATGGATACTATTGTAGTTCACAAAGAATCTCAATGTGAACTTGTGGAATAAATTTTCCAAAAATATCTAAAAGTTATTTCATCATCTACGTAGTTTATAGAGCTACCATAGGAAGGGATCTCGATATGACCACTGATGCAAAAAAATATAATCATCATCAGACAAGGCCTTTAACCATCATACTCAAATATTTGGTATCTTTTAGAGAGCTAGCCATATCAAGTAGTGCCCATCAGGTGAAGTCTAGGGGCATGATGAGACACAAGGATATACTTATCCATTTGGTTGAGTCGAGAAAGGTTTTTGTGCATAGAGGTGTTAGGGTTATCTAATCCAAATCTTTAAAGAACTCATAATTTGATATGAAAATAGATGATGTATATATAATGAAGGGATCATTAAATACCATTTTTTTAATGAGATCCATTGTGTTTGCTTCCAATTTTATGGAGACATATTTGGATGTTTCATAGCTTTTATTGTCTAAGGAAATTGAAGGAGCAGATACATTCCAAAAATATATTGTGTAAAAGGGGTTAGATTTAGAACATATTATTTTTCAACTATATGAGGAGAAATTAGAAGGACAAATTCAAATTGTTGAGGCTAGGTAGCTCATCAATGCCTCTTGTCCTACTCTAGTTACACAAGTCTTTGGTGATCAAGTACTGTTTAAGGATAAACAACTCACTACATTACTGACTCAGATAACAAATGATTAGGTGAGCACATATAAACTATGCACCCAAGGGTAGGATATCTACATTGAGACAAAAGGCAATTAAAAAATTCTAGAGGAATATGTATAAGTCTTGGATAATACTATGCATTAGGATAAGTAGATTGTGCAAGGAATGCTTGATTAGAGGTAATACCTTGACAAATCCTTAGATTTTTCTAAAATAGAGTTTGTAATGGTAGATAAAGATAAAGTTATATTAAATGATTTAATGGCTACTAGGGAAACACTAAATGGTGAATTTAAATAGTTTTTAGAAGCTAGGGATACCATGATGAAGAAGCTCTAGGTCTAGCATAATGATATAATGCATAACACATTTGTGGCAATTCAAGCCCAAAGGACTACAGACATGATGGATCATATTATGTTAGATATCTAACTTGAGCTATCAAATGTTGGAGACTTCCTTATTATCATACAGTAAGTATATGTGCATAATTTTATGGTCATTTAAATTCCACTACACATTTTACTTACCATGGAATGGGAAGTACTTGATAATTAGAAAATGTTCAAGCATGAACTCTCCTAGGTTGAACCAGCTATTGCACATATCATAGATTAACCTAAGTTCATTCCACCATAGGAGCTCCAAGAAATTTTGTATAAGATAAATCTTGATATAAAGGTGTAGTCAAGGCAGTCACAACCTACATAGTAGGTAAATTTGTAGTTCAAGTTTTACAATTTAAGAAAAAAATCTATTTTGTAACATAGTCATAAGCATTCATAATAGGGATAGGTTAGTTGAATATCCTTAACCTGGATGACCACCTAGTTATGATATTCCATAGAAACTACAAAGGGCAGTAGGAAAGTATGGAAAACCATAAAACATAGAGTGATTACTTCCACTTTTATGAAAGGCTAATCTTTTCTAGCTTTAGCCAAGATCAGAGTTTAGATTTTATCTTGGGATGAAACAAAAATTTAAGTCTATAAAAGTGTTGGATGTGGATTAGGGACATGTGTGCAGGGTATCATTTTGTCATCTATATGATATTTTGGATGTATTTGGCCTTGTTATCCAAGTAATAGATATAATAATGCCATGACTCTTTTCTTTTTGTATGCTGGAAAGTTTTAATGTGAAGAGACAAATCCATGTAAAAAGCTATATATAGTGCTCTGATGTAGTGTGATATTTTTCTAATGTGTGATATAGATTAATATACTATCTTTTTTATTATTTTCCTAAAATTATTTTACCTATTCATAGTGTGCAGTGTTTACTCTTTTTTGTTTTAGCTAATTCTATATTGTATTATGCTATTTATGATATAGAATTCTTAAATACATGTTAGTTTATATTTATATTTGTTTTGATGTATAAAATTTAATATTGTGTAAATTCACTCATGCTATTATGATTCTTTTCCACTTCCTATTGTGCAAGCTATAGCTATAATTTGCATGTTCTAGAGAATTTCCAAGAAGAACTGTTAACATTCCTTCAACATGCACACAATTAGAAATTTTTTCAAGATATCTCTGAGGATATACCTTGAAGGGATTTTTATTACCTTTGAATTTACCCTAATTCATGTTTTTAATGTATAAGGTATCTCATAGGAGAGACTTTCAAACATGTACTTGTAGTACTTTCAATGGGTATCCTTGTAGATACCTTCAAAATGCACATGATTAGAATTATCTTTCAAGATATCTCTAAAAAGATACTTTGGAGGGCCTTTTAATAAATTCAATGTTTCTTTTATGCATAAATTCATCTCATATAAAATACATTCAATGTAACCATGGAGGTACTATAATGCCTTTTAATGTATAGTTTATGGGATACATAGTTAGTTAGTTTCCCTTTTGTTTATGTGTTTCCCTTTCTTTATTGTTTGTTTCCCATTTCATTATTGTTGTTTACTAAAAAAGGTACCACTGGAACAATTTTTTGTTATGTGCTATGTGTCCACACCTTTTCCCTCTTTAACTTTAAAGTTTCTACTAATAGATAGTTATCTACCCCACTCCCCTTGCAATTAATGTCTAGGCACTTCATATTGCATGATCCCCATAAGGATCATCAAAAATATCTTATGAGACATTTATCAAGTGTGTGTATCACCTTTATTATTTATGGGCACACAATTTAAAAAAAAATCCATGATGATTGCATTTATTAGGCATTTGTCTCAAAAACTATTTCATCAGGTTTTTTGTTTTGGCCAATTTCCCTAAAAGAAATTTATCTTTGTCTTTAGGAATTTTGTCTGTAGGCTATTGTTTCAATAAAAAATTTATTGCTTTCAAAAAAAATTTCATCCAAAGTCTCCTTACATCTTATGTATCAAATATCCTTAGCTACCATCTACAAATAGACTTGCGAGTAAAACATTGACCAAGCTGGAGTTGAATTGATTGCACAACATACATAACACATAAAATAACACTACAAGAAACACAAGTCCTATTTATTAAAATTGAGTTTTCATCTAAGATATTTAGAGGGGAAAATTCAACATCCCCTTATTCAATTAAATATTCTATAGATTTCATGGACACAATGTTTGGTACCACCATATTTAAGGATAGGTACAAGAACTAGTCAGAATTATGGGGCATCATCAATTCAGTGGATGGATGTATTTTCATTAGGAGATGATATGAAACTCATAAATAGACAATTCATCAAGGAACAATTGTATTTCAAATTCCAAAGGTTAAATTTTTCTTCCACTAAACCATAAGTGATGGCATGCATCGACCTTTTACAAGATTTGTTTTTCTCAAGAAAGATATCACTCTAAAAATAAAATAGTTGTTACATGCATCTCAATACCTAACTTCCAAAATTATTTATGTTTGTACATACTCAATGTTTATTTTGATAAACATACACTAGTATAATTCAGCATATAAAGCTCAATAGAGATGGCACTCTCTGCTTGGTTACTCCTAGACCCAACCATTATATGGAAGGGGAAGAAACTGAAGGGATAGATTCCTATTTAAAAATTCATAATGGACATATACATTGGCATGGCACTCCTCAATTGACTCTAGGGTATGACAAGTATCCATTTTGTCAATTTAGATTGGGTGCCATTATTGCATATGATGCTCACCCATGACGTTGCATACGACCTAGGCAAGATAATCAAATTTCACCTTAGAGAGAAGATAATCAAGAGGGATGATAATCCCATGCCTTCAAGAAGTTTTTATATGATGTATTATTTACTTGACGTTGTCATGGGAACCTATTATAGAGACCTTGGAGAATTTTGGACTCCAATCATTAACTGTGAGAAGAACATAAATTGTGACCATTATTAATTTATGTATATAGACATCTATACCAAGCATATGGTTAATATATATAAAGACATATATCCATAGGTTTGTCAATCCATTCATGGCTCACCCATGCCTAGGATATGGAAAAATATTTCAAAGAACTTGGCAAGAAAAGGGGATTATTTCCTCTACCCAAATTTTATAGTAATCATGATTTGTGAAAACAAAGTTAATACTTTATGTCTTCTAAAGTTTGTACCAGACAAGCTAGTTGAGCATGAAATTGCCTTTCAACTATGGTGGAGTATTGAAGAGGACCTAGAAAAGTAGAAGAAAGCTTTATATTTTTGCCACTTTCTAATAATTGGTATAATGATTTATACCATGAGGAATCATTTTACAGAGGTGGAAGAAAGTGTAAGATTTAGCCTTTTCCTATGCTTCTACACAAAGATTGGGATCTACATGAGATGATTCAAAAACACATACAATAATTCAAAACACCTTAGAACCATGTTCCCTATCCATATTATTATTTGTTTTTTAATGCAAAGTTTGATGAGGATGTTCTGGAGAGAGCCAGGGTTTTTGGACTAAAGGAAGATCATTTGCAAATGATCCAAGATGACCCCACAATCACTACTAGAGATTTAGATAGCAAGAAGGCTCTATAAAAGGAATGGGAGCATTCTAACTTTTGGAGAGGACAGTTCAAGGAGAAATCCAAAGACCAAGAAACTTATTCCTCCCAAGGATTCCCTTTAAAATTGAAGCTAAAAACTATGAAGAGAGATCCCAGGTTTCTTGAACTAGTAATGAGTAGGGGATCACAGGCAGGGGATCTCATCAGTTTGGATTCTAATGAGGAAGAAAAAACATAAGAACAACTAGCTATGAGAACCATTCACATATCTAATGCTATGTCCCACATATAGATTACTTCATCTATTGGGATAACAACATCATAACTAGTAGTATTAACATTACAAGGCCCCTCTACACAAATAAAAACACCAATGGTTTATATGAGGAAGCCAAGGACTCCTACATGTAGTCTTACATTACAAACATCACAAGGCTTGCCTACTACATTGCAATAATAAGAGAGGGTGATAATCAAGGACATTGAGGATTATTTTGATGAGGGAGTAGAGTTAGAAGAAACTAATGCCATGAGCCTCTAGATAGGACTCATAGCACCAAATTCTCCACACACTCAACCTTTTATAAGTTTTAATTTAACTTCTAAACCCATTTTTGACCATGTTTTAATTTCTTCTGTGTTGGGTTCACCTAGGGTAGAAGTAATTCCACCTTCATTACTACCAATGCAATTGATCCACTCTCCATTTCCATTACCACCTCCATCCCACTCATCATGTAAATCCCCTATATCCCTACTTTCACTTCCACTATTAGAGCCTTAAAGAAAAAGAAGGTGTCTAGGAAGGTGCAAACTACATTCCCCACCTCGCAACTCCATGTCCAATCTAAATAGATTTATATTCCCATCCTTTCTACCACCTCATCCCAGGATGCCACATTGACAAATTCCATCAAGGGAAGGAAAGCCAAGCCATATTTAATTACAATCCATCCACTCCTTGAATTTGGATGAGTGGATTGGTCTAAAATCATCTAGCCTTCCCTACCCAATGTCATTGTCAAGGCCTAGAAGAAACAACTAGCTCAAGAGGAGACTAAGGTAAAGGTTGTGGTTATAACTTTTGATGCATCACAATTAAACATCCTTCCATAGGCAATGGATTTAAGAAGCAAGGCATCTCAATTTCCCATCTTCAAGATCACCGAGCTTCCCTTTATTTACATTATAATTGATACACCATATGATAGTATATAAAGGATGAGAAAAAGGAAGGTGGAGGATTATAAAGGTACCAAAATCATCCTTAAAGAAAGGCATGAAGTGTTATCCCTCACTAAGAGGTAGAACAGACAACTAAGAGAGTCCTTGTACATTGAAAATCTAGCAATCCTCACCCAAGCTCATAAGGATGCAATTGTTTCTATCCATGAGGGCACAGAGATAGCTCGATAAGAGTTAGATTCCCAAGTTGAGAAATTGAAGGAGGAGGCAACAATATTACACATTCTTATGGGTATAGAAACAAAATTCTAAGAGGTAGACTCTAGATGATATAATTCATTAGAATCAATGGATTTTATGAAGTTAGAAATGATCCCCCATGTGAATAACACCAATCAATTGTATAATATTTTAATAAAGGACAATTACAAATTTTAAATGCTTGTGACATACATTAGAAACAAGTTATTTAGTCATCTAGATTTAATGATGACATTGAAGGCATCTAATGCCTTAAATTTGGTAATCATAAAGCAAGAGGAGGCCAAGGAATGGATGAAGTTAGTTAGGGAATTAATCCCTAAGTATGAATGTCATGAGGCACAACTTCTCATAATATTTCATTTGAAGTTATCCAAGGTAAAAGAATCCATAAGAAAATTGATCAATAGGAACAATTTTGGTCAGCTTGTAAAAGAAGTGATGGATAACTTCAAATTAAGTCTCTAAGACATAACATTGGAGAAGATAGAGGTAGAGTTATGAACTGAAAGGAAAAAGGTCACTGAAGTTTAGATATTCAAGAATAGCTTTTAGTTGACCAAGCGAGAACATGAAAGATCCTTGCCCAGGCTAGTAGGTTTCATCTACCACCACTACTAGATTTGAATATTATTCGATAATAGCATGCCATAACACATAAAGTATATCAAGAGAATGAGGCTAATAAGGAACAAACTAGTAAGGCTTTGACATCTGTAACTTTTTTTTCTACCACCTGAACTTCCATGATAACCAAAGTACATGTAGTGGTTCATATGATGTAGCCTTGAGGCTAAGATTTTATGGATGTTGATTTTTTGATGGTGGATATATTTATAGTTAAAACCTTTTTATTGTAAAATTTATTTATATTTTGTATACATGCACATGTTACATAGTTTTGAAAAGTCAATTTAGCTAATTAATAACTACAAGTTATCTCTTATATAGTTTTAAACCACAGTTAAAATTACATGTTATAACTACTTCATGCAATCACATTGCATGAACTTGGAGGATAAGGTGACCCATTCCCCAAGTCCATACATATAGTTATAACCCAACTTATATTTTTATCAGGGATTTTGAATACAAGAGCAACATCAATTTTGATCATCAACAAAGTGTTTGAGTATTTATTTCCAATTTCTATGCAATTAGTTGTTATTTCTATGGTTGTGTGTTTCAATAATATTTAGTGTGAATTATCTATGAATAGATTATTGATTATTTTGATCAATATGATAATTTATATATGTGTAAAAACTATTGAAAACTTGGTAAACATGTTGATTAAGAAAATTGAGTTCAAGTTGATTCATATTTATAGATGTGTACTAGTGCTTTCATTGGTGTAGTTTTCTATGTGTGTGTTAGGTTTTTGAACATTTTGATTGGGCCCTATTATTATATTTTGGTCTTCAAGTTTTTTGCTTGAATATTTTGTCCAATGAATTTTTGTCTTCAAAATTATTATTTGGGACTTTGGGCCTTCAAAAAAATTTGTTTGGAGGTTTTACATTGAACATTTTGTGTGAATAAATGTTCTAAATGACTTGTGCAAACAAAGTGTATTTCCCCTTCAAGTTATCTCCTATAAGATACATTTAAAATAGGGACAAGAGTGGATTTCTCTTTCATAGAAGGAGTATAATTTTACTTTACATAGGAGGCACTATTGGATGCCTTAGATGAAGCAGTTTAGGATATGAAGGGGCGCATCAAACAATAAATAAAAACCCAAAATTACTTTAAAGTTTCACCCCTATAATCAGATAGCATAAGTACATCTACAAATGTAGAGAAAATAAAATGAAGTAAACTAAAGAACCTTCAAATTTGGTGGGAGCCTTCATTTAGATTTTATGAAACCAAATATAAATATGTGATAGACTTAGTTCAAATTTTATGCTAAGGCTTAGTAATGTTTATTAACATGAGAAAAACTTAACTAAAAATGACCAAACCTTAGTCTAAAGATCCATGCTTGGTCCATTTTACGTTTGAGATCCCCCTACATCCTTTCTATTATTCATGTGGTCTAATCTTAACCTAAACACAAAGTCCTTTTGTTATGTTTCCCATTGATGGGTTTTATATTTTAGACTTATCTTTTTTGGGATTTTTTTTAGGAATTCCTTCAGGACTTATGCAATTTGGTATTTCTTTCAAACATTTATTTTGTAACATTTTCCCTCAACAAATTACTTGATACATTTTCCCTGCAATAATTTTGTCGAAAGTACTCTTTGGGATTTTTAAAATTACTCTTTGGGATTTTTGAAAGTACCCTAAGGGATTTTTTGGAAAGAACCTTCAGAATTTTGTCTTAGGTAAATTTATATTTTAGAATGACCCTTCAGAATTTTATCATCAAACATTTTATTTGATTCAAAAAATCCAAAACAATTCCCTACAACAATTTTTCCAATGTAATTTTGCTAAAAAAATGACCCCAAGAGCACATACCCTTCAAGCTTTGTGCAAATTACCCTTTGAAATTTTTAGCAAGGATAATTTACATATATAATTGCCTTTTAGCCTTTTTGAAATGATGCTTTGCCCTTTGTGATTACCCTTTAACATTTTTGGAATGGCCCTTTTCCCTCCAGACTTACAATTCAACACTTTTATCTTGGGCCCTTTCCCTGATGAGAAGTGTCATTTATAACTTTTGAAAGTGCCCTTAGAACCTTTTGAAAACACCCTTCAACCTTTTTTTCATAGACCCTTCAGGTTTTTTGTATCATTTCTTTGGCCTATGAAATAATTTGCTTGAGATAATTTCCTTCAGACATTGATTTCGTTGGACTTTTTTTGTGCTACGATCATTTTATCATGTTAAAAACTTTAATATATGTCACTTGGTTTAAGATTTTATATGTTCGTAAGCCCTAACTTTAATATTTCCTATTGTCTTCAAGAACCAATCTCACTCACTTCCAAGTAACATTTTCCAATTTGGAGATCATCCATGCCTATTTTAGTTGTATAGTATTTCAGACTATCATTTGGATTAATGGACATGTTTTTAGATGATCATGGTTTTATCCCTTCTAGTTGTAGACACCTAAATCTGACCACCAATAACCTTTAACTAGGCTTTTGACCAATTTCCACCCAAAATGCATAATTTGGCCTAAAAACACTAAAGCACATTAAAATATTTGAAACTGATATATTCAAGTGGTGATTTTGGCTAAAGTATCCCTAAATGGAGTAATTCAATATATGGGCTAGCTAACTTTGATCAGATCATTTTGAGTCAAAATGCCAATTTTACACCTAGGTACTCTGGATTACTCTTTCTTATCAAATATTCTACATAAAATGCATGATTTTATTATTTTATATTGATAACATCCTAAATGGGATAATGATCCCAATGCATCTAACATTGACTTACAATTCTAATCTAGTTGAATTTTGGACCAATAACAAGACATTCTAATCAATTTGAGTAATTTGTGCATAAAGTGCTTAAACATGCCTAAGAGCTAATTAACCCAAATCAAGTCCTAATTAATAATTCCATGGAAACTTGTTGAATAATTATTTTTGGAAATGAATATTGAATATCCACATCATCAGGTGACCTCATTTCTTGGGAAGACATCCCTAGGTCATAAATGCCACAAATATCAAGATTCATGCCCTCCATGCCTCATCAATGCCTTCCATGATGCCCTCCATGATTATTAATTTCCCTTTATTATAATGTCATGATGAGCATAATTACAAACTTAATTTAAAAAATTGAATTAATCCTCAACCATACATCTGAATCTCAGGATGGACGATTCAGGTTGATTCTAGACATTTTCAAAAATCTATAAATAGAGAGGCCATGCACATGAATTTTAAATCTTGATTTTGTAAATTTATAATGCACAAATGGTTCCAAAATCCTTAAGAAATTAGTGTTACCATGCCAAATTGATTCCAATCCAAGCCAAAGCCATAAGGTGCCAAGAAGAGATGGAGGTATCCAAGCTTCCATTACCAAGGACTTCATGAGCACAAACCGAGCAAGCCACTACAATAAGCATTTTGAAGCATCCAAGGCAGGTAAAATAAGGTTTCTTTTGAATTTTAGTTGTGTGTTTTATTCATGTTTGTCAACTAAGCTCTCCTTAGTGTCTAGGCCTAGAGATGTTATGCTAGTTAGTGTGTTTTTTTCATTTTATTTTCATTTTGAAACTAACATAATACTAAACATCTTCTCTTGAGTCAAATTTTTAGATCACATATGGCACACCCAATTGGACTAGATGCATCCCAAACATGAAGAAGATCATTTTTCAACTTTAAAATCTTCATTTGGATCATTAAAACTCCTGCAAATTGATATTTTAACTTTGTTTTGCTATTTTTTGTTTGTCACAGGTTTACACAGTAATCAACATTAGTCAGTAAAACTGACATTGATTGGATAGCTATCATCGGTCATATTCATATAACCAATGCCAGTTAGATAATTGTCATCATTTATAAAATGTAACCATCAGTTATATAACTGATGTTGGTCACTTTGTTTTTCTTAAAACATAGACCTGAGAGCTCTTTTTCTAAAGTTCATTATTTCAAACCCAAAAGATATTTAAGGCTAAATGACATGCTAATTTTTTTGTTTCAGGACCAAGCTTGACATTTACTAAAAAGATGTTTAGATCACATTTTGCATGATTAAAATGAATTAAAAACATTATTTTGGGTTCTTAAAGTAATATTTAGGTGCTTAAGTGAGTTTCTAACATTAGTTTTCAAAGTTATAACTAAGACCAAGGGGTCAAATGAACACCACCTCATTTTCCATTTGGACTTAAAAATGAACTCACCTTTCCAAGTTTTTGTATTTACTTAGTTGCTTAATATAAATATTTGTTTGTCAACAAGAGGGGTGTTGCATGTATGCTCTTCTATTTGTCCCCTTTAAGTAACCCTTAGAATTAAAAGTGCCATTCCTATTGCAAGTAGAATAGTTCAAGGCTTAGAAAGAAAGTCATCTAAAGTACTTCCAAAAAAATCATCAAAGTTTGGGTGGCCTTGAAAATGACCCTAAAGTATTTATACTTTCATGCTTTCTTTATTTTTATGAAAACTTCACTTGCAAGGGAGAATTCATCACCTCCCATGAATTCTATATGGAAGCTTTACCCTAGGGTTTCATCTCCTAGCATTGAATTCACTTACTCCTTATGAGTTGCACATGGGATATAGTGGCACTTTGGACATTGCACTACATTGAGTGAACATCAAGATGTAGTGGTTGCAAAAAGGACTAGACCTTTTTGTAACAAGCTAAGTGATTTAGACCCAAAATATGTGCTTTTATTTTGCATTGTTTGGTATGAATGTCATTTTGCAATTGATTCCCCTAAAACATTCAGAAACTTGTTAGATCTTAGACAAATCCTCACTTACCATGGAAGTATTGTTGGTACAAGTTGCACCTCAAGGTCCATGTCATAGTACTATCATTTAAGAGAAGGGGGGTATAAAAACTCTACTATATAATACGTATTTACTTTTAGATGAACACTTAAAATCCTCTTCAATGACGTATATTGACAGATTTCAATAATACAAAGAAACCTTGTCAGTTGAGGATCTAAGAGAGATTAATTAGTTGGTCTTTTCCTAGATTAAAGTCTTGTTTGAAGTCAAAACTTAGTGTAAATAAATAGTTCAAACCAATCACATGGTCCTCATTTTATTTTGAACAAAGATGCATTATGTTGCCCATGTGAGATTATCAATTTGCCTTGTTCAAAATGCATCAAAAGCTTGGGAGTCATATCATCCACTTTGGTGTAGTTATGCTACCCAATTGAGTCTAGACCTTTACCAAAGATATTTAAGTCCTTCACTTATAATCTAAATACTGAATTTTAACTTTATAAGTTCATAGGGTTGATGTGTTAAGTGGGTTTTCCATTTTCACTAAACATGAGGGAACTTAGGTTTAATTTCCAATTTGGGTTGAAGGCCATTTAAGATTCATAATCATTGTCATCACTTGATAGACTTAAGCCATTTTGTGCTAAACACTTTCACTTTTATTCTATGTACCACAACATTTTGAGTCAAGAAAAGTAGTATTATGCTATAAAAATTGTGGGAAATTATCTTTGAATTAGAGAGTTTTTTAAACATACTTTTTTGTCACACCTTTTGGGTAGTGTAGCATCATTACACTGCCCAAGACATTTTAAATATTGCTTCATAGACCCTCTTACATAGAATTCAAATTTATTCCTACAGTTTTAGACCAATCTAAGTGTACTTTTATGATCCTTTGTCTAAAGCATAGTTATACCATTCAATTTTATCTAGCTTATTTGTCAAAAGAACCAAGTTTATACCATTATTTATGAGAAAATAAGCTATCTATAAAGTGCCTTTTGTTTCATACCTTATACCTAGTTGATCAAGTTCATGTCCGAGAATCAAATGCCTAGTGTTTGTTAGAAGTGTTTCAAATATGTTAGATTAAAAATTTAATCTATTTCAAAGTCTAGATTTTGATGTTATTTGGCCAAGATTCCTAGTACATGTCTTGTTTGAGCCTATTTTTTGACACCGTGTTTGGCCAAAAGACCTAGCAACTTTTAAATTTATAGATTAGACTAATTTGAAACACTTTGACTTTAGAGTTTGACATATTGATTCCTGGTCCATTTACTTGCTTATCTTTGTGTGAATAGTGAAACTTTAGATACTTCACAGTAGCTTATTTCTTCACAAATCTTTGCATAAACCTTTTGATCTTTTTGATGGATCTAGACCGAGTTAGAACATCATCTATTTTATATTTTGTCCTTTTTAGAGTTTGTAGAACTCTTTGACCTTTTATTGCAAAGCATTGACTATAGATCCCAACATGTATTCCCACACTCATAGTGGAATCATGTACAATCCAAAGATTAGTAATGTGGTGGCACGAAAATAAATGGTGTAAGACCCGTATGCAAATAATATTTATTATGAGATGGATTCTTATCCCTCTTATAATACTCAATCAAGGGCACAAACCCAAGATCCATTGGCTAACTATTTGGTTAACATACCACCTTATTTAGAATAAGATTGAGTACAAACCACATAATACCTAGCTACAATACCCACAGTAGACAAACCAATTCTTCAATAGCCATATCCTAATAATACAACTTCCACGTATGATCCATTTTTGTTTGAGCAACATTTGTTAGAGAAAAAATATGAGATTTTGGTTATATCCATAGAGTTAGGGGCCAAGTTTCCATTAGACTTCCCCCATGAAAATTTACCAAGTCGAGTAAGAGTGCCCAACAATATCATTTACGATCAACAAACTTCTTTTAACATTCCTATGGCTCTATTCTAAACAACGTATCAAGACCCTAATATATCTAATCAAGGTAAAAACAACATGGAAGATTGATTTAATCAAATACATACAACATATCAAACCTACCTAAATCTAGCACGTAATTTCAACTAGATGAACATGGTGAGTAAGCCTCTTATTGACCTAGTTCCTTCAATAAGAGTGTTGGTAGAGTTAACTGGACAAGAGAATTTGATTTCTGATCCATTCATATAAACCACTTTGATAGTTAGCTTGATGCATATGCTCATTATTGAAGAAGTGTCTTGTGCCTCTACACAAAAGAGTGAGCCAAATGTAGTGGACATTGTGAAAACAACATCCAATCTCAATCAAAGTGGTACTAATGCATAAAAAACTAGCCAAAAACATGTAACTATAGTTAATCCCATGATTAGATCATCATACTAGGGAATATGAGTTTCTACACCCCAACCTCAATTGACTGCTTCCTCAAGTGTACAACCTAAAAGATTAAGTAATCAAACAATGGCCAATGTCATTCCTCAATGATAGAATGTGATGAATCCTACTCCTCTTCAACAAGTAACAAGTAGTATTCTATAATAATAGGTATAATCTAGTGTATCAATGTAACAGAGGACAAATACATTACCACCTCAATTAGGGGTAACTAATGTTCAACCTTGTCAGGTAATGATAAACATACCTCTTTAATCACAGACTAATATGCCAATCCAAAACCAAGCAATGACTAGTCAGCAATGTGCAAATATTGATTAGTGATAGATGTTGAATCTTCAGCCTATTTTTACTTCTTCACAAGGATTTGTACAAGGAGGTTGCCATGTTTCTCAAGTATCTACTAGACAACCATTGGTTCAAAATGTGTCACAAATTTAGAGATAGGGTCTTGGTCCACAAGTTCCCACTCAATAACAAGGTTCGATTAGTTGGTAGCATGTCCCTTTTCAACCACAATAGGAAAAATATAGTTATATCCATCCATTATAATCACAAAATCCTCTAAGTCAAACCTTTATTTCCAACCCAACCTAGAATATCATGGAACCAAATGTGCAATTTCAAGTAAATCCTAATCCATGTATGCATATTCTTGGTCCATTTTCCAACCAAACCAATATACCCCAATAGGTATTTTCATCATACCCTAGTCAAAGTGTCCCACTTGTGACCTCCAAACCATCTACCCAAACCAATATTCTCCCTCAAACCAATGTTCCTTCCAATTTCCTATCCCAAGAATTACAACAGATGAAGGATGTAATTGCTACCATCCAGGCTAGGAAACAGACTAAAAAGTTTAAATTGGATGATGTGTATTCCTATCCATTCAACATGAAGTATTTTTAGATACCATTTCCTCCAAGATATGAACCATTTAAAGTTAATAAATACAAAGGGAAAGGTGACCCTAAGGCTCATTTAACTTAATTTTTTGTTGCATGTCAACTAGTGGCATATAGTGACATGTACCTTTTATTGTTATTTTTAAGGAGCTTAACTAGACAATCCTTGGAGTGGTTTTTAAATTTGCCTAAAAATTTAATGATGAAATTTTATGATCTTATTGATAAGTTTGTGTAGTACTTTTCTTATAATCTTGAGCATGAGATTTAATTAGTAAACTTAACGTAAGCAAAAAAAAATCTAGTGAGAGTTTTGCAAGTTATCTACAGTGATGGAGAGCCCTTGCAAGTCCTTTCACCCATAGTTTACTAGATAAATAATGATCCATTGTGATTACTAAAAATTAGCATAGTGAGATAGCTTATCATTTGGAACTACAATATGCACATACTTTCAAAGAGATCATTGATAAAAGTTTGTTGATTGAGTGGGTGCCCATAAATAAAGGAGTCATCAAAATTAATTTAACTAATCAAAATCAAGGTACAAATCAAGGAAATGACCAACATCAACATCTCATTCAAATTCAAGTATCACAATCAACACAGGCTAATAACCAAGAAAGATTGAAGTAATTTAACTACAATAAGAATGGTTTGGGAAATGGAGTAACCAAATCTCATCATGTCCAAATGGTACAAAAATCATCTACACCACCTTTTTAGCTTACTCCTACCCAACAACCTCTCTAACCACTACTACAAGCAAAACAACCAAGACTTACACAATAAATACAATAGCCTTTACCATTGCAAAGCCCTCCTCCTAAGAGAACCATGCATGTACATCATGTCTTTAATGACCTAGGAGAACCTATTGAGTCTGTATTTCATAAGCTTGCTATCACTAATATGATTAGTTGTCCTATACCAAAGCATTATCTGCAAGGCACTCCTTATCCTAATTGATACCATGAAAATAAATTTTGTGAATATCATCAAGTCAATGGGCATAATCTACAAAGATGAGTCCAAATCAAGCATTTAATTGAGAATATGTTGAAGAATGGGGAGATAACATTAGATAATGGTGCTTCCACTTCTAATCAAACTCTTTGAATTTATCAAAACCCCTTTCCCTGACATAATAATTAGTAGTATAAAAATAATCAATGACAACAACAACAATGGCCAGTGCAGTAGTAAAATCAATAGTATCAAAATCAAAGGTAGAACTAGTAGAATCAAAAAAATCAGCAATAGAATCCACAATGATAAAACAATGGACAAAACCAAGGTTAGAATGATAAAAACCAACAAACCTACCATATAGTTACACATGACTACAATAGGGTTGTAGGTCATATTACATGGGGTAGCATTAATACCATATCCATTAATCATAGACCAAGCACTAATCAGCCTAGACCATTACTAAACAAAAACATTCAACCAAATTACATGGATAATCCTTCTTTGACTTGGGAGTGCATACAAGCAAACTAATAAACTAGGACTTCCCCCTTTGGACCTTATATCGAAAACTCATCCTTACCACGTGACCACACATGAGTGCATTGGTAATCAAGACTTGTCATGTCTGGTCCCACATGATTCCCATCATTTGTTAGTAATAATGGTCCAATATTTAATCTTGATTTTGCAATCACAAATCAAAGGTTAAATATTGTTATCCTAGGCCCACAACCATCAACCACTTTTCCTGTCATCTAACCAACTGTTCAGTCTCATAATAAACCATTCACTACTAACCAAGATAAGAAGTTTGATATTGTGGAATAATTGCAGAAGACACCAACATAAATTTCTATTTTAGATTTTCTATGAACATCAATAATACATAAGAACATCTTGAATGAATTTTGGACCCAATCCACTCTTGCTAGTGACATATCCCCTGACAAATTTCAATCTTTGGTTGGACACCTAGCTCCAGCCCAGTAAGTCACATTTAACCAAAGTGATATGTCTTCCCTTGGCTCGCTACATAATAACCCATTATACATAGAATTTTATATAAAGTAACATAAAGTGAAAAGTGTCCTTATAGACAATGGATTAGGCCTCAACATAGTGTCTCTAAAGCTCATCAAGATTCTTAGGTATATAATGCTATATCTTAAACCAGAAATGATAACCATCAAAGCTTATGATAATCAGGAAAGAGAATCATAAGGCACCATTAGCTTGTCAATTATCATTAGGCCTTTAACCCATGATACACTTTACCATGTGCTTGATCTTGAGTTACCATATAAAATGCTTTTAGGCAGGCCTTAGTTACATGAGATTCATGTAGTTCCATCAATGATGCACCAATGTATCAAGTTTTCCCACTCAGGGATGGAAGTGAATATTCTACGAGATTTACACCCATATGAAAATTGCAAACATCTTGAGGCTGAATTTCAAAGTTATAATTATCAGTACGGTATGAATCCAAGTTCCAAGTAGGATAAAGGAAATGCTATACTTATTGATCCTTCACTAGATAATTACATAGATGTTAATACCTTGGATTCCCTTTCCCACATGATGCCTCTTGAAGCTTTTAATCATTTCACCATTTTAGATAATGGACCTAGAGAGTATGTGACCCATGATAAATTTTATATTGCCAATCTTCCTCAAAATCCAAAAACCTTTGGGTGACCTAAAGTCACTCCACATATACATTGGTAAAAAATATAAAAGATAAGGGAATTATTACATTTATACCAGAATCTATCCTAGAGCATGACCCTCTTGAAGGGGATGAATCATAGTTATATAATGGTAACCAAGCTGATTGTTATAAAAATGCAAACTATCTTATTCCCAATAGGATCATGGAGAAACATAATTATGAAAGAAGAGGGCTCAAACCAAATCAAGAAGGAACCATCAAGTCAATTTCTATGACTAATTATGAAAGACCTTATGGACTTAGATTTAAACCGCCTAGGGTTAACCCGACATATCTTATTCAAACTCTATCACTAGCAACTAGTGATGATGATGTCGATAGTGAAGCAAAGTCTGATCATAGCCTTACCTTTGATGACCTAGCTGAAACCAACCTATTTGATAATAATGCCATTTGTACCCTTACCCTAACCATTCATTATAACCCATTACCATTATATTATCCCCAACTGATAGATTGGGACCAAAAAGAATCTAGTCTATCAATTGAAGAGTTCCAGAATGATGAGGCATTTTGTGACTTCTTAAGCCTTAAAGACAAAATTTTGTTGGGAGATCACAAGTTAGAATTCTCAATTACATTGGATCCTATAGCCTATTTTAGAGAGCGAGTTAACACCCTTAGCCAAAAGCAAATAAGTAAAATATTGAGGTTCCAAAGTGAAAACCTCTTTAAGGCACTTTTTGGGTAGGGAAAAAGTAAAGATAAAGGCTAGTTTAGTGGTGAAAACCTATTTCAAGTGCCATTATATGGGGGTGTTCATTCTTATTTGAATTTAGATCAAGAGACCACCAATGATGAACTTTCCTATGGATCTAATTTTAGCTTCGAGAAACAAGAAGTATTTCATCAAATCCTTCAAAAATTTCTGATTGTTTTTGTCACATGGCTAGATCTCCCATTAGGGGACTCAGATTCATCATGCCTATGAGAATTTGAAGATAAATTCCTAGTAGAGGACCCTAACATAATCTAATAGTTCAAGTCATTGCCTACTATCCTAGAAGATGGGTTGACCCTTCTAATTAAAGATATAATAGAGGTAAATATCGGGACTCCATCAGACCTAAAATGGATAAAATTAGGCATGTCCCTCACTAAAGAGGAACATGAAGTCTTTACAACTCTATTGAGAGAATTTATAGACATCTTTGAATGGGCCTATTTTGACATGCCAAGATTAAACCCCACCTTGGTTCTGCACCACCTTGTGGTTAATCTTGACACTCAATGGGTAAAACAAAAGCTATGTAAGATGTATCCTCACATTGTTATATTGATAAAGAAAGATCTAGAAAAACTCTTATAATTAAGATGTATAAGATCCATTTATTACTCAGAATGGATCTCTAATGTGTAGTACTTGTTAGTAAAAATCTTGAAGGGATCAAAATTTTTACTAATTTTTAATACATCAACAAACCTTGTCCTAAAGATGATTTTCCATTGCCTAATATTGACATGATTATTGAATCTATGGTAGGTTATGAAATTATTTCACTCATGGATGGATTTTTAGGATACAACCATATCAGAATAACACCAAAAGACTAACATAAAACAATGTTCACCACTCCATGGGGAACATTTTATTATCAGGTAATGCCATTTGGCCTTAATAATATTGGAGCTACATATCAAAGGTCCATGAGTATTATATTCCATGATATGATGCATGATATTGTTGAAGACTATATTGATGACATATTAGAAAAATCCAAAACCAAGGCCGACCATCCAGTAGTGCTGCATAAGATATTTGAAAGATTATAGGAGTACAAAGTTAGACTCAATCCAAAGAAATGTGTGTTTGGTGTAACTTTAGGCAAATTACTTGGATTCATCATATCTCATAGAGGTATTTAATTCAATCCAGTTAAAGTCCATGTTATAACTGAGATACCACCACCAACTAATTTAAAGTAACTCTGTAGTTTGTAGGGTAAGATCTAGTCAATCTGCCATTTCATCTCTCAGTTAGTAGACAAGTGCCATCCGTTTACACACCTTATAAATAAGGGAGTTGCATTTCACTAGGATGATCATTTCCAAACAACTTTTCAACAACTAAAAGACTATCTTGTTAATCCACCTATTTTATTACCTCCTATACTAGGAAAGCCATTCTTGTTATACCTATCAGCTACCAACTGTGCTCTAGGGGCACTCTTGGCTCAACATGATGATAATGAAAAAGAGCATGTTGTATACTATCTAAGCCATAACATGGTTACATATGAACATAAATATGCACCTATTGAAAAATCTTTTCTGGCCATGGTCTTTGCAGCTCAAAAATGATGACATTACACATTGAATAATAAGACCATGGTCATTTCAAAAGTAGATCCACTCAGATATCTACTATCTAAAGTAGCTTTTCAAGGTATAATGGATAAATGGATCATGTTTCTCATTGATTTTGACATAGAGTATGTCAATCAAAAGGAAATTAAGGGACAAGTTCTTGTAGATTAACTTGAAAAGGTACCTCTCATAGACACACAACCACTCACATTTCAATTTCCTGATGAATTCATAATGACCATCATTGACACACAACCATTGAGGTGTAGCCCTAGAAGCTATATTTTGCTGGTTTATTTACTTTACATGGATCAGGGGTAGGGCTATTGTTTATTACACCATAGGGGGATCTAATCCCTAAATAATTCAAAATTAGCTTTCCTGGTATAAATAACATGGTCAAGTATGAAGCACTTATTGTAAGACTTCAACAGGTAGTGCATTAGAACATATATCATATCCAATTTTATGGTGATTCCCATTTAATCATCAGTTAGGTCACAAATCATTTTTAGACCAAATATGACAAGCTAGTTCCATATAAAGCCATCATCGACACTCTTAAGCAACAAATTGCCAACATTCAATTTGAGCACATACCAAGGGATAATAATAGAAATATAGATGGCATGGCTACTATTGTCTCTTTGATTTTACAAATAGATAAAGATAGAGAATATCAATTTCTCATCGAGAATTTGTCAGCACTGGGTCATGAACCTTCAACTATTGCAATGAATTATGATATTATTGGTCCTAATTCTATCTGGTACTCAGACCTTTACAACTACCTTCATGACCAAGTTATACCACCTAATCTATCTCAAAAACAAACCAAATCCTTCATTCATCATTCCACTCATTATACTCTAATTAGATCCACCCTTTACCATCATAATTTTGATGGAACTCTACTTTGTTATTTAACTTCAGTAGAGTCTACACTCGTGTTAAGAGAAATTCATGGAGTATGTAGAGATCATTATAAAAGGGAAGTCATATCTAAAAATCTCTTGCATATTGGTTATTATTGGCCCATAATGCAAAAATATTTCACTATATATGTAAATAAGTGTGACAAATGTCAATGGCATGCTAATCTGATTCATGCCCTAGCCAAAACTTTGAAACCAATGTTGACACCGTGGCCATTTTCTACATGGGGACTTGACCTCATTGGGAAGATCAACCCCACTTCATCTGATGGCCATAAACATATCCTTAATACCACCAAGTATTTCACTAAGTGGGTTGAATCTATACCCCTCACTTACATGACTAGAAAGCAAATTTCCAAATTCATATTCAGCCATATCATTTATCACTATAGTATCCCCTCTGACATTATATATGATAATGGAGTATCATTCAAGAATAAGGATGTAGACTAGTTATGTACTGAATATAACATCACACAACATTTTTATACAACATATTACCCTCAATGTAATGGCCAAGCTGAGGCATCCAAAAAAATTATTGTCAATATTCTCAAAAATATTTTCAATGATGCTGATCATGATTGGCACTTACAGATATTTCTTGCCCTTTGGGCATACCACAAAAATAATCATAGCCCCACAATAACCACTCCATACTAATTTATGTTACTAAAGTTATCCTTCCTATTGAGGTTGAATTACCTTCACTGCACATCTCTTTCAAGCATGTCCTAGATGATCATGACTATCGATTAACTCACCTGTAAGAGCTAGACCTACTTGATGATAAATGCATATCCACACTCTAAAATCTTTAACCATATTAGAACCAACTCAAAGGCCACTATAATCAGTGTGTTAAGTATAGAACATTTGAACTTAGTGACCTTATTCTTAAGAAAAAACTAAAAGAATACCATGGCTGAGAAGAAACATAAAGAAAAATTCAAACCAAACTAGATAGGGCCTTTCATCATTACTATATATTATGGATCAAGAGCATACAGGCTTGCCACACTAGATGGACATGAACTTCCTAAGTTGATGAATATTATTCATCTCAACTAGTACTATGCTTGAGTGCTAAGGTGTATTATCTATAAGGATCATTTTAGTTATGCCATTTTATCACTATTCTTCTTTGTATAAATATCATCCTTATTTTTCTTCTTATTTATATCCACTTTTTTCTTCCAGCCTATCATCCCCATGTGTTTTAAATCCTAGCTCATTTGACCTTGGTTTTTACCATTCATTATGTATTTTCAGCATCAAGGTATCTAATCAATTCAATTAGTCAGTTCAAGTACTTCATACAGAGATCATATTTTGGAATTGTGTGATAGAAGTTTTGGCAGTTGCATCCTTCATTTGTTATTCCTTTCTTACCACTAGTATTGCTACTAATTATAACCACCTTTGAGCAAATTAGTACCATTGAGTTATGCCATTATGTCCTAGTTATAACCACCTATGGGCAAACTAGGGGTAACATTAAGCCTTGGCATACCAACTTGCCACTTATTATGCTATACTTTACCTTTTTACCAATTGTGCCTATTTTATTTTAACTGACTACTACACTAGTAAAATTCCTCCACTATAATGGTGGGACTATAGTGATTTGAGGTCCTATTTTAGGACTATGTAGGTAGTGCTCGATACTTATTGAGGTTAGCTCAGTCACCCTAAGCCACTTTCTTGCTATTTTTTGAGCAACCTAAGCTATGTTCTCATCACTTTTAAAGAAACCTAAGCCATTCTCTTGCCATTTTATGAGTAACCTAAGTTTGAACAATCTTACCATTTTGTGAGCAACCTAAGTTTGAATGCTTTCACCATTTTGTGACCAACCTAAGTTTGAACGCTCTGGCTATTTTGTGAGTAACCTTCATTTCAACACTCTCACCATTTGTAAATCTTGACCCATTTAGTGTCTCATCATTCTTGATTAAGTTGAGATACTCCAAAACAATTCCAAAAACATTTAAAAAATCACCAGAAAAGAACAAAAACATTGACTAATTCTTTGCCTTAAGGATTCTAGGAATCCTTACTAAGTTACAAGCAAATCACTTATAATTTAGTTTCCCCATCTTTTTTTATACTTTTTCTCTCATGAACTTGCCATTTTTCAAGACTATTCCTATTCTTCTCTCACATCCATTCTATTTTTTCATCAGTTATCGCATTCTTCCCATTCCTTGGGAGAACTACATTTGGCTTGAATTTTTTTATTGGATATTATATCCATGGAACTATGTAGGTAGGGTCCACTTGCCTAGTACATATGGAGACAACTAGGCCACCCCCTTCCTTTCATTTTATTCCCCCATTTTTTCTGTTTGTTCATTTATCACCTTTTTTCTAGGGGCACTATTCATATGGTTTATTTTCAGTGTTTCTTTGTTTATTTATTTTTTGTTTGTCTGTCGACCTAATTATTTACTTTCAGCACTATTTCCTTTATTTATTTTATGTGTGTTCATTGGGTGATTCATTTTCCACACTTATACTCAAATCCAACCATATTCATATGTTGACATTATCATCATGGTTTATATCATTGGTGCATTAATTTCTATTGAGTGTTAGATTACAAGAGTCAATCCTCATGCATATTTTGGCTAAGTACTCATAATTCTATATCATGATGCCTACTAACACATGCTATAATAAACCTTAGCTTCAATAAGTCTATTCAGCAATGGTGGCAACAACATCTCTTCGACACTGACATCTTGATTCAACCCCAATCATATCCCAAATAGAGTAATTAACCATGAAATAATTCTAACATTTATTAGTCCAAATGAGCATCTCCCTCCTTGTAGGTTGTTCCAATTCATCATTACCCTCTATGTTAAGTTATCATTATCCATAACCAAGTTTATCATGTTTTTGATAATCAGGGTCCAGTGATTATAATCGCGTTTGAGCAAATCATTACACACTATCCCACCTACATTTATCAATGATTATAACTGCCTTTGGACAAATCATTATGATGTCACCACTTTAATCTTTTTACCTATACAAGGGCATGTTATTTTCTTGTTTGTCTATCCTAACTGGGGTAGCTCCATCTTCTCAATGATTATAACCACCTTTGGGCAAATCATTGTGTTGTCATACCATGTTGCCACTATCAGGGTACAATGATTATAAATACCTTTGGGAAAACCATTATTCACCATCCCACTTGCATTCTCAATGATTTTGACTACTTTTTTAGTATCATTATATTTTCACCCCATCATCTTTCCTTTCTTTGGTCCCCTTGTTTCACTTCTTTCTTTTTGAGGGACTGTTTGTTCACCTAATTGTGCCAACCATTCCATCAAGGGGGCATCATATAGTTATTTTATCATCATTGTAGTTATAGGCATACATAACCTTTTAATTCTTTGAGAAGACATTAATGTGCTTATAGCTTTCAACACCTTCCCAAATAGGGGTAAATTATAGACACCTAAATCTGGCCACCAATAACCTCCGACCAGGCTTTTGGCCAATTTTCACCCAAAATGCATAATTTGGCTTAAAAACACTAAAGCACATTATAATATTTGAAATTGACATATTCAAGTACCAATTTTGGCTAAAGTATCCCTAAATGGGGAAATGTAATTTATAGGCTAGCTAACTTTAATCAGATCATTTCAAGTCAAATGCCAATTTTACACCTAGGTGCTCTAGATTGCTCATTCCTATCAAATATTATTCATAAGATGCATGCCTTTGTTATTTTATATTTCTAACATCCTAAATGGGATAAGGATTATAATGCATCTGACATTGACTTCTAATTCTAATCTAGTTGAATTTTAGACTAATAATAAGGCATTCTGATCAGTTTGAGTAATTTGTGCATAAAGTACTTAAACATGCTTAAGAGATAACTAACCCAAATCAAGGCCTAATTAAGAATTCCATGGAAACTTGTTGAATACTTATTTTTGGAAATGAATATTGAATATCTGCATCATCAGGTAACCTTATTTCTTGGAAAGACATCCCTAGGCCATAAATGCCACAAATATCAGGATTCATGCCCTCCATGCCTCATCAATGCCTTTCACGATGCCCTCCATGATTCTTAATTACCCTTTCTTCCAATTTCATGATGAGGATAATTAAAAATTTAATTCCAAAAATTAAATTAATCCTCAACCACACATCTTAATCTTAGGATGGATAGTTCAAGTTGATTCTAGATATTTTCAAAAATCTATAAATAGAGAGGCCACAGACATGAATTTTAAGTCTTGATTATGCAAAGTTACAATGCACAAATGTTTCCAAAAGCTTCAATAAATTAGTGTTACCATGCCAAATTGATTCCAAGCCAAGGCAAATCCACATGGTGCTAAGGAGAGATGGAGGTAGCCAAGCTTCCATTTCCAAAGACTTCATTAACACAAACCTAGCAAGCCACTCAAAAAAAAATTTGGAGCATCCAAGGGAGGTAAAATAAGGTTTATTTTTCATTTTAGTTGTGTGTTTTATTCATTTTTGTTAACTAATCTCTCCATAGTGTTTAGGCCTAGAGATGTTATGCTAGTTAGTGTGTTTCTTTCATTTTGTTTTTATTTTTAAACTAACATGATACTAAACATCCTCTCTTGAGTCAAATTCTTAGATCACACTAATGTTGCTATGAATTTTTTCTTATATTTATATATTATAGGTGCAATGGAATTTTATTTGGAAATGAACATGCTTAGGTTATTTCAAAGGTATCCTCTAGGAGATACCTTGAAGGGCCTTAGACTAACTTCCCTGTTAATTGAAAAGGTCCTTGCAAGGGATCTGATATAACCATGACACCTTTTTATTTCGAAAGAACCCTGATGCACATGATTGGAATTTTATTTTAAGGTATCTCCTAGGAGATACCTTGAACATGTACATGATCAAAATTTTATTTCAAGGTATCTCCTAGGAGATGCCTTGAAGGACCTTGGAATACCTTCAATGTTTCTTAAAAATGTCTTTGCAAAGGAGTTTATATAAACATGATTAATTTTTATTTGGCAAGAACCTTGATGCACACTATTGGATTTTTCATTTGAGATATCTCTTAGGAGATACCTTGAACATACACATGATTTGGAATTTTATTTTAAGGTATCTCCATTGAAGGGCCTTAGAATACCTTCCATGTTGATTTTAAAGGTCATTCCAAAGGATTTAATATAACTATGGCACCCATTTATTTGGAAATAACCCTGATGCACATGATTGGAATTTCTTTCGAGGTATCTCCTAAGAGATACCTTGAACATGCACATGATTGAAATTTTATGTCAAGGTATCTCCTAGGAGATACCTCAAAGGGACATGGAATAATTTTCATGTTGATTTCAAAGGTCCTCAAAAAGGATTTGATATAACCATGAAAACTTTTGATTTGGCAAGAACCCTAATGTACACTATTATAATTTTCTTTCGAGATATATCCTAAGAGATACCTTAAACATGCACATGATTGGACTTTTATTTCAAGGTATATCTTAATGGCTACCTCTAAGGGCCTTGGAATACCTTCCATGTTGATTACAAAGGTATTTTTAATGGATTTGATATAACCATGACATTTTTTTAATTGATAGAAACCCTAACGCACACAATTGGAATTTTCTTTCGAGGTATCTCTTAGGAGATACCTTGATCATGCACACAATTGGAATTTTATTTCAAGGTATCTCAAGTATATACCTAAAAGGGCCTTGGAATACCTTCCATGTTGATTGCAAATCTCCTCAAAAAGGATTTGATATAACCATGATAAATTTTTATTTGGAAAGAACCCTCATGCATACTATTGGAATTTTCTTTCAAGATATCTCCTAGGAGATACCTTGAACATGCACATGATTGGAATTTCATTTCAAGGTATCTCCTAAGAGATACCTTGAAATGAAATTCCAATCATGTGCATGTTCAAGGTATCTCCTAGGAGATATCTTGAAAGAAAATTCCAATAGTATGCATGAGGGTTCTTTCCAAATAAAAATTTATCATGGTTATATCAAATCCTTTTTGAGGAGATTTTCAATCAACATGGAAGGTATTCCAAAGCCCTTTGAGGTATCTCCTATGAGATACCTTGAAAGAAAATTCCAATTGTGTGCATGATCAAGGTATCTCCTAAGAGATACCTCGAAAGAAAATTCCAATTGTGTGCATTAGGGTTTTTATCAATTAAAAAAGTGTCATGGTTATATCAAATCCATTAAATTATAACAAATCCATTAAAAAGACCTTTGTAATCAACATGGAAGGTATTCCAAGGCCCTTAGAGGTAGCCATTAAGATATACCTTGAAATAAAAGTCCAATCATGTGCATGTTTAAGGTATCTCTTAGGAGATATCTCCAAAGAAAATTGTAATAGTGTACATTAGGGTTCTTTCCAAATCAAAAGTTTTCATGGTTAAATTAAATCCTTTTTAAGGACCTTTGAAATCAACATGGAAATTATTCCAAGTCCCTTCGAAATTATAATCATGTGCATTAGTTTTATTATCAAATAAAAAGGTGTCATGGTTATAGTAAATCCCTTGAAAGGTTCATTGAGCTTAAATTTGACATTATTATAGCTATCATTTGACATCTACAAGGCTATCATTGACATGTACAAGGTTTTAAAATTTTAGCCTCGTACAAAAGGTTTTTAAATCTTAATTTTGATGTTCTCACTAATATCATTTGATGTTCGTGAGTTCATCATTGACGTCTGTAAGACCATCAAAATCTAGCTCAATAGTTAATTCCACCCAAGATAAAAACACACTTAAGTCTTTATTTTCAATGATAAAATTGGTCTCCCATAGACTAATCTGATTTATTTAAAGCCATGTTTAAGCTCAGGATCCTTGTAACTAGGTTTGGATTTGTATAGACTAATATTTAATATCATCCATCATATATTCATGTTTTTAATCATTTAATTGAACCTTAATCTATATTTTCCCCATGGTATTTAGATCCTGATAGGTTTAGTTGACAAAGAGGGCCCCTTTATATTATGTTATGGGACTTAGCTTAAATAATTTAGCCTAAAGTTTATGTCATGTTTATTAACATGAAATAAACTTTAAACTAATGTATTTTGCCTATGTTCCCTTTCGATATCCCGATGCTAATTAAAATTCATACGCCTTCATAATATCGATGACTCATGATCATCTGAGCAACCTGATCAGATGGAGCGTAATCAACATGAACTATTCAATGGAACCTATAAAGGATTATAGGTTTAATGCATGGCGAATGCATGTTCCTTGTGTAATTGACATGGTACATATCCCAAGAGGCCTATAAGGATTTCAAATGGTGTATCTATGGGGCCTAAGCCAAATAAGGACCAAGAGCATGTTGTTCCCAAGATCACGATCAATGATCTAAATAAATTAATTTATAGATATCTAATGATGAGAGAATATATCAACAAAATCTAGGTGATTATGTATATTTCATGATAAAAAAGGACTCACTCCCCCAATAGGTGAGACGATCAACATTTACTTGAAAAAATAATTCTCTGCCATAAAGAAGAAAACCATCAATTAATTTTTTATGATGTTCTATCTTTTAGATGCTTTGATATCTACCACCACATTCTTTGACATGAAGAATTGGTCACTAGAGGGTAGATAAACTATTTCCCATCACTATTCTAAATTACATATATTCAAGTATACACATAATATATAATTCATTTGTGATTGTGTATATCTAATTTTAGTAGAAGCCATTACAGGGATCTTTATGGATAGGGTCACCCCTATAATTAAGAAGTATGTGCAGATAATTTGGGATATCTAGTTGTATCTATAATACACTATAATTATAATAGAAGGGACCTTGACTCAACCACTCAAATTACTAGTCCATGTGCCTATGAAATTGGCAGAGTAAGAAATAGCATACCAATTGTTTCATGGTATAAACATAATATGCAAGAGCAAAAGGAAGGGAATCCTCCACCCTTTTCCTTTAACCATCAATAGGAATCTATTAAAAAATTAGGATTAAGTAGACACCATATATAGATATAGATACTCCTTCAACTTATAGTTGGATGTGTTAAGTAAATGGGACCCTCATGATAGGGTTGCAAAGTAATTGAAAGAAAAAAATAAACTAATCCTATGACCACTAACTTGGTGTTCATGACATAATGTATATCAGGGATTCTAATTTCACAAAAGTATTAGCTAGGTTAAAAAAATCATAATATCAATCTTGAGGATAGATTGGCTAGAGATGAGAAACCACTTGGTGCGATATGGTAGATGGAACCCCTATAGTACCACTTGTTACCTAGACCCTCTTCTAGGCCCCCTCTAGATAAGCTAGAAGAAAAAATACAACCTCAAGTGTGAGTTATGTAAAGGTATGAGAAAGAGATATTAGAAGAAAGACTCGATGAGGGGGAATCATCTTCAGCTCAACCTAGTAAACAAAAGTCCCCAATTGAGTACATTGATATGATTACACTAGCTCTAGATGAGACAATGGAGGATGCACTCAAAGTAATTTTTGATGCATATGGATTAGATGAAGAATAGGTACAAGTAGAAAAACCTCAATCAATAGTCAAATAATAATGAAAGGAAAAGGGGAAGGAAATAGCCTTGGACCTAGTTCCAGTTGCACCCCTACAAAAGAGGAAGGTCAAGTTAGCCTTAGTCTTGGTTGGAAAGAAGAAAACAAAGTTAACCTTTACTCATCCTTTAAGTTAACTTATTCAGTGATGAGAATCTTATTAATAGGACAATCATTCCTGAATGGTTCTTATATGTAAAAATGTAAAACATTCCAACCCTACACCATTCATGGGCCATGACAAAGGTAGTCAACATCACTATCCATGATGAGATCAAGCCATGGATAGTTTCTTTGTTGAAGGAAGAGAAATAAATAAAGATCACAACTCCTAGGACCTCAATTAGCACACAAATGGAGACTCTAGAACCTCCAAAAATGATAGAATCATCAGTCAGTATGTAATTCAACCCAAAGACTATAGGACTAGAAAGAGTGATATGAAGAAAGTCATGGTTGGGGTTGAAGAGCTCAATTTTTAGAAGGTTGAACCATTTATTGGATTGAATCTATTAGGATGTCAAGGAATCGATGAAGACCCAATCCATGAAGAATATATAGTTGGATTAGTTGATGCTCATTTATCTCAACTAAAATAAGGCATCAAAGGCATGTAACAAAAGATAAATAACCTATAGAAACAAAAATAAAATCTTGAGAAGTGGGCTATTTTCTCAATCCCTAAGGAAATGATCAAGATGTTTGAGGCATATTTTTATGATATATTTGATTCATTGAAGATAATAAAGTTAAGATAGAGTCCACTAGCTCAGCTAGATGCAGTAGCCAAGGGTTTAATATCCCAATGGATAATCATCATTCCAGTTAAGGGTCAAATTCATGGTTTCAAAATCATTAGTCTCATCCATTTAAACACAATCATGGGATTAGTTATTGAAAAAAATATAAGGTTTGAGTACATGGTCAAGGAACCTAGAGATGATCCTAAAATATGACAAGGAGATGATGGATAGAATTGAACAACTCTTTGGAACCATGATCACTAAACCTACACAACTCAGCTCCCTAGGCATCATTGAAGATGATGAATACAAGCATAGAGTTACCTTAGTCATGTACTAAGTAAGAAGAAAGAGCCAAGGCAAGTCTAGGACTGACAATAATAGGGTCATGAATATGATCCTAAATATAGAGGAGAAGATTTTTGAGGCAAGGAACATCAAATAAGCCATGATTAGAAATGACATGGATTTTGAAGACTTGGCTGACTAGGAGGATGAGTGCCTCCTAGATCCAGTTGTCAATTTAAAAATTGTTAAAGAGAAACACCAAAAGGCCATGAGGATTATTTAGAAATAATAAGGGAGTTCTTCAACATAGGGCCCACCAGATAGCTATTAATATTCTATTTTTCTAAAAAAATTGTAATCTCCAAAAATGGAATATTATTTATAAAGGCACATGTATTTTTTTAGCATGTTTCTTAGAGGTTATATTTTGGAAAGTTTAGTGTATTTTAAGGGAATGTTTAAAAGGATAATTGCCCATACTTATACACTTATCAGTCAATGTAACTGACTGACATGCTTCCTTAGAACATATAAAAGGAGCATTGTCTATTATAAAAATGGGAGGGAGTTCTTAGAAACAAATTACTTTGTAAACTTTGAGAAATTAGTATAAGCAAGGAATTCTAAAAATATTGTCCATTATTTGTTTGTGTGAAGTGCTACATGGTTTCTCTCTTAGTTGTCTAGTTTTAATTTTAGATTTGAATGGTTCTCATGAAGTTTTTATGTGTACATTTGATTGTAGAGTTATTAACTTGTGCTAATGCTAGGTTAATTGAAGGTTCCTCAGTTTGATTCATTTTATTTTCTTTGCATTTGTAGATGTGCATTTATTATTTTCTTATTGTAAGTGTTTAGATTACCTATGAGAATGATGCATGGCACTCTCACAACCAACCAAAATTATGTTAGGTTGTGGAGCTAAAAGCTTCAACCTTTGCAAACTAGGAACAGATGGTTGCTGAGTTCTACAGGAACCGGCGTCGGCAGCATGACCGACGTCGGCAGGATCCAGTGCAGAAGGCAACCGGCGACGGCAGGAAGTCGGCCGACGTCGGCAGAACCAGACCAGCAGGGACCGACGTCGGTCGCCTGTGTGTTCCCGAAGTGTTCGTTTCATGGACAGTTAGTTAAGTGAACGATGAGTTTGCATGTCAAGACCAGCCAGAGTCTTGGGTTGCGAGGATAATTGTCTAAATTAAGAGTCTTAGTTATTGTTTGAGTTAAGGATCTATTTATAGACCCATTGGCATGTATTGGTTTAAATGCATGAGATAGAAAGGAAGAGTTCCTTCTAGTTGTAAGATCTATGAGTTGCAGGTTGTTGCAAGCTCATTGGAGATCTACATGTAAGTTTGGTCTTTAAATTGCAGGTTACAGGTTCATGAGAGATCAACTTGAAGTGCTATAGAGTGCTTGATGTACCGGCAGGGTTATTACTGACTGGTTGGTGAGGTGAACACCAATTCTGTGTGTGAGTTGGTTGTTGGGACCGTTTTTGTGTAGGAGAGTGTGTGTGAGAAGAATTACTGTACACTTGAGGTGTGGCGAATCTCTGTAAGGTGAAAGAGTGTGGCGGCTCTTTGATGTATTCTTTTCTGTTAGTGTTAATACAAGATAGTGTATTGTCTCTCATATTCTGTGCTATTGGTGAATTCTAGTTACTTGTGTTTCTGGTTATTTCCGCATATTCAATTGCTTATATATTTGGTAATCATACTGTGCTCTTTCTGAGGAGCAAGATCCTAACCAGTGGAGTCAGAGCATGTTTGTTGTTCTCTGATTTCCTGACAAATTAGAGGGGCCCACCTAAGAGCTCACCATGAATAGAAAGATTCCATGTGACAAGTCTCTTTATCAAACATTATGTCATTTTCTTTTGAATAAAAAAATGTTTTGACATCTTCTAGCTAACTATTGAGATCATTGATAAATTTATTAGCCCTTTTGGCATATTTCTTCAAAATACATATCTACTCTTCAAGTTCCTTGATCACAACCTTCCAATATTGATTCTATTTATTCAACTATTTATCCATTTTTATACCTATTCAAAATCTCCTTCAAGCTATTAGGATTCCTCCAAAGGACCCACTCTGATACTAATTATTAGAGGTATAATCATTGAGAGAGGGGGTGAATTAGTGAGCCCATATAATCCTTAAATTTATAAACTCTTAATCAATTACCACAATTATTCATGAAGCATACACATCATTCATAGCAATAAACAAGAGAGATAATGAAAGATCAAGCCCATAACACATAACATATGTGGAAAACCCTCTTGAGGGAGAAAACTCACTAGAACATACAATTGAACTACTATCCTATAATAATAAGAACCAATTTAGACCAACTATAACTGATTAAGGAACTACCATTCTTAATTTTGGTGAGATTAAAACCCCATAAGGAGCTACTACACCTATCGAGTTGAGCTACCACAACAACTATACCTTTAGAAAGTTTCACATTGTAAGGATAAAACAACCCCCTTAGATGTTGAGTTGTCACAAAAACATCTATGAAAAAATCCACCTTTAAACTAATGTCTTCAACACCTAAAGATGAAACTCTGATTATCACACACTCAATGTATCCAACACCACATTTTGGATCACTCTATACTTATAAACAAATTTTTTTCACCACCTCAACAACATGACTAGATGGTCATACACATAGTCCACATTCTGATTTACCTCTCAGATCAACCATCAAGATTCACATAACATCAACTATTCTTTGCTCAACCACAACCTACAAGATTAATATTTAGACATAAAAAATATGACCTATAGATCATACACACATTCCTCAATATGTTCTTCTCAACAACCCATCCACTAGTCACACTCTCTCTCTTCTACTTTCCTTCACTCTCCAATTCTTCACTTTAATGATTCAAAGCTAGATTTTATACCACTAGACCCAAAATGTCTAGATGAAAATTATGGACTATCAGATGAATTACATTCATGCACACAAGAAATCAAAGCATATAAAACTTCTTATGGTACCTCTTTCACATTTTCAATACTCTATAATCATCCTTAAACATCTCTATCCATGCCAAAATTGAAGATCAACCAAGCCTACTTTAGGCATATTAGGACATGCACATTGCACACTTTGTCATTGTCACTTAGAATATCAAGTCACTTCATCCACTCACCAAAACACCTCCATCCTTGATATTGACACACATCAATAGTCTGGAAGGACCTAAGGATGAATCTGAATATTCTTAACCTACTATTTCCTATCATGCACTTTTAGGTATTAATACTCCTTCAAATCTTAAAGTGGTCAATTTCCTCAAGAAATAGAAGCCGGCTATATTTATTTACTATTGGAGTACACAAAAATTCATCAATAGTAAGTTGGATACTCAATTGGACTATTTTATTTACCCATATCCAAAATTTTAAATCCTAATTACAAGTCAGGGTATTATCATTTGTTCTGGTAAATTTAATAGCATAAAGTTATGGGAGACTACCTATTATTTTTCAATCCCTTTCTCAGCTTTCCATTTGGAAAGTCATTTTCCTTTTTTTAGTTTTTCATAGCAGTCATTGTAAATGGTGATAGTAATCTTATTCCAAGGACTTTACACAGGATATGGCCATCTGATGTTTTCTATTATCATGTATGGGACTAGCATTTTTTTAATTGTAATGGCTCACCATCTTATGCACAATTGAGATGAATTTTGAGTAACTATTCATGTTCATTCATTTATAAGGAAGGACATTTGAACTACATGGTTTAGTGGCAAATTTTACGTAATTGGTTATTTTTCACCAAATGATGAAGATGATCAAAAAAGGTGCACAATAATTATTGTGTGATTATTTTACATAGAATTTAAACCAATAAAGGAGTCTACCCATATTGAATTACAACTAGTGGAGTCTACCCATTTTTTTATTATACACCCGCTTGACTTCTTTGACCTATTTTCCTTTTGAATCAAGCTTTATAGTAGGGTTCATTGCTACCTAGGCCAACCCAGGGCCTCCCTGAGCTCGACACACATTCTTAAAAATTGTACTATTTTTTATTAAAATTTGATTGAAGTATATATAGGTAGAGCATTTGGAATTATATTTATTGTATTATTTTATAAAAATTTAGTGTTATAATTTGAAAACCCTTATCAACTGAACAATAGTCATGTGTGTGTTCCTTCAATAGAAGGTTCACTGACATCACAACTAGGTGCACTCCAATAGGACAAAAATATTACAATAATCTAGGTAGGATATATGAAGCTTAGCAATTTCATAACATATTAAAGTGGTAAATAATGAATAAAAGGTCCAAGTCAACACAAATAAATCACACATTTTAAATAGAGTAAAAAAATATATTGAACATGATTAAGATTAAATACCTAGAACTAAGGATTTTTGCACATTTTAGATAGAGTCAAAAAAAATTGAACACTATTAAGATTAAATACCTAAAAATAAGGATCTACAAAAATGATAGTAATAAATATGGTCAATGCTTCAAATACTCTACAAATTACTCTATTCTGATCTATCAGTGCTCTACAATGTATGTTAAAAAAAACTAAGAATATATTGGAATAGGAAAATATATGGTTAGAAATGTTTAGCAGCTTTGTTCCTCTTAAAAATATGTGAAAATTATATAAACCCTATTTTAAATAGTAAATTTGAATTTTAAATTTGTTGAGAACTCCTGCCTATTTTTGAACATAAATGCACCTTGAGAGTAGTCAAGTTGAATTTAAGGCAATTGATATATTTAATATATTAAAATGATATTTATATATTATATTAAAATATGTAATATTTATTTAAAATATATATTATTTAATGTAATATAATATTAAAATATTATATATTATATAATATATTTTAATATTATTATTATATAATATATATGTTAATATAGTTTGTAAATCAAATTATTATTATATATTTCAGTATAATATATTTAATATAAAATATATAATTTATATAGATTATTTCTCATTTTAATATATATATATATATATATATATATTCACATGCACACACACATATTATGACATATATTGTATGTATATATGTATTGGTGAGAGGGGTTATGTAAAGTGAAAGAGTGTAAAATTATAATTGATAGTTAGACCTAGTAATTCCAAACCCTTGACAATGTCAAAATATTAATTAAGTTCATCTTTAAAGATAATTGTGGGTGCAGACCAATTGTAATTTCAATCACCTTGAAATGATTTAGTCTATGATTGTTTCCATTCTACATATAAAGAGAGAGCCTCTTGGCATGTAATCTCTATCTCAAAACTATAACTCCCTTGGTTTCGATCAGGGCACATCTATATTTGATAGATAAGGATCTCAACTATCGCTGATCACATTTTATCTTGGTGATTATAATGGAGAAATTGTTTTTGTTACAATGGCACTAAGAAAATTAAAAGTGACCAAGAGGAATTTTGGGTTTAGAAATTGGATAAAAAATTGAAGTAGATATATATGTTCAAGAGACACCATCTATTCCATTTCATAGAGCATAGAGCACCATAATTGGTTTACATCAAATATAATTATAAACACCACCATTATTGGTTTACATCATATCCTTCTCCTCATTGAATTTAAGTTCTAGTGCATAGAACATCGCAAGATCTACATTAGTGTGGTTGAGTAGCAATTTTAGTTGGACCATATCTATGGCCACTCTCATAAGCATCAGTATGGGAAAATTGGCTCATATGTTATATGAGGGTATCACTGAGTACATTAAGTGCATGTAAACTATCAATATCTACAACATCCTTCACTGTAGAGGGGATTATCTTAGGGTAAAGTGGTTATTTGATAGAGATTATCATAGGTTGATTAGGCACATGATATGCACCCAACCTATTATATTGAAAGTATTTTTATTGGCCCTAAACAATCTTAATGATAAAATTAATAAAAATTATCATTCAGGATATTGAACTTGCATTAAATTTTTCTCATAAAATATGAAGGAACCTCATTGTTGTTATAATTTGGGACATAATAACCATCCACCATTGGTCTCAAAAATTCTTTCTCATCAATGAATGGTGGTAGTAGTGGATTAGAAAATGTTTGAATTACATTAGAAGTGGCACATTGGTTTTTGGATTACTGAATAATAAGATTTTTTTTATTTTTTTATTTTTTATCTCTTAAAATAACCACTAACAATTTGATGTTATCATACTATAGGAATTACATCTCTCTATCTTAATATTTTCATCTATCAATTTCACATGTTACCATTTAATCAAATTCACCTGCATAAAGTAGGGGTCTCATGATGGGGGATTGCTAATTATTTTTGAGGGTGTGTTACTGAGAAATTTTAGGATTATTATACCTATTTTAAAGTCTTACATTATTTAAAAATTTGTGAAACATACGTTTCTCAAAAAAATTATGATTATTTTACTTTAAAAAAAGTTATTTGAAAATAAATAAATAAATATGATTGGATACAAAACTATAGTTGGAAACAACCAATTCATATTATATGAAATAAAGAGTTTCTAACATTATATTATAAAATATGCATCTCACTTTAGGTTAAATAACCTCTATGGGAAGATTTATAGATATGAGACTATATGTGGTCTGTAAAGTAACCTCCAGGATTTTAGAAGTCAACTCTTTGTTCAATTTTGGGGGTGAAAAGGGATAGAAGAAAGGAAAATAAATAACATGGAACGTAAATCTAGTCTAACATGACATGCCAAGATATTTGAAACATTGACCTATAATTTCAAAAAATAGATTAGATCCCAAAGCATCACAAACCATAAAGGAGCATAAAGCATGAACTACAGTCTATTATGCAAGCAAAGACCAAAACTATAGAAGTAAAAGAAAATAAATAGTAGACAGAGATAATTTTTCACTCCAAATAACATAGGACATCAAATCCTCATAGTTGGAGAATAAAATAGATAAGTCCATAAGGGCATATACAAATCATCCAATCACATCCGTGAGGTGCACCTACTAAGATTTTAGAATGATTTGTTTTGTTAATTATCATTACTCCTAGTCTATTACAATGGTTAGTTATCATTTTTTTGCATTCCTAATTTTATAAATAGGTGCATCAAATGCATGCATCTTAGTAACTATGCATTATAAAAAAACCATGAACAAGGTCATGATATACATGAGCCAAAAATCCCATCCATTATTGTCCATAAAAACTAATGAACACATCTCTAGCTCACTTTACAACACCTACAGTCAGAAACACATCTCACAATCAGACTTCGAAATTGAAGTTAGTAAGCAAATTATCATTCTAGTGTTATAAACTAGAGAAATAAACCAAAGATTTGAGTGGAGAAATAAACTCATCGGGATAGATATTCATTTGTGATTTGTCTTAATTTGAATTTATTCAACACAAGAATTACGTATCACTAATCTAAATTGTAGCTAAAAAGACTTGATGGTTAACTAAAATTTGATGGTCATTTTGTAAAGTAGAATAGACTTGATTGCTTTGTATAATTTTTATGTAATCTAAAATTTGAAAACAAAAGTATAACCAAGTTTGAAGGGCTAATAAAAATTAATAATTCACATTACTTGAAATTAACTTATTGTTCATTTGCTTTACTAATAATTATCCCATACAAAGTGTTATCTGTAACATTAGATTTAATGCTTGTGACATAATTTCAACTTCATGATATGTGATTGTAACTTTTAATTTAATTCCTCTAAAAAATAATAATTTTTGATAGATTTACTCTTCTAAGTAATCTACCTCATGTGTTGTGCACGTAGTGAAGCATCGTAAAGTTTTAAATATGTACTTGTGATCACGTTTATCAATTTTATCATGTTACATGGCATTATAAAATACGTTAAAGGCATAAAAATTCATTTAATTTTTAAAAAAAATTAATATTATTTACATACCATTAATAATATATACATATATTATAATTTCTATAATCTTGATAAATGAAATTTTTGTGATTCTTGTATTGAAATTATTTTTTTGAGAGTAAAGTTGTTTGGCTTACAATTTCTTGTTTAAATTTAATTAATTTTACATTGATGTGATTTGGCCCTATAAATGATGATTTTCAAATCACTTCACTACATATCCAATTGATAATGATACATGTATCATTTACATTCATTAATAAAAATGCACCTTTTATGATGGAGAAGGGATACATGTTTTAACTTTGTTGATATGTGATTATTTTAATTTAATGCCCATTGATTACCAAACATTATTAATATTTGATATATTTTCTCTTTAAAGTAATCTGTGGGGCACATGGTGAAGCATCACAGAGTTTTAAATCTGTACCAATGATTGCATTTTTTATGACATAATGTTAAATCCCATTTTCATGTTACATAACATTATACACTATGTTAAAGGCATAAAATTCATTTAATTTTATTAAAAATATAATATTATTAATGTACTATTAATAATATATAGAATGTATTGAAGTAAATTATACTGAAACATATAATATATAATATTGATTTATAAACTATATTAACATATATATTATATGATATAGTAATATTGATTAATATTAAAATATATTTTATAAAATATGTAATTTATATATAATATTAATATATAATTAATTAGTTTAATATATAAAAATATTATGATATATATTATAATATGTCAATTATATTTATTTAATAACTAATATAATTTGTGTGTCTATGGGGTAAAGAGGGATTATGTGAAGCAAAAGAGTGTAAATCGACAATTAAACTACTAGTTACCCCAAACCCATGACATTGATGTCAAAATAAGTTCATCTTAAAAATAATTGTGGGCATAAACTTATCGGGATATAAATCACCATGCAATGCTTTAATCTATGATGGTTTGCATTCTTTGTATAAAGAGATATCCTTTTAGCACAATCACTACGTCAAAATTTCAACTCCCTTGGTTTTGATTAGGGGGCATATATATTCACTAGATAATGAGTGCCATAGTTGTGGTCGATCAATTTTTTTCTTGGTGATTGCAATGGAGAAATTTCTTTTGTTAAAATGATGCTAAAATATTAGAAGCGACCAAGAAGAATTTTGGGTTTAGAAATATGATAAAAATTTGAAGTTGACATATATATTTGAAAGACACCATCTATTCAAATTTGTATACCTACTATTATACCACCACCACTTTAATTTCTCCTAATAATTAATAATGTTACATCTTCAAAAAAATGTGGATGAAATTCCACTTATTAGGCATTGAAGAGCCTAATAATTATTTCTAAATCATTACCATCGGTTCCAAAGTAACTTCCATGATGATAATTTTAATTCTATCTCTATATTTTAACTTTTATAATTTTCATTGTAGTATGGTCTTGTAATGGATTATGGAACATTTTTAATTCTGATGATCCCCTGGATGTGATCCAAAACCAATGATAGGAGACCCATCAAGTGTAATTTGTTGTGATGAGTTTGTTGCTATTTTATTAGAATAAAAATCCTTAAATTATACAAATCTACATTTAGATACAATCTATAAATGGAAAGTCTATATATATAAATACTATATATAGTAAATTTTTTTGAGGTAAACTACTAGTTATGCCCTCACATAACCATAATTTAGATAAGCACACAAAATCCTTTCCCAATAAGTCTTTGAGTTACTAGGCATGATTTTGTGTCACTTATTTTTATTTTTATTTTGGGGTCATATTCATCTTCAAATATTAGTTTGTAATTTCAATAAAGGTGACTCAACCTTATAGATATTTGAATTGGTGAATTAAATTATCTCAAAGGTATTCCTTAAAGGGGGATAAAAATTAAGGAGTCAAATCCATATTAGACAATTTGATTATGTTACATTTTCAAAAATTATGGATGAAACTCCACTAATATTATATAATATCCTTATATTATTTCTACATCATTAACACAATCTCTACATGAAAATTGCAACTCCCTTGGTTTTGATCAGGGTGAATTTGTATTCATTGGATAAGGAGCACAGTTGTGGGTGATCAGGTTTTGTTTTGGTGATGACAATGGAGAAATTAATTTTGTTACAATGGTGATAAAAAAAATTAGAAATAACCAAAAAGAATTTTGAGTTTAGAAATATGATAAAAATTTGAAGTGGACATATATGTTTGAAAGACACCATCTATTCCAATGTGTATGCCTATTATTACACCACCACCACTTCAGTTTATCCTAAAATTAATTATGTTACATCTTCAAAAAAATGTGGATGAAATTCTACTTATTATACATTTAAGAGCTTAATAATTATTTATAAATCAATACCATTAGTTTCAAAGTAACTTTCATGATGATAATTTTACTTCTATTTCCATATTTAAACTTCTATCATTTTCATTGTACGATGGTCTTGTAGTAGATTATTGAACATTTTTTTATTTTAATGATCCCTTGGATGTGATCCAAAACCCATGGTAGGAGACCCATCAAGTGTAATTTGTTTCAACGAGTCTGTTGTTATTTTATTAGAATGAAATTGCTTAAAATATACAAACCTACATTTAGATACAATCTATAAATGGAAAGTTTATATATAGTAAGTGTTCTAAGGTAGACTGCTAGTTATGCCCTCACATAACCATAATTTATATAAGCACACAAAATCCTTTCCCAAGGGGTATTTGAATTACTAGGTATTATTTTGTGTCACTTATTTTAATTATCATTTTGGTGTCAAATTCATCTCTAGATATTAGTTTGTAACTTCAAGAAAGGCAACTCACCCTCACAGATATTTGAATTGGTGAATTAAATTATCTCAAATGTATTCTTGGGGGGGATAAAAATTAAGGATTCTAATCCTTATTATATAATTTTCTTATGTTACATCTTCAAAAAATGTAGATGAAACTCCAGCAATATTATGCAAGAGCCTTATATTATTTCTAAATAATTAACATAATCTCTATGTCAAAATTGCAACTCCCTTGGTTTTGATTAGGGGGCATCTATATTCACCGAATAAGGAGTTCATAATTGTGGTTGATCAGGTTTTGTCTTGGTGATTGCAATGGAGAAATTTATTTTGTTACAATGATGCTAAAAAAATTAGAAGTGACCAAGAAGAATTTTGGGTTTAGAAATATGATAAAAATTGAAGTGGACATATATATTCAAAATACACCATCTATTCCAATGTGTATACCTACTATTATACCACCACCACCACTTCAATTTCTCCCAATAATTAATAATGTTACATATTCAAAAAAATGTGGATGAAACTCCACTTATTATGCATTGAAGAGACTAATAATTATTTCTAAATCATTACCATTGGTTCCAAAGTAACTTCCATGATGATAGTTTTACTTCTATTTCCATATTTGAACTTCTATAATTTTCATTATACTATGGTCTAATAATGAATTATTGAACATTTTTAATTGTGATGATCCCCTGGATGTGATCCAAAACCCATGATATGAGACCCATTAAGTGTAATTTATTGTGATACATTTGTTGCTATTTTATTGGAATAAAATTCCTTAAATTATACAAATCTACATTTAGATACAATCTATGAATGGAAAGTTTATATATATAAATACTATATATAGTATATTTTTTTGAGGTATAATACTAGTTATGCCCTCATATAACCATAATTTAGATAAGGACACAAAATCCTTTCTCAATAGGTCTTTGATTTACTAGGCATGATTTTTTGTCACTTATTTTATTGTTATTTTGGGGTCAAATTCATCTCCAAATATTAGTTTGTAAGTTCAATAAAGGTGACTCACCCTTATATATATATATATATATATATATATATATATATATATATATATATATATATATATATATTTGAATTGGTTAATTAAATTATCTCAAAGGTATTCCTTAAAAGGGGCTAAAAATTAAATAGTCAATTCCCTATTAGACAATTTGCTTATGTTACATCTTCAAAAATTATAGATGAAACTCTACTAATATTATGTAAGAGCCTCATATCATTTATAAATCATTAACACAATATCTACATCAAAATTGTAACTCCCTTGGTTTCAATCAGGGGGCATTTATATTCACTAGATAAGGAGCATAGTTGTGGGTGATCAGGTTTTGTTTTGGTGACTACAATGGAGAAAATACTTTTGTTACAATGGTGCTAAAAAAATTAGAATCAACCAAAAAGAATTTTGAGTTTATAAATACAATAAAAATTTGAAGTGGATGTATATGTTCGAAAGACACCATCTATTCTAATGTGTATGCCTATTATTATACTACCACCACTTTAGTTTCTCCTAATAATTAATAACTAAGCACACAAAATCCTTTCCCAAGGGGTATTTGAATTACTCGGTATTATTTTGTGTCACTTATTTTAATTATCATTTTGGGGTCAAATTCATCTCTAGATATTAGTTTATAACTTCAATAAAGGCAACTCACCCTCACAAATTTTTGAATTGGTGAATTAAATTATCTCAAAGGTATTCTTGGGGGGCCTAAAAATTAAATATTCAAATCCTTATTATATAATTTGCTTATGTTACATCTTGAAAAAATGTGGATGAAACTTCAATAATATTATGCAAGAGCCTCATATTATTTCTAAATCATTAGCACAATCTCTATTTAAAAATTATAACTACCTTGGTTTCGATCAGGGGGCATCTATATTCACTTGATCAGTAGCACTGTTTTGGGTAATTAGGTTTTGTCTTGGCAATTGCAATGGAGAAATTTCTTTTGTTACAATGGTGCTAAAAAAATTAGAAGTGACCAAGAGGAATTTTGAGTATACAAATATGTTAAAAATTTGAAGTGGACATATATGTTCAAAAGACACCATCTATTCCAATGTGTATGCCTATTATTATACCACCACCACTTCAGTTTCTCTTAATAATTAATAATGTTACATCTTCAAAAAAATTGGATGAAACTCCACTTATAATGCATTAAATAACCTAATAATAATTTCTAAATCATTACTATCAGTTCCAAATTAACTTTCATGATGATAATTTTACTTCTATTTCCATATTATAACTTCTATAATTTTCATTGTACTATGGTCTTCTAGCTGATTATTGAATATTTTCTAATTTTGATGATCCCCTAGATGTGATCCAAAACCCATGGTAGGAGACCCATCAAGTGAAATTCATTGCAATGAGTCTATTTCTATTTTATTGGAATAAAATTTCCTAAATTATACAAATATATATTTAGATACAATCTATAAATGGAAAGTCTATTTATAGAAATACTATATATAGTAAGTGTTATGAGATAGACTACTAGTTATGTCCTCACGCAACCATAATTTAGATAATCACACAAAATACTTTCCTAATAGGTCTTTGAGTTACTAAGTATGATTTTGTGTCACTTATTTTAATTATAATTTTGGGGTCGAATTCATCTCTAAATATTATTTTGTAAGATCAATAGAGGTGACTTACCCTCATAGGTATTTAAATTGGTGAATTAAATTCTCTGAAAGGTATTCCTAGGAGGGCTAAAAATTAAGGAGTCAAATTCCTATTATATAATTTGCTTATGTTACATCTTAAAAAATTATGGATGAAACTCCACTAAAATTATGTAAGAGCCTTATATTATTTCTAAATCATTAGCACAATCTCTACATCGAAATTACAACTCCCTTGGTTTCAATCAGGGGGCATCTGTATTCACTGGATAAGGAGCACAGTTGTGGGTGATTAGGTTTTGTTTTGGTGACTACAATGGAGAAATTACTTTTGTTACAATGGTGCTAAAAAAATTAGAATCAACCAAAATGAATTTTGAGTTTAGAAATATGATAAAAATTTCAAGTGGACATATATGTTCAAAAGACACAATCTATTCCAATGTGTACGCCTATTATTATACCACCACCACTTTAGTTTCTTCTAATAATTAATAATGTTACATCTTTAAAAAAATGTGGATGAAATTCCACTTATTATACATTTAAAAGCTTAATAATTATTTTTAAATCATTACCATCAGTTCCAAAGTAACTTTCATGATGATAATTTTACTTCTATTTCCATATTTGAACTTCTATAATTTTCATTGTACTATGGTCTTATAAAAAATTATTGAACATTTTTAAATATTAATGATCCCATGGATGTGATCCAAAACCCATGTTAGGAGACCCATCAAGTGTAATTTATTGCGATGAGTTTGTTGCTATTTTATTGGAATGAAATTCCTTAAATTATACAAATCTACATTTAGATATAATATATAAATGGAAAGTCTATATATATATATATATATATATATATATATATATATATATATATATATATATATATATATATATATATATAGTAAGTGTTCTAAAGTAGACTGTTAGTTATGCCCTCACATAACTATAATTTAGATAAGCACACAAAATCCTTTCCCAAGGGGTATTTGAGTTACTAGGTATTATTTTGTGTCACTTATTTTAATTATCATTTTGGGGTCAAATTCATCTCTAGATATTAGTTTGTAACTTCAAGAAAGGCAACTCACCCTCACACATATTTGAATTGGTGAATTAAATTATCTCAAAGGTTTTCCTAGGGAGGCTAAAAATTAAGGATTCAAATCCTTATTATATAATTTTCTTATATTACATCTTCAAAAAATGTGGATGAAACTCCAGTAATATTATGCAAGATCCTTATATTTTTTCTAAATCATTAGCACAATCTCTACATCAAAATTGTAACTACCTTGGTTTTGATCAGAGGGAATTTATATTCACTGGATAAGTATCACAGTTTTGGGTAATTAGGTTTTGTGCTGGCAATTGCAATGGAGAAATTTCTTTTGTTACAATGGCACTAAAAAAATTAGAAGTGACTAAGAGGAATTTTGAGTTTAGAAATATGATAAAAATTTGAAGTGGATATATATATATATATATATATATATTCAAAAGACACCATCTATTCTAATGTGTATGCCTACTATTATACCACCACCACTTCAGTTTCTTTTAAAAATTAATAATGTTACATCTTCTAAATCATTACTATCAGTTCCAAAGTAACTTTCATGATGATAATTTTACTTCTATTTCCATATTTGAATTTCTATAATTTTCATTGTACTATGGTCTTGTAGTAGATTATTGAACATTTTTTTTAATTTTGATGATCCCCTAGATGTGATCTAAAATCCATAGTAGGAGACCCATCAATTGTAATTTGTTATGATGAGTCTGTTTCTATTTTATTGGAATAAATTTTTTTAAATTATACAAATATATATTTAGATACAATCTATAAATGGAAATTCTATATATAGAAATACTATATATAGTAAGTGTTATGAGATAGACTACTAGTTATGCCCTCACGTAACCATAATTTAGATAAGCACACAAAATCCTTTCCCAAGAGGTATTTGAGTTACTAAGTATGATTTTGTATTACTTATTTTAATTATCATTTTGGGGTCGAATTCATCTTTAAATATTAGTTTGTAAGATCAATAAAGGTGACTTACCCTCGTAGCTATTTAAATTGGTGAATTAAATTATCTGAAAGGTATTCCTAGGGGGGCTAAAAATTAAGGAGTCAAATCCCTATTAGACAATTTGCTTATGTTATATCTTGAAAAAATGTTGATGAAACTCCACTAATATTATGTAAGATCCTTATATTATTTCTAAATCCTTATCACTTTATATCTATGTCAAAATTGTAACTCCCTTGGTTTTGATTAGGGGGTATCTATATTCGTTGGATAAGGAGCATAGTTGTGGGTGATCAGGTTTTATCTTGGTGACTGAAATGGAGAAATCACTTTTGTTACAACGGTGCTAAACAAATTAGAAGTGACCAAGAAGAATTTTGGATTTATAAACATGATAAAAATTTGAAGTGGACATATATGTTTGAAAGACACCATCTATTCCAATGTGTATGCCTATTATTATACCACCACCACTTCATTTTCTCCTAATAATTAATAATGTTACATCTTCAAAAAAATATAGATGGAAATCCACTTATTATGCATTGAAGAGCCTAATAATTATTTCTAAATCATTACCATTGGTTCTAAAGTAACTTCCATGATGATAATTTTACTTCTATTTCCATATTTGAACCTTTATAATTTTCATTGTACTATGGTCTTGTAGATTATTGAATATTTTCTAATTATGATGATCCCCTTAATGTGATCCAAAACCCATGGTAGGAGACCCATCAATTATAATTTATTGGGACTCTTATAAGTCAAGAATTGACCAAATATGCTCAAGGGTTTCTTATAGGAGTAGGGAGAATCTAATATGAGTTGACACTCAACCAACTTTGTAATAAGAAGCACCAAAGGCTTTATGAATATAGTATTTTTTTTCAAGATGCATTTTGTAATATATCTTGTTGTGGCACCTCATGTTCAATATTTGATTGGTATCACATTTTGGTTCATTCAGATTAATAACATTGTAAAATGGCTTGATCTTAAATTTTCATGTATTGGATGAGGCTAATTTAGTGGCATCAAAGTTTACTAGCTTGTTTAATACAAGGAATTTCATTTTTTGATCATGCTCAAGGTCACCCAATTATTTCAAATAAGTTGGAAATTTTAGTGCCACTTAGTGTGGTGTCAAGGGATGAAATGATACCTATAATGCAAGAGGGTTATACAAGACATATTTTGAATCAAGCACATAATGTGGATGCCTTTTAGGTGTTCTTCTCAATAAGATAATTTTTTCCTCCAATTATTTAATCATTTGTAATGAGGACTGTGAAAAAAACCCACCTTGGTTCCTTTACCTTGATTTAATTTTTTTTAACTCAAATATAAATCTTAAGATCTAAAAATATATGTAAAAGGATTCAACTCTAGTATATAAATTATAATTTATGGGTTGGAGATTATTCTTGGAAGCCTATATATTTAGAGGCTTCTAGAGAGGAGTGAGAATAGAAAGGATTATAGAATTGGATAATTCTAGAATCCTCTTAGGCACTAATTAGGATTAAGTAGAGGATTATATAGGGATTAGGTGGTTTATTATGAACTAGGGTGTAGAAAACCTAAGAATAGGCTAGTGTAGGTGGGTAGGTGGGCCATGGGAATTTAAAATTATATAATAATAGATAAGTGAGGATTAGGAATATTAAGATAATGAGGTTTTAAGACATTAATTAATTGATTGGTGGGGATGAATACGGTTAGTAGATGGAAAATAAAGAAGGCAGGCATTAGATAAATCATTACAAAGGGTTGATAAATTAGCGAGATGAAAGGGGACAAATTAGATAAGTAGAATTAGTGTTGACTAATAATAATAGTAGTGACATTAAATGGAGCGAGACAATTTTAAGATGCCTACATCTTGGGTATACCAGTTAATGGTCAAAATGCCCTTGAAAATCTTCCCAAGAGATATAATTAAATCTTGTGTTCCATCAGTAATATAATTTATATAATCTTGATAAATGAAGTTTTTTTAATACTTATATTAAAATATTTTTTTCAAGAGGAGTAAAGTTACTTGGCTTACTACATTTCCTATTTAAATTTAATTGATTTTACATGGATTTGATTTGACCATGTATTTTCAACCCCAATATTAGGCTTCAACGTTGAAGCACTCAATATGTTATTGGCTGAAATGTTTAACCCTGACTCTGCATTGAGATATCACATGGCTTATTGTCATGAATGAAAAATTAATATTTATAGATTGGTATGGTGTATATTTCTTATGCCCTTACATAACCATAATTTAGATAACCTCACAAAATTGTTTCCAAGTCTAGGTCTTTGAGTTATTAGGTATGATTTTGCATCACTTATTTTAATTACCATTTTAGGGTCAAATTCATCTCCAAATATTAGTTTGTTAATTCAAAAAAGGTGACTTGCTCTCACAGATATTTGAATTGGTGAATTAAATTATATTAAAGGTATTCTATGGGGGCTAAAAATTAAGGAGTCAAATCTCTATTAGCCAGTTTAATCATATAATTTAATGAACAAATATGAATAAATTTTTTTAATGAGAATAATTATAATAAACAATAAAAATTTGTAAATATTTTTTATATTAAAAAACTATTTGAGTTTATTATTTATTTTTATTTATGTTTAAATATATAAATATTTTTGTAAAATAATTTTATATGTTACAAATTTTTATATAAACTTTTAAATTAGTATAGAATTAAAAATTACCACGTGCTTTGAAATTAGGGTTAAGTTTATATTTTTCCCTTTCCATTATTTTCTCTTAGTTTTTCTCTCTTTTGAAGGCTAAAAAACATTCTTTTATTGTCTGTTAGGTTAACTATGGCGTTAGTGGTGGAAGCATTGACCCCATTTTTCACTGTCATTTTTATAGGTACTTCTTATTAGGTATTTAATCTATGTAATGTATTATTTTACTATGTCTAAAATGTGTGATTTTTTTGGCTTGACATGAACCTTTTATTCATTATTTAATACTTTACATTATGAAATCACTGAGATTCAGATAGACCTATATTTTTGTTATGAAATGGCCAAGATAATGAAATGGTGGAGATTAGGATTGTTTAGTGCTTACTTGTATTCAATAGGGACCCAAATGGTTAATGTGAGGTAAAAACATACATTTTTTATTAATTATAATCAAATAATGAAATGGTTGAGATAATGAAATGATGGAGATTAGGATTATTTAAAGCTTACTTTTATTCAGTGGGGACCCAAATAGTAAATGTGAGGGGAAAGCAAATATTTTTTATTAACTATGAGTATATAATGAAATGGTAGAGATTAGGATTGTTTAGGGATTACTTGTATTAAATAGGGACCCCAATGGTGAATGTGAGGGGAAAGCAAACATTTTTTTATTAACTATAAGCAAATAATGAAATGGAGCAGATTAGTATTGTTTAGTGCTTACTTGTATTCAATAGGGACCCAAATGGTGAATGTGAGGGGAAAGTAGAAATTTTTAATTAACTATAAGTAAATAATGAAATGGTTGAGATAATGAAATGGCAAAGATTAGGATTATTTAGCACTTGATTGTATTCAATTGGGACCCAAATGGTGAATGTGAGGGGAAAGCAGACATTTTTTATTAACTATAAGAAAATAATCATAGTAAAATAGCTTCATGATGTGAGAGGGTTTCAATGGTTCCACCATCTTTATCTTATCACATCATTCATTTGTTGGCTATGTTTGGGATACTATAAAAAAATTTATTTTAGACTGAGTTGAAAAGTCATTTTTTGGCCTATTCCAAGTTATTATTATTTGAGTTGAATTATTTCCTTTTTAGACTGAGTTGAAAAGTCATTTTTTGGGGTGGAAAACTTTTCCCTCATGCCACATCATAAACTTAAATGAATGAATGATTTAATACCACTTAGCATTATTATTAGGGGTGGAGAACGTTTCCCTCATGCTTCAATATTATTGGGTAGAAGGGTTCCATGCATCATTATATATTAAAAAATTACTTATAAAATATTTACACCTATTATATAGGAGTAATTATTATTTAGGGAGAATTTTTTAAGGGGTGAGAAGCAATAGGGGGATAAATATTTTGAATGTCTTCTCTTTTATTTTGGTTGTCAACTATCATTTCAATCCAATAAATTTTTTATGTTTTTTAAACAAAAGTTTTATATTACACATAATTTTTGAAGTTTTTGGAGCACATCCAGATATCTTTGGAGAATTTGGTATAGGTCTTCTAATCACCCTATACATATCTTTGAGCATTTGTAAACTTTTTCAGGGCATCCTTTGTATGTCTTTGAAGCATACCCAGAGCATATTCAGAGAAATTCTAGAGCATCTTTACAGTGTCTACAGAGCGTTCAATTTTTAGAGTTCGCTTGCAATATCCTTAAAATTGTAGCTGAAAGAGTTGTAAAAATTGTGTGTTGCCTTCTCAAAATTACTCCATCATTGGGATGTTTTATTGTACTCAAAATTAACCCATCTATGGTATGTGTTATTATACTCAAAACCATGTTATTCATCCAAGTTAGAGACAATAACAAGGTAAAGAGTCAGTAATAAATTACATACAAAAAATGAACAAATTGCATTCATATCCTACTTAGATCAAAATTTAACTATTAAATACAATACAATATATAACCAAATGCAACACTTTAGGGATAGTTTACATAACTATGATGAGCTATATGAAATGCTCATCATTTCTCCCCCACATTTCAAATTTTACAAGTCCTCTCAAATAGAAGTGGGATGACTGATCCTTAATCCAAATTTTATGATTCAAACCTCTGACTCAGATCATAAAATTTAAAATGATGGCCCCAATCATGGTGGAACCTTTGCAAGAATCCAAGATCTCTAAAAACTATATGCATCGAGGATTCAAATTCATCTTCTATGTGAGAATTTCAACACCACCATAGAGATAAAGGACACAGAATGATAAGAGGCCTAAAATTCATCCCAATCTAGACATTTAAACCTCTTTCCTCTAAGTGTCAAGTGATTATCTGGCAAACTGCTTTGGTTCTTATTAGACTTCATCTAATATTGGTGGGGCTGAGGACTTCCCTATGCTTCAAATCAATAGGTAATGCCTCCCACCTAAAAATACTTGCATTGAAACCATTAACATAATGGTGGCGTAGAAAATATTTAAAAACATCAATATTATATCTCAATAACTCATGATAATTGTTCTTCATATGCATATGATACAGTGGTTGAAAATATGCAATAAGTTTCTTTTCTTGTAAAAATTGTGGTCTTATGCATAACCTAGTGGTGCTTTGTAATTATATAAATCTATTATTGGTTTGTTTCCATGCCATTTGGTTCCTTAGAGTGGAGAGAAAGGCACACAATTATTTCTCTCCAATAAATAAATTTATCAAAAAACCACATTGATATCCTAATAACAAATTGAAAGTATAAAACTCACAAATGGCATCTTGACTTTATTTAGTGCTCTTTAGAAAAATGTCCATCAATACATGTTCATCTTCAATGATATGTCAAAAAACAAGGGAAATTAACTAAATCTACCATTTATAAAATTATTCATGTAAGAAAAGAACATAAACTGATGAAGGTTGCCTGCATGCTAATAGTTTATCAAGAATTGCACAAATGTGTTGGATAGAAGCATGTGCTTTCTGTAATTATAGTTGGGATTCTACCAATTACGTTTGAGATTCCTCCTTAAGTTTGGCATTTTCATCCTTCAATTTTTGAATTTTATTGTAGGTGATATGCTAAGCAGAGATTATTTCATGTAATGGAATAGGGAAAGCTAGAAAAACTCTTATTGGACCCTCTGTCTAAATTGTAATCTCTCATGTTTCTCTTTACATGGCCTGAATAGAGGTTTGTAACTCAAAATTTTGAGTGGTAAGATCTATTATTATATTAGTATGTTAGGTAATCATTCTATTTCTATCATAAATACTTTTTATCATATTACACTTATCAACATTAGCATTTTGTAAAATAGGAATCTAAGTGTCCTTAATAGCAAGAGAATTTTTCAAATTGATAATCTAAGTGTCCTTGACAGCAAGAGAATTCTACAAATTACTCAATTTTTAGGTTTGTGAAAATATTGAATTGTGGACCCTAGTATATTCAACTTATATTTCTTGAAAAATTACTTCTTGTTCACAACTCTAGTAATAGATTCTTCTTAACTTTATTTCAAACTAGAAATCATTAAGTTCTTACCTTTCAAAGTTGAATAGAGATTATCTAACTCTGTTTGTTATAGTCTAATTTTTTCCTCATGGCATGCTATAATTATTTTCTTCATTAACATAATGTGGAGAGGATGGATCTTCTTCAACCAAGAGTGAATTACCCTTATCAATAACAAAGGGCACAAGATACTTTGCTTCTTGAGGAATAACTTCTTTTGCTAGGGTTCCCTCTACAAATACAACTTCTATGTCCTACACATCTACTTCTTCTTCCTACAAGATAAGTAAATGAATGCACTAGAGTTTAATTAGAGGAGGATGAGGGGTGTCTAAATAAATTCCCATTTGTTGATTTGATCTCTATCACAATATATTTAGAACTAATGGTGATGGAGATGGTCATTCTATAATTTCAACTATGGGTTATTAAATCTAGATTTTTGTGGAAAGATGAGAGGTAGGGCATGGTGTATTTTTGGTAAGAAGTAGAGAAATTTTTTGGAGGAAAGAGGACCAAGCATTTTCAACCCTTAGTTTACTGAGAAAATAATGGCAACAAATGAGTGTAAACAGTCCATGATGGCTGGTAGACCCAGTATCTCATCTTATCTTTTGAGAAACATTAATCAAAGCATTATGAAGGAAAGAGGGAAGAAAAATCTTATATTCTTCTCAAATATCTCCTTTCCTCAAGTGAAGGAGTCTCATATCATCTCTACCCACTGATGTAAATTGACAATCAAAAGTGATATATTTCATTATCTAGAAAATAATTTTTTTCCAAGGTTGAGGAAGACTTCTCTAAGAATTCCCTTAACCACTCTTTGGTGGGGGGGGGGGGGGGGGGGGGTGGGTTGGATAGTCTAGGGTGTGGATAATTTCTTTCAACAAACATATAAATTAGGTCAAAAAAATTGATCTTTTTAATTTCAACTACTCCATCCTTAGGAATCCTATATAGAGGATTGATTATAGAGGGATTTACTAGAATATTCTTCCCTTTGATAATATCATGATCATCAAAATTATCATATAATTCTTGCATAATTTCTTAATGGAATCCTTTCATTTTTTTAAATAAATTTAACCATCTTGTTGTTTTAAATATGTCTCTAGCTGCTTCATCTTATAACAATGTATCAGAGCATTTTGGGTCACTTTTTTTCCTTTCTCTCACCCATATTCAGAGCAAGCATTGTTTAATTGCAAATCTGAGTATATTGTAAAAACATAGAGATCAAATTTGCACATAGAATAGGGGAAGTAAGAGGTTAGAGATACAACATAGTAATTGTTAGTGGCAACAATGTAAAAAGGAATAACAAAGTAGGTTATATGATGTGATTATGACCTGAATAATGGTGACAGTTATGGGTATCTATTTGAAACATGCGAGAGATAATAAGAAGGTGATTTATCCAATCAATTGGTAATGATGTGTCATAAAGGTCATTATTGGTAGTACTAGGAGTAATAATTGCAATTAATTATGCATCATACCAAATCTTTTTGAAAGACCCTCTATTTAAAACATAGTTACATCAATCTTGTTTGAAAAGACCATTTAGAAACATCATCACATCAATTATTTTGGAGATCTTTTGAAAACACTATCACATCAAATTATGGATTATGACATTGTTGTTCTAATGTCATTATTTTGTTTCTCAATGATGGAGGTGGATTCTTTTCATTCATGATTTTTCATCTTAGAAGCATAACTGTCAGTCTTCAGAGCATAGCTTCCAACCTTTGAAGATAAGTCACTAGTCTTTGAAGTTAAACCTTTAGACTTTAGATAAAAACTATAGTCAACTCAGACTTTGTTTATATATATATAAGGTTGTAAATATATAAAGCTTTTGTAATAAATTAGGTGCTTTATATATAATGTCCTTTATATATATATATATATATATATATATATATATATATATATATATATATATATATATATATATATATATTATATATAATGTATAAAGGACATTATATATAAAGCACCTAATTTATTACAAAAGCTTTATATATATATATATATAACCTTATATATGGTATTATTTGTATGTATTTGTATCTACTTACATCTACATAATCCATATCTTGTCTGAAGAACCACTTATGGCTCTATTGATGGAGGTAATGGATGAGCTGGAGTTAGCCCTTGGAAGGTAGATGTCTGGGGAGGAAACCTCTCCACATGGTAGAATAAGTCATTTTAGTGTTTGTCATCCGTTGTCAATGTAATGTTATTGAAACTAGTGTCTTAGAAGATTGTGTTTGTCCCATATAAATAGAAAAATGGGACCTATTCTGACGTGGTGGTTCTAGACATTCATGTTTTAGCCATGGCTTTCAAATTTTGATTAATGAGATCATATGTTATCTGAATATGGGATGAATGCACAAAAGACCTTTTTGTTAAGCTTAATTAATGCAATGTTGATGGTGATCCTAGTTTATTCATGTTAATGGGTAAGCTTGTCAAGCTTTTAACTATTATTTTTAGCAATGAATTACTCCAAAATTTAATTTAACTTTAATTTGAATTTTATTTATCATCAATTTTAGCTTTAAATCTAAATATTTCCACCTTTCAACATATGGATACCACCTCAGATATAGCTAAGTACTCACATGGCTTGAATATGACTAAGTTATCTAATTGACTCAAAATCTAGACATGTGGCACCTTTTGATTACCTCAAGGATTCTCAGAATGTAGCTTTATGTGATGACTCATTTATTTCTCACCACTTGGCAACCCTCAAATTATATCAAGATATTAGGTGGTGCCTTTTAATTATAATACCTTGAATGGGGAATCCACTCTTGTGCCTATTTAAAAGGTATCTCTTAGGAGATACCTTTGAAAGGAAATCCACTTTTGTGCATGTTTTAAGGTATCTCATAGGAGATACCTTGAATATATTATAGGGACCTTCAAAATATCACCTAGTAGTGCCTTCTTTGTAAAGGAAAACTCCACTTGTTCCTTGAAAAAACAATTCCTCTTTTGTGCATATTTGAAAGGTATCTCTTAAGAAATACCTTGAAGTGGAAATACACTATTGTGCATGTTTGAAAGGTATCTCTTATGAGATACTTTGAATGTATTATAAGGGCCTTCAAAATATCACCCATTAGTGCCTTCCATGTAAAGGAAAATTACACTTATTCCTTGAAAGATAAATCCACTATTGTCATTATTTGAAATGTATCTCCTACGAGATACCTTAAAGGGGAAATCCACTCTTATGTATGTTTGAAATGTATCTCCTACAAGATACATTGAAGGTATTATAGGATCCTTCAAAATATCACCCAGTAGTGCCTTCTATGTAAAGGAAATTCCATCTTTTCCTTGAAGGAGAAATGCACTCTTGTGCCTATTTTAAAGATATATCCTAATAGATACCTTGAAGGGTAAATCCAATCTTGTAAATGTTTAAAATGTATCTCTTAAGAGATACATTTAAGGTATTACTAAGGCCTTCAAAATATCACCCAGTAGTGTCTTCCGTGTACAGGAAAATTCCACTTGTTCCTTGAAGAAGAAATCAACTCTTGTGCCTATTTGAAATGTATCTCATAGGAGATACCTCAAAGGGGAAATCCACACTTATGAATGTTTGAAAGTTACCTCATAAGAGATACCTTGAAGGTATTACAAATGCCTTCAAAATATCACCCATTAGTGCCTTCCATGTAAAGGAAAATTCCACTTGTTCCTTGAAAGATAAATCCACTCTTGTGCCTATTTGAAAGGTATCTCCTAGGAGATACCTTGAAGTGGAAATATACTCTTATGAATGTTTGAAAGGTATATCCTAAGAGATACATTGAAGGTATTACAAAGGCCTTCAAAATATCACCCAATAGTGACTTCCATATAAATAAAAAAACCACTTATTCTTTGAAGAATAAATCCACTCTTGTACCTATTTGAAAGGTATCTCATACGAGATACCTTGAAGGGAAAATCCACTCTTGTGTATGTTTTAAAGGTATTTACTAGGATATAACTTTAAATTATTACAATGTCCTTCAAAATATCACCTAGTAGTGTCTTCCATGTAAAATAAAATTGCACCTATTCCTTGAAGGGAAAATCCACTTTTGTCCCTATTTGAAATGTATCTCCTAGGAATTAATTTGAAGGGGAAATCCAATATTGTGAATGTTTTAAAGGTATATCATAAGATATACCTTGAAGGTATTACAAATTATTTCAAAATATCACTTAGTAGTGCTTTCCATGCAAAGGAAAATTCCACTTATTCCTTGAAGGAGAAATCCACTCTTGTGCCTATTTGAAAGGTATCTCATAAGAGATACCTTGAAGGGGAAATATAATATTGTAAATGTTTTAAATGTATCTCATAAGAGATAACTTGAAGTTATTACAAAGGATTTAAAAATATCGCCCATTAGTGCCTTGTGTAAAGGAAAATTCCACTTGTTCTTTGAAGGAGAAATCCACTCTTGTAATTGTTTAGAAGGTGTCTCCTAAGAGATACCTTAAAAGGGGAAATCCAATATTATTCATGTTTGAGAGGTATCTCCTAGGAGATACCTTGAATGTATTATAAGGGCCTTCAAAATATCACCTAGTAATGCCTTTCATGTAAGGGAAAATTGTGTTTATTCCTTGAAGGAGAAATCCACTCTTAGCCATGTTTAAAATGTATTTCCTAAGAGATAAATTGAAGGGAAAATACTTTCTTGTGAATGTTTAAAAGTTATATTATTTTATTTTTCCTCTCCAATAAGTTTCATTGTCAAAAGTGCACCTCTATTTTCCACATGCCCTCACTCTAGCCCTCTTAAATTTTGAAATAGTTCCTCAGAAGGTAGTTATCGACTCACCTCTCCCATCATTAATTTTAGAGTATAAATACTCCTAGGGAATAGATTTATGATAAGCTCACCTAGGGGAATTAAATTATAAATACCCCTCTCCTCATTTGGATAAACACTTAAACACATTGAGATTTCCATAGCATTAAGAAATTGTAGAGAGCATAAAGAATAGAGAGCTGAGATGAGAATTATGAGAATTTGTGAGTGGGGATTGTTATTCCAATGCCTTTAGTAAGATAGAGAGTGGTTTTGAAGAATAATTCTTGATGGATAATTTTACATATTCATCAAAACTATAATAATTATGGGCAACACCCATTTGAGGGTAAAGATCAGCGTAGATGTAAATACTAAAGGCTTTATCCAATTATTACTTGTAAGGGAATGGGTTAGTAGAGTCTACCAACAAGAATATGATTAGACTAATCAAAATAATGTGTAATGAAAATTAGGAGTAGCACCTACACATGAAGATGATCCTATGGGTGGATCACATCACCCTTAAATAGGTTCTGAAGACTTCCCCATATTATCTCATATACAATAAGGAAATAATTATGCCAGTATGATCATAAATGATCACATAATAACTCTTGAAGGCTATTGAAATTGAAGAAAATAGAGAAATAGAGGTTTAGGTTAATGAATTTCTCAAACTCCATGAGGAAAGGGAAAAATAAAGTGATGTGAAGCTCATTTGATAATAAATGGTTAAGTGATGGCTTGATAAGAAGTCATCAAACCCAAGATTTAAACCTAAATATTTAGTTCTCAAATATGATTAATGGGCCATAAAGATATGATAACCTGCAAAGTTTAATTCTCTTTGGAGAGGACAATTTTGCATCATCACTGATATGAAGGGGAATGATTATGAATTATAAAATCAAAAGGGCCATGCATTGGAGATCGCTGTCAACAAGATTGACTTGAAATATTTCAACTAGTTTACCCATATTCTCCCTTATACATAATTAATTAGTTTCCCTTTATGCCATGTATTTCCTTTTTCTTATTGTTGTTTCCCCTTACTTTATTTTACTTCCCTTTGTTATTTCATTTTAAAATAAGTGACATTGGCACAAGTGACTCTTCTAATCACCATGTGTCCCCTCCCTAGTCATCCCAAATCTTCAAAAAACATTTTTTTAAAGATGATTATCTACCCACCTTACCTACCATTAATACCAAATGCCCATTTTTGCATGACTCCCCATAATGATCACCATAATTATCTTGTGAGTGGTCCTTAGAGCATGTGTGTCACCCTTATCATTTATGGGGACACTCAACCTCAACATTTCTCATCATGGGCCTACCTAGTGATGTAAATGTATGAATACACTCACCTCATCCAAGCCAACCATTTTGAGAGCATCAAGAACATCGAATAAATCAAGAGAAGCAAGAAGGGTCAAGTCTATAGTTGTAAGTAATAAAGTAGAGAACCATTAATCCAGACCTTCAATAGAAATAAAGAGTGGTTTTAGAGAAAAATCCTCACCAATGGAAGCTTCTACATCTTCATCAAAAAGTGACCAACATCCCATTAGAAAAAGAACCTATGGGTCAAGTAGTGGGGGGGGGGAACCTTTCTCTCAAACATGCAATAAAAAAATCCAATATGTCCACCCTTATTCTAGAAAAATAAAAGGTACCCAACATAAAAAAATATCTACGAGGGAGTAGAGGGACTGAATATTGGTCACTAACTTTATGAATAATCTCTTCAACCCAAAGTTGGTCAAGAACCCCAAGAGTCTGAGAGAGGACAATTACACTTGAATACTCACAAGGGCTAGCATAAATGATTTTGAATCATTTAGTTGTAGGTTATGGGAATGCACACTACCAAATTTCATGGTGCCTTATATTCATCCTTGCCTGGAGATCATTACCCTTTACACACAAAGATATGATGCTCGCTCTAGCATAATTATTGACAACACCCATTTAAGGATAAAAATAGGCATAGATAACATGAGGGAGATGCTTTATCTCCCCATTCATTTAGAGGATAAGATCTATGGTGTATAAAACCTTTAAATTATTTGGGATTCCTATGTCTAAGAAAAAGGAGATTTCCTTGGCTTTGTCCTTAAAAGAAAAATCATAAATATGCCTCATATGCTCATTTCCCTCAAGAGCTTTCCTTCATAACACCTGAGAGATACTCTATCCATGTTGGCCGTCATATTCAAAATGGACTCTAACACCAATGTTGATGACTTCTATATGGGGTTAGTCTTCCTCATAAAATTGGTGCAGAAGGGATAAGCTTTTAGGTTAGAATTTGAAAAATCCATCTCTACCTCCATAAGAGATAAGCTAGAAACTTTTTCAAAAGTGGGTACCTTTCGGTACTCATCCTTCCTTCTACATATCATTATATTCTAGCATTCCTAGTTCTTCCCCACATACCTTGACCTTAACTCCTCTAAAATAGACATTATCACCAATGTGGTGAACCTGGTCACTATATGGACCCATATCCTATCTATCCCTAGGGACTACTTTGAGTTTTCAAAGCTTTTTATGGATCTAGTTCTCATCAACCTCAACATGGATCCCATTACATTCAAAATGGTTGAAACACAGTATGCATGGCTCACTAAGAGCAAGGTCTTAGTTGATTAGTTTTGGGGAGCCCACTTTTTATTCTTTCAAGTGCATGGTTTCTAGGGAGAACCCTTTTAGCTACCGTGTATGTTAATAGACTAAACTTTGGCCTTATAATTATCCCACCATCACCATGGTAGATTATATCTATGGGGCAAGGAAGAAGAAAAAAGGCCTATATGATGTTCCCTTCATAAGAGGAGGCATTATAGTGTGCAAAAGGCACTAGGAATACCTACTCACAGCCAAACTGGTGAAGCTTGGCCTCAACCTAATAGATGATAGATGGAACTATGATCCACCTAAATTCATAGAAAAATTGAAGACCACCAATGTCCCCAAGCATCAAGCCTAACCTTACCTAGAGTAGAGGAAGTCACCCCTAGAAGACATTCCCTAAAATTATGTGGACTTGGCTCATATCTTGTTGGATGCCCTCAAACCATGGGAGTCCTATGAGAATGTCTAGGATCATAACCCAACCAAGAAACTATCAAAAGTGATGAAGAGGGAGCTCACCTAGTTAGAATGAAGTGAAGATAAAAATGTGACCTTTACAAAATATAGGTATGAGATCAACTTGCCCTACATCAAGATCGATGATGAAGACATAGATGAAATCTTTGATAATATTTGAGATGAGTATCTTCAAGAAGAGGGTTAGTAGAGGAAGAATCCTCCCTTGAAATAATGATAAGAGGAGAAGGATAAGAATAAGTAGAGTAAGATACTCCTAGGTTTGTAGTAGGAGTCATGCCATCATTGAAAGAGGCTATGGTCTTGGAGGTTTAAAATCCTTCCTCATAGCCATTTCCTTTGTACTCATGATCCAAAGCTTTGCAACAATAATAATCTTCCTCCAGGAACCTCATGACTGGTTCATCTTAGTAAAAGTAGCTTGAGGCACCCAAATCTAGCCCTCTACCCTAGCCCACATAGAATAAAATCCACTTCTCAGCTCCCCACCTTTCCACCTACACCTCTCTTGTCACCTCCACCATGCCATCTACCTTATCACCTCAGGTTGTAATAGTCTCTATTGTTTAGCCAAGCACCACCTTGGCCCCTCTCTCATGCTTTTCCACCTAATCCTCCACCAAGATCACATCTCTTTCCTTTGTAGTCCTAATCTCCTCCTACATGCTTTTCCTTACCCCACCACCTTCAACTTCAGAGTCATCCTCTATCATGGTATACTCACCATCCTTATCACTCTATGCTCTAACCATTCTCCCTTTACACCCTCACCCTACATCCAACTTCCTCTAAAGGAATGGTGCCCACTACTTCATAGTAGTAATTATCTATTCCATTTATGTTACCATATGGAATCCCCTTCATGGGGGAGAGAATTCAATGGATAGATTATTACCAAAAATAGGTGAATGTAAGAAGAACATCCTAAGAGGTGCAAATGGAAAGAAAGAGGGGGAAGCATGCCAAGGCCTATGCTTAAACTCACATACAGTCATTTTATGAACCTACACAATACTCCCTTATGGTTTCTCATTTGACCCCCTAATTAGTCAATCCCCAAAGATATATGTAGTAGAGGGACTATGCTATTCAAACTATGGGACTCAACCTCAACCAAGACAAGCCCACTGATAGAGTTGACCTGATGGAAGAGACACAAAATTCTATTACCATGGACTACTTCAAGGTGACTTGACATCTAGAAAAGACCAAGATGGAGCTTATAAGAGTGAAATATATGGTTGAATGCCTCCATGTTGAGGATGAGGCTAAAGATGTAGAGATCAATAAATCAAGGTCTGACCTATAGAGCTACATCTCTAATGAGATATTCTAAGTGAAAGTTAACCTACGAGTAGCTACCAAAAATGAGTTATAGGAGAAGGAGACTGAACTGGATCGAGTCCATTAGGAGCTCTTTGATTTTATCAATTTTTAATGAACCCATGATATCTCTTCTCTTTACTTTGTTAGTAGAGTAATTTCTATAGACACATATGCTTTATAAGTCATCTTATGAGCATTTTGTTTTATCCCACATGCATTGGAAGTAATAGTTGATTAAATTAGAATTCATATATAAGTAAGTGTGGCTAATGAAGGCATCCATGAATTTATTGTATTGAGCTTACTCAAAGGAGGTTACCCCCTTGAAGTGGTATATGATCAATAAAATCATTTCTATGCTTCAGATAATTTATAAATCTATTAATTCATGTTTTTATATCAATTTGTTGTAGGAGGCTCCTCTCATTTGGTATTAGAGCACTTTCCAAGGCCAATTTTTTTCTATTGCATAATTTCTTTACAATATTCTTCTTATAAATTTAACTCTATTTTACTATGTAACTCTATTCTGCATCACCATAATCAATTTTGGATTAGGGTAAAACCTAACCCTATAACTATGGGAAGTGCTTGGGTGAAATCCCTAAAACTCATTATGAGGACTACCATAGGAACCCCAAAGTAAATGGCCTATTGAGAGGACTTGCCAATGAAACGAGTGATGGCCCATTCTTGATTGAGTAGCTCCCATATGTGAGGAAAACCAAGAGCTATCGCTAAGAAATAAATCCATGTCCAAAACATTTTTGGAGAACGATACTCACATAGATAGCATTAATGGCCAGAGTGTTATTTTTAAAAACCCTTAGGTAGACATTGAAACTCAAGGCCCATTTATATTAGTTCAAAATATTTTTAGCAAACTAAGCACTCTATAGAATATCTACAAATGATTAAAATACTTTCAAGAAGATATTTGATAGAAAATAGAATCCATAAACTACCTATAGAGTATCAATAGACTTAAAAGGGACTTATAGCTAGATATAAAATAGAAAAAAAAATGTTCTTTTGCAATATCTCTCCATCTATAGCCTTGTTGATCTTCAAACTTTATCTAGACACCTGAAATTTTATTCTCTACATTTCTTATTTGAGGTCCCATATCCCAATTCAACTCCTAATTCCCTCAAATATCAATTTACCCATTTTTGGGTTTTGCCATAACTTCTATTTTTGTCTGTTTGCCTAAAAAAAAATCCACAGTGTTCATCTCACCTTTCTACTTCTTTGACCATCTTTGATAAATTTTTTAGTTTTTGTATTTTCACCCCTAAAATTTTCCTCCTCTTCATCAATAATACTCCCACTATGTAAAAAACTTATTAAAATCCCCTTTATCCCTTCCATTTTTGCCCAATTTCAAAACTTTCCTTACTAAACATGTCTTAACTCTAGTTTTCCTACGCATTGTAAAAAACAATGTTATTCTAATCATGGTAGTAATCCAAATAGGAGAAAAGAACATGGAGGATGAAATTTCCACACTCAAGACCCATATCAAAGATCTTGATGAAGAACTTCTTGGCCTTAGTCTTCAACAAACCACCATGAACAATAGATGGCATATAGAGTCCTCTTTAGACATCGAGGTTTCTTCTTCTAGCACATTTCATGGGAAAAAGCTTCATTTTCCTTGATCTAATGGTGTAGATCTGGTTGGATGGATTTATCAAGTAGAATAATATTTTATTCTATATAATACTTTTGATGCCAACAAGGTCCCACTTCGATCCTTTCATGTGGAACTTGAAGCCCTTCAATGGTATCATTGGTATATCAAGGCTCATGACAAGCCCATGTAGACCAATTTTTGTACCCTTCTTTTACAATGGTTTAGCCCTAGTGATTTTGACGACTTCACTAGAACACTCACTAAGCTTCACCAAATAAGAACTGTGCAAAAATATCAAACAAAATTTGAAAAACTAGCCAATCACACAGAGGGATTTTTTGATGAACTTTTCAAGAGTTATTTTGTCAATGGACTAAAGGATGTAATATGATATGAGATCAAAATGTTCTAGCCCAACATAATGATAAAAACCTTAGGATTGGCTAAGTTGGTAGAGGACAATATCACATCTCAATAATGATTCAAACCCAATTTTTATTCATTCAAAAATATAGCTCCACAATGCACTCACATAATGCCCACCCCTAAAACCACTCCTATAAAACATTTGACTGAAGCAGAGATCCAAGCCCATAGATAAAAAGGACTATGTTATAACTATGATGATAAATTCACTCAGGGACATCTATGTGTTTAGAAAAAGCTCTACCTATTAGATGTGAACTCTTCACCTGAAACTAAAGATTGGGAAGATGTTCAAGATACAACAAATGATTAAGAAGAAGCTCAGCCAATTATGGAACCTGCTTCTCAAGAAGACCAACCAAAGATCTCTTTCCATGCCCTAACAAGAGTCACTACCCCAAAAACTATGTAGGTTAAGGGTTAATTCAATAATCTCCCTCTCACAATACTAATTGATTTAGGTATCACTCATAACTTCATTGACCCTCATATCACCAACCAAGCTGATTGTTTTATCTAGCCTTGCTCCAACTATGAAGTCATTATTGCCAATGAGGGTACCTTACCTTGAAAAGGGAAGTGTCATAATGTGTGTATATCTATTATATATTATAATTTGTTCTCCAAAATGTTTTCCTTTCCCTTAGGTAGATGCCATGTTGTTTTGGGAGCCTAATGGTTATGCACACTTGGACCTATCATATGGGATTTTGCTAAACTTTGGATGTAGTTTTTAGATAATGGGTAAAAACATAAATTAAAAGGCTTACAATAAGGATCTCTTATCATCATAAGTTCACATCACAAGGAAAATATTCTTAATAAAAATTCACATGGCATCATTACCTAGCTCCATTCCATTCAAATTCAACCATCATCAGTCTCTACTACTCCTAATCTACAAACCATTTTACAGAGGTATGAATGTGTCTTTGATGAACTAGTGGGATAGCCACCTTCAAGTTTAGAGGACGACCATATCCAACTCCTTCCTAGAAGTGTTCCTTCCAACATCAGGCCTTATCAATACCCATTTCAATAAAAGACCAAGATCGAGATACTCATTTGAGACTTACTAAAGAAAGGTATTATTCAACCCAGTAGAGGCTCATATTCTTCCCTAATTCTCTTTGTCCAAAAAAATATGGGTCATGGCACCTCTACATTGATTTGTTTGCACTTAATCACATCAAAATCAAGGATAGGTTCCCAATCCATATTATTGATGAGCTTCGTGATGAGATTCATGGTGCTTAGTTCTTCTCCAAGTTGGATCTTCACTCTAGATATCACTAGATTCAGCTTCATGAGGATGATATCCCTAAGATAGATTTTTGCACACATGATGGCCACTATGAATTTTTGGTCATGCCCTTTGGCCTCACTAATGTTCCTTCAACATTCCAATCATTGATGAATAAAATATTATGGCCCTATCTATGGAAATTCATTATGGTCTTCTTCGATGATATCCTCATCTATAGTCAAACATGGTCTAAGCATCTCCAACATCTGAAGCTTGTACTATAAATTCTCTTTGATCATCTTCTTTGTGAAAAATAGTCCAAATGTACTTTTGGCCAAAATGAAGTGGATTATCTTGGGCATATTGTTTTAGCCCAAGGGGTTTGAGTGGATCCTAAAAAAATAGTTGCCATGACAAATTGGCCTCATCCTCAAACACTCAAGAGCCTCCATGGTTTTTTGGGGTTGACTAGATACTATCACAAGTTTGTCAAAGATTACAAGAAGATTGTATCTCTTCTTATACTTATATTGAAAAAGGATGATTTTAATTGGATTTAAGTTATTGAGTGTGTATTATAAGAACTAAAACAAGCTATATATATTACCCCTATACTAGCCATGCCAAATTTTACTAGACTTTCACTATTGAGAGTGATGCTTGTGACAATGGACTTGGTGTTTTTCTCCTACAAGAAGGATGCCCCATTTCATTCACCATCAAATCCCTTTCTGGAAATAATTTAGTGCTCTCTACTTATGAGAAGGAAATGATGGCCATTTTGCATACAGTACAGAAGGAGCAGTCATACCTGCTAGGGAATCATTTTTGTATCAAAACTAATCACCAAAGTCTAAAATATTTCCTAGAACAATGAGTATCCACCCCATTACAATAGAAATGGGTCAAAAAACTCATGGGTTATGACTATGAGATCACTTATAACAAGGGTAAGTAAAATATTGTGGTTGATGCTCTATATCACACATTTGTAGCTCAAACTTCCCTTTTAGCTATTTTTATGCCTATTCTAAATTGGTTGGATGATGTATAATAGGGGTATGTTAATGACTCCTCATTATCTCAAATCATTAAATAGTTGGCTACTAACCCCTATATTTTCCCACATTATTCATGGGATGGTGCTTCTCTATGATACAAGAGTCATTTGGTACTTCCCCAGAGCATAGATCTTTAGCAAATGATATTCTATGAACTCCATGCTTCTCCTTCCATAGGGCACATAAGATTTCTCAAAACTTATGAGTGGGCATGATGCAACTTATTTTGGAATGGGATGAAAAATTCAATTCAATAGATGGTGGTTGAATGTGATACTTGTTAATGTAACAATGGTGAAATAACACTCATCTCTAGGTTCAAAACCTTACCCATACCTACTAGGATTTGGACATATATTTTTATGGATTTTATTGAGGGACTAAATAAATCTAGAGGAAAAATGGTGATCTTAGTTTTGGTTGATTGCCTCTCCAAATATAGTCATTTTTGTGCCCTCAACCATTCCTATACCAACTCCATAGTCACACAAATTTTCTTGGACTAGATTTTCCATCTTCATGGCATTCCTTCATCCATTATTTCAGATTGTGATGCAGCCTTCACTAATCATTTTTTGGAAATAACTATTTCACTACACTGGTACCCAACTAAAGATGGGTTTGGATATCATCCACAAACAAATGGCTAGACTAAAATTGTCAACAAATGCTTGGAAACTTTCCTTCATTGCTTCACTTCAGAATAACAACATCAGTGGGCAAAGTGGCTCCCTCTCACTGAATGGTGGTATAATAGCTCCTACCACACTTCAAAAAAAATGACTCCATATGAAGCATTCTATGGTCAAGCACCACCAGTGATCCTTTTATACACCCCTAATAGTTCATTAGTCTAAGTAGTCAACACACTTCTTCAAACCCAATATTAGATTCTCAATACCCTATGGGACAATCTTCATATGGCACATAATCGAATGAAATAATAGGCTAATCAATAGTGTTCTAAGTGGACTTTTTAAGTAGGTGATATAGTTTTTATTCACCTGAAACCATACACGTAATCCTCCTTTAAACTCAAATGGTATCATAAGGTAGCTCCCAAGTTCTATGGGCCCTATAAGGTTCTTCAAATGATTGGGTTGGTTTCTTACAAGTTGGAACTCCCACATTTTTCTTGAGTTCACCTAGTATTTCATGTCTATTGTCTAAAGAAAGTTCTTGGCACAAACATTAGAGTGTAGACTATTTTACTAGAAATTGATAATCAAGGATCCATTATTTTTGAGCCAGAGGCAATCCTAGATAGATGGACATGCCAACTTCACTCCTATTCCATCATCAAGTTTTTAATTAAATGGCATGGAATGCAACCAAAGGATGTAATATGGGAGCCACTTTTTTATATTCAACACCAATTCCCACATTTTAAGCTTTGAGGACAAAGATTTTTCTAAGAGGGAGGGGATGTTATGAACCTGTGATATCTCATCTCTTTACTTTGTTAGTATAGTAGTTGTTATGTATGCATATGCTTTGTAAGTCATCCCATGAGCATTTGATTTTATCCCACATGCATGGAAAGTAGTAGTTGCTTAGATTATAATTCATATATAAACAAGTGTTGAGGCCAATGAAGGCATCCACAAATTTATTGTATTGAGCTTGCTTAAATAAGTTTGACCCCTCTAAGTGGTCAATGATCAATAAAATCATTTTAGTGCTTTAGATAATTTATAAATATGTTAATTCATGTTTTTTTATTAATTTTTGTAGGAGGCTCCTTTCACAATCATATCAACAATTATAGCAAAAGCTGTAGCAAGAATCCTTGGTCAAGGACTAGGAAATTAAAAAAATAAAGAATGACCTTACCACCCATCTAAAAGCCTACAAAATCCTCTCTATGGTGCAACAAATATAGAAATCCTATTGTAAAAGGATCAAGGTCATGGTGGTAAACTAAAAAATAGTGTTGAATTTCATTACAAATGCACATAAGCTAGCCTCTTAAGTGAGCACATTTGTTGATCAGGTGATCTCCTTCATCTCCCCTAAGGTCTCAAAGTTAGAGAGCCTTGTCTAGAAGCTCTACTGTGCTTCTCATTATATGCTATAAGTAATAGACATGTCCAACCAAAGGCAGGTGATGACTAAGGTCAACAAGTTTATTGGATATAGTAAGGTAGACAATAAGTACAAGGCATTCCATAATTATTTAGAGCATGTGGTTTGAGATAGGCTAGGATGCATCGAGTAGTTAGTATAATTAGAACTTCTCTCCCCTTTCTTGGTAGATAACAATGTCCTCCCTGAGGACCATATCAAGGCACTACTTGAGCAAAAGCAGAATGACCAAACTATCTTCATGGATCTCGGTCAAGTGCCTAATGTCTTTAAAGTGGAGAAAATTTTGCACCCACTTGCCCAATTGGATTTCCAAATGTTGGTAGTGGTCAAAGGCTTAGAGAACATCTCCTTCAAGGAGATAATATATTTGGATAGAGCATTTGAGGCTCTAAAAAAGGAGACCCATCTAAAAGATGAAGAATTGGCACCCTTGTAAGTAGCCCTTTAAAAATTTAGGTATCCACACCTTCCTCCCATTTTTGCAATTTTGTTTCAACTAGTCTAAGTACCATAGTTTTGGGTTCTCAAATCTATAGGTAGATGAACTTGTGAGTCACTGTAGACACCTAAATAGTGTCTAACCCTTGGTCACCTTCTCCTTAGTCCATTCCTAACCCATTCCTAAAAACATGTAATTACTAATTTAAAATAATTACACTTATTTTGAATTAACCCCCCTCTTTGGACACATCACCCATGACACCTCACCTAGGACACCTCACCTTGGACTAATTCCCATCCTATGACTCACCCAAGACCTATTCCTACTTCTCTCTAACCGCCTAACAAACTCTCGTGCGTATTTAGCCCAACCCTCGACATTCTCCAATAGATAGGGCACTTGGCGGATGAAAAATGGGCTTAGTGGCTCTTTTTGCCCATTCTAACCCCGCCGACGTCGGTCAAGTGTCGGCCGACGCCGGCGGAATCGCCGACGTCAGTTATACTTAACCAATTTTTTAGACTCTTTGTGGATCCTGATCCCAATCAAAAAATGGCTAATCTCTGGAAATGAATCATGAATCCTTCAGTCTTCGACCATCCGTCAATCTGTAAAATCTCTCAGTCAAGCCTCTCACTCTCTCTCTCAGGTGCAGCAATAGCTTCAGGTTCTCCATCAACAACAAGTTCTCCACACAGGCTACATCAACAGCAGGTACAGGAATCATCAGTAGCACACCTTCCACAAGGCACAGGTAAGTATAATGTCTGTGTTTTTATTCTCTTTTCAGTTATTGCTTTCAAACAATATCTCCCTAGACCAGACTGTTAACCAAGCCAGACCCGAATCTTGACTTATCCACCTCCCTGTTTCCTCTGTCCTCTATCGGACTATACACTCTGCCCATTCAACCAGACTCTTAGACCCAGACCCCAGACCATTTAACCAAGCCCAAAACTTTGTCTCAAAACTGTTAACAAACCCAGACCCTTCCTTGGCCTTGTCCACAGACCAAAACCCTGACCAGACTCTGTCCACAGACCTACCTAGACCCCCGTCCAAGCCAACTACCCCGACCGACGCTGGTCACTACCCCAACCGACATCGGCTAGATTAACCGACGTCGGCACCTTAACCAACCGACGCCGGTGACTGTGACCAGTTCGATAGCTTCTTTCAAGTAAGTCTTTGCTTCTCTTTTTCATTCCACTTCTTTATCATTTCAGTTCTTCATCATTCAGCTATTTATCAGACATTTCTTTCCATTGATTAGTGGGTTTATATCCCTTAAGGAAGTTTTCATACTTTTGGGATCAAGCTTTTGCTTGACAACCCACCATCTGTCCATTTAACGCCTTCTTTTGTCCAAGTTTCTTTTCTTTGCAGGTGTCATTCCTCCACAGCCAAAGAGGAGTACTCACAGCGTCTGGATTACGGTGCGCAGACTATATCCAGGTACACATCAAGCCTTGACCATTCCTTCTTAAGTTTCTCTCCTTTGAAATTAAAAGCAAAATTTGAATAGAAACATTCTGGCACGCCCGGTGGGACCCCTTTAGGGCCTTCCTTGGGTTCCCTTTCTTCTTTGTTCATTTAGGTGCATTAGGCTTCTTCCTCTTCATCTCCTTCTTCTTTTCTAAAAAACATCATAAGCAAGAAATAAAAAGAACTTTTCCTTTCTTTTTCTTGCATTTCTAGACTAGTCAAAAAATCATTTTCTTCAACCCTTTCTCCAACTTGTTTTCATTCCAATTTAACATTTCGATTTGGGGCTTTAAAACTTATTGCATTCCATTTCTGCTTGTGCTTGCATTTTCTAGTCCACACTTAGTAATCAGTAAAATGCATATTGAATAAATTGTAGATCACTTGATGTTACACTACCAGACCACGAGCACTCAATTAAACATCAAACTCACTTGAGACAAGGCCCGACTGGGATTTCATCACCCAGCGGATACCTTACCCATCCCGGCAATCCTACTTGGATTTCACCACCAAGGGGAAAGCCAACTCTATTCTCTGGCAGAGTCTAAACTATAGTGAAAGTATATTTTGGCTAAGCGAAACCAGCTAACCACTGGAATCGTGAAGTGAGGGGAGCTTGCTCCTTAGCACCAGGCCTGTACGGAAGCTAATACAGATTTTTGAGTGCCTTAACATACCTGAAACCATCTTTAGACTACCTATTCTAGGACCCTTCTTATAGCCAACTTCCTCAAACATCACATTAAGGCATAAGCCACACAATCTTAATAAAATTGTTTCTAGGGATTTAACGCTAGGATCTGTCTGTCATCATCTTATTTTCTATTTTTATCTATCTTTTTTGAGCTGGTAAGGATGCCTTCTTCATTTCCAAAAACTTTTTTTTCTGAGTTTCTGGAAAATACAGTAACCGACATCAGTTCTGTAACCGACGTCGACAACTTTTCTGCACCGGCATCGGTCATCTGACCGACATCGGCAGTCTCCTTCACTGACATCGGTTTTTATACTCGACGTTGGTCTCTGTCTATTTTCTTTTTTCCAAAAAATAGCAAGCTTAAAATCCAACTTTCTGGCTGTCTAAACATCCACTCTAGTTTTCTGAGACTGACAGAACACAGTTTTCTGAAACCTGATCCTTTCTTGCCTTGAATGGTTTTGACATGCAGTCAAACCAAGGCCCTTCTTGACCACGCTAGTCAACAACCACTTCCACCTTCACCATCTATAACCAGTCCTATAATGGAGTTCAACTCAGAGACTGAAAGAACTCCTACTCGCCCAACCCCGCCTCAAACTCCTATCGTCCCAGAAGGGGACCAAGATTTCGCATGATTCTTGGACCTTAACGTCAAAGCCTTACAACACTATCTCATGAATAGCCAAACATGAGACTCCCTAGGCAACCCAATCTATGGGATGCCGACTTCCCTAGTTGACACAAGAATCACATCAACAGCCCCTACAATTCAGCCACTAGACAACACCTCTACCAATAACCCAACCGTGTCTTACCTTCAAAACGTAGCCTCTCCATCTAAACCTACCTCCATAGGGGTTTTGGTACTCCCTCAACCTCAAGTCACTCAACCAAACCCCACACCTTTCCAAAACCTACTAGTCTCTATCCCCCCTACTCTTGCACCTATTAACACAAGAGTAACCGTTTATCCGTCAACAAGCATAGCCACTCCTCAACCATCCTTGACAGCCCCCATCCAACTTGTGCCAACCAACCCCATAACACAAGTGCCATTGGCCCCAACTTTTGCTCCCATAACCAGCTACCCATATGTTGCGTCTATGCAACCATCCACGTCATACGCCCCTCCCAATATCTTTCAAGTGCCTTATAATCTAGGGGACGCTCCACCCACCAATCCGTCAGCAGATATCATCAAAATGCTGATGGATAAGATGTCTAGCTTAGAGACTTCCATTTCCGGCTCACGCAATGCTCTCTCATACGAGAAAATTTGCAATGAGCCTATTCATCCTTCCGTTCCAATTAGACCATACCCCAACCAATGGGAACTTACCAAATTTTCTCGCTTTCAAAGCAAGGAAGACCCACAGCAACACTTACGGGCATTCAGACATGCCTGTTACCTTATTGCCCATGACGATGCATTGCTCTTGCGTACATTTCCTATGTCCCTTTTTGGCGCTGTGCTCGACTAGTACAGCTCTATTGCCAGTCATTCCCTCTTCACATTTACACAGCTGGCCCAGCTCTTTCTTGATCACTTCTCCATTAACATCACCAAAAAGGTCTCGATCACAGACCTTTACACTATCTGCCAATTCGAGGACGAATCAATAGCTGACTTCGTTGCTCATTGGAGAGGCCTCATCAATCAACTCTCCTTTTCCTTACCTCAAACTAAACTTATTGAACTATTCTCCCGAGCTTGTGCCAAACATATTTCTTCCACTTTAAGGGTTCAAACCTTCCATACCTTTGACGAAGCCTTCACGATGGCCTGTAAACTTGAATTACGTGCCATCAAGGAGAATAAATTCAAGTTGCGGAGCAAGAACCCCAACTCTAAAACTAATGACTCTTCTTCTTCTAAACCTTCATCATCAAATCCTAAGTCTAAAGCTTCAGCTAACGCTGTGGTCGTTAGACCTTCGTCCTCTTCATCCAATCAACCTGATCCATCCACATCTCAGAGTGCCACCCGTCAATTCCAGTAGAGATACATACAAAGACAGTATACTCCTCTTGGAGAATCTTACGCATCTATACTAGAAAAATTGTTAAACAGGGGATTCTCAACCTCCCCCAGATTCGACCACCGCCACAATTTGATCCCTCACGTGCCATCCCTGCGTGGTATAGGGAAAATGAATTTTGCAATTTCCACCGTGTCAAAGGTCATGACACAGGAAACTGTAAAACCTTCAAAAACATAATCTAGGACATGCTTGAAAAGGGTGAGCTCGTTCTAGATAATCCAATGCACCTCCAAACCAGGGCATAGATATCTTCAAGCAACCATTCCCCAATCATCCACCAACCCAAAATAATGTCCAGACCTTGATTGACAACACGCATGAACACGACATTCAAACGGTCAATACGGTCTTGCCCTTCATCCCCAACCAATCTCAAGAGGTTAACCCATCTACCAGTCCATCACGAGTGGATGAACCTCTTTCCCCGATTAGTTCTCCATCAACTTCTCTCATCTTGGAGGACACCTCAACCTTACCGGCACCACCGATCTCACCATCCTCTTTTCTTCTGCCTATGGAGGACTTGACCTTACCTACTCCTCGATTGCAAGTGGAGGGCACCATAATCCCTGCCCTTTACCCACTTGAGGAGTCACACTCTCCAGTTCCTTCTCCACCAAGAGAAGAACCTGACTCTCCATCTTCCTCGACCAATGACAATCCAGTTATAACTCCCACACACATTGGGTCCTGAAACTACTGCCACGTCTAACACATCTTCTCAAGGATCCCAACCTCATCCAACATCCTCTCAACCATTTTCCCGACTAGTGGAGAAATTAGAACTTCTCCCTTCAAGGAAAGTAGAGCATCAGGGATTGTGGGAACATCTTAAAGTTCTTCAACATTCCCGTGCCCTCTCGTCTCATGCTGCCAATCCTCCCAAGGTAGAATCGCCCAAGACTCCAAACAAAGACCAAATCCCCGTTTCTAAATCTACATCTACCCAATCTAAATCAATCAAGTCACTTGGCATTCGCCCTCTCTCTACCCTCACTCACCTGCAAGTGAAGGTGGACTTGGACCAAACCTCGACCAAAAGTAGTCTTCCAACCAAGTCCAAGAAGACTGCCAAACCACAGAAGCGAACCCCTCCTCCACCGTCAACTTTGCCCTCCATCTTAGGTCCCCATCCTTCTACCTTAATCAGCGTGTTTCCTACTCTGACCCTTAATCAAAAAAAATTACCTCCATTACTTCCTTTGCCAACCACAAGTCAATCCCCTCTCAAAAATTTGACACCTCTCACAAAGAAAGTGTCATCTTCACCTGTCACTGCACCACCAACCCAAAAGGTGGTACGAAAACCTTCTTCAGCATCCCCCAAGCAGAAGTCACCAGTGTGTCATACATCAACAAGCGTGGACCCCTTAGTAGGTTCATATGCTTTGATATTACGCCAACTTTTATAGACTTCTAGCATTACCCTTCTTTCCATCAAGCCATTCCAACCTCTCGGGTCAAAACCTTCTTGGTTCGATGATACAAAGATTTGTTTATACCATCACATGCCAGGACACGATACCGAGACTTATTGTGCCCTCAAGGCAGTCATTCGCCGCTATATGGAGAAAGACACTCTTCTCCTTGAGGACACTCTTGACCAACCCTTGACACCTTCCCATCCAACCTCTTCAACCACATCAACATCTCACCAACAGGCCATGACCCCTTCTTCACCTCCCATCTTTGAAATCAATGCTATCCATATAACCACTAGGTCACAAAAGGACAAGGCGAAAGAAAAAGCTGTTATTCCTTAGACCTATCCTTTTGTTCAGGCACCTCAACCACCAAAACCCAATATTTCCATCTTAGGTGCGTCCCAACCCCCTTCTTCAGAGGCAATCACAGAATCTATGATAAAACAACTTCACCAAACACCTGTGAAGATGACCCTATATGACCTTATCCAAAGTTCCTCTCAGCATCGCCAGGCTCTAATTAAATCCCTACAGGCAGCGGAAGTCCAACCTGAAGATCCTCAACCGCTAGCTGCTTTAGTCCATTCTTTATCCCCCGTCGCCTCCATTAGTTTCAGTGATTTTGAGATTCCTACCTCTATCGAGGAAGATCAAGATGCTGCCCTTTTCATCACAGCCTACATTGATCGAACCCATATTAAACGAGTTATGATCGACGGGGGCACTAGCATTAATATCATTTCCTCCCACGCCTTTGACTAATTGGTCCTTCCCAAGAATTACGTATCGAAAACTGACGCAATCCTTAGATCCTTTAATGACACCACTGCTAACACTATTGGCACTGCTGTCCTCCATATCCGTGTTGGTCCACGCACAATCCCAAAGATCTTCTACATCATTGAAAGAGAATTCCAATATAACATGCTTCTAGGGCGACCTTGGATCCGTGCCATGGCTTGCGTCCCTTCAACACTTCACCATTGTGTCAAATTTGAACACGATAAACAAGTCCATGTCATTCCTGCCGACCCATCTCCTTTTAAGACTTGTAACACGACTTATCGCCCCAACGACGTTCTTATCCCGCTCAAGGCATCGACCCAAACATCATCTCCATCTGCAGAAGCGTCAACTAGTACACAAACAGCAGTTGCCACCACATCATCTTCTCAATTAACAACCAAGGACCCCATGGATGACATCTTCCAAAGACTTTCACTAGGGGAATATTGCCTCCTTACTCTAGACATGTTCCAGACTCCTCAAGAGTATGGACAGCTTCATCAAAACCCAAGTTATGACTGTCGGATCAGAATGGTCATTCCTTATGGTCCTCCTAGCCTTCGAACCAATCTCGTCTACGGGGGGTTGGATCAAGCTCCTACTGAATCAAATCCATCCTCCTCGCCTCAAATATTCACATCCGATTTCTCTTTTCTTAGCAACCCCACCTTTGCACATACCTATCTTTATAGGTGTGCATGGAAGGGTTTTGGCTTTGGATGTTACGAACAAGGCTCCCATCGGCCTATTGAACCACCCAATGACGATAATGCCAAGAAACGGTATGGACTGGGTTTCCAAGAACCCACTGAGGCTTCCACAAACCTTTGCCCTGAACCAAGCATCGACCAAACTCTTCCAGACTCACCTATTCTTCCATCCTCACCTACGGAGTCGTTGGTTTCCATCCCTCCTAGTTTTTTTTTGCATAAACACCATCCGCTTAGAACCCCTAACCTATTAGCTCAACGGGGTTCCCAAATCTCTCCCTCTTGTTTATCCTAGCATGATAGACAATGAATCATCAACCATCAACACAGTCCATTGCATAGACGATGATGCCATTCTTACCTAGATGGGTGCCGATGATTCTTTCATTCAGTGCTCTCTCCCTTCTGAAACACAGGTTATGTTAAATGAATCAACCATTGACATTAACCTTTCATCTTCTGATGTTCCTCAAGTCTTAAAGATTGGTCAATCTTTAGACACTCAGGAGCAGGCTGACTGTACCACATTTCTCTCTGACAATCGCAAAGCTTTTGCTTGGACCTATGCCGATATGCCTGGCATCGACCCTAACATTGCCACTCATAACATTGTCACAAACCTAGAGGCTAAGCCTGTTAGGCAAAAGCTTTGCAAAATGCATCCTCGTGTTGCACTTCTTGTCAAAGAAGAGCTTCAGCACCTTCTTTCTGTCTCCTTCATCCAACCCATCGATTATCCATAGTGGGTCTCTAACATCGTTCCTGTCACCAAGGCGACTGGGGGGATCTGAATCTACACAGACTATTGTGACCTTAACCTAGCTTGTCCCAAAGATGACTTTCCTCTTCCAAACATTGACCAACTTGTTGATCTTACGGCTAGACATGAGATGTTATCACTCATGGATGGATTTTTAGGATATAACCAAATGCTGATTGCACTAGAAGATCAGCACAAAACTACCTTCATTACACCATGGGGAACTTTTTGCTATCGAGTCATGCCTTTTGGTCTGAAAAATGTAGGTGCCACATATCATCATGCCATGACTTACATCTTTCACGATCTCTTCCATAAAATCATGGAGGACTATGTCAACGACCTACTTGGCAAGTCTAAGCTTCGTCGCAACCATTTGACTATCCTCAAAATCATCTTCTCTCACCTTCTTCAGTACCAGGTCTGCCTTAACCCCAAGAAATGCGTCTTTGGGGTCCTCTCAAGAAAGCCCCTGGGATTCATTGTCTCTTTTTGTGGCATCGAGATAAATCCTGCTAAAACCCATGCTATCCTTGAAATGCCACCTCTAACTAATCTCAAGCAACTTCACAGTCTACAAGGAAAGCTCCAATCCATCCGGCGCTTCATTTCACAGCTTTTTGACCGTTGCCAGCCCTTTCATCACCTCCTCAAGAAGGACGTCTCCTTTAAATGGGATAAAGATTGCCAAGAGGCTTTTGACGCCCTCAAACACTATTTGGTCTCTCCACCAGTCCTTATTACACCAAAAGATGACCAACCCTTCTACCTCTATATCTCAGCAACCAATCATTCGTTAGGTGCCATGATCACGCATCGAGACGAACAACACTGTGAGCAAGCAGTCTATTACATAAGCCGAACACTTGTCGACTATGAAACTCAGTATACTCATACCAAAAAACTCTATTTGGCATTAGTCTTTGCCACTACCAAGCTCTGTCACTATCTTCTCAATCACAAAACCTTTGTTGTCACCCACACTGATCCCCTCAAATACATGCATTCTAAACCCTATCAAAACCAGCGTATGGCTCGTTGGCTCATGCTTCTTGCTGAATTTGACTTAGAATTTGTCTAGAAAAAATCTATAAAAGGGCAAACAATCACTGACCAACTAGCGGATTCCCCTCTTCTCGACAATCAACCTTCACAGTGCGAGTTTCCCGATGAATCTATCGCCACTCTCTTGACTGATGACACATTCTACCAAATGACAATGTTTTTCAACGGCTCTAAATGTCAACTCGGTGGGGGTGCAGGGGTCATCCTCATTCCACATGAAGGTGAACCCATGCCTCTGTCTTTTAAACTCGACTTTGAATGTACCAATAATATGGCCGAATACGAGGCCTTAATTTTGGGGCTTCAAACCACCCTTTCTTTAAACATCAAGTCCATCAACATCTTCAGTGACTCACAACTTGTCGTCAATCAAATCAATGGTTCATATCTTTGTAAAAATGAAATTTTACAAAGGTACAAGCACCGTGTTGACACTCTTCTAGCATCTTTTGACCATCACTTATTGCAGACTGTTCCTCGATCGACGAATAAGTTTGCTGACACCATGGCTTCCCTCGCCTCTCATATTCCTTCTTCATCATCATCCTCATCAAGAATTTATGTCATGGTACATCATCTTCCATTGCCTTCATACATTTCCACTGACATCAATCTCATCCACACCATAGACTCTAGTTCACAAGATGTTTGGTATAAACAACTTGAGGACTACTTGTCTCATTCTCTCATTCCTCCCAACCTCTCTAGCAATGCACGGCGGGCTTTCATCAAGTGCACCACTCGCTATACCATGCTAGGGGGCCTTCTCTATAAAAGAGGTTTTGACGGCCTTCTTCTTCGTTGTTTAAACTCCACTGAAGCTTCTCATGCTGTTAAACAAGCCCATGACGGGATTTGTGGTGGGCACTTCAGTGGTAACTCGGTTGCCAAGCGCATTCTTCGCCTGGGTTATTATTGGCCCACTCTTCATCAAGATTGTAGTGATTATGTTCAGCGTTGCATCAAGTGTCAGCAGCATGCTAACTTGCTTCATCTCCCCAGTCACGCCTTACAAGTCGATCAGGATTTCTGGCCTTTTTCACAATGGGGCTTAGATCTCATTGGCGAGATTAACCCTCATTCATCTCTTCATCATCAATCCATCATCATTGCCACCGAGTATTTCACTAAATGGGTGGAAGCTATCCCTCTCGTCTCCACAAAAGCCGACAAGATTGTCGACTTCATCAACACCCACATCATCTGTCGTTTCGGTGTACCTCACAAAATCATCACCGATAATGGCAAGTCCTTTAAAAACAAGACCGTCCAAAAACTCTGTGACTCATTTGGCATCAAACTCAGCTTTTCTTCACCTTAATACCCACAAGAAAATGGGCAGGCCGAGGCTTCTAACAAAATCCTAACTAAAATTCTCATGAAGGTGGTCAACGACACTGGAAGGGATTGGCATGTTCACATACCCTTCGCTTTGTGGGCCTACCGCACTAGCATCTGAACCTCTACAGGTGCTACCCCTTTCTCTCTAGTGTACGAAACAGAGGCTATCTTACCTCTTGAAGTACAAATCCCGTCTCTCTGCATTTCACTCCATGACATTCTTTCTAATGATGACTTTCATCAAGATTGATTAGCTCAACTTGAGTTACTTGACGAACGTTGTCTTGCTGCCCTCAATCATCTCCATGTCTATCAAAATCGCATCAAACACGCCTATAATAAAACTTTGAGAAAACGAGATTTCAATATCAGAGATCTCGTTCTCAAAGAGAACCAACATGTGACCAATATGGAACGGAGTAAACGAGGTAAATTCGCTCCTAATTGGCTTAGACCTTATATCATCACGCACAAGTATGGATCAGGGGCTTATCGTCTATCTTCTCTTGAAGGCCAACCAGAACCTGAGCCTCTTAATGCTTTGCATCTCCAACCATTCTACTGTTAGTTGAGAATTCATCCACTTGATATTTAACTTGAGCTCGTCCCTTGAGCAATCCTTTTCCTTTTAATCCTTAATCCATTTTCACCCTTTTTCCCTTAACAAAATCCTCTACAACCCTTTTATGATACACGGATGCTTCGTCCTAATAAAAGGGAGACCTTGATCTTCTATAAGTCTTGTCCATGATTCAATATTCTATCAAAACTAAATCAAGATGTCAAAATATCCACAGTCACAAAAACAAAATCAAATAAAACAACAGACTGCTCCCTCAAAGGACAGCTGCACTATCATTGCTGTAACTAATAGACTGCTCCCTCGAAGGACAGCTATTCAAAATCTATAAAGCAAAGTATAGACCACTCCCTCGAAGGATGGCTATGCCTAAATCTTGCTACAAATAGCACTTGCTCAAAAGCTTCCCACATCGATCAGCTTCACAAAATGACCACCAAACAAATGACATCTTTATGTGTACTTCCCGTATTGATCAGTCCGCTCTTTAAAAAAAAAAAAAAACCGGGTCATGGACTTGACTTGTAGTTGTCTCAGGGTCTCCTATAAAAAGGGGCAAAGTTCTCCATACTCTAAAAGCAGGTTACCCTTTTCCTCCTATCATATCACCTACTCAAGGGACTTCGAGCTCACTTTAATGTCAAAAGTGATTCGATTACCGCTCTAACATAACTATGGTCAATGATGCAACGCATAAATGGGGCTCTTGTTTCTAACCACCCCTATCTATGTTGTCTTTTTGGTCCTTGTCAATAAAAGGGTGCTTATGCCTTTTACTTTCTGCCTACACTTTGGTCACGTTTAACCACATCATTGGTCAAAAATATTCAATCGAACTCTTTTCAAACCACACAATTTATGTCAAGCATAAACCAATACTTGCTAAAGCATAAATAGACCTCAATTCATTTTTAGCAAACATCCATCACGAATATGGATAGTTGTTAGGGATGAAAAACCCCGACCTATGTTACAGAATACACCATTTGGAAAAGGCTGTAGCATCATATTCTTATCATTTCAAGCATGCACCCTCAGACATATGGGTAGTGCTATATCTTTATCATGACCAAAATCAACCACTTCAATCTTTTTCCTCCCTTCTTGGGAGAACTACATTGGCCTGAGGCCCTAATGACAGGGGCTATGTAGGCAGCACTCAGTTGACATGGGGTCTTCTGGGGTTAGCTCGGCCATTTTCTTCGTCACTTTCTTCCATCTCCTTCTCTCGTCACCTATCAATCACAACACAGTCAATCACATATTCACATAATCATTAGTATACTCTCATTTTCATTATAACAACATAAGTCATTAGTCATAAATTTCATCCATCATAACTCATTAAACATTCACATCATATAATCCACAAGTTAAACATTAAATATCACATCTATCATCATCTAATCTAAAGTCATCATCATATAATCTATCATCCACAATCAATCAACATCATTATATAACCATTTCATAAACATTGTCATCATCACATTCATTTTCATCATAACATCATACGCATAACACATAATATCAAAACATGCATCACATCAAAATGTCATAAACATCAAAACACATCCATACATTTTCTTATTACACATGTCACTAAATCAAAAATGCTCATCATATATATATATCAAAATAGTTTTATACAATAAGACACAATCTGTGTCTGTCTGTCTCTCTCATCATACATCTCTCGTCTTCGGCTCGCAGGCTGGTATATACATCAAAAATGAATCTCAAGGGCTGCCCTCAAGGCTGTGGCTATGGTGGTGGTGGTGGTGGCTGAGAAGAAGCTGTATCCTCTCCTCCCTCTAATCTGTGCCATCTGCAAGACCCAGAAGTCATCACTCGCGACATAGACCTCTGTCGGCTCTGCTCTGCTCGCATCTCCGAGTATCACTGTATCTAAGGAAACCCCCTGATGGCCCTCTCATAATATGTGATCTCGTCCAGTGCATCACTGTATCTCACTAGAGATACAGTCTGCAGTGGACCCATCTGCCCTGCTGCTATGCCCTGTAAAGACCCTTGTGGCTGTGGCCGACCTAGGTGCACTGATGTTGACGGTTCTGCCCCTGTGAAAATGCTGGCTACTGAGATGGCTGCTGTAATGGGCCTTACCCTCTAAAGCTCTGACCTACCACTGCCTATGCCTGGGCTGCAGCCAGCTGTCCCTGTAACAGTGTGACCTATCCTGTCAATGCTGCCACCCGACCTTTCATCTCCGTTAGCTGCCCTGTAACCCCTACCAATTGTCCTTGCAAAACTGAGACTTAGGCCTGAGCCACATCTCTCTCCACCATGCAGTGTCCCTCTCCTTGCGGGCTGTATCCCACTCCCTCATGATAGCTTGCAAATCTAGCTAGGGACCCACCTGTATGCCTCTATACTGTCCTACCCACCATGCTGTGTAGGCCTCTGTACACCCTGGGTCAGCTATCCCAGGTCCTATTGACAACTCCTCAAAATTGGGCTCCTCTGTCTCCTCTGGCAGTGGGAGCAGCGCCTCTATGTCATTCCACCTGTACTGTGGGAACACGGGAGGTACATCCTGTAGCAGCCCGTACTAGCACCACACTCTCTCTACTGGGATCCTCTCGAGCTCACCGACTCGCCTACCTCTAACCCATCGCCTACTCTACGTCCCAACCATCTGCTCACCCTGGTCTCTGAATGCTGGATATACCAAGTATGGTCTCTAGATGATATCTGATGGAATCAGGGCCTTCAGTATGCCTCGGTAGTGATCAATATCCCTGACCACTCTGTCCACCCGCATCTACGCCATCATCTCACACCATTGCCTGAACCCGACCCTAAAGCCAGCTTGGATCGCCACTGGGAGGCCGAGAGGTTGGGTAACCACTATGTGCTCATATGCCCAGCAGTGCAGAAGGTGGCCTACACAAAGACTGTACCATCACCGTCGACTGATGCCCCATAGCTCTCTGTATACTTGGGCCAAAAAGACGGGTGCCTAGGTGAACACTGTCTGCTACTCCAGCATATCCATCAAAACCTCGATCATGGCCACCAGGAACCTGCCTCCCTCCGCATTCAGCAATGCATACACTATGATGTCAATCATCATCAAAATTGCCAGCCGATGTGTGTCCTCATCCGCTGCGTACAAAGGCTCATATGCAAAACTAGCTGAATGGTAGCTCATCTCTGTGACATGCTCCCCAAACAACGTGACCATGTGAATGTCGTGCGCCTCTCTCAAGCACACATAGATATCAGCATTGTGTATCGACAGCCACAAAATTTGGTAAACGTCCTCGACCGTGACCATCATCTCGCCCGTAGGCAGGTGGAAGGTGTTGGTGGCATGGTCCCACCACTCGATCAAAGCCACCATAAGGCTCACGTCCCTCGCTACTCTACAGTAGCGTCTCAGACTGTCTAGCCCCACTATGATCATCTACGTCCACTCCTCGACTGTCATGCCTCTATGCATCCGCATTAGCAAGGTCGGGAGGTGATCTCACAGCATCAGAGTCTACCTCACCTGCATCCATCCATCCATAGTCAATCTCGTGTTAACACTGTTCCTACTCTTCCTATTTTAACAACTATTCTGAGTATCTATGCCTAACTCGACACCCAGGAAGCCCTTGGCATAACTTCGACCTTTCGACTTGACCATTTCTTACCGCCCTTTCTGACCAGATAGCCACTAACATCGGTTAGTGTGTCCGGTAGGTTAGCGATCGATGCCGATCGTTGGTCGGCTGATGCTGATGGAATTGCCAACATTGGCGACTGGTTTGGCTCTAGGGCCGAACAGGGTGAGCCCTAAAAATTAGAGTCTTCCCCTCAAAACCCTCCTACACCCCCCAAAACCCTCCTAAATCACTCCTAACCTATCCTAGACCCTCTACCCACCTTCCTAGCTACCCTCCCCCTTGATTTCTACCTCAAACAACAAAAATTCAAAAAACTAAATTCAAAACAAAAAGCATCAAAATAGGGTTCAGAGACCCTCCTACCTCATCCTGGCATCGCCGGCGTGGTGGCACGATGGGTGCTGCTAGTGGTGGACCTCCCGCAGGACTCCCCTCTGCCATGTCTACTGTGTCTCTCTACCCTCACACTTCACCTGGCCCACACGCGTCCCTACAGCATCCAATTGACTCCTTCTCTTCACCAATGTTCCTCTGCCACCTCGCACCACTCCTTGGTCAGCTTTGGGTCACTTTCACTCAACAAATTCCAGAGCTCTTTTTTCTCTCTCAATAAAATTAACAAATGACTTTTGGTGGGCCGCCAATCTGGTTTTGTCAGATTTGGTAGACCACCAATGTCAGCAGAATCGTGCCCTAGGCCACCGACGTCGGCCGATTTCCACCAACGTCGGTCTCTTTTAGCCACTGACATCGATTTTGTAACCGATGTCAGCGGCCTTAAAACTTCATCCCTCTTCAAAATGACCAACATCATGCCCAACACAGCCAGTTCTCATAGTAGACGTCATTTTGGCCTCCTGGGGCACACTTGGATCACTTTTGCCTCCATCCATCGACCACCAAACATTAGAGATCATGCCCATCTCCTAAAACTATGACTACTTCTAAAGCGACTTTGCCTTGGTTGTTTTTGCATGTATGCTACCTCACGATTGGTTAGCAAAATTGTGCGCAACCTTTTGACCTTCACAAGTATAGGATCGCAAACCAGTTGATCCGCCCTACTTGTGACTTTTTTGTGTTTTCAGAAGCACTTCCTAAGCCTGGGATACCTGGAACACGATGACCATTAGAGCTTCAGTTTAGATTGAATAACCTGATCAGCTACGACTAATGCTGGGGCTCGGTTATTTCAATTTTGGCACTCCTTGACCTTTGACCTGCGACAATTTGACCTAACCATCCTAGTGAAGTGGTGTCCATGCAATCACAACTTTTGTAGCGTTCTCACTCTATCTTCCCCCTTTTTTCATCCACTCTCTGTCAAATCAGCATCCAATTCCCAGTTCCCTTCTCTCGTCTCCTGCTTTGAGGGGGGATACCTCATCCATAATCAGGGTAACCAACCCTCGCCTATTTTTGTCTTGTAGTTCATTTGAATAACCAACAAGACAAAATCAACCTTATCCTATACCTGGGGCAACCGACTCTTATTTTTGTCTTGCAATTTGCTTAGAGCAACCAACAAAACAAAAAAGGGCAAATGTAGACACCTAAATAGTGTCTAACCCTTGGTCACCTTCCCCTTAGTCCATTCCTAACCCATTCCTATAAACATGTAATTACTAATTTAAAATAATTACACTTATTTTAAATTAACCCCCCTCTTTGGACACATCACCCATGACACCTCGCCTAGGACACCTCACCTTGGACTAATTCCCATCCTATGACTCACCCAAGACCTATTCCTACTTCTCTCTAACCACCTAACAAAATCTCGTGCGTATTTAGCCCAACCCTCGACATTCTCCAATGGATAGGGCACTTGGCGGATGAAAAATGGGCTTAGTGGCTCTTTTTGCCCGTTCTAACCCCACCGATGTTGGTCAAGTGTCGGCCGACGCCGGTGGAATCGCCGACGTCGATTATACTTAACCAATTTTTTAGACTCTTTGTGGATCTCGATCCCAATCATAAATCGGCTAATCTCTGGAAATGAATCACAAATCCTTCAGTCTTCGACCATCTGTCAATATGCAAAATCTCTCAGTCAAGCCTCTCACTCTCTCTCTCAGGTGCAGCAATAGCTTCAGGTTCTCCATCAGCAACAGGTTCTCCACATAGGCTACATCAATAGTAGGTACGGGAATCATCAGTAGCACACATTCCACAAGGCACAGGTAAGTATACTGTCTATGTTTTTATTCTCTTTTCAGTTATTGCTTTCAAATAATATCTCCCTAGACCAGACTGTTAACCAAGCCAAACCCGAATCTTGACTTATCCACCTCCCTATTTCCTCCATCCTCTATCAGAACTATACACTCTACCCATTCAACCAGACTCTTAGACCCAGACCCCAGACCATTTAACCAAGCCCAAAACTTTGTCTCAAAACTGTTAACAAACCCAGACCCTTCCTTGGCCTTGTCCATAGACCAAAACCCTGACCAGACTCTGTCCACAGACCTGCCTAGACCCCCATCCAAGCCAACTGCCCCAACCGATGCCGGTCACTACCCCAACTGACATTGGCAGATTAATCGACGTCGGCACCTTAACCAACCGACGCCGGTGACTGTGACCAGTTTGACAGCTTCTTTCAAGTAAGTCTTTGCTTCCCTTTTTCATTCCACTTCTTTATCATTTCAGTTCTTCATCATTCAGCTATTTATCAGACATTTCTTTCCATTGATTAGTGGGTTTATATCCCTTAAGGAAGTTTTCATACTTCTGAGATCAAGCTTTTGCTTGACAACCCACCATCTGTCCATTTAACGCCTTCTTTTGTCCAAGTTTCTTTTCTTTGCAGGTGTCATTCCTCCACAGCCAAAGAGGAGTACTCACAACGTCTGGATTACGGTGCACAGACTATATCCAGGTACACATCAAGCCTTGACCATTCCTTCTTAAGTTTCTCTCCTTTGAAATTAAAAGCAAAATTTGAATAGAAACAGTCACCAAGAACTATGGATCAAAAATCCATTTTTGTCAATTTTAGAGTAGCTCATCTTTGGCTTTAGGCTCACTTGATACTTAGTAATTCCTTGGCACCTTTTGGTGGTTCCCATTTTAGTCCTTTATTTCTTCAAGGGACCTTTTAAACTTTTTGCCTAAGTACCGACCTTCCTCTACTTATAATAAGTGCTACCCCTGCACCTTTGAAAAAGTTCCAGCTTGATTTCTGATGTCTCTGTGTTTATCTTGGAGTGGTGTCATTTTTCAAAAACTTAAAGGAGTGTCATTGGATGAGAGTTTGGATACCTCATTTTGAGAAAACCTTTTGAAACACTTTAATCCAAACTTAATGTGTAATTTGATGATTTTGAGGGGGATCAAGGCCATTAAATTCAACATAGGTGGGATAGCTTTGGAAGTATACATGTAGCACCACATCACTTCTCCTAAGTGTAGTGGTCATAATAGAATAATGTAGTTACACCATATCCTATATCTAGAGGTTAACTACATTCATGAGCTCAAGACCCTCTTTTAGCTAAAATGACACCATCATGGGTGTGAGTGGTAAAATCTCTAGGTGTCATTTCCCTAGGTTGTTGCCTAGCCTATATATTATAGTCTCTTCCCTTTCATAGGGGGTTGGTTATTATTTTTTTCTATTTATCATATTTGGTATTATTTCTTTGTCAACCATTGTAATAGACTAGGATAGTAGCAATTAATTTTTTCCTATTTTATAACCTTAATATCTTCACCTCATAGATGTGATTGGATGCTTTATATGTGTCTTTTGTGGCCTTCTATATTATGTTTTCCATCTATAATAAAGAGGATGTGATATTTTTTGTTATTTGGAGTAGAGATTTATCTCTATCTATTGTTTCTTTTCTTATTCTATAGTTTGGGTCTTTGCTTGCATAATATACTGTAGCTCATTCCTTATGCTCCTTCATGGTCTTAATGCTTAAGGATATAATCTATTTTATGTAATTATATATTAATTTTTCAAATCTCTTGTTACATCACCTTATGTTAAATTTAATTTACATGTTATTTATTTTCCTTTATAGAAACTTAAATGAAGAGATGAATTCTAAAATCTCAGAGGTTACTTTACATATCACAATTTGGTCCCACACTTGTAAAGCTTCTACCTTCCATGAAAAGGAAAATTGAACTTGTTCATTGAAGCAAAAATCCACTCTTGTCCTTGTTTGAGATGTATCTCCTAGGAGATACCTTTAAGGATAATTCTACTCTTGCACACATTTGAAATGTATCTCTTAGGAGATACATTGAAGGTATTACAGGGTCCTTCAAAATATCACCCAATAGTGCCTTCCATGTAAAGGAAAATTTCACTGGTTCTTTGAAGTAAAAATCCACTCTTGTGCCTATTTGAAAGGTATCTCTTAGGAGATACTTTGAAGGGTAAATCCACTCTTTTTCGTGTTTGAAAGGTATCTCCTAGGAGATACCTTGAATGTATTACAAGAGCCTTTAAAATATCACCCAGTAGTGCCAAAATAGGACATTCCACTTGTTGACCACTTGTTTATATAACTACCAGTAGTGATTCAGTGTAGAGTAAAATTTTACTTATTCCTTAAAGGAGAAATCCACTCTTTTGCTTGTTTGAAAGGTATCTACTAGGAGATATCTTCAAGGGGAAATCCACTCTTGTGCATTTTTGAACTTAAAAGTATTACAAGGGCTTTAAAAATATAACCTAGTAGTGACTTCCATGTAAAGGAAAATTTCACTTGTTCCTTGAAGGAGAAATCCACTCTTATCCCTATTTGAAATGTATCTCCTAGGAGATACCTTGAATGGAAAATCCACTCTTGTGCATGTTTTAAAGGTACTTCCTAGGAAATACATTGAAGGTATTATAGGGTACTTCAAAATATAACACAGTGGTGCCTTCTGTGTAAAGGAAAATCCACTTGTTCCTTAAAGGAAAAATCCAAAAAATGGACTTTAGGAAACACAAGCAACAATTCATAACAACATTGGAAGGGATAAAACCATGATCATATGAAAACATGTCCATTAATCCAAATGAGAGTCGAGAACAATGTACAACCAAAAAAAATCCTAAGTATGCTCATTTCTAAATAAAATTCCATTGAACTTGAAATATAGAAACACAAACAATAATTCATAACAAAATTGGAAGGAGTAAAACCATGATCATCTAAAAACATGTCCATTAATTCAAATGAGAGTTAGGAACAATGTAAAACCAAAATAATGATCTCCAAATTGGAAAATATTACTTGCTTGTGAGTGAGATTAGTTCTTGTAGACAATAGGAAATATTAAATTTAGGGATTGAGAACATATAAAAGCTTAAACCAAGTGACATAGATTAAATTTTTCAACATGATAAAATAACTGTGGTACAAAAAAAGTCCAAGGAAATCAATGTCTCAAGGAAATTGTCTCAGGAAAATTATTTCATAGGCCAAAGTGGTGATGACAAAAAGCCTAAAGGGTATTTGCAAAAAAGGCTGAAGGGAACTTTCAAAAGGTCCGAAGGGAACTTCTCATTAGGGAAAGGTCTAGGAATAAATTCCTAAAGGGTAAGTATGGAGGCCAAAGGGCCATTCCAAAAAGGTCAAAGGGTACTTTAAAAAATATCAAAGGTTATTTTTAAAAATCCCAAAGGGTACTTTCAAAAATCTTGAAGGGTAATTTTAGAAGGTTAAAAGTGTACTTCTCTTTGGGGAAACTGCCTAAGACAAAAATCCTGAAGGGTAAGTCTAGAGGGCAAAGGGCCATTCTAAAAATATTGAAGGGTAATCATGGAGGGAAAAGGGTAATTTTGTAAAGGTTTAAAGGTAATTATGTAGGGTAATTTCCCTTGCTAAAAATCCCAAAGGGTATGTGCCCTTGGGGTCATTATTTTAGTAAAATTACATTGGCAAGATTATTGTAGGGAATTGTTTCAGGATTTTTGAGTTGAACAAAATATCTGATGACAAAATTTTGAAGGGTCATTTCAAAATGGAAAAGTGACAAAAGGCTAAAAGCTCTTTCTAAAAAATCCCTTAGGGTAATTTAAAAAATCCTAAAGTGTACTCATTGAATCTTATGTGGTATGTAATTATTATAGTTTCACATTGAATTTTAGAATTAAGACACCCCTTGATAAGATAGATAATACCTTATAAAAAATAATTAATGTATTGTTAACTACCTTATTTAATTCAAACACCTATTTACTCATTGAATCCTTTCTATACCACACTAATGATGGGTAAGTTCCACCTCATAGTATTTTACTATGAGACTCCTTCAAGAACCCTGTAATACCTTAATGGGTGAGTTGAAATTATCTCCTTGAGGTTAACTTTAAGGTATTTTAATAGGTGACTTACAATTATCTCCTTCAAAAAGTTTCACTTCAGGAATATTTCAAAATAGGGGGAAGGGTAGAGAAGAAAAGAAAGTCCTATAGTATCAATATTTACCTTTGAAGATGGATTCTTTGTGGAAAAGTGTTTTCAAAATCAATGTTTGTTGTGAGTAGGTGTTAGACACATAGACAAACATAGTCAAGCAGTCTTGAAAAGTTTGATATAAGAAAACTCAAAGATCTAGGCCAAAGGTTGCTCCTAGAAGATACCTTGAAGAAAAAATACACTTGTGCCTATTTGAAAGTTATCTCTTGAATCCATTATAGACCTTTATAACGTTGGTAAATTTCAACTTTGAGGTATTTATGGATCATAATAAATGTTTTGAAATTTTGGGTCAGTTATCCTTTTTGTCATTAACATGCTTGACAAAGTTCAGTAGGTGGTGTATTGGCCTCCTCTTTCTCAGGTTCCCCTTAATTTTTTGGTTAAGTCTCGATCCCTTCTACTGACAATATGTATCATCACGATGCTCCTTAGGAAAGAAGGGAGTTATTCTTTAAATTAAAGGCATGCCATTAGTTGAAGGAAGTGGGTCCTATTTATAATAAGAATTCCAATGGTAGTTTAGAGGGAGAAATGCATCACCATAATGTTTCTTATAAGCATCTTAGGAATCTTGGAGGTTACTTCATAGATCATAATTTCATCCCACATCTGTAAAGCTTTTCATAGGAAACTATTTGTCGAGAGTGAGAGTTTTACTCATCAATAGTATCCACTAGGACATTCCTTCATGGGTAAGTTGAAGGTATCTCCTACAAGATACCTTGAAGATATTACAAACCTCAATAACACTGGGTAATTTCAATCTCAAGGTATCCAATAGGCTATTCCTTCAAGGGCCTTGTAATACCTTCATGAGTAGCTTGAAGGTATCTCCTGAGAGATACTTTGAAGACATTAAAAGGACCATTAAGGTAAAGGAAAATTTTAGAGGTAAAATAAGGTAATTATTTGGATCTAAATCTATTAACATAACAATGAAAATTATTAAATTGGTTTCAGGTGGAAAGAGTATGTGCATAGGAGGATCTAAAATGCATTCTCTCCTAAGTATTAGAAGGCCATTCAAATTATCAATTTATCAACTAGTAGTGCTTTCAAGGTGAAGGAAAGTTTGATAAGGAGATACATTCAAGGTGAAGGAAAGTGATTTCGAGGTATCCACTAGGAGATTCCTTCAATGGCCTTGAAGTAAACTTGTAATACCATCATGGTTAACTTCAAGATATATCCTATGAGATGTCTTGTAATAAAAATTCCCTCTTGTGCATGATTGAATGGTATCTCCAAGGAGATACCTTGAAAGTATTTATTGATGGATATTTTGACATATATTAGAAACATACTTCCCCTCATCTTTCTCCTTTGAAATAAATGTTTGTGGATTACTTTTCCCATTAGATTATATTGGTTGGTGTACACAATTTATTTTCAGTTTGGTCATACCTTATTAGTTTAAGTTTGAGTTAATGTATATATTATGAAGATTTAATACATATTTTATATTGTAGTTTAGAATTAACATTTGTTGATATACATTTAATCACTACTAAAACACACACAAAATTCATAAAACGATGTAATTTGCAACTTGATTTTACAAAATATCAATATTTAAATCATTTCAATTGCTTTATGGAATATCTTTGGGTGGAAAACAAATTCCCACACTTAAAAGGCAGAAGAAGGCCTTACTCAAAGAGAATTTGGATAAAAGGTAGAAGAAGGCCTCACTCTAAGAGAATTTGGAGAGTACCATTTAAAATACCAAAACTAAAATCAAATCCACATCAACATCTTTCATTTTTTTTGTGGTGACAAAATTTCTCCTGTTGATTAGTATTTTGAATTATTTAGTCTACCAAACATGCATGCAGAGATATACTTATTTATCACTACATTGGGAAAAGAATCTTCTCCAATTAAAATAATCCTTACCTATGATAAAGATGAACTTGAACATTACCTTCAATTCCAAATGGAAGTATGGAACAGAGAAGAGGGAATTATCCATTGAGCTACAACTAATTTCATTAAATTTACACCCAGTAAAATGGAGCTGACAAAAATTAATTTTTCTCCTTCTTGTGAAACATTTGGGTTTAATTTAAATAGATATTAAAACATTCAAATGTTTGGATTGATAGACAAAGATAATTTGGTCATTATAATACAATATATGTTGAAATAAAAACATGAACAAGAGGCAACAATGTCTTCTTCCTGCCATCATGCAAACATGTATTTAAGATATCCTACATTCATGATAGAAAAAATATTAAATAAAAAAGACAAGCAAGGGAAACATACTTGTATGTAGATTTTAAAGAGGCCATACAAGTACTCACATCATTAGATAAAAATAATATCGAAGAAAAGTTTGGAACACTTTTGTTGATACAAACTTCTTATGAGACACACAATGAATTATCTACATGGTATATTTCCTCTAGCAATTATGCCTTGAACATTCTTGTAGGGCTTTGTGAATTCAGGGATGTTAATATCAAAATAATAAATTTGAATGATAGAGGGGTGAATGATAAAATTCATTCATTTGTAAAACATAATGAGGTTCCAATGAAGGATGCTTTATTAATTCCTTTTGATCCAACCAACCTTGAGTGTATTATTGAATCAAAGGAAGTCCTAGAAGATATGATGGAGAAAACAATTGTAAGGTTCAAAATTACAGATAGCTAACACACAATTACAGTATAACAAATAATTATTTTAAATGAGGAATAAAATTCATAATCATTGAGAAATAAATGTTTTGTTATAAGGTAAATATTTTTAAAAACCTATACTCCATTCCATATTGTGCAAAAAATATGTAACCAATATAATGAAGCCAAAGAAATAATTTATAAGGTTTCATTTGTAGAAAGAGTTTGATCTACATGTGACCTTATCAAATTAAGAGGTTGGAAGGATTTTGAAACAAGGAATAAAAAGATGGAAGAAATACATGAACAAGATAGACACTTGTTCACACAAATGAACTACTCAACACAACAACTGCATGAGATAAAATGCCTTATTTTCATAGAATAACCCATTTGGGATTGTTTTGATAAGGCATTTGATTTGTTTGAAAATGTTACTTTACCTAATCCATATAAATAAGATTTAAATCTAATTGGTATAACAATACTTAGAAATATTCAAGGGCTTTTAGACAAACAAAAAATAGAACTAGTAGATTTATTGAAAAAGGGCCTATTTCCTTCTTGAAAACCTCTAGGTACAATAACATGGATAATTGGTGCAAAAATGTGAAGCTAGAAAGTAATATATTGTCATTATAGATTATTTCAATAACCATGATATGACACTACCACTAAACCAAACAATCACACCTAAAAAGGTAATGGAGCATTATAAAAAAATTTCAAAAAGATTTAACAATTCATGTGTCTTGAATGAAGGTATTTCAAAAAATAAAAAAGGTTGGGAAGCATTATCTCAAGATTCATTAAGCATATTAAAAATTTATCTACATAATTATGGAGGTCAGCTTTTTAGGACACATATAAAAAGATTCAACTACCATTATGGGCCCTCATGTCTTTGGACATCTATTTTAGAAGATTTTAGTGAAACATTCATTCTTGGTCTGAATGTTGATTTGATAATTACAGATCTTTTAAATCTCACTAAAGTTTTTAAGTAAGAACATCTTCACCTATTTCTTCAGGCATTAACTAAAAATTATATTGTCAAGGCCTTCAATATATTCATCATCCATAAACTAGAACATTATTTTGCCATTCAAACCTCTCTCAAAAATATGTGTTGGTGATTTCCATTATATGCAATATATGGGTGTCATATTATGAGGTCCAAATAGTTATGGATTCGATTAAACATATATTATAGGTATTAATTTTTTTTAGGATGCCACTCATTTTCAGCTGCAAGGTTTCATCCTCCATTCATAACAAAGTAGATTAGAGGAAGGTTTTGACATCTACAAGATGTACCAATATTTTAAATGATTGGTTCACATAAAATAAGAAGTCCATTAAAAAATGAACCAGGTAATATCTTTTGGGAGAAACTTATCTCCAATTTTAATGATTTAGATGCATATGACATGCTAGGGGTATATACAAGAACTAGATTAGTGTGTGCTTGTACAAAATTTCAAAGAAATTTATCTTGCATTATGAAAACTAAAGAATAAATAATTTATAATGTTCAATTTCAACATTGTTTGACAAATTCAGAGAAACCAATACAAGAACAACCAGTTTGATCAGTACCAGGTGCATAATATCTTTGATTTATTTTATAATCATGCTTTATTTTCCAAATATAACATCTTAACAATCTTTCAGTGTGTATGTTTTTTTTAAGACCTAACAGCTCAACAATATTTCAGTGTGTAGCACTAATGGAATATCATGCTCAACAATATTTTAGTGTGTAGCACTAATGGCATTTCATGCAAGTGAAGAAATAATAATAACAGACGATCATTTCAATGAACATGACACATCACAAGTTGAAGAAGGTAACATAAGATCATGCATATTTTTTGAATTATATAATTTTTTATTTATAATTGATTCATAATACTTATATAATATTTCTTCATATTTTTGTCTCAATTAAAATAGTTCACATTGTAGCTCTAGAATTTTGTGTCTCCAACACAACTACCCATGACATAGATTTGTAGGTTGGTGCCTTCATGAAAACAACAAAAGTTAAAACTATACAACAAGACACATTTTTAAAGTAAAAATATCAAATCAATTGATGACAATAATTTTTAGTCACTACATTATATAATACTTTGCAGGGAATAAAGAACCAAAGTTTCAATGAAAGAATTCACCCATACAAACTAAAAAAGGTGAAAACTGCTTTCAGTAAATGCATAATTGTAAAATTTCATATAAGTCTAGAATATATTAATTATCTTTATTTATTTAAACACATTACAATTGAATTTTTCTTCATGGACAAGATATTGTAGAAGACAATAAAATATAGACTTGCATCATGTTGGGATTTGGATGTGTGGGTTCATTTTATTGTTGTGTAGACTTGCATGTGATTGTATTTACCCATTAAAATGTTGTTTACATGTTTAATTTACCTATTACAATGTTGTTTATATGTATACTTTACCTAGTTTAAAATAACACAATATGTGTTATACTATGTCTTCAATACAATAAATTTTGATGTAGAGTATCCATGTGTTCTTCATCAATAAAAAATAATAAAGTATATTGTGCTAGAAAGAATTATATTGATATTGATTTAAAAAGTTTTTAATTTGATGTGTCTTATTGGAAGTATATGAAGGGGTTTCAACTATTAAGGTGTATATTCATTTGAATTTAGTGATAGTGAACTATGGCTTAGAAGAGTAAATCCTATTTTTTTTCTTGTGATGTCTTGCATAAACATATAAATATGTATTGGTATGCATAAGAATAGCTAATAATTTCATTATTCTAATAATAAAGATGTTGGTTGATAAATTTTAAATTCCTATCAACATCTATGAGAAATGATTTATGGCAAAATGACATTATTTCAAAATATGACAGAGTCATGGTCAAGTTATAAGGATTTAATATGAACTTGTATATGCATATATATGTTACAAAACTAGTAATATAAATGGTCCATCCAAATATAATGAGTATTATAGTTATAATTTTCCTGAGCATGTATTTATTTTTATATGTGTTTATATAAGTCTTTATAAGATTTAAAGAAAAGCAAAAAAAATGAATAAAATGAAATGCATTATGTTTTTATGTTACAATAATAAATTCAAATCAAAATCACATTAAAGACCAATATAGTAACATATAAAACATTTTATTATAAAAATTTCATGTTATATTTATTATAATATAATATTTTTTATAAATGATTCATTTTTTAAACAAATTGTAGACATTTCAAAGGAGGAGCTAAAACTGACTTTTGAAAAACTATTGATTTTGGGCTTGGATGACTTAATATTATTTTTTGTGTACAAAACAATAGATATGAAAATGTATGATATGATAAAAAATAAGATTATAACATAGAAAATATTTCAAACTACATTTGAGATCATTCTGAAAGAAATTTTGAAGGTGGCATTGCAGTCTTTTTCTCATGTTGGCATTTGGTCAATGATAGAGGATAATCATTTAAGGATACTTATTCAAGCCATAGGTTACACAATTTCAAATTTCATGTTTGTTTGGTGGAAAATATATTATAAGCCATTCAATATAAATATAAAAAAATTGAATGAATTTATTTTTAAAGGGACCTTCAAAGATGATTTTTCAATTTCCAACATGTTGTTCATTGATTGTGATTCTCAAAATTATGTTACAAATCAAAAATTTAAAATGAGTTATGTTACGTCAAGTATATATACTAGAAATAGAAGTTGGAAAGATGAAAAGGATTAAATAATCAAAATTACATCAATCATCACATTCTTGGGAGAAAGCAAAAAATCCATGCCAACAGTTGTGAACCAATGTTTAGAAAGATGTAACTTCACCTAATTATTTCAAATGTATTTACTAATTATAAACTATAATTCTAGTAATAAACATTATCATCAATTTCATACAAATCAATACTAAATTATTTCATATATAGTTCAATTAATTTCAAAATAATTGATTCTAATTTAGAATTACTTTGATTTGGTTAAGTGCAATTTGATTTATAGTTGGATATTCCTTGAAATTATTAAATTAGTATATTGACACTTGCTCATGAAGATCTTCCCAGTGAATAACAAACAATTGTCAAGATATTTTATTAGTAGATGAACTAGATTACTTAATATGTTTTCATCCATAATTTGGCTAGTCAAATGGTGCCACATGTCCTAGAAATGGAATCTACTTCAAAGGATCATTGATCAGTATGAAGGTCCAAAAAGGTGCCACACGTTTGAAATAGTCCAATCTATTCAAAATAATCTGCTCCCAAATGGTTTGAAATAATTCAATTTATTTGGAATATAGAAAACATATTTATGGAGAAAATATTCTCCACTCCACTTTAGTAGGTATAATTTTAACTTATTTAAAATATCCCAATTTAATTGAAATGATCTACGCTCAAATGATTTGAAACAGTTTAATTTATTTGGAATAAATAGAATCTATTTTTGCAGAAAATATTTTTCACTCCATTTTATAGGTAAAAGTCTAAATTATTCAAAATAGCCCTATTTATTCAAAATTATCTATGCCCAAATACTTTGAAACAATCTAATTTATTTTGAATATAACAAATTTATTTTTTGAGAAAATTCTCTTCACTCCACTTTAGTGGGTATAAGTCCATTTTATTTAAAATAGCCTAATTTATTTGAAATGATATGTGCCCAAATGATTTTAAACACTCAAATTTATTTGGAATATAGGAAATTTATTTTTTGGAAAAAGAAATTCTCCATTTCACTTTAGTGAGTATAAATCCAAATTATTTAAAATAATCCAAGTCATTCAAAATGATCTATGTCCAAATTGTTTGAAACAATCCAATTTATTTAGAACATAAGAAAATTATTTTTAAAGAAAATTTTCTCCACTCCACTTTAGTGGATATAAGTCCAAATTATTCAAAATGGTCCTTCAAACTTATTGTTTATGATTTTAACTCAACTATAAGTGACATAGAACCTTCTACTAATTATACATCTATTGAAATATTCACACTTCAGATACATGATTTGGATAATAGTTGGCCTTATTTTTTTATTGCAATGAACATCTTGATAATTTCATACAAGTTAATTACTTTGACCAAAATCATTACATTCTCCATGTGGTGGTCAATTACAACTTAGTAGTAACAAATTACCTTCTATTTTGGTGGGCCTTGAATCAATGTTTTACCCACATAATCAGCCTAAACTCTATAGAATTGAAGGACATTCAATAAAGATCATAGGATAAATTATTCCAATAAATTTGAGAAATGAATAAGATTGCAAATATGTTTATTTAGGTATCTAATGTACAACTCAAGAAAAGATATTTTTTTTTAGATCATTACAAGGGAATTAATGGGTCCCTAGCCCTTTTAACAAAATAGGATCAAAAAGAACAATAAAGGTCTGGATTAACATTTAACCATGTTAAGTCATTTAGACCAACAAGATTACAAAACTAGTTTTTTTAAAAACCATACTAACTTTCAAGCAGTTGTGAAAATATTTTCAATTTTTTACAAACTTATTGTTCATGAAATAACAAAAATATTAAACTTTAACAGCTCATTCCAAAATTACAAGTTCAACCATTTTTTGATTGTTGGGAACTAAGTTGCTCACCTCTGATGCCTACCTAGTCCCAAAACTATTCTCTAATAGAACATCCTGGACCTTCCCATCCAGTATGTGCTCCCTTCCTACCAATTGAATCACCCAAAACTATCGAAAAGAAAAAACATTTCTATACATGACTAGAGTCCTACCAAAGTTGCTTCTTCCCCTTACACTAAGGTGGTGATTTAAATGAACCATGCATGACTCCTTTACTCAACCATTTGATCACCTTAACCATTTATGGAGAATGCCTAAGAGCCTACCTTTCCTCTAACCCTACTATGGGTTTTAACAATTATTTAATGTTTGTCAAACTTACATCCTTCTACTCTAATTTTACCATTTAAACTAAACAAGCCACATCCACATCTCTTACAAAATAAATCAAAGCTAGAAAGTGGGAATCCAACTCACAGAACATTGATAGAGAGATAAAACCTAAAGAATCCCTTTCTAAAAATAGGAGCATTGGTAATGGCCCAAGAGGAAGGGCATCTAATTCCGACAACAACTCCAATCTATACTCTGGCCACACAAATAACTCCACCATAGTCTAAAATTGCTCCTTATCTGACATAATCAAATAGGTATTCAAAGCAAAGAGCAATAACAAGTTTGAAATCACCCTGACTCTTCTACTATCCACTATAATTGTGACACCCAACATTTTCTCAATTTCTTCTACCACGTCTACAATAAGAATCCAAAAAAACATTAAACAAATAAATTTTGTAAACTAACCCCATGAAGCCCATTTCAATTCTTTTAGCTTGACAAAAATCCAAAGGTCAACCTATCAATTTGACACTAAAATAATCCATCTATCTAGATATCCAAACATAATGACTCTACACCAAACAACAAACCCAAGAAAAAATCAACTTACTATAATAACTCTCACTGGGCAATTCTTATCATAAAATGCACATGCTATAAAATTGAGAAAGGCCATTATGAGAAAGATAGGCCCATCCAAACACTAAAATATCAAGATTCCAACACCATAAAAATCCAATTCTACATGCTCAGTCTAACACCATCTGTAGCACTTGAAAGAAGACAACCAAACAACTTCATTGTCCTTGAAAATCTAATTTCTAGATTTTCACTTTCTTTTTTTTTTTAATATTTTTTGCCTTTTCTCTATTTTCACAATTTTAAAAAAGCATTTCAAAATACCCTATATTGGAAAATGCTTTTATAAAAACACTTTACAATATTCATCCCACAACAATTTATTAATACTCAAAAGATATCAATAAAACCAAATTTAGCCAAACCATTTCTTCTACTAGAGTCTCCTGAAAATGTCCAAGAAGCCCTAAACAAAAGAATAAACCCAAAAAACCTTCTTGAAATATGATATTAGAAATCAATCTAATCAAAATTCTTGCAATCTGCCCACCTTTCACTAAAATTATCAAATCTTTCTTTTTTCCTTTGATCTATCACCACATTTGCCAAAAAAATTGTAACTTTATTACTTTCTCAGAAATAGAGAGAACAAATCCAACCTTCAAAAAATTCCAATTTGGGCTAGATGACATCTTATATATTTTCAATCTTCCATGATTTTGCTCTTCAACTAGCCAAAGCTTAAATCACCACTTGTGAATCCCCTTCAATTTCTAAAAAGGAGACTCCACAATCCATAGCCATATTAACTCTTGTTGCTAAGACTTGTGCTTTAGTTTCATTGTTGGTGCCATAAAAAATCTTAAGGGAAAGGGATCTAATTAAAGAACCATTATAGTATTTAATTACACAGCCTACCCCTGAGGATCGTAAATTGCCTCTACATGCCCCATCAAATTTATTTTTGAACCACTTGGGTTTAAGTGGAATCCAAATATCATCCTTTCTATTTTCCTTATCTTTATTATCTACCAAAGACTCCTTAATGAGATGGATTTTTAATATATTTCCATGTAGCACATTTTTTCATATCTCATTGCAAGAGTATACCTTTCTTTCTGAGAAAATGTGAGGACACAACTTTTGATATGGACACCTCTATATCTCTTAGAATAGTATGCAGCAGGTGCTCTTTATCTTCAAAAATGTGAGCATTCCTCTCTTTCTAGACCATTAGGTGAGGATAGTTGGACTACATCTCAAAAGGCTAAATAAAGAATTCTTCACTTCACCTATCATCCAAGAATCAAAATCTTGATGAAGAGTTTATGGCCATACCCATGACCAATTGAACCTATTTTAAAGCCAAACCCAACACTAACAGGGAAAAGAGAAATTAAAAATTAAGTGATCTATCAAATCTTCTTCTTCTTTGCAAAGACAATGTCTTGAAGGGCTAATAAATATAATCTCCTTCAATTGATCTTGAGTTAAAATATGCCCATGAACTACCATCCAATCAAAATCCCCTACTTTTTATAAACCCTCTTTTCTCCAGTGAAGAAAACTTGCCCAACTTAAGGCATCATCTTTAGCTTCTGCCATCTGATAACCCAATCTTACGGAGTAAAAACCCAACTTCACTCTAGTCCAATGTAGCTGATCTTCTTGATTTTAAATAATTTGTTTTCTTTTATTGAAACAGGATTCTAATGACAAAATTTCCTCCCATGGAACTTTTATCTCTTGCAAACTTTTCCAACTATTGGCTATTTTGCCAGAGTTAGGTGCATGAACCACATAATCCCTAACCAATCTGCCCCATTGATTTACCAAAAAATATTTTATCTAACTATTTTCAAACTCTTTTACTAAAGGTTGATGTCCATTTTCAAAATCCATCCAAAATTACACCTTTCTACCATTATTAACTATCCAAGAGACATGTTGACCAATCACCAATTTGCATTTCAACATGAAATTTTAGATATGAGATCCTCTAGGAGGCTCCACTATTGAAACCATTATTTTTGGAGAATTTGAATCAAGATATTTTGTTCTAAGAATCCTACACCACAATCTTTTAGAATTTGAAACCATTTTCCATACCATTTTTGCTCATAAAGCTAAATTTTGTAGAGAAATATTCTTGATTCCCATCCCTCTTTTTTATTTTACACACACACTCCCACTTCATCAGGGGGATTTTTTAATCTTCCCCACAACCTTTCCAAAGAAAATCCCTCATGATTTTATTCATGGAAATAAAAATATGCTCAGAAGGGGTAAGCACCAAGAAGAAATAAGTAGGGAGAGCACTTAGAATTGCCTTGATCAAGGTAATTCTGCCTACTAAAGAAAGCCATATTCCTTTCCAAGAATTAATGTAATCTTTAAATATATAAAGAAGATTCTTCCAAATATCTTTGGATCTAGTTCCTTTGAAAAAAGGAACCCCTATATATTTACTAGGAAGTTTCCCAATTTTAAAACCAAGAATCTTGTTTAAAAATTTTCAACCCTTTGACCATAATTAATAAAGTAAATTTCAGATTTACCATCATTTACTTTTTTCCCTGATGCTTCTTTGTAGCTTCTCAAAATTCTTTTTTACTCTCAATCTTCCTCAATTATTTCTTTACCAAATAGAAAAGTGTCATCTACAAATCGATGATGTGTTAGACAAGTCAAAATTTTCCACCACTTGCAACCCCTATAGCCTTTTAATACCTTACACCAATCTTATCACTCTCCCCAAGGCTTCTGCCATGATGATAAAGATAAATGGAGATATAGAATCCCCTTGCTTCAAGCCTCTTGAAATGGAAAAGAAGCCAAATGGACTCCCATTTATTAATACTAAATTTTTGGATTTGAGACATAGTTGTAAATCCAATCACACCATTCTTTACAAAATCCAAATTTAAAAAGAATATTAAACAATAATCTCTAATTGACTTAATCATAAGCTTTACTTATAACATGTTTTATCAGCATTCCTTTCTGATGGTATTGATTCAAGGAATGCATGATTTCATGAGCTACAATAATGCCTTCTTGAATACTTCTACCAGGTACAAAACCAACTTCTTATATAGAAATTATTTTATCAATAAGGGGTTTCATTCTTTTAGCTATAGATTTTGAGATGATATTGTGAATAGTATTGCACAAAGCCATAGGTCTAAAATCCAAGAAGGAATTCTGAGACTCACCTTTATAAAATAAAGAAATGAAAGTTGTGTTAATTTTTAGATTTAATTTTTTCTTCTTTATAAATTCTTCCACCATTTCCAAAACATCCAATCCCACCACTTCCCAAAAATATTGGAAGAAAGTCACTGGGAAACCATCTAGTCCAGGAGATTTATCTTTGGCCACAAAAAAATGACCTTTATAATTTATTTTAAAGGGAAAGGAGATAACAATATATCATTCATGTCTTGATAAATCACTTCTAGAATAAATTGAATAAAATCATTCTAAACTTGAAAGTTAGACCTGACTTCATCATTCAATAAGTGTTAAAAGAAGTAAATAGCTTCCTACCTTATTTCCTCAAGAGTTTCCAAGACCACCCCTTGCCCAAAAAGAATGTGGGCTATCCTATTCACCTTTTTTTTTTATTTCACCAATTGATGGAAAAATGTAGAGTTTCTATCTCCTTATTTGAGCCAACTCTCCCTTGATTTTTGTTTCCAATAAATTTCTTCCCTGTAAAGAATTTCTTCATACTTTCTATTCATAGATTTCTCTAGATGATAATCTTCCACATCCATCCTACACTTGAACAATTTTTCATGCAATGAATGTAACTCAACTTCAATCCTCGCTTTTTCGTTAAAAATATTATTAAAATGTTCTTGATTCAAAAAAATTAGTTTTTCCTTTAAAAACTTCAAACCTTTAGACATTTTCACCATTTTAGAAATTTGAGGAACCAGACAACACATCCACCAATCTTTAACCAAATCAAATAAGGATACATCATGTAGCCACATTAATTTAAACTTGAAAAGGCATCTTTTAGGAGAATAATCAAGATTAATAGGCAAAACAATTGAGAGATGATTTGACCCAGAATGTTGAGAGACCCAACAATCTAATTTTCTATTACTTTGAATCCAATTAGAGGAAACAAACCTATCCAACCTTTCCAAAATGTTATTCTTGCCTAACCATCTATTATTCTAGGGAAACCAATCTGAGTTCAGTTATTCTATTTTAAAAATAGACCAAAATATTGACTTGCTTGAGATATAAAAAAAAACTCCTTGCTTATCCTTTTGACTCAAGATGATATTTAAATCACCTCATAACACCAAATTTTCTTACTAAAAGTCTTTTAGAAAAGAAGAGATATCTACCCATAGTGCAGCTTTATGACCACTTTCTTATGGAGCATAAATGTTAACTAGCAAGAATTGTAAATCTGATTGAAAGCTCAAGATTTTACCTATCTACCAAAAATAAACAAAATCCAATATATCAATTTTGGTTGAAAAAGGAGACCATAAAAAAGTCAAGTCCGTCGATACTCCCTGAGCTTCCACAAAATCCCCTAGCCAACATTGACCTAATATTTTTAAACATCCTTAAACTTCATTCTTATTGAGTTTGGTTTCTTGTAACTAAATAATATCAAGGTTTTCTAAGTTTAAAAGACCCTTAACAATCCTTCTTTTGGTAGGGGAATTCAAGCTGGTAACATTACAAGAAATGAACTTCATGATGATAGAGGGGGGAATTCCACCCCTCACTTTTCAACATCTAGGAAACCTTCTAGAGTACCTTGAGTGTCATTTAGGACTTCCCCTTTAGTGCATTCTACCTTTTTTTTTTTCCTTTCTTAATTTTTGAACCCCAATTGGGTTTGGAAATTTTATTCTACAACTGAGATATAGACAAGATTTCTTTAGAATTCAAATCTTCTTTAGAATCCTCTTCAACCTCTTTTTCAAAATCTGATCCTTCCTCCTCAAAACTTAGGGATGCATTCTTTCCTCCTCTACATCCCTCACTTCCTTATTATTTTCCAAAACCTTTTGAGTCTTCAAAACCATCTCTCTACTATTAAGTGATTATTTCTCAAGGAAATCACAACTTTTAATCATTAAAGCTGGGGAGATAATTTCAATGGTACAAATTTTAACTATCAATTCCTCTATTACCTTGATTTTCCTAGAAGACTTTCTCTAACCACCTTCTCATTTTATCACACAGTTTCCTCAAATTTTGGTTCTTTTAGAGAATTATTCTTCCCTTTTGTAACTGGATTCAATTTCCATTAAGACCAAAATTGATAGTTTTGCATTAAAGAGGGCTCCTTTTATTTTTACAAAACTTCTATAGTTGATGGCAGCTATAACATCTAAAGGGAATATTTTCCATATCTACCCATTATTTCCACTCCCTTCTTGCTATTTTAATAAAGACAAACTCTAGAATCTCTTGATTTAAATCTAAATCAACCCTTACCCTCACAAAATCAGTTCTATCATGTTTCAAAGAAATAACATCAATTTCCACCACCCCCCACCAGACTGCCCAAAGCAGTTAAACAATCTTCACTCCAGTATTCAAGAGGAATCCCATAAAATCTTAACTAGGTAGGATAACTACCCTTTTTGGATTTTAATGGATCAGAATTAGGACTCCATTTTTGAATCCAAATACCTAAGCCATATAAAAACCAATTTTTAACCTTAAATATTTTTTCTTTTTTTATTTTAGATTGAAACATTTCCATGAAAAAACCTTTTGGCAAAAAAATCACCTTCACTTCCTTTCCCCATTTCTCTTTAACCCGGAGTTAAATAGCTCCTACTACCAACCACTTTCCAACACACTTGAAAATTAGGGCACAATCAAATAAAAACTATATCTTTACATCAAAATGATCTAAAAATTAATCTAGGGTTTTGGCTTCTCCAATTTTCACCCCATCCCTTAAAGATTCCCCAAGGCTAGACTCCTTAGTGATCACCTTTTCAAATCCCTCCTCTTGGTGGGGTCAATTTATGAAAGACTCTGACCTAACTAGATCCTTCAAAAAGTCTAGGTCTTGGTGACTGCCCTTAATAACCTCCTCCTGTTGATGTTGTCCTAACTACTTCACTTTCTATTTGGTACCAATTTTACCCCCACTTGCCTCCTCATTCCACCACTCCCTATCTTCCTCAATCACTACTTCCAAAATATTTTGATGATACTTATTTCCATGATTGCCCCCTGATTTTTCTTTTAAACTAATTGATTTTTGAAATTGCAATGAAAACAAGTCTTTTTGACCTGTTATTGGCTTTCTTTTATCATGATGCGCTCCCTTTTGTTGATCCTTCTCTGCCATTCCATTCTTTGCTTTTCCTCTCGCTCCTCTTCTCACTCACACCATATTCACTCTTGATGAATGTAACTCAAGAAAAGATATTTTTCAAGTGATTTAAAGGTTTTATTGATATTTTTTGTCTAGTCATATAAATATTTAAAATGTTGACACTATTATAATTTGACATTATATACCTATTAAACATGGTATAAACCTATTAGGTAGCAAACCTTATATGGGTAGCCTCTTGTTGGAAGACATTATCAATGAGGAGATCGATAAAATGCTGGTGGTGGTGTTATTTATCTAATTATATATTTTGATTGGGTAAATAATCTTGTTCTAGTCTAGAAATATAATGGTGACATTTGGCTTTGCAAAAGGTCCTTTATTTAAGTATAGATAAAACATTAAAATAGGTTTCTAGCTAGGAAATTATCTATTTTTTAGATGGGTTTTTATGTTATGAACATTTTTTTTGTAGATCTATAAGATAGGCATAAATTACATTCACTACACATAGACATACTTTCAATTTTTATAGAATGTCTTTTGGGCTAATAAATGCATATGTCACTTTTCTAAAGGCCATACACATGGATTTTGATGACTTTATTGGATTAATTAATTATATCTAGATGATATTGCAGTTCAGCCCAAGAAAAGGAATAAATGCCTAGAGTACTTACATGAAATTTTTATTAGGTGCATAAAATATGACATATTTTTAAGTACAAATAAATCAATTTTTTGTGTAATTGAAGGTAAACCTATAGGTCATATTATCTATAAATATAAAATTTATATAGATCTGGATCACGTTAAAGCCATTAAATAAATAAATCCTCCTAAATACCAATCTAGTTTAAGGTCTTTCTTTTGTAATATCAATTTTATACATAAATTTATTTTTGATTTTAATAATAAAGCTAATCCATTGCAAATATTTAAAAAGGATTATAACTATTTAAGGGATGTACAGTCCAATACAAAATTTGAAAAGATCAAAAATACAATAGTAAGTGCTCTTGTACTTCTAAAATCAAATATGAATGAACCTTTCATCCTATACATTAATGTGACCAATAATTAAATAAGAGTTGTTATCACTTATTATGACCAAAATTAGGTAAAAATACCCATTTTATATATGATCTAAGTGATAAATTTTTTTATAAATTAGGTATCCATTAATTTAAAAGTTTGTTCTTTCATTATTTTCATCATTAGACAAGTTTAAATATATCTTACTAGGAAATAATAGTGTTATAGTTTGATCAAACAAACCTATTTTATCTTATTTATTTAATCAACCCATGATTGATGGAATATTAGCTAATTATATTTTAAGAATCTAAAAGTATGACCTTGAATTTAAAACATCTAAATCAATCAAAGGTAACAACATAACTAAAAATCTTATTTAAAATGTAACTTTAGATGTTAATGTTCTTATTATGGCTATTGATGATAAGATGTATGCTAAAACTTATTTGTAAAATATGAATTTTTTTGACCTTGTGAAAATTTTTAAATTGGACTTGAGATGAAATATTGAGATTGCCTATACTTACATGATGATCAGTATCGTAATCTTATTTATTATTTATAGAACTAAACTTGTCATCAGTCATTAGACAAATTCCAATGTAGAGTGCCCATGTTACATTATAAAAATAATTATTAATAGAGAATTCTTGATTTATAGGAAGAGAGATGGAATATTATTGAGGTGTTTAATTCATGACCAAAATAAAAAGGTTTTAAAATCTATCATGAAGGTGTTTATAGCTGAAAATACTAAAATGAAAAAGGTTTTATGTGTTGATTATTATTGTCCTAAATTTTTTAAATATTATTTTCATTTGGTTATGTCATGCATGTATTCTCAATTGTTCATAAGTATATATAGATTACACATTATGCCTCATAATACAATCATCCATGAAAAACATTTTATGAAATGGGTTATAGATTTATTCTTATATTCATCCTTTGTCTTATGTTGGACATAGATAAATTTTGACTACCACTTCACGAAATGTCTTGGAGATGTATCCCTTAATTTTTTTGTCACTTTAAAAACTCCTTGTATTCTTTGAAAATTGATTTTGTTTTCAATTTGGAGTTCCTTATGAAATAATTTTAAATAATGGCCCTCAATATGTCTTAAATTAATAATTATAATTCTTAAGACTTTAATCTATTATTTAAAGTCATTCATCTACAAGGTAAATACAACTAAAAATAATTTGATTTGGATTATGAATAAAATAATTTGTGAAAATAAAATAAATTGGCATATTAATATTTTTGAAGCCTTATGAGTTGACCATACTACTATCAAAGTTTTAACTAACTACTCTCATTTTACACTTGCCTATGGTTTTGAAGCTACTGTACCTATTTAATTTCAAATCACCTCCATAAAAACTATATAAAAATATACTTCTAAAAAATTAGATCCTATAAAACAAAGATTAGATGATATTTTATCTTTAGATAAAACAAAGGCAATTTCTTTAGAAAAAATTGAACATGATAAATATAAACTTAAATATTTATTTGATAAAATATTTATAAGAAAAAATTCAAGTTTGGTAAATTAATTTTATATTATGATAAAGCTCACATAGAACCTACAAAGAATCATAAATTTACTCTCTATGGTTGGGTCCATATAATATTGTTGTTTTACTAAGAAGAAACAATTTTCATTTACATGATTTATATGGTAATTAGCTATGTCATACATTTAATAGACATAAATTTAAATCTCTTATATGAATGACCTCTTTTATTTTCTATTTTTATTTTTCTTTGCTTTATTTTTGGTTTGGTTTCTTTTATTTTTTTTTTGGTTCATCTTGTGTTTCTACTTTTTGTCTTTTGTTTTGCATTTTTTTAGTGAAAACTTGAAAAATTAATTATAATTTTGAAGTACTCTCCATGTTAGTGGATCCATATAACTCTTCATATGATTGTAGTTATTTATCATTTATTAAATTTTAAATATCTTAGTTAACTCAAATAAATTGATTCACTATTAAGGGACACTAGAATATTGTTGTTTAAAACACTACTTGCTTTCATTTTTTTATGTTCTAGGCTACTATAATAATTATCATCCAAATTGAACTTTCCACTCATTCATTTTCCATTTTTCATTCCATGATAGACAAACAAACCATCCCTATTGAAAAATAAAATATGTAAATGGGTTCGTGCTTAGCTGTTTAGAGAAAATATTACATGGATTACAATCCTAAATTTTAAATTCATAATTTATATTTCAGCCCACTTCCATATTTGAAACTAGACAACAAGGTTATCAATCTTATCATGAATCTCAATACCATAAATAGTACAAACCATGTTATACCATATTTTAAAACATTATACATGGTTGGGTCCAACTTAATTTTTAACGCTTGATCATCATTTTTAAACTTTTAATTATGATTAATTATTGCATTTGATTATGTTTAACATAATTGTTAAAATTACATTGCAACTTGATTTATAAATATATAAAATATCAAATGGACTTCATCATAGTGTTTTGTTGATAAGTTTTACACATGGACTTCTTGAATAGTGGTAAGAATTGCATAGTGATAAGATAAAATATATGGTGATTTATTCTAATATTCCTCAATTAATTATTTGGAAATAATCTAGAGTCAATATCTATATATACATTTACATTTTACAATTTCTGCAAGCAGATCATCATATTCACTAAAACAAGTATTTTTTTAGATAGTCTCATTGACAATACTTTTTTCATCATAATTATTTCATTGTGTAAAAATAATTTGAGATACAAAGGCCATATGAGTTTATTATGGTTTTAATTCTCATTTGAATATAAAACTATAATTTGATAATTAAAGTTTAAAACCCTAATCAAAATTTATAAACATTATGTGTACATCCTAAACCCTAAATCCTACTTTAAATTATCATTTAATACTATCCTAAGCCCTAACACTTACTTGTTTTAGTGTTTGGAGTTTCCTCAACACACACATGTGCACGTGCAAGCGCACGTGTGTGTGTGCACGTGCACGTGTGCACACACACACACACATGGGAATACACACACACATACATGCACATGCACATACACACACATACATACACATGCACACAAACATGCACATACACACACATTCACACTGACATGCACACATACGTGTGTGTATACACACACACACACACGAGACTTTAATAAAGTTTTAAAGCATATCAAAAGTTCAAAACATTATTTTCTTATGTACATAAGTATATCAAGTTTTATTTTAAAAAGTTTTGAATTTAATTTAAAAGTGTTTTTTAGATAACAAAGATCTATTTACAAGTATCAAACAAGATTTGTCCATATCAATTAATTTCAAGTTGATTTATCTTTTATGTTAGTTGATATTTTAGAGGAAGGAAGATAATTCTAGATAAATTTAGTAGCATGTTGTGTCAATGGAAGATAGAATAGAGTATAGCCAAAGTTTTCAAAATATATAGTGAATATTTTAAAAGAGAATTTTTTTGGTGGTCACTGTCATATTTGAGAAAAGTAGGGTAAATGCTATCATTTTAATAAATAAATCTAGTTTCTGAACCCATATTCAATGTAACATTATGATGGGAAGATAGCTATTTTCTTTTCATTTGTCATTTTTATTTTTCCATCCAAGATCTCTGCAACATATGCATCATGCTATTTGTTCTTTTTAGAAAATTTTGAAGCTATTTTCAATATTTTTATTCAATGGTTTGATGTTTATTGAGATTGTTTAAGTGTGAAGAGGTTGGTGGGTTGGTATGTGCTACTATATTATGTAATATTTCAAGTCTTCAAACTCTTTGGCACTCATTTTGAAATATTTTAGAGATATTTAAGTGTAGGTATGGGTTTGAATCTCACATGAGTTTAAGTTCACTTAATTTTAACATAGATAATAAGCTTGAATACAATGTGAGTATTTGGAAATAAACTTTTCATACATAATATTTAAGCATGCAATGATAATATAGTATACGTGAAGAACTTATAGTTTCACTTTCATAAAGCCAAATTATTTTACAAAGTTTTGAACACTTGTAAATAATTTTAAATTTTTTCATTGTTATTTTCCATTTATAATTCTAATATTTTTGGTTGAATATGTTTATTCATTTGCTCAGTTTTGAAAGGTTCAAAATTACTTATTTTACTTAGTGAAATGGAGATAAATTGTTTATAAATATATATATATATATATAGTGAATCAATTTTGTCTCTATTTGAGGATTCAAAACTATGTTGTTTTCCTCAAATGAATTCATAGGTAGTTGTTTGTTGATCTCAAATTTTGTTTGTAAGTGTCTTTGGAATATTTTAGGTCTGAAATATATATAAAAATTCTCATATTTTTTTGGGTTTGAAATATATATAAAAGGGATGCCAATTTAATATAAAGTTTTAAAGGGTTATTAAAGAATATTTTGTTTTATTTTAAGGTAAACTTGGAGGCCATATAAATGGATAAAAAAAACTAAGATTTTTGAGCTGATACATGAATTCCTCAACTCCCATTTTCAAGACAAGTATGGATGAATTTGAATCTTATGTTCAATGTTATTAAAACTAAACTTGCATGCATACTCTTATGGGTGTTGTTTCTTGTAAGTGATGCAATTCTTTAGTTCATTTATATAAAATTCTTAAGGTTCATGGTACAATTTGTTTGTGGAATATAAATGGTTAATTTTATGTTATATATAAATAACTTTCATACACAATTGTATGTATTTAATATTTGATTTTAAAATAATAGATCAGTGATTGATATGCTTATTGGTTTTGAATTGAAGAATATGAAAAGTGTTCTTAAAGATTATATATTTATAAAAACATTGTGTTCATTTTTTGAAGATTTTAAGTTTAATTTCATAAAGTGTCTCTCAACTAGGAGATTAGGAATAAATTATAAGTCATTGATATTTTATATAAACCATCATTGAAACACTATGCATCTAATATTTATTGAAAATATTAAAGGATTTATGAGTTTGAAATGTTAGAATGGTTTAATATGAGGGCTCACTTTGTGAATTAAATTGATAAATGGAGATCAGTTGGTAGTTTCTATTAGAAATTAATCTTAATCAACTAGTTTCATTCTAAATAGCCTTTGTCTTCACATTCTTGGGTTGTTTGCAATCACGTGTTTGAGTATATTGTAGTTTACTACATTTTAAACTCAATACTTAATGTATATAATTTTTAATGAAATTATTGAATTATATGAATGAATCTGAAAATATTTTTTTCAAAAGTGGTTTGAATGGATATAAGTGTCCTTAAATGTTTTTTTTCATGAAATACATCTCTTATTCATAATCAATTTTTTTAGGTTATATCATATTATTGACACTTTATTTTTTTTAAAATAGGTGCATAAAATAGTACAAATGGTTTCAGTCATTGTACTAAAGTTATAATAAATTTATTTTAAAATACAAATTTCAAGATAATTTAAAACTTTGTAGATTCATTTCTAAAAGTTGTTTCATATTCATTTCATACTTTGAAGAATTTTTAAAAAAAAATGTGTTCATAAGTATGGTGAAACATGAATACATAGTAAAGTGATTTGTTAAAATTCAATTGATATATTTATGTAGCTACTTGTGTTTAATATTTTTTATACTTTTAGAAAAGTGGTGATTTGGATAAAAATATTATATTATTGTCCTATTCTTTTTCTTTAAAGGATAAAAATCCAAGTTAGAGCCAAGGATCTCATAGTTAAGGGATAAATAATTCTTGGGGTAGAGATAATCAGAAATAAGATAGTGAGCTACCTACTTGAGGTAATTACTAAGGTAGACCTTTCAGGGGTAGAAGGGCTACTAAGGCATTTGCATAAAATTTTAATCGTCACACTCAAGTTTCTAAACACATTGATGATAATGGTCCTAATTTATAGGATGTATTGAATATTATGCCTTGTAATTCCTTTTCTCCTCATGGAAATTTTTTTTAGAGAATCTCAGAGGGAGATTTTCAATCTCATCCAATTGGGCATGATTTTCCAACTCTTTCTTCAAGACAAATGTATATTTTTGATAATGGCACTTTTGCACTTATTGAATTTACATCTAAAAATGGTAAAATACCCAAATTTTAAATAAGTCAAGTTCATGTTGCTATTAAACCAAAAAAATTCACCTTTTTCTATTGTAAATGCATTAGTAGCACTTCACCCCTGCCTATGGTAACACATTTTATCTAAGGGATAAAATTAGATTTAGATGATGAATCTCAAGGCATTATTAGAATTAATTTACAAACAACACATCTTGAGTATATTGAGTTTTAAATTAATAAAGGGGTACCTTTAATATGTTTAGTTTCCAATGAGGATTAGTCTAATATTTTTTAATGGATTTCTATATTTAGACATTTTTAGACTTTGCTTGTTTAAGTTTAGTTTGACTATCACTATTTTTTGGCATGTAGTAGTTTTTTAAGTAGAGATTAATTTTTAGAGGTTAATTTATTATAGATAATTTCATAATGGTTTTTCATGAAATTATGATATACATATATGCATGCATTAGATTTAATGATGGTGATAGTTGAGTAGTTCTAGTTTGTTATCTACAAATTGTGCCATTTTTGTTTTGACTTTTAAAAATTGGAATTTTCTTATTTTATATTAATATGTTTTCTCATTCTTGAAGAAAAATAATCGATAAATTTTAAATGGAATTAAAAGATTAATTACTTATATTTAGTTATTTATTTTTTATTAAGTTTATTTACAACTTGCATTAGTTACTAAGTCAAGTGGTATACGTAAAGTGCCCCCCACCTATTATAAATGTTGCCCTGGTCTATTACATATTTTAAGCTATAAGTCTTGATAAGTTCACTTTATATGAACTTATTATTAATGGATTAAATATAAAGTAGTTAAATTTTAATAAAGTAACTTAACCTTATTTTAATCTAACTAAAAAACTAGTTATAACCTAACATACAACTAACTTCTATAGTAAAGACTTTAAAAAGACTTGAATGACATCATTAAAATAGAGGAACATATAATTGTACTAGAGATATTAAGTTCAAGTGTCATATTTTTCTCTTTTTTGTTGGGTTCTTCTCAAGTTTTGGTTGGGCTTAGAGGTCACTTTAAAGAGGTCTTGGGACACAAAGTGCAATATTACTAGCAAGAAGATGGTAGTAAAAAGTGAAAGATCCTGCATAAAGGAGTGAATCAGCAAGAAATTATCTTCATCTAGGACTTAAACAACTAGTTCTAGACTACTCATATTAGTAGAATTCCATGAAGAGGATGAACTTATCTAGAAGGGGAATTCTAGTGGAGTGTTCTTGATTAAATCTAGCTACCAATTATTCTGGGATCAATAAATATTAAAAGAAGATTGAAATATTTTGTGGGTTAAAAACTTAACACCTAAAATTAATGTTTTTTATTGGTTGGCCTCTCAGAATAAAATTATCACCATGGATAACTTAATCAAAAAGGTTATTACAATTCCAAACATGTGTGTTTTATGTAAAAAGGAGGTTGAGTAAACTGAGCATCTCTTCCTTTTCTACCCCTTTTATTCATCTATCTTACATTCATTCTTTCTTTCCTCTAATTATTCTTGGGTCTTATCAAATTCTATTCAAAATTTGATTTATCAATGGAAGGCTCCTTGGGACTATCTCCCCTAGGTTTTTGGTGGGATACAACTCTTCCCAATAATTTTTAGGGAATATGGAAGATCATAAAGTCTAATATTTTTGACAATTTGAACTCCAGTCCTGATTCCACCTTTAAGAGAATAATGGTGTTTATTATGAAGAACTAGTCATCATTTGCTTCTTCATTCTGAGATCCTCCCCCCATTCATCTTTCTTCGGTTCTTCAATATTTGAACTTAATGATCCTACTCAAGTTCATAATAAAAAATTTGTTAGATCATTGATTAAATAGATTCATCCTCTAGATTCATGGTTTAAGTTGAACTTATATGGATCAACAAAAGGGAATCTCGATCTAGCAGGGGGAGGTGGGTTAATTAGGGATTCCAATGATAATCTTATAACAGCTTATGTAGGTCCTCTAGGTATTCAAATAAATCACATGGTGGAGGCTTTTGTAGTATGGTGGGGGATTGAATTCATTGAGAGTGGAGAATCATTAGGTGGAAGGGGACTCAATATCATTAATTATTTAAAGGGGAGTCATCAACCTTCCTAGTTGATTACTTTTACTATGGAGAATTCCAAAACACTTATCCTCTCATTCAAAGGATTAACCATCTACCACATCTATAGGGAAGGAAACAAAGGAGAAAATAAGTTGTCTAATATAGGGGTTAGGAGTGACTCACGCAAGCATTGGTATGGTGACATGAACATTCCTAATGATGTCACATCTATTATATAAAATGAAAATTCATGATTACATGTGTGAAATCATAATTATATATATTTGGAAAATCCAAGCCACATGGGAGTAATTTTGAAGTTACATGTATTGTAATCATGATATATTCATACTTAAAGGGAACATACGAGAAAAAAAGTTTGGATTTAAGTGTTATCATTAAACAAAAAATGCTAAATAAGGGATTTCTCATTTTGACAACAATTTTTAACTTTTATAGAACTCATAGTAAAGATAATAAGCTAGATATGGGTGGTGATAGAGATAGTGTGGAGATGATTTCTTGTGTGAAGGCCAAGGAGGACCCTTACATATATAAGAATAAGGTGAAAAAAGTACTATCAAACTTCATTTAGAGGATTATAGGGCATAATGTGGATATTTCTTGTGATTTTACAAAAGGTTAGTTTGAGAGAGAAGTCAAGATACATGGCCTCAAAATCACCATTTTTGAATAAATTATTGGCAAGGTTATAGGTATGGCTTGTGATGGGGTTAAGGCATTAAATGATAAAAAAGAAAATAAGAGTTGTTTAACATGTTTATAGTACTAAGAATAAAAAATTTAAGACCTCTAATCAAAAAGGTTTCTTCCATGTTGATTTGCATAGAAAATGGCTATAAGAGTGTTTGTAGGTCATGAAATACATAACCCTAGAGGGTAAGCACGTAGTTATTTTATCCAACCATTTTATTTTTCTTAACCATTTTAGAGGGCATCCTATAAGCATTCATTGTTTTTAATAAAGTCTCTAGAGGTCTCTATAAACAATTTCAAGAACAATCCTTTTGTTGAGCTTATTCACTATGGTTTTATCCTTTTGATTGTTAAAAAGGGGGAGCCCCTTTGGGGTAAAGATATTTTGGAGGAAATTCATATTTAAAATGATCAGGAAGATTTTGCTAGGTATAGTGAGGATTTTTATAGAAATGAAGAGGGGAAGAAGAATATGGGGTTAGGGGAGAAAATGTTTTTGGAAATTTATTCCTTGAGCGTAGTCAGAAAATAAACCTTATTTATGTTGAACCCATTACTAGTATGGATCATTATTTTTATAATTATAATCTAGTTGCTAAATTTGAATAGTCTCTATAAAAACTTTAGACAAAAGTTGTAGTCTAAAGGTTTTTGAGTTTTAAAATTTTGGAACAAGTGGACAAGTTGAAATAGTTGTTGACTCCAAAGGATTATTTCTTAGGGAAGGGTGATAATCAGAGACATGGTAATGAAAATTTGGGGATGTTTGTCTCAACCCCACCCTTTAAAAAGAGAAATACCTACATATATAGCTCCTAGCACATAACATCCACCATGTCCTAAACAAGATAGGAGATCACAACTAGAAAAATTACTAGTTAAGAACAAAGAGCCAGTCTTTAGAGCACAACCTATAGTATGCACTACAGAGAACAACAAGAAGGCACCACTATAGTTTGATTCTTGGTTCTATTTGTTATGTTTATCTATCTTTTGGTTTTTTGTAATCGATACGAGCCTCCTAACCCATTTGTTTACCTAATCTAATAAAAATATAGATATGATATCGAGTATTATTTTTAGGAACACCAAACAAAACATTCTTTGGTGGTGAAATTTCCTACTTTATACATTCAGGTATATCCAAGTTGATTATTTGATCTATAAAGTGATTACTTAAATACAACCAAGGTTCTTAATATTTTTATGAGTGCATAATAATATATTCATATGTGTTGGATCATGCTTTTACTTTCCCTAAATAATGAAGAATAATTCATACATTGTATGACAAATTTCTTAGTTTTAATTATCTACAACTTCCTCTTTTAAAAATTATTGTAAGTCAGTTATGAAATTCATAGTTTATCAATAAAACTTGTATTTTTATGTTATATTTGAGTTCACTCCTAATTTTATACTTGCACCTTATTTATTGTTAGATATATATTTTCTTTTTCGCTAATTCTTTTTTATAATGATTTCTTAACTAAATTTAAATTAATTTTATTTTCAAGTATTGCTTCTTTACTTTATTGCATCCTTTTTAGATTAGTGATATAATATATTTTATGTAGTTTTTATATCTTTTAATTTAGTGTTTGTTATCTTCTTTATATTTTCTTTTTTCATTTTCTTGTCTTGTGTCCTTAAAGAGATTGCCTCTTTAATAACTTCTCTCTATCGGGTAGGATTAATAAAATTTTATTGAATTTTGATATTAAAAAAATATTATTGTGTAACATTCAATTATGATATCTTAATTACAATTTTTCATTTTACTAAGATTTTTTGATCATTTGGAATAAAATATTTAATCAAACCCCAAAGTTTGGTCAAATCTCAAACACTCTATTAACCATTAAGATACCCTTTAGATACCTTAGAACTGATTTTTAGTCATATTTCCCTTATGATTAGACTGTTATGATTCCACTTTGACCTTTGTGATAGGTGGATGGGTATATTCATTAAAGATACAAATTTAACTATCCACAAACCTTTATAAAGGTTGTGTTTCCTGTAATGGAAAGGCAACACACCCTTTTTAAATGTCAAATTTCTTATTTATTGCAAAAACATGTACCTTGTGCATTACAAAGGGTGCACACCCTTTGTATTGTATTTTATAGTATTTATTTTGTTTACATAAGTTGTATATATAAAGTAAAGACTAAATTTACATTGTATTAAATTTTATATTCTTATAATTTAAATTTTTTTTACTAAATATAATAAATTTGAGCCACTTTGGGTCTTTTAAAATCAATTTCAGAGTTGTAGGAGTTACTATTTAGAATATACTTTTTTCAAAATCCAATCTAGTTAGTACTTAGTCATTTTTCATAATTTCAAAAATGAACATAATGTTTTGGTTGTAACTTTTACACCTGACATCTAATTTCAGCAAACCAATGGTCGTTTTATAGGTTTTTGGACCTTCCAAATTGATTTCTAACATTTTAAGGAGCTTTAAGTGTACCAAAAAAAATTACAAACCTTAAATATCTCATAGATAGTTATAGCTAAGAGGATATTTTAAAATGAATCTACATACACATTACAACATTTATACCATATATGTTCACCCTCTAAAGTCACCTTTAACTCATATATAAGCCACATAGGCTTTATTTTTTAAAAGGTATAACCCTCAAGTCAGATTTCAAGTTGTATGAGAGTGGTGTCTATATAACACATAACTTTATCAAGTGACATTATGATGATTATTTAGGTGACTTTAGGTAGAATTACAACATGACACTGAGGTGTATTTAGTAGATGATATTTTTATGTCTTAAAGAGTGACATTAGGATGGATTTCGAGGAAATGTTGAGGATTTTTTAAATTTAAAATTGGTGCTTCATTATAATTATGTTTATACATATGCTTATCTTTTATGTACCTATGCAATTTCACACAAATCAACTTGGAGTCTTTTTTGTTGCATTTCATGCATAAATACACATAATTTTTACAACACTTCTAAATACAAAATATTTCACCTAGAATAAATATTATTCACCATCAAATTATTGTGTAGCACTTCAATTTTACATATAACCTCTTTCACCTAACATAAGCCATTCCACATCTTGTATTCCCCACATGAATATTGTCATCACACTTCATCCACATGGATTTATATATGGCACTTATTAGGCCTATGACATGATAGCTAATCCATTAGAGTAACCATATAACTAAGCATGTCAACTACCACACACTTGAAATAATCTCAACCATTGTGTAATAAGAATATGAAATGATTTGTAATTATTCTCTTTTTAACTTTTGATAATTCTAACTTAGTTCTTGTATTATATGCATAAATATGTAGCATATGAATCTGGATTGAGTTTGATGATATACACAATCATGGTGATAGATACCATGCTTTGAGTATCTAACCTTTATAATATGCATTGTATTTGTACCTTCATTATAGGTAAATCATAGGTATTATTTCCCCTCTTGATTATCAAAAAGTGTGTTCCTATCCTTTTTTAGCATTGTTTGTCTTTGTACTCTCCTTTATTTTTTATCATTGCATATAAGTTATATTTTGTAAAAGTGGCAGCCTTCTACTTGCTTAAGATTTTATTGGTTTACTTTTTACAAGATAACACAATGTGCATTATTCATAATCTCATAGCTTATCTCTAAGTGCAAGATTGTCCCACATATATAGGATCACAAGCTGCATGTCATAGATAATTTTTATCAATGATTATCTCTTTTTAATGTTTGTAAAGATGCAATCATAATGAGATAATGAAGGTTTACTAGTCAAGTGTGAATGCACATGAAGCTATCACATTTGCATTTAGTGAGCTTGATATGCTCTATTTGAGTGCCTTATATAAATACTCAAGTGATTGACCCTATTTAAATGATTTTTTCAACCAATCAAGTGATTCAATACACATGAAACTCAAATACCATATGTATCAAGTTTGAATTTACATTAGGTTATCTCATTTGATTTTAGGGAGCTTGATATGCCCTATTTAAATGATTTTTGAACATAATTGACTAATTGATTATGTGGGATAGTTAAATAGGGTATATTTAGTCTAATTATACATTAATTTGTCACATTTGTATTTAGGGGGTTAGATAATACCTATTTGAGTATGTAGTGCAACCAATCAAGAAATTGGTTGCATAAAGAAATCAAATAGGGCATATAAAGTTTGAATTTAATTCATTTTTTTTAATTTGTGTTTATGGGAATCATATAACCTACTTTATATCCTAATGTAATGAATCAACTGAATAGTTGAATGGGGAACTTAAACATGACATGTCAAGTCAAAATTTTCAATAGCTTGTCAAATTACATTTAGGGGGCTCAATATGCCTAATTTCGGTGCCTAATTTGGGTGGTCATGTAATGAATCAAGTGATTGGTTACGTAGGGAATTCAAATAGGGCATATTGACTTCTAGTTTACATTAGGTTATTGCATTTGTGTTCAAGGGGATAGATTTTCATTATTCAAGTGTTACATGTAATGAATCAAATTATTTTTTATATAATGACTCAACTATTGTATATCAATATTGAATTTATATTAGGTTTTTACATGTGTTATAAGGGGGATCCATATTCCGTATCAAAGCACACTATGTAACAAATCTAATGATTGGTCACATAATGAACTCAAAAAGGGCATATCAATCCCTAGTCACATTAGGTTATCACATTTGTGTTTAGGGGGATTGGTGTTCTATATTTGAGTTCCTCATGAAACTAATCAAGTTACTGGTTACATGAGGAACTCAAATACAACATATTGAGTCTAAATTTACAAATTAGTTTGTCAAATATGTGTTTAGGAGGCTTGATATGAAATATTTGGGTGCCTTGTGTAAAAAATAAATTAATTAATTTCATGAGACACTCAAACATGGCATACCAAGTCAAAATTTACATTATATTTCCATATTGATTTTTATAGGGCTTGATATTTAACAACCATGTGCAACAAATCAAGTGATTGGTTGTAAATTACACTCAAGGCTAAATTTCAATAGAGTATTCAAAGAATTTTATCAACATTTAAAATAATGATTATTATCCTCTCTTCCACTTTGAAAATGAATACATCAAGTTCCACCATTTATTCTAATGTAAAGAGTAGTTAGTAGAAGACTACTCGAATGAGTTCCATGACTACTCCACATGCCTATGTGAGGAATTCACTCAATAATGTAAGGTTTTGAATTACATAAATAAAATTTAACCTTATATCCATATAAATTACATTAATATATATCCAAAATATCATTACAAACACCCTAAAATCACCATGTACCAAAAATGTTGGCTAATTTTATGATTTTATATTACATATCAAAATGAACTATTCAAACTCTCTCTCTTACAACAGGTTTAAAGGAAAAATAAATATTACATAATTAAATGCATGGATTCAATGGTTCAAATCATACTTCATAGTAAATTAATTTACTAATGTTGATAAGAACACCTTTGCCTTGTTGAATATTTCCATTCTAATGGTTCACTAGTGGGAGAATTTGAGCACACAAGACTACATTCTAATTGAGTTAAACCAATTATGCTAGAGAAAGGATCCATATGCAGAAGATTAAATCAATGAGTACCATGACTATCCCAAAACTATGTGATAACTTGACATAAAAACATAAGGTGTTGAAGTACATCACTTAAATTTCACCTTATATCCTTGTTAAGATATATATTTTGACTTAAAACACTATGGAGAAAGTTTATTTTAACATCTCTGAGATCCAAGGTAAGGAAATGTTGAAGCAACATCACACCTATTCATATTATTCCATGTGCAATATCTATCCTATGTACAACTTCTCATCTCAGGGTTGTGTGCATAAGTATAATTATTTACAAAAGAGAAGGATAAGAATGTTATTAAAAAAACACAAAACCATGTACACATTCTACTTTAGATCAAAGTAATAATTATGGTGAAAAGAGGTAATATGAACATCTCTCTCACACCCATGGTGACTCTAAATGTTGTGGGAAAAAATATTTGATTGTGTAGTCTAAATCTAGTCTCACATAAATGGATGACATTAATCTATATGCCAATTATCTAAGCACCAATGCCACTACCATAAACACCTCTGAGGAGTTATAACATGTCTTCCATACCAATTTTTAGATGAGATGTTATCCTCTTTTTCTAATCATTGATAGTGGAATTGAGAATAACATCATTGCACAAAAAATGTAGTTTTTAGGCCTTTACAATGATGTGAATTCTAATCCATACTCCTTAGGGTAGTTTTAGTAGGGGAATAATATATGCATTCAGTAACAATGCACCTTTTAATACAAATTAAATATTATGGATGACATTGTCAATTGTGACATCACACTGGTAAAGGTCTACAAAACCTTGTTGGGGAGACCATATTTTTATGATTGAGATTAAGAGCATAGTGTTTCAATCCTTAGAGCTATTCCAATAGGTCATTAATTCAAAATAATGGGTACCAATTCTTCACTATGACTTTTTTTTAATGCATGATAATCTATGTGTAAACATCAAGACCAATTTTTCATGGGTATGAGGAATATAGAAATACCATAAGGAAAATAGTTAGGACCAATCTTACCCTAATTGAAGAGTTATTTTATTTGGATCTAGACTTCATTATTCTTCCAATATAAACTTTGATACAAATGGATTTTCACAAGAATGTATCCTATAACTAGATATATGTTGCATTTTATTTCATAGTGTATCTGAAGACCTTTGGGATTTATGAAGACATGAATTTGCATACACACTACGACATTTAGACCATTTAAATTTTACCTCTAAATTCACCTTTAACTCATATTAAATTCATATAGGTTTTAAGAAAAATATATAAAACTTAATCTATATTTCAAGTCTCATGAGGTAAGAGTCTCTAGAGGGTGATATTAAGTTTTATTTATAGTTACACATGACTTTATTAGGAGACATTATGATGAATTTTTAGGTTAAGTTAAGCTAACCTATGACATCCCATTGATGTTTCTTTAGTAGATGGAATTTATATTTATTAAAGGGTGACATTGGGATGTATTTATAGGCAATATTGAGTATGTTTTAAATTTAATTTTAGTGCTTTGTAAGTAACCATGAAACCACATACACTTGTCCTTTACACACATTCAAAAATTATGAACTACTTAGCTTGGAGTCTTTTGTCTCTCATTATTTGCATGTTGACACAAGTCTCACAAAACTTCTACATATATCATCTTTTTCCTAGAAAAAATCATATGAATAATTGCATCTATGCACAATACTTCACTTTTACATGGATCCTCTTTCACCTATTACAACCCATGTCACATTTCACATGCCCTATGTGGAGCTTGTCATCAAAATAAATTCATGTGGCTTTCTAGATGGCACTTTTTAGTTATATGACATGTTATGAAATTAATTAGAATAATCATCTTACTAAGCAAATCAACTACCATAATCTTGTAATGATCTCAATCATTTTACATGAAGAAGATAATATGAATTGTAACCATTATACCTGTAAATTTTAGTAATTATAATTGTCTTATGTTAAGTGCATAAATATATAACATAATTGTAGTGGTAGATAAAATACACTAAGTATATATCCTTTATCATATGCATTGAATTCACACCTTCAGTATAGGTAAATTGATGGAATTTTTTCCTATATATACTATAGAAACATGTGTTCTTAGGCTTGATATAACAATGCTTATATCTATGTTTTTCCCTTATTCATTCCCATTGAATATAAGTTGTATTTCTTAAAAGTGTTGATTTAATTTTTGAAAGATAGCATAATGTGAAGTATTTATAACATCATAACTTATCTCTAAGTTTAATATTTTCCCTTACACACAATATCTCAGACCCCATGGTGTAAATCATTGGTATTAGGTCATGTCTCTTTAATATGCTTGTAAACATGAAAACACAAGAAGAGAAGGAAGGATTACTAACTGGATATATTTAAGTCTACCTAGAATAATTCTATTGAAAAAGTAATATGGGTGATGCCCTAAACCAACCTAAGGCAAAACCATACATCCAAAAAAAATTAAAGACACCTTAGAGGCATAACACAAAAATATTTGGAAAACTATGTGAGATGGTGATGGAGCTCAACCCAACACGTTCAGATTTTTTCTCAAATTGTGCTCAATAATATTTTAAGTACTGATAGCAAGTCTAAATTTATATTAGGTTTTCATATTATTTTGAAGGATAAATATGACCTAATTGAGTGACCTGTGTAAATATTTATGAAAGTTATTACACCAGGTACTCAAATTGGGTATATCAAGTCTAGAAATCTATATTGGGTTATTATATTTATGTTTAAAGAGATTTATATTCCCTATTTGAGTGCCATGTGAAAAAAATTAAGTGATTAGTTGCACATGGGCCACTCAAATTAAGGAATGTTAAGTTTGAATTAATATTAGGATGTCACGAGATACATATTTTTTTTTATGGTTGCGAGTGGGGGTTCCAAGAGTGTCACTCCTGTTGAAGCTTCCAGGGGGATCGATCTATGCTAGGGGTGAGTTCTCAAGAGAAGGAAATGTTTTATGTCAGTGAGTGCTCTAAATTTAATAATTTTAATGGATGCCTTCCACGTAGTCAGGATCAGCCTGTGCTGGTTATCCCTCCAAAGGTAGTAAAGGAAGATGTGGAATATCTGACCTCCCATGCATTGATATGCAAGTTTCTTGGCATCTAAATTACCCTGTCGGCTTTGGAAGCTTGGATTCACGGTTCATGATAGGTGGAAGGTGATTTTTATATTATGTTGGCTGGTAATAGCTACTTTATGGTGAATTTCTCTTCAGTGTCTGATCAAAATTGGATCTTTGAGGGAGGTCCTTATTTTTATGACTGTATTGGTCTCTTTATCAAACCCTAGCATGTGGGGTTTAATTCTACTAAGGATCTTCCATCTCACATTCCTATTTGGGTCCACCTATCAAGACTTCCTTTGGAATTTTGGCATGAGGATATCTTGTGTGAGATTGCTACCATGCTTGCGACACCAACTATAATAGCGCATCAATCACTGGACAAAAAGGTTATTTATTATGCCTATATCTGTGTTGATATTGATTTAAATAATCCTTTGCTAGATTCTATAGAAATTTGCTTGGGCTCTTCTTCTTGGATCCAACAAATAGACTATGAATCTATTCCCTTCCATTGTCAAATCTTCCATGTGTATGGGCATTTACACCACCAATGCCCTCATGCTTCTAGAGGTATTGGTACACTTGGTGAGTCACTCAATCCACAAAAAACCAATGATGGTAAGGGGAAAGGCCAATCTGGTCATACTGGAACTCTGAATACCCAATTTGATAGTGCTACAAAAGGCAAAGCTCACTTGAACACTTCAAGTTTGAGGCAAGACCCAACTGGTGCTACTAGTATTGATATGGATGGTTTTATCCTAGTTTGATGCCATGCTAAGGGACAAGGTCAGAAGCATATTGAACTAGACCGACAAGTGGAATCTACGTTCAATCTTTTTGAGGCTCTTGATAGTATGGCCATTGAAGAAGGCATTCCTGTAGGGGATCAGTGTGGAGCTCCTAATTTAGAAGAGAAGAGTTCTTTTCTTAATGGTTCCTAGGATATTTTTGTTCAACAACTCCTTGAGACCTCTCTTGGCCTTGACAAAAATGTCCTTTGGGCAGATTTGGTTAAAGATGTGGCTGCTTCTTGTAAAGAAAAAGGTTCTTCTCCTACTCTGGGCCTAATACAAAGACTGTTTAAGAAAGTCTCTTTTACTACTCCCTCCAGACTTGGGCACAAGAAGGACCAGGACAAAATTAAACTCACAGGTGATTTATTAGTAGAATTGGGCGTTGTTAAGACCTTGGATGAACATTTTCCTCACTTTACTCAATTATTATTCTATCATGGAATGTGAGGGGGTTGAATAGCAACCCTAGACAAAAAGCTATGCATAAATTGATGTTTGATCATTCCCCAGATATTCTTTGTATTCAAGAGACCAAGATTTTTGTGGAATCCTTATTTACTTATGTTCCTAATATCTGGTTTCTAGGCCAATGTCAGTGTGTTGGTTCCTTGGGGAGCTCTGGAGGTCTGGCCATGTGTTGGGATCCTAGGAAAGTTATGCCACTCCATTAGATGTCCTGCCTCTTGGATCTATCAATGCTTTCTTCCTCTCTTGAAATTGGTGAGCTAATTCTTGTTACTGTGGTATATGCTCCCATTGATCTCCCTAGTTAGCTCAAGCTCTAGGAAAATATTTGATATGTCAGAAGCTATCATCCTTTCCTACCCTGGATAGTGGTTAGAGATTTCAACTATGTTTTTAGCTTGGAGGAAAAGAGGGGTGGATTGGCTCATTTGGGTCCTTCTGAGCTTCTTCAACAAAATATTGATCTTTTACATCTCTCTGATGTTAAACCTCTTAATGGACTCTTTACTTGGAACAACAGAAGGATTGGTAATGCTGCCATCTTTGAATGCCTAGATAGATTCCTAGTTTCTTGCTTTTGGCAATCAAGCTCTATCTCTCTCGCATCTAAAATTCTTGACTGGAGAGGTTCTGACCACTGGCCTATCAAGCTCTCTATTAGTTACATTGTTTTCCCAAATAAGCCTCCATTTAAGTTTCATTTGATGTGGCTTCACGACTCCTCTCTCCATGACCTAATGGCTTACTGGTGGAGACAGGGAGGCCCTGCCTATGGTATGGATATGTTTTCTTTTGCTAAAAAACTTCAGTATGCTAAAAGGAAACTAAAGTACTGGAACAAAAATTATTTTGGTAATCTCCATTCTATGAAGAGGAGGACTCAAGACCATTTGGATGTGGTTACCAAGCAGATTCAGGATCTAGATTTGTCTGAAGCTCTTCACATTGCTGAATCTCAAGCTTCTATTGATTTAGGTGAGTGGGAACTTCATGAAGAAATTTATTGGAAATAGAAGGCTCGAGTAGACTAGCTCTAGGAGGGGGACAAGAACACTAATTTCTTCCATAAGTTTGTGTAGGCTCGACGCAATAAGAATTTTATTTCTTCTCTTGTTACTTCAGATGGGACATGGCTGTCTTCCTCTCAAGCTATATCTAGAGAAGCTGTTCAATTTTATTATGCTCTCTTTTTAGATGATCTACCTCCTATTGAGCCTATGGAAAATATAGTTTTATCTTTCATTCCCTCAGTGGTGACACTGGAAATGAATGATTCTCTTATGCGGCCTATTGGTATGTCAAAAATAGAGGGGATGGTCTTCAGCCTGTGTAAAGGCAAAGCTCTAAGGCCTGATGGTTTCCCAATTGAATTATTTTAATATTTATGGGATATTATCAATCGTGATCTTTTGGATGTGGTGGAGGAATCTTATTCCAACAAAGAAATTCTCTGGGCATTGAATGCTACTTTCTTAATCCTTATTCCTAAGAAAGAACAAGCTAATTAGTTGGACTCCTTTAGGCCCATTTCTCTGTGTAATGTGGTCTATAAAATCATTACTAAGATCCTTGAGGAGAGGCTTAAAGCTTGTCTCCCCATGGTTATCTCTGAGGAACAAGGAGGTTTTGTTGTAGGCAAACAAATTTTGGATGGGGTCATTATTGCCTCTAAAGCTATTCACTCTATGTGTACTTCTCAGGAATGTGCCATGTTCATTAAGCTTGATATGGCTAAGGCCTATGACAAAGTCAACTAGGGTTTCTTGCATAAAGTTCTTCTAGATTTTGGCTTCAATCAAGCTTGGGTTCACTAGGTTTTGAGATATGTTACTACTCCTTCCTTTTCGGTCCTTATTAATGGTGAACCCTTAGAGCTTTTTGGCACTTTTAGAGGTCTGCACTAAGGAGATCCACTCTCTCCTTACTGTCAGGAACTTAGAACAATAAACATGCTTTGATGCCTACTTAGTCAGGATCTTGCTCTACCAATAGAGCACATATGATTACTTCTTGTATTAGCAACTAAACACGGAATTTAACCAGAATCAATAAGTAACTAGAAATATGAAACAACACAGGAATTGAGAGACAATACACAATTGTATTAATAATCACTCAGAAGAATATACAATAAAGAAGATGCTACTTCTTCTTCCACCTCAAAGGTTCGCCACACCTCAAGACCTTCTTCCCTCTCACTCTTGGTCACAACAATCAACTCCAATACAGAATTGGTGTTCACCTCTCCAACCAGTCAGTAACACACTACCAGTACACCAAGTACACAACCATACTCCAAGTAGATCTCCTGCTCTCTGTTGCTAGCTGAAAATCACTAGACCTTACTCACCATTGTAGATCTCCTATAGAAAGTCATGCACACATGCTGACCTAGATCATACACATACGAAAAACCCTACTGATTCTCCAAACCAGTACCCACCTTGGTACTGTGGCACTAGGAGGAACGCACCATTGCTCTCTTCTCTCAGAAGGAGCTTATTGCTCTCTTACTCACTCGCTACAAGTTTACAATATATCCCATGAGTCCATATATAGATCTCATGCTTACAATAATTAGACTATCATAATTACAATAATTAGATGTGCAACTCAAGACTAAGACTAGCCTTTGACATGCAAACAAATAGTCCAAAAATAGACTCTCTGAGATCAACATGCAAATTGCCTGTTCATGCACAGGCTACCAACATCGGCTCCTCCATGACCAATGTCGGCCAACTGGTAACCGATGCTGGTTGGTTCTTCCCTGCTATCTGATCGACGTCAGTTGATTAGACTGACGCCAATTTCCCTGCAACTGACTCTGCAACTCTGCATCCTCTGTAACTTCTCTTGTTTGCATCCTGGTGAAGCTTTTAGCTCCATAACCTAACAATCTCCAACTTGGAGATAAACAGCTGCACCTATACCTATACCTGTACACCGTCTAAATTATTCCCTAGCTTGTATTCCTCTTCAAGATCAATCCTAAAGACCAACCACCACACAACCTGTGAATCTACACCTATCATTCAAGTAACCTGCCACATCTGAACCTACATATCCATGTAGTGAAGAACTTAACCCTGCATAACAAGAATCCCTACTGCTAGTCCCACTAAACTGCCCTCCAGTACTCCTTCCCTGAATTGGCTCCATACTTTCTGACAACCCCCACTGCTTGGGAAAACTTAGGTCTACACTAGACCTCATGTGATTTCAAACCCTGTTTCAAGCTAAGCTTGAACTGTCCAACCCTTTGGTGTGCTTTCTGATTCTGCATCTTGCATCATGAACCCCACCAGCACTATCTTCACATCAGCTCCCATTGGAGATAAAATCTCCATGTCTCTTATGCCAAAGAATTTCACTGCTCTAAATTATTCCTGACATACCTCTGAACTAACCTTACCCTTAGCTCAGCAAAACCCTGTATCTCTAAACCTATAACTAGTATACCATTCACATACAGTAACTGGATAATGTTGTGACTCATCATCCACCTGGTAAGACAAAACCACAATAGTTACACTGACATTGACTGAAGCCATGCTTAGTCATCCACCTATCAAAACCTGTACCATTGTCCTACAGCTTCTTCAAGACCATATACCTTGGCCTTCCATCTCACGTATCCATCCACTCTCTTCTTTAACTTGGGAATCCATTCCGTCTCTCAGTGTTTACTTCTAGCTGACAAATCTACCAACAAATACCTATTTGGTTCTTCTCCAAGGACTCACACTCCTCATCCATGCCTAGCTCCCACTGTATCTAAATTCTACCTGCATTGCCTCTTCCATCTTCTTGGTTCTTGACCATCAATAAGCAATATAAAGAAGGTGAACAATGAATATGAGGTTCACTTACCCTTTCTGACCTTGATATGAGCATTTGAGACTTGTTGACAGCTTGCTGTCTACCCACCATCCGTACTAGTGACCGATCTCGACCATCTCCCAGTCTGCTCCTGACTGATGTCAGTTCCTTGCACTGACCCTGACTACCGACATCATATCCCTGGCCGATGCTGGTGTCCTTTCTACCAATGTCAGTTCCTTCATGACCGACATTAGTCTTTCGGCTATCGACATCGATTACTATCTGACCGATGCTGGTACCTGTGTTCGTCTGTGAGTGATAAATTTTTACCCACGAGCTCTCCATAGATCAAAACCCTATTCAAATCAACATAGCTCTACTTAGAATAATTTAGTTCCCTCACCTGATCTCTATTCGTCATCTCCTCCATGAACACCAAGGCTTTCCAGTTCTTTAGCTTGTCAAAGACATATGACTTCCGCTTCAAAACCTACATTCTCCTTCTACATATGTGACTAAGCCTACAAAGCCACATCTCTATGACAAAAGGTGAATCAGTAATATAAGTAGATAGATAAAGGATATCTACTTTCTTACCACCATCTAATTCAAGTGCGTCCACTGTGAGAGTTACAGTGCATCTCTCATCACCCAAATTTCCTGAAGAAATTAGACTAATCTCCAAGACTGGTACCTGCATGACTTCCTTCAACCACTGTGTGTCATCCATCTACAATTTTATCTTCACTTCCCCTTCATCAATAATCTAAAAAGGCTCTCCAACCCCTAAATAAATCTCTCCAAAGTCTCCAAAGACATACCCATGAAAAGATGCTCTATTTTGGGCTGCATGGAAAGAGGCAAAAGAATATGTAAACAAAGATTCTACTTTATCCAGAACATCCTGTGCAACATTACCTGTATCATATGCTTCTACACGCTGATCTTCTACCGACCAATAATCTCCTTTTACCTGCTCTTTCTTTCCATCAATTAGACCATTCATGCTATTCAGTTTCTCCATTCGTAGCTTACTTTCTTCTGCCATTGCTATACTGCCACTCGATCTAAAACCCCTGTGAGTGACCTGTAATCAAAAAACACTACCAGATCTAAACCACCTATTAGTCAACCCAACCAAAAGCTCTGATACCACTTGTTGGTATCAACGCTTGAACCTACAACCAAGGCTCTGATACCACTTGTCAGGAACCTAGAACAATAAACATGTTCTAATGCCTACTTAGTCAGGATCTTGCTCTACCAATAGAGCACATATGATTACTTCTTGTATTAGCAACTAAACACGGAATTTAACCAGAATCAATAAGTAACTAGAAATATGAAACAACATAGGAATTGAGAGATAATACACAATTGTATTAATAATCACTCAGAAGAATATACAATAAAGAAGATGCCACTTCTTCTTCCACCTCAAAGGTTCGCCACACCTCAAGACCTTCTTCCCTCTCTCTCTTGGTCACAACAATCAACTCCAATACAGAATTGATGTTCACCTCTCCAACTAGTCAGTAACACGCTACCAGTACACCAAGTACACAACCGTACTCCAAGTAGATCTCCTACTCTCTAATGCTACCTACAAATCACTAGACCTTACTCACCATTATAGATCTCTTATAGAAAGTCATGCACACATGCTGACCTAGATCATACACATACGAAGAACCCTGCTGATTCTCCAAACCAGTACCCACCTTGGTACTGTGGCACTAGGAGGAACGCACCATTGCTCTCTTCTCTCAGAAGGAGCTTATTGCTCTCTTACTCACTAGTTACAAGTTTACAATACAGCCCATGAGTTCATATATAAATCTCATGCTTACAATAATTAGACTATCATAATTACAATAATTAGATGTGCAACTCAAGACTAAGACTAGCCTTTGACATGCAAATAAACAGTCCAAAAATAGACTCTCTGGGATCAACATGCAAACTACCTGTTCACACACAGGCTGCCGATGTCGGCTCCTCCATGATCAATGTCAGCCGACTGGTAACCAATGCCAGTTGGTTCTTTGCTACTATCTGATCGATGTCAATTGATCAGACTGATGTTGATTTCCCTGCAACTGACTCTGCAACTCTGCATCCTTTGTAACTTCTCTTGTTTGCATCCTGGTGAAGCTTTTAGCTCCACAACCTAACACTTACTTGTTCATCATTCTAGCTGAGGGGCTTGGTCAACTTATCAAGTTTCATGTATCTCAAAATATGTTGCATGGATGGGAATGGGGAAATGGATTACCTACTTTGACCCAACTCTAGTTTGTTGATGATACAACCCTGGCAGGGAGAGCTAGGATTCGTGAAGCTGAAGCTTTTTAGCTCACTCTAGACACTTATTTGGCTACTTCAAGGTAAAAAATTAATGATCACAAGTCCTCTATTTTTTTCTTCAATACTCCTGAGCCTATCTAGCAAAGGATTCCTACTATCCTGAGGTTTCAGACTTAATCTCTTCCTCTAATCTACTTGGGGATTCCTATTGTGGTTGGTAGATAGCCTAGGCTTTTTTGGCAGAACGTGCTCGACAAACTAAGACAAAAAGTTACTCATTGGACTCATATATGGCTCACTACTACTGGCAGGGTGACACTTTTGCAATCAATGATTCAAGCACTTTCCATATACTGTAGTATGGTTCAGGCTGCCCTGGTGTATTTTCTTAAGGAATATGATGCTCTTTCTCACCATTTTCTTTGGAGTGGTAATTTGTAGAGTACCAAATGGAGCCTTATTAATTGGAATACTATTTTTTGGCTAAAAAAGGAAGGAGGCCTTGGCCTGTGCTCTGCTATTTTATGTAGTCAATCTCTTACTACCAAACTCTATTGGCACTGGTGCTCTAGTCAATCTCACCTTTGGGCCCATATCCTGTCTTACAAATATTATCCTGGAGTTGATCCTTCTGATATTTCCAGGCTTCCTCTTGAGGGAAGAGGGTCGATGGTTTGGAATACCCTCAAGCTTGGAGCTCATCTTGTGAAATGTAGTCTCTTTTAGATCTACAACAGTGGTATTGTGGCCCTCTTTTGAAGTGACTCCTAGGACGGGTCACCTCCTCTCTTATCCTCTCATCCACACTTGCAGCCTCTCTGTGAATCTTTTCTTTCTATTGGGTGGAATACAGTGGCTCATTATAAGGAGGCTTTCAACTTGGGTATGGCTATTGGCTATTATTGGAAGAATTCCTCTGAGTAGCTGCACGGTGGCTCTTTGGAGGATCGACTGGAGTTATCCCATATTTTGGCTTTGAGAGGATGCAGCTCTTTACAAGAATGAGATGTTTTGGCTTGGGGAGGTGCTTCTTTTCAGAAATATTTTGTTTCCTCTGGATACCTTGCTTTGATTAAGCAACTATTTGGCAAAGTGTAAATCTCTTGGTGGAAGAAAGTGTTGAATCGATTTTCATGGCCTAAGTGTAATTTTTTCCTCTAGGCTCTGGTTTACAATAGTTGTCTTACTTGGGACAATCTCTATAAGTAGGGCTTTCAGGGGCCATCCATATGTGCTTTATGCTGCAGCAGTGAAGAAAATGTTGCTCACCTTTTCTTCTAGTGTCTTTTTGCCAAACAGATTTGGCACCTCTGGTGGAGTGTGTGGGGTTGCTCATGCTGGCATGTTTCCTCTCTGTTTGAATTTTGGGATCATTTGGGCCACCCCCCTTTAAAGACATATTTTCTTTAGATTGCTTGGTCCATTAGTCCTTTTATTTTGTGGCATATATGGCTTGAGAGAAATAGGAGGATCTTTCATGATCTGCATTTGGAGCTCAGGTTCTTGTGGGGAAAAATTATTAATTCTCTTCATGAAACTCTCCAAGCTAAATGTGACATTTCTGTCAGCTTGGACCTTGTAGATGCTGGTATTTACTCTCACCTTTCCCTTACTCCTCCCAGTGACACTCCCTTTACTCCACACACTTGCTCTATGAATGGTACTAGGCATAACTCATATCTTGTCAATCGTGTGGGGCATTGGACTCCTCCTACAGCTAGAGTTATTAAAATCAAAACTAATGGTTCTTCTTAGGGAAATCCAGGGGCAGCTGGTATTGGGGGTGTTGGGCATGATAGTTCTGGTGATATTCAGTTTCTCTTCTCTATCTACAAGGGCTACCATACTAATAATCTCATGGAAGCTATGGCTATCTTGGTTGCAGTGCAACAGTGTTGACAACATGGCTAGCACAAAATTATCTGTGAGACTAACTCACATGCGGTTGTCAATTTATTAAATAAATGGAACTTTGTGATGGTGGAATGGCATTTGGTTTTGGTTGTTCAATAGATCCTATAGCTATGTACTTCCTTGGATTCTGTGTCTTTTATGCACATTCCTTGTGAGTGGAATGGTGTGGCTAATTGTTTTGCTAAATGGGCCTCCAAGCATGGGCCGCCTTGGAGCATTTTAGATCATACATTGCTTCCCCTGAATTTATCTCAGAAGCTGGGTCAACTTGTTGACTAGGATAAAGCTATGTAATTTTATTTGTTTCTGGTTTCATTTTCAATAAAAAATTTACCCCTCCTTTAGTAAAAAAAATATTAGGATGTCACATTTGTATTTAGTGGGCTTGATATACCCTATTTGAGTTCCTTGTGTAATTAATTAGGTGATTGGTTGCATGAGGCATCCAAATAGGGAATATTGAGTCCTCAATTACATTAGGTCATCAAAATTGTGTTTATGGGGGTTGATATACCATATATAAGTGCTATGTGAAACCAATCAAGTGATTAGTTATACCGAGCACTCAAATAGGGCATGTAATGAGTCTGAATTTAAATTAGGTTTTCTCATTTGACTTTAGGGGGCTTGATATGCCCTATTTTAGTGCAACATGAAAATAACCAAGTGATTAGTTAACATGGCCATAAAATAGGGAATATTAAGTCCAAGTTTTCATTAAGTTGTCATACTTGTGTTCAAGCTGATTGATAATCCCTATTTGAGTACACTTCACAACCAATCAAGCAATTGGTTGCATGAAACATTAAAATAAGGCATATGAAATTTAAATTTTCATTAGGTTTTTGTATTTGTGTTTATTGTGTTTGATATTCACTAATTTAGATCTAAATGTGATGAAACAAATGATTAATTTCCTGGGGTAGTAGAATAGGTCATATTAAAGTTCTCAAAATTGTGTTTAAGGGGTTTGATATACCATATTAAAATGTTATGTAAAACCAATCAAGTGATTGGTTACACCAAGCACTCAAGTAGGGCATGTATCAAGTTTGAACTTAAATTAGGTTATCGCATTTGAGTTTAGGGGATAAATATGCCCTATTTGAGTGAAACATGAAAATAACCAAGTGATTGGTTAACGTGACACTCAAATAGGGCATATTGAGACCAATTTTACATTAAATTATCATATTTGTGTTTAGGTAGATTGATAAGCCCTATTTGATTTCATTGTGTAACCAATCAATAAATTGATTGCATGATGAACTCAAATAGGGCATATGAAATTTGAATTTTCATTATATTGTCACATTTGTGGTTATTGTGTTTTATATTCCCTATTTTAGATCCCACTGTTATGAATCGAGTGATTAGTTGCACGGGGTATTAAAATAAGACATATTAAGCATGTATTTATACTAGGTTGTCAAATTTGTGTTTAGGGATATCAATACACCATATTTTACATCCATATAAAAAATCACATGATTAGTTACACGAGTCATTCAAATAAGACATACTGATTTCTAACTTACATTAGTTTGTTACCTTTATTTGAAGTGGGGTTGATTTTCCCTATTTAAGTTATATATGTAAAAATCAAGATATTAGTTGCACATGGCACTCAAATATGATATATCAATTCTAAATTTATATTATTTTGTTAAATGTATCTTTATGTGGATCAATATTCCCTATTTTTTTCCCCATGAAACTAATTGAGTGATTGGTTGCATGAATCACTAAAATAGGGCATATCAAATTTGAATTTACATTAGGTTTTAACATTTTTGTTTATGTAGATTGATATTACTTATTTGAGTGACATTTGAAACAAATTGAGTGATTTGGTAACTCAAATAATGAATATAGAGTCTAAATTTACAAATTAGTCTATCAAATTTGTGTTTAGGATGCTTGATATGCCCTAATTGAATGCCTCATGAAAAAAATGAAGTAATTGGTTTCATGGGGCACTCAAATATGGCTTATGAAGTCCAATTTTACATTAGGTTACCACATTTGTGTTTAGGGTTATTGATATACCTTATTTAATATCCCCTTGCAATGAATCAAATAATTAGCTACACAGGACACTCAAGGATGTATTTCAATAGAGTCTTCAAAATAATTTTATCGATGTATTGAAAGAATAGTATACTATTTTAAACTTTGAGGATAAATACATAAATTTCAAATAACTATTCAAATTTAAGGATCATTTAGTGAAATATTATGCCAATGAGTCTCATGACTACATTGCATGCCTATGTGAGAACTTGAATGAACAACATAAGATGTTGAAGTACATCAACAAAATTTAATCATTTTTCCTTATGAATTAAAATAGTAATATCCAAAATATCATTTTGGATACCTTGGAAGCACAACACACTAAACACTTTTTCCAATGTTTTAATATTATGATGTAGCTCAACTCGAAGCCTTCAAACTCTCTCTCTTACAACATGCTCAATAGTAGTTCTAAAAACTAATCCCCTTCAAAGTATAAGTTAATATTTACATTCCCATGTTTGAAGGAAGAATCAATGCCACATCATTTTTTTCCTATATTTGACAATTGAGGCATACTTATCAGTTAATAAATTCACTAATGTTGATAATATCACCTTTGTTGTGTTTAATATTTCCATTTTATTAGTCTACTGATGGGAGAATGTGAGTGGAAAATGTGCACAAGATTGCATTCCAAACAAGTATTGGAATATTTTTGTTCACATGTTGAAAGAGGATTATCATCCTCTTTTCCACCTTAAATATGAATACATCAAGTTTCACTAATTTCACTAGTACAAGGAGTAATTGGTGGAAGAATACATCAATGACTTACATGACTATACCCCATGCCTATGTGATAACTTGACTAAACAACATAAGTTGTTGAAATACAGTAGTGGAATTTTAACTTATATCATTGTGAATATATATTTTTTGAATTATTAAACTATAGGTAAATTTTATTGCAACATCATCAAGATCTAAATAAATTCAATGTTGAAAAAAAGTCTCACCTCTTCATCTAATGCCATGTGTAAAAGCCAATACACTCAACCCCTGATTTCAGCCTTTTGTGTAGAATAAGAATGTTTTTCACAAAAGATATTAGAAAAATAAGGTTGCACAAAACTCAAAGGCTCTTTCACATTTCAATTCGTAAAAAAGAAACAAGTTTGGTAAAAATTGGTACCATCAATGTCTCTCACACACCCATGGAAACGTTAAACTTTGTGCACAAAAATACTTGCTTGTGTAGTTTACATATAGGAATTACACTGATACAAATGCCAATTTTCTAAGTACTAGTGTCATTACCATAGACATCTCTAAGGAGTGATAATACCTCTTCCACACCAATTTTAGGCTAAAGGGTTAGATTATTCATGTAACCATTGATAGTGGAAGCGATAATAACATCATCACACATAAAACAACCAATTTCCTTAGGCCTTACCAAAGTTATTTATTCTAAGACATACTCCTTGGGGTGGTTTTAATCAAGGAAGGATATATAAGTCCAATGGAAATTCACCTTTAAATAAAAATTTAAGCATATGAAAGACAATGTCACTTGTGATATTTTACCATTAGAGGTATGAAAAGTACTGATAGGGAGACTATATTTTTATGATTGAGATTAAGAGCATAGTATTTCACACCTTAGTTCTAGTCTAAAAGTTCATTAATTCATGAAAGTTGAACCACTTCACCATGATTTTTTTGAGTGTGTGATATTTTATGCAAAAACATTAAAACCCATCCTTCTTGGGTGTAATGACTATTGGTATCCCATAATAAAAATAGCTAGGCATAATCCTACCCCTATTTAGAATCTCTTATATTTGGCATTAGGATTCATATTTCTTTAAATATACACTTCAATGTAGAGGTATATTTATAAAAGGGTATCATGGAACTAAATATATGTTGTGTTTTATTGCATAATGTGTTGAAATAGATTTGGGCTCTGTAAAAACAACATTGCTTTATTTTATTATCTTGTTAAGATATTGCAACTATAATATTCTTTGTATTGTGTGCATTTCCACTATTTGATTTATTTCCCATCTAGGTTTCTCAGCATAGACCATGAGTAAAAAAAGTCTTACATGTATGATAACATTTTATGACATTGTTTACTAGAGACCAAGGTTGACTTTCATCAATGAAGATAATTCTAAAAGGTTAAAGAGGAAATATTTTGTGTATATTATAGTTTTATGGTTTGGATTGATATGTAGCATCATAATCATTTAAATATGATCTCCCTATCAAGATGTCATGGACCTATAAAGGTGAAATGTCAGAAGTGATGGCGACCTCCATAGGCTTGAATTTTTATTGAAAGGTGGATTATAATTACACATGTATCCCTTGCTAAATCCAACCCAGCGAGTATGTTTTGGAGTGAATATCATTATATAGGCATAGGATTTGGGATGTGCCTTACAATATGATGATATATTGGCTTCCAATGTGAATGATTACATGAAGAGGCTAATCCTTCACCCAAAACTTAGTGTGGAAAAGGTATTATTTCTCCTTAGAGGTGTCTATGGTAGTGAAATCATAATGCTTGTATAAGTGGCATCTAGATCAATGTCATCCTTCTGCATGGGACTAAATGTATACTATGCAAGCAAGGATTGTGATGCATAAAATTTTGAGTCTTCATGGGTGTGTGAGAGATGTTGATCGCACCACTTTTACCGAGACTTATTCTTACATTTTTTTTAATTAGAATATGAAGGAGCCTTCAATTTTTTTGCATCCATTCTAGTCTTATTTCCTTTGAAAAAATATTATGCTCTTGAGTACAAGGCTAAGATGAGTATTTCTTCATGGGTTTGATCTTCCACATGGATTTGGATGAAGAGGTGAGATGTTGATTCATTTTTTACTTTATTTAAAATTTTCCATCATGATGATAAGATTTATCTATATTTTTAAAAGTCAAAAATTTATCTTTTAAAATATATAAAGTGAGTTTATTGATGCAATTCAACACCTTATTTTTTCCAGTCAAGCTCTAACGCATGTGTGTTGTATAGTCATGGAACTTGTTGGTGTAGTCTTGGGTGGAAATTTATGTATTTTTCCTAAAAATGGTGGATAGGATAGTATTCCAACTTAAGTATGTTGATATAATTATTTGGAGGGAAACTTTGAATGGTATAAATGTTGTAGTGTATGGTGAATTTGTGCATCAATATATTCACAGCTTTCACTTTTTAAAGAGAAATTTATTCAAATCATTTTTCATCACACCTATAACTCTCACACACATTATATATCAATTTAGAATTCCTAAAAATATACAAAACAACCATTATTTTTCCAAAAATATATGTCAAGTGTAAAATTTACTCACAAAGAACATTTCATTCAATAATAAAATTCTTAAATGTAAGTACTAACCACATTAGATTTTGAAAAAAAAAATCTAAATAGTAACTTCTATAGTTCTGGATTCAATTTTAGAAAACCTAAAGTGGCCCTAATTTCTTATATTTTATAAAATAAATTTAAATCATAAGAATATAAAATGTAATATAAATTAAATGTAAACTAATACTATAATTTTTATTTTACTGCAAACAATTAAAACATTACAATATAAATACATTAAAAACAATATAGTATTTATTATAAAGGGCATTCACCATTTTTACCTCATAGGGCACACACCCTTTGTACTACAAAGGGAGTGTGTCTTATACACTACATAGGGTGCACACCCTTTGCACTACAAAGGGTGTGTACCCTTTTCCATGCATAGGGTGAATTCCCTTTGTAAAAATTGCACATCCTTTTCAAAGGGAATGTGCCCTTTGTTTTGAATTTCTTAGATTTGTGTGTTTCCCTCCAAAGGAGCCTAGGTTTTAGGATTGGAGGATATTAACCTAAAACTCATACATGTACTAGATTAACACACATGACTTTTGATAAATTTATAAGTTTTTTCCACCTTCACAGACATGTTTAAGTAGGCAAATTTATTTATCTAAAATTTTTGATATGGGTTTATAGAGGGGAAAACATCATTTATTATTTAATTTATACACAACATTCCTCATTATGGTATTTTTAGCTAAAATTAGCCACCATAGGTTAGTAACATTCCTAAATTTGGTCATAATACTTTTAACTTTGTTGATAGCCATCTAAAGGGTTTTGTGTTGGTCATGGTTGGTCTCATAGTAGTACTCATTATGTTATTCCTAGTAGCTCTTAGAGTCACTTAAGGTGGTTTATTAAAAGAGTGAGTCAAAGTACCTAGTATTATCATCAAGTCACTCAATATGGTCAATCTCAAAAGAATTTAACAAAGATTAAGGTAATTTCGGAGAATTTAAGGTAATTTTCATATCTATCTTGTGTTTGTCTAAACCTCTCTAGTGTCAATTACACATGCTTAAAATTAGTCTAGATATCAAGGAATCCCTCTAAATCCATGAAAAAATCATTGAATACTATGTCACACTCCATCATGTTATAGACTCAATAAAAAAATGTCAAAACTCTTTTTTTAATGTATAAGTCACTTTAAAACTACATTTTTCTTTGTCTTTATTCCAAATATAGAAAAATGGTAGTTTTAAAAAGAAAGAAAGAGATTTTTTACATTATAATTTCATGATGTGGTTAGATAATAACTCCATTTTGGTTATTTTACATTACAACAATAAATACATTAGGATTTTGAGCAAGATAAGTTTCATGGCAAGAGAAGACCAGTTATGAGAAGATCATACATGGTTTTGTGTTGTTTCAAATATGTTTAGCCAATAATACTTTTAAAATAATTTATTTGGATTCTAAAAAACCTAATATATATTTCATAAGTTCCAAACCATGGTCACATAGAAGCTACAGGTTCAAACAAGCAAGAAACCCAGTCAAATTCTCCATCGGGTCCTTCACAAGTTCAAGAAGGCCAATCAGTTTTGCATTGGATCATATAAGAGATATAAAATTAGGACCAAATATATTAGGGTAAGGAGGGTAACCCAATAACATTAAAAATTATGGCATTGGTTTAGAGATTGAATACCCCTCCTTTATGTAAAATCACTAAGAGTGTTTGCATCTCCTTAAACCCCTCCAAAACCCCAACCTCACATTTTTCTCTTATTTGAGTGCATTTATTAATCCATTGATGAAAATAGAAAGTTTTTTGAGAAATTAAATTTAATAAATAACCCTCCTAAACCTTATTTTAATAAAATATTCATTAAAAATAATGGTGAAATGTGTAGGTACAGGTTGTAGGGTTTTAAGAATGCAAGTGTTGTAGTTAGAAAAGGTTTTTTTGGAGTTTTATGTGATTAAATGAATTTAAAAAATGTTTTTAATGGTTAAATATTATCATCCATGTCTCAATTAAAAAATAATTAGGTCTTAAAACCTTATATAACTCGATATAATGCCAAAATATAGACCTATAGTCATGTAGAAATGAAGAAATGAAGAAAATGCAAGGTGAGGCAACACTAAAAAAGCCATAATGTAAGTTTTAAACATCCAAAACTAATGAAATTTTAAATAAATTTTGGTAAAAACATTAAAAATTTTAAAAGTGATTTTAGGTCCATACAATTCATGAGTAGAGATAAAAAGCTAAAACACAGGTCTATACTCCCCTACAGGGCAATAAACAAGCAATTTAGAAAGAATTTTTGTTTGGGAGTTTTATGATGAATTTATAATTTTTTAAAACTCCCATAGGTATAAAATATTTAAACATATACAATTAACCTAATAAGAGAGATAGGTGATCCTTAAAACTCATTTTTTACCCCCTAAGCCAATTTAGGGCTTATTGAGGCCTATAAAGACCAAACTGGGTATTTTTGGGATTTTTGGGTGGATTAGAGAGATAACAACTTGCATGGAGGGTTTTTAAAAAATTAAAATTATTTTTAAATCCTAATTGTGCCTCTTATCTTTAAAAATCATGAAAATTCACCAAGTTGTAGGTTTTTGCTATGCATTTGGCTAGCTTGACAAGATGACAAAGAGAGCATATGAAATGTTAGACTTATTGCATTAGTTTTAGGAGTTTCATATAATATCATGAGGTACAAAGAATATATAACAATGTGGTTTAGGAATTTATTCAAGGTTTGACCCCTCAATCAAATAAGGACGTCAGTTTTATGAGCAATAATGATGAGTCATCAAACGCAATGAAGAGCTCTTATGCCAATTCTCAAAGAATCTCATAAAAATAAGTGTGACACTTATGTATAATCATTACTTGAGATTATTCATATCCATTTTAATTTATTTTATAATTTTATGTCATCCATGATTAGCATCTCTATGCCTAACTCTCTCTCTTCACCCATCTTCTATATATGCATTGAAAGTTGATTGTAAAAGGGACCTTTGTTGGTTATGGTAAAACCCTAGAATTTTTTTTAATTTAATAACTATTGAATAAATAAATAAAGTTTATTTTTACTACCTATATGATGCATGATGTGTGAATTCATATAATTTTGTTTATCTTGTCTAGTGAATGGCTCATATTTCCTAGCTTGTTGTCCCTAGTTGCTCACCATTATGTAGAGAAGGTAGTTTTTGGAGTTCATTATTAGTGTTATTTCCTTAATTTATGTAGTAATTATAAGTATAAATATATAAATTATATCTCTACTATATTAATTGTTTCCATTTCAAGTGTTGTCATGCATTCTTGAACCTCTCAATGAAATAATTATGTAAGTATCATATCAAGGTTATAGGTTGTGTAAGGAGTATAGATTTATTAGCCTAAAATAATGTATGTTTATTCAAGTATAGGAATCATACTATTTGTGCATCACCCCATATAGGTTCTAGAGTCATATTTTCTCTCTCTTTCAATCCAATTAGATAGGTAGAGTGGTAGTACAAAGTGAATCATCAAGGGAGCTAGTTCTAATATAGAGATTTACCTCAATAATTAGGCCTCCCACAACCTAGAGGTGTCTCCATGCTATCATATAAGTAATAAGGCTTGAAAGAAAATTTAAGGGTGTAATTTAGAGTGATAATAGTTTTTTCATGCCCAATGGGATAAGTACAATAAGTACTTCATCTATTAAATAATGTTTGGTGTATTCTTTAATATATCAGCCTTTGGAGGCATTTATATCAAACATCAATGGTGAATCCAAGTTAAATCAACTATTTATATTATCCCACATACCTATTTCAAGGAATTTTTTATATATTCACTTGCTTTTTTTTTCCTCATGAAGTTTGATGGTTGGGTATGGAGATAATTTTTATTTTAAACCTCCTTATCAAGAGTATAAAGATCCATACCAGCCCTATGTTGAGCCTTATCAAAAATATAATGATCCTTATCATCCATATGTTAATCCATATGAGTCATTCAATGATCTTATCCCCCCCCCATATGACTCTATTTATCAGTATGAGTACCCTTGTTATCAAGAAAACTATCCTTCCTTCTATCCCTAACCACCTAATCAAACTATCCCTTCTAATGAACTCTTAGACATAAAAAATTCTTTCAAGATTATAATTTAGAAAGACACTATCACAAGTTTAAAATAAATTAATGAGCTTCTTTTTACCCCATTTCAACTTCTTTGGATCATTTCTCCCATTCCAAATCAAAACCAAGAAGAGAGGAAGGTTGTGGAGACAAAGCCAAGGAAATTCCCAAGATTTCCAAGCCCTTCATCTAGCCTTTAAGTTGAATTAGCCTGTAAATATGAAATCATATCACGATTTGACATATTTATTCCCAAGTTGAAGGAAGATCATAAAGAATTCTTAACACAAAATTATCTTCCCCTTCCCCAAGAACTCCCAAAGAAGTCCTTCAAGATCCTAAGTTGGAAATACACCATCACAATATTTAAATAAATTGATGAAATCACTTCCCATCCCATCATTTCCCTTTGTCAAGGAGGACCAATGGCATGTAGATAAAATGAGGAGTTTTTAGATGAACATAAATAAGGGATTCAATCTTTAGTTATAACTGTAGAGTTTCATGGTGAATATGAGGAGCAAAATCAAGTTATAACTACAAATGAGCCTTAATAATGCTGAGTAAGAGAGATTTTCAAGTGAGTATGATGATTAAATCACCCTTTTAAGTCCTCATTATACCATTAGATCAGAAAACCAATCTTTTGAACATATTCTTGATGAAGAAGGAGCCAATCTTGAGCAAGAGATAGAGTTTGAAGAAGCAAAATTGTAGCTATTTGATGACTCCATTGAGGATTTTGGATTTATTGATAGGCCTACATTTCTTAAAGAGGAATATGAGGATGCTATTCAATCTATCCTCCCTCCAAATGATGAAGTAAAATAACTAAATTAATATTAGTAGAAATACATTGAGCACCTTCAAGAGATTGAAGTTATTTGCAAAGTTACATCTCCTATTGGATATCATGCTCATGAATAAGTTGATCAAAATATATCTATTGAAGACCATGATGCATCTTGGAAAGAATATTTGGATCTCCTTGAAGATATTTATGAATTTTCAATAATTAATAAGTAACATGACACCTATCAAGATGTCATAGAGGTCTAGGAGTAATGTTTTGATAAGCAATTATAATATGAAGTTATTGTTATCCCTATAGGTCAAAATGAGATCACTATTAAAGGAATTTTCAAGGTTGAGAGGTATCATGGGGTAACTTTTGAACCACAAGATTAATGTGTGTTCATTAGAGATATTTTTGTTTCAATTGATCTTCTTGGAAGCACACCAAAAGGGTTGGAAAATAAGATAAAATTTGATTCATCATGAGTTACATCAAAAGTTCAACTTGCTTTGTAGCCTTGTTCATCTTATGTAGTCAATATTAGAAGTTTCCCTCTTTATTAGGTGGATCAAACCTTGGAGGTTAGTTATACATAGTATTTGCTTGTGTTTTATCTCTCACAAGTGCTTCTTGGCATAGTGTGTGTCTTTTTTTGTCTAGTTATTTCATTATGTGTATTATCCTTTGATTTGTTGTGTGTGCTGAATGTATTATCATTTGTCCCTTCATTTTCTAGGCATTTTTAGTGATTTTTTAAATCTCATATCAGTTTTAAATGATGATAAGTGACCCCATAACCTTATAAACTTGCAAGGCTATTGGTCTAATTACATATCGGGCATACAATCCTAGGAGGGCACCAGATATGTTAGCCAAAATTGGCCAATATATGTTAATAAAATTCCAAAATTTGGTCATAATGCTCTTAAATTTGTTGATAACCATCTGAAGGGTTTTGTCTTAGTCATGGTTGATCTCATAGTGGTAAGCATTGTGTTGTTCCTATTATATTTCAGAGTCCCATAAGGTGGTTTAGTCAAAGAGTGAATCAAAGAACCTAGTCTTCTCATCAAGTCACTAAATATGGTCATCTCCAAATCATTTATCAAATATTAAGGTAATTTTGGAGAAGTTAAGGTAATTGTCATATTTGTCTTATCCTTGTATAAACCTCTCTTGTGTTAAGTATGCATGCTTCAAGTTAGTCTAGAGATCAATGAAGCCCTCTAAATCCATGAAACACTCATTGAATACTATGTCACACTCCATCATGTCTGTATACTAAGAAAAAAGTGTCAAAACTCCTTTTCTAACATATAACTCACTTTGAAACTCCTTTTTTCCTTTTCTTTATTACAAATATAGAAAAATGATAGTTTTAAAAATCAAGCAAGAGAGTTGATGCATTATAATTTCATTGTATAGTCAGAGAGGATATCCATTGGGGGTATTTTACATTACAAAAATAACTACATTAGGAGTTTGAGAAAGATAATTGAGTTTCATGGTAAGAGAAGATAGGTTATGAGAAGATCATATAAGGTTCTAGTTTTTTTTAGATATATTCAAATAATAAAACTTGAAACAAGAGCGATAGAGATTCCAAAAAATGTGCTCTACATTTATCATGTTCCAAACCATACTCACATATAAGCTACAAGTCCAAACAAGCAAGAAACCTATTCAAATTCCACATTGAGTCATTCACAAGCTCAACAAGGCCAATCAATTTTGCATTAAATCATGGATGAGAGATAAAAATAGGATTATAGATCTTATGCTAATTAGGGGGGCCTAATTTACTTATGAAATTTTTCATTGGTTTATGTTGATGTTTAAAACTGCACTTTGTTACAGACACCAATAATGGGAAGTTTAAAGATGTGGGACATGTGACTTGAAACAACCTCAAATTTTTTAAGAAGTTGGTCTCTTCTTTATATCAAGTGTTGGGGGAAAAGGATAGGAATTTAAATAGAAATGCAAATGCAAAGAAAGAAAACCTAATCTATGGCGATGTGCCTGAATGTAATTTTGATCCTTAATCCTAAGCATAGTGAAACTATATGTAAGATTCAATTACATTAAAGAGTAGACAAGTGCATGATCAATGTAAAAGATTGAAACAATAGAAATAGAGGCTCACATCATAGACTTCTTTTGCTAAGATATAGAAAATGTCAAAAAAGGCATAGGGTTCAATCTTCTTATTTGAATCTTCCAATCACATAGGAGGCACAGAAACACGTTCAATTATGTAAACCTTCTAACTCAAGATAATGAGACAAAAGCACATGACACTCCTAATCTCAGCTCTAGAAAATCTACAGTCTAGACTACTTTTGAAAATGATGCAGATAATATCAACAAAGGCATAGGGTTTAATCTTCTTATTTGAATCTTCTAGTCATACAAAAGGCACAGAAACACGTACAGTCATATAAACCTTTCAACTCAAGAAAATGAGACAAAAGTAAATGATATTACTTAGCCACAGCTCTAGAAAGTCTAAATTGGTTACAATAATTCTCCCTTAGAAATTTCCCTCTCTCAGTATATGATGATCATTTGGTGATCCCTGCACTCCTCTTTATAGCCTTCAGTTTCCTCCAAATGATATAAGATATTACATTATACAGAGGCCTGAGGGAGGCTTGGCACTTTGTCCCATGGAGTGAACCATTTGGTGCATTTAATGCCTTGTATTAATTCTAGTCTTGTCAAGAAGGGCCATGCTGGAGCAGAGCGGCTACCCTGAGTGTGGCATGTCGATTCATCTCTAGTGCCTCCCACTAAGCCAGAAACTCTCATTCCATCACTTGCTTAGCTATGCAACTATCTATCCTACCTTTATCTCACAAGGGACAAATAGACGGTGCTTTCAATGTTTACATGCCCCAAATATCTACTCGATGAACTACTCCATCTACTAGAAATAACTCCCACTGAGTTTCCCTCTTTGTTTCCCTACAGTTCACTTATTGAAATAGATACATAGGATGCTCTATTCTATTAAACAGAAGAGGGCGCTTAGTCAATTCCCTAAAAATCTTCTTATTACTTCAGGAGACACTAGAGGATGACACTTGTCATGTTTTGCAACAACTATCAAAGACGCATGGAATTTTTTGCATAACTTATACTCTTTTGTGTCTTGGCTTAGGATCATTCCACCTTTGACACTTGTCACCATCCACTTCCTCGAAACCTCAATAGCTTGAAAGAAAATAAGATCCACTACATTTCTTACCTGAGCAACTTTGAAAAGGGGCATAGGGATAGGTGGCAATTGTTAAGGTGTGGAGCTAAAAGCTTCAACTACTTGCAGACACAAGAGAGGATGCTAAAGAACCAGAGGAACCAGCATTGGCAGCATGACCGAAGTCAGTCACAGATAGTGGAGAAGAAAACTGACAATGGCAGGGAGTCGGCCGACGTCGGCAGAACCAGATAAGCAGGGACCGGCGTCGATCACCTGTGCGGTCCAGAACTGTTCATTGCACAAACAGTTAGTTAGTTAAACCGAGTGTTTGCATGCTAAGGGGATAATTTAAGTCGCGGGCTGTGTGTCTAATTTTAGTAGTTAGAGTTCTATTTTTGTAAGCATGGGATCCTATTTAAAGACCCGTAAGGCATGTATTGTAATTATTCTAAGGCAAGTAAAAGCATTAAAGCTAGCAAGGTCAAGGAGATCAGCTGAAGCATTCAAGGAGGGATAGCAACTCAGGCTTTAGAGTTGTGTTGAGCAAGAGAGAGAGAGAATAAGGTCTTGAGGTGTGGCAAGCCTTTGAGGTGGAGGAAGAAGTGGCATCTTCCTTATTGTATTTTCTTCTAGTAGTATTTAATACAAGAGTGTGTATTGTCTCTCAAATTCTTTGTTGTCTCAAGTTTCTAGCTACTTTATCATTCTGGTATAATTCCGTGTTTAATTGCATATAAGAAAGTAATCAATTGTGCTCTAATTGGTAGAGCTATATATCCCCTGACAAGTGGTATCAGAGCTACAATTTGCAGGAAGTAGGGTATTGTTTTTTATTACAGGTCATTCACAGGGTTTGCTGATTGAGTGGGAGTTCAGCAATGGCAGAAGAAAGTAGGCTACGAATGGAGAAGTTTAACGGCAAGAATTATCAACATTAGAGGATGCAAATTGAGGACTATCTATATCAGAAGGATTTGTACTTACCGTTGGGTGGGGTTGCATGCAAGCCCATAGATATGAAGGATGAAGAATGGAATGTTCTTGATCAGAAGGCTCTAGGTTCCATAAGGTTGAGCCTTGCATCGTCTGTAATTTCCAACTTATCACAGTGTAAGACAATGGAAGAGTTGATAAAGTCCTTGGAAAATTTATACGAAAAGCCCTTGGCTTCTAATAAGGTATATCTTATGAAGCAGCTATTTACTTTGCAAATGCAGGAAGGTGGATCAGTACATACTCATCTCAGTGATTTCCATGGTTTGGTAAACCAACTAGCTTCAGTCAATATTTTTTTTGATGATGAGGTAAAGGCTCTCTTGATTTTATGTTCTTTGCTTGAAAGTTGGGACGGTTTGGTTATGGCAGTAAGTAATTCTGCATCTGCTTCTAAAATATTAAAAGTTGATGATGTTGTGAGTGTGATCTTGAATGAAGAAATACGCAGGAGAAGCACAGGTGAATCATCAGGGAATGCTCTAAGTGCAGAAAGCAAGGAAAGGCAAAGGGAGAAGGTTGAGCAAGGGAAATCAAGGTCGGGAAGGAGATTCGAGTCCAAAGGTATTACCTGCTGGTTTTGTGGAAAGAAAGGACATACGAAGAAGGAGTGTTGGTTGAGAGATAAAGAGAATCAACATGCAGGTATGGAAGAAGCAAAGGATGCAAATATTGTGATGCAGGATGCTCTCATACTTTCTTCGAATAATCAGGTAGGATCATGGATTTTAGATTCTAGTTCATCTTTTCATGCATCCCCAAACAGAGATTTGTTCTGTGAGTATTAATAGGGAGATTTTGGAGTACTCTATTTAGGGGATGGTACGCCTTGTCAGATAGTTGGAAAAGGGAAAGTGCAGCTAAGATTGTAGATTAACAACACATGGGTGTTGAAAGAGGTCATGCATGTTCCAATTCTGAAGTAGAGTCTAATTTCTGTAGGAAGGTTGGGAGATGAGGGATGCACAATAACCCTCACAGTGGATTCTTGGAAGGTTACCAAGGGAGCACTTGTTCTAGCAAGAGGTAAGAAAGTAGATACTCTTTATCTGTCTACTTGTATTACTGATTCTACTTCTGGTGTAGATTCGAAGATGTGACCTAATAGGCTTGGTCACAAGAATAGGAAGGGAATGGAAGTTCTTGATTCAAAAGGTATGTGTTCAAATTTGGAAAGCATAAATACAGTTCATTGCAGAAAGAGGAAATTTGATGCCTTTGACAAGAACAAAGAAGCCTTGGTGTTTTTGGAGGAGATGAAGGACAGAGATTAGTCACAGGGGCTGAATAAGTCTGAGCAGGGCAGCATGGACAGAGGTTTGATCCAAGAAGAGCTCGCGGATGAAAATTTCATCACTTATAGGAACACACAGACACCGATGTCGGTAGCTTGGCACCGATGTCAGTCATCCAGGTACCGACATCGCTCATGTGCAGACCAGTAGGGTCGGTAGGTTGGACTGGAGAAGTTCGACGTTGGTCATAAGGACTGATGTCGGCAGGAGGGACACCGACGTCGGCCAGGGAAATGACGTCGATAGTCAGGGTCAGTGCAGGGAACCGACATCGGTTGGGAGCAGACTGGGAGATGGCCTAGATCGGTCACTGGAATGGATGTTGGGAGAATTAATAGGTCTCAAACACCCATGTGGAAGTCAGGAAAGGTATGTGAACCTCATATTTGTTGTTCACCTTCTTTATATTGCTTACTGATAGTCATGAACTAGGAAGATGGAAGAAGCAATGCAGGTAGAATCTAGAAACAGTGGGAGCTTGGCATGGATGAGGAGTGTGAGTCCTTGGAGAACCAAACAGGTAGTTGTTGGTAGCGTTGTCAGCTGGAAGGAAGCACTGGATAGAGAGATGGATTCCCGTTTTAGAGAAGAGAGTGGATGGACACATGAGACAGAAGGCCATGGTATATGGTCTTGATTATGCTGCAGAACAATAGAGGTTTGACCATTGTATTTTATCTTTACCAGGTTGGATAATATTAGCTACATTATCCTGTTACTATATTGTGTTACTTGTTGCAGGGTTTCATATACAGGGAGTTTTCTGAGCTAAGGGTAGAGTTGGTTTAGAAGTATGTCATGGAGAATTTGGGAGCAACAAAATTCTTGTGGCATAAGATACAGGTATTGCATCACAGGTTTACGTGGTGGTTGGTCTTCAAGAGTGACATTGAAGAGGGATACAGAGCCTAAGGAACAAAATAGATGGTGTATAGGTACAGGTACAAGTTGTAGCTGTTTATCTCCAAGTGGGAGATTGTTAAGGTGTGGAGCTAAAAGCTTCAACTACTTGCAGACACAAGAGAGGATGCTGAAGAACCAGAGGAACCGGCGTCAGCAACATGATTGACATCGGTCACAGATAGTGGAGAAGGAAACTGACGATGGCAGGGAGTCGGCTGACGTCGGCAGAACTAGACAAGTAGGGACCGGCATCAGTCGCCTGTGCGGTCCAGAACTGTTTGTTGCATGAACAGTTAGTTAGTTGAATCAAGTGTTTACATGCTAAGGGGCTAATTTAAGTCGCGGGCTGTGTGTCTAATTTTAGTAGTTAGAGTTCTATTTTTTGTAAGCATGGGATCCTATTTAAAGACCCATAAGGCATGTATTTTAATTATTCTAAGGCAAGTAAAAGCATTAAAGCTAACAAGGTCAAGGAGATCAGCTGAAGCATTCAAGGAGGGATAGCAACTCAGGCTTTAGAGTTGTTGTGTTGAGCAAGAGAGAGAGAGAAGAAGGTCTTGAGGTGTGGCAAGCCTTTGAGGTGGAGGAAGAAGTGGCATCTTCCTTATTGTATTTTCTTATAGTAGTAATTAATACAAGAGTGTGTATTGTCTCTCAAATTCTTTGTTGTCTCAAGTTTCTAGCTACTTTATCATTCTGGTATAATTTTGTGTTTAATTGCATATAAGAAAGTAATCAATTGTGCTCTAATTGGTAGAGCTACAAATCCCCTGACAGCAATCTCTGCTTGCTTCAATAAAAGACACATGGCAATCTTTGCTACTTCTTAGCTATATTATGGAAATGTTCAGGACACATGGTAGGCTCCTACAGATGGTGACACTTGGCAGCTTCCACAGACTTTTAGAAATAAAACTCGAGACCCACCACAGTCTTTATTTAGCAATGAAAAATGAAGAAGATCTTTCAGATGGCAACACATGGCAGCTTCTGCCACTTTTGGGAAGATACATGGCAACTTCTACAACTTTTAGAAAAGAAACACTGAGACCTTCTGCTATTTTCACTTGGCACTTTCCATCAGATATTGATACTTAGCCTTTTGAAACCTTTTGCTATAAAGAGATAAAATGCAGGTGCTGATATGTAATTGCAGATGTTGACACTTAGCGCGTTCTGCTTAATCACTATGAGATACGTGGCATATTCTGACCAACTCATAGAGAATATAAAAGGTGACTCAGATGATGACATTTATCATTTTCCAATGAAAAAATGCCTCGAATGACGATACTTGTCAGGTTCCACTTGATTCCAACACTTAGACAAAATGAATCAAAAAGGCAAAATAGAGCCCATGCTCTGTTTCAAAACTTTGCCATCTCAAAACATAGTATGTGAAGGTTAAATTTTGTGGTGCACGACTGAAAAATAAAATAAAATGTAGAGTAAAATTTTACTTTATAGTTACTGGTGACCCCAAGGAATTTTGAGCCTACTCAAAAAGAAACCACGACTCTTGCTAGATCAAAATTTCAAAATTATAGCTTCAACAATGCTATCTAGTAGATGGACCACTCTTGATCAGATAACCCTTGCTTACTCTGCAATTCATTGAAGGCTAAATCAAGGTTAATAATATCCTTGTGTGAAAAATGTTGCAAAATTTAAACCGTAGCCTTCAATTTGAATTCGAGCTGGGAAACAGGAACCAATACAGCTTCTACTTCAGGGACTAATGAATCATCCCTTATATTCTAGAAAACTGTTTGATCTTTATATTTGGCCAACAACAAAGGTTCAATTTCTTCTACCATTAGCACAACGTTGTCATCAAGAAACAAAGAAGGAAAACCTAGTTGCACTAGATCTTCAACCTGTTATTTCATTTCATTGATTCCTTCCTTCATGACATCCAAAAGCTCCTTACAACTATTAGCTACTGAATTGCAACTGAGAACTTCATTCACCTGCTTGGCAGTGACCATTCTATCATTGATTCCTATTGCTACTAGTGTTGCATCCATTACATCATACAGCTTTTGTAGTAATGTTTCTAAGTCCATTACTCTTTTAGAGACTATATATAGAATATTTACAACTAAACTCTCCACCTTTTTTCACAATTCCTATGCATTTAGCAAGAAGGTGAGAGAAGGCCTGAGTTGATTAATCTCTGAAGAGATTCTCTTCCACATGGATTCGTATAGCTCCCTTACTAGACTTAATACTCTGACACTCTTTGGCCTATTAGCCAGCTCTAGTGTTAATTGTGCTTCTCTTTGTTGCTCTGAATGAAATTGGGCTATTATGACCATAGCATTATTCTATTCGGCCAACAACTTTTGTTGCAATTGGGTAACCTGCAACAGGTGCTCCTCACTCTTCCCTTGTAGTGCTACCTTTTAATGCCTAAGGGTTGTCACCATATTCTTTACCTACATGAGCTCTGCCTTTAAAGAATCATTTTGGGCTTGAACTGCTCAGTGAGTCTGAAGAGAAATAGTATTTTGCAACTATTTATTTAGATTCTCTACCTCATTGTTTTTGTTATTGATTTCTGAGGTTAAACTATCACAGTTTGCCTTTTTCTTTGCTATCTCAACTTCCACCTTCTATAGCCTTCTTGATATCTTCAAATAATCTTCAGTAACTATAGAAGTAGATTCAGTTAGTAGCTCCACTTTTTCCTGTGGCTTGAAGAGTGACATGTCGATGGCCACAACATTCATCATATAATCCTCTAGCTACATTTGCTCAACTGGCTTTATTACATTTGGCGATAAATGAGTCACCGTTAATTGTTGCTAAATGGGGTCAAATTGTGACCACAAATGGGGAGTAGCCAAATCCTTATTCTCCTTAATCTTCTTCTTCTCTCTTCAAGCTTCCCTTGCCTTCCTAGCAGTATCTGCTTAGGTCTAGAAGGTGGAAGGAGAGGCAATGTGCCCACTTGTAAAAGAATGTCCCTATGGTAGACCATATTGAATAGTTAATTGTTGGCTATGGGCAATTTGAGGGAAAGGTTTTTTGGGAATAGAAGGGGAAAAATAAGGTAATTTTAAATCTTAAGGTGGCACAGATGGGATGAAGTGAGAAATAGGAATGGCAAAAGTGGCAGGGGATGTCATCTGGCTAGATGAAGTCATCATGCCAACATGAGAAGAAATAGACTAAGAAGGAGAGGGAAGAGTAGTACCTACTTGAGGAGAAATTACAATACCCTATAATTGGCACTGTGATGTGTTTGTCTCCTCCTCTGAAGCTAATTGAAACTACACCCTCTTTCATTTCTTGGATGTCTCTTCTTCTCGTTGTATTTCTACTCCTTTCAATGAGGCTTGTGGGGAACTGAGAACATTTATAATCGAGGCTAATGGGGAAGCTTGTGATGTTAAAGGCACCACACTTTTTTGCATTTCTATGGTGCTAAGGGATTGAGACCAAACTGATACAATTGTTGCAGTTGTAGTTTGCTTTGAGGCTTGTGACTCTTGGCTTGACCCAGCCCTAGCTTCCTATTCTTCACCCAGTGTAGGCAAATTACTTGTCTCTAGGCTAGATACAGGGGAGAGATGACACTCATCCCATAGTTCTTCCCATCTTTCATCTGTGTCTTCATTCCCAAAACAATGGGTTATTTGACAAATTTCCTACCTATACTTCCAATAGGCCTCTATCTTCTCAGTATCCCAATCTTTATTCTTTAAAGCTCTCCTTAAGACAGAAGCCATTATTACTTTAGGATCATAATCTCTCTATTTAACATATAATGTCTCCCATGGTCTATTTTGTGGAAGTGGCAAGTCTGTTAACTCAACATAAAATCTAGGATTGTCTTCCTTAGGATTTTTCCTAGTTTCCCAAAAAGGGCGGCCCTCATGTGTAATTCTGATTATGACTCTGTTATTTCTTCTCTAGGAAGCTATGAGATCATTTGGGTCATAAACCCATTTGTCCTCTATTAAAAGGAAACCCAAAAAGGCTAGCTTTTTAAGCAAAACAACTTCAACATCTCTGGTTTCCAAAACCATGCCATTGGTCATCCATGGTAGATTATACATTTTCCTTTTCCTCTTTCTCGAGCCAAATTCATTATCAATTATGGATACCTATCTGGTGACTTCTAGGAATGCTAACCTAAGATTCAAGATCTTAGGTAGCAATATCAGTTCTCCACAAAAACCATGGACTCTTATAATGATATGGTGGGATCCAAAATAGAAATCGCAAGAAATTGGGAAACTAGCTAGAAGATTTGAAACACTAGGGAATAATCTATTCATTATTGGTTTAGGACTAAGATGGAAAAAATCAAGAGTGACAAATAATTCCCAAAACTCATATGGGTCACTAGTCTTTGACAAAAAGTGTGTCCATGTAGACACAGGAATGGTCCTTTAGAGATCAAAATCTGGGTCATACATATTAAGATACATATGTTGGGCAAAGAGTTTAGAGTTCTGAAAAAGCATGAGGTGGAACAAATAGGAAGAATATCTGAACACTCCCTTTGATCTGAAATGGGCCAATTATTCTACCATCGAGAAAGCGATTTGTTCTAAAAAGTCAAGTCGATACTCCTAGGTTTTGTCAATAGTCTTCAGCCTGAAAAGGATATCCATTTGTTCTGCATATGCTGCCATATCATCTTTCATGCCAAAGATGAGAGCCATCATAGACAATGCATCTTGGCTAGCATGTGTGAATTGAGCTCTTGGTGTAGGGAGTGTGGGTACCGTAGTGTCATCATCACCCAATTGTAACTTGGATCTCAAGAACCTTGCCTGAGTGTTGATATTTACCCATGTTCTTTGCATCTTAGCAATAGTGGGAAATGTAGTTGTATTATCATGATGTAGGGCTAACATATCCCTGATATCTTGCAATGTGATTTGTACTATGAATGGGCCTAATTGAATGGTGCTTAAAGGTGCATGAAGTAAGTCTACACATAATTAGACCAAGTTGGGGCATGAATGCACAGTTGGGACAATGAACTGAGCCAGTTGTGAGGTCCATATCCTCATGGCAAATGTTTCAAACTGTCCTAGTCTAGCTCTCTGTAGACACCTTTGATATGCCCCTTCTCTAAGATTTTTGCTATTGGCTCTCTGAAGAATTGGATCCATGATGTCATCTGCATAATCCTTTATTTTTGTTGAATCACTTGGGCCAGCTTCAAGAAACCTGGTCCTTGGATAGTTCTTAAATGGCAGTGCAAGAGCTGAAGCATACAATTTACTTGCAAGAAACTTATCAAGGGATTCATACATCCCAGCTCCTTGTTGTGAAGATTGTGCCCCCTCCATCTTTGTATCTTCTATGTGGTAACTAGTATGAACTCTTGCAAAATAGAGACACTTTCGCTGAAGCAAGTTTACTAAGCATAGAAAATGCAAGTAGCAGGATATTTTTCATGCAAATGTAAGAATGTTTGAGAACTTGTAAACTTTAAACCTTGCTAATAGTTATTTATTTACCTATCAAGTCTCAAAATGGCATTAAACTCAGATAACCGTTAGCGGATCCTACTCAATCTTTATGGAACAACAGGATAGACACGTTATGCAAGTGGCAGTGCAAGGTACCTTGGGGATTTCTAAAGATTTGGGAGACATTCAATGTATTGGAGAATTTTTTTAAAAAAAAAATTCTGAGTTGTCGACTATGTGTTCAAAGAACACTTATTTAAAAGAAAAGTAGGAAAACAAAAAATGGGAAATCAAAGAAGGGAAACAAAGCAATATGGAAAAGGGAAACTACCTAACTACATTAATTTGCCTACCTCTCAGATCAAAAGGAAGATTTATGAAGTATCCATTATGATACAGAAATTTATGATGCCAAACAGGTGATTGAATAGTATGAAACTCTGATGACTTGCCCTTCTCGTTTATCACCTTAATTTTCCTACATCCAAATGAATCAGAATCAAACATGTCCCCAACATATACATATTCTTCTTGTTCTTTAAAACTTATTGAATGCTGATTTTTTTATGTTGTTGTGTCTCATCAAGAAATCAATGTCTGTTGGCTCTTCACCCTGTGTTTCTTGACATACATCATTTTTTGGCTTATCTCCTTCTACCACATGCTCAGGTTCCATTTCATGATCTTTCTCTTTTATTACTTCAAAAATATTGTCTTTAGTTTTATCAACTTCTTGAAAGAACAATTTTGACATTTTGTAGTAATTTCGCATACTTATTTGAGTCTTAATGATGCCTTCTCCACCTGAAGCCAACTCACAATCTTCTTGAAGAATAGTGTAACCTACCCCAATGACTTCAAACAAGTCATTCAAAACATGATCAGTTCCATTCTCGGATTTCATTGCATGATCATCCTCCTTGATGACTTCAGCCTCTTGAAAGGATAAGTCTGAAAGCTTGCATCCCCTCTGCATACTTATCTAAGTCTTAGTGTTGTATTTTTCACATGAAGCCAGCTCACAATCTTCTTGAAGAATAGTGTAACCTATAGTGATTTCTTCTTCATCTGTGCTCATGAAATATTCTTGACTAGCCATGAACTGAGTATACTCCTCTGCATACTTATCTGCTTCCTCCAAAATATATTCTTCTTTGAAAAGGGATAAAGAAGAAGAATGATGGCTATACATATGCAGAAGAGGAGATAATTCTTTAGCTATATTCAAATGATCCTCTCCTTTCCATTTGTTCATCACTTCATCTATATCAGATGTAGCTTTGATAGCTCTCTTGGAGGGATGTAGATGGGGTGTGTTCAAATGTAAGATCTTCTACTTGATCATCGTCATGAGTGAGAGTAGCCTCAACCTCTTTAAGGCTTTGAGCAAAACCTTTCTCCTCCTTCTTTCTGCTCCATGATTCCATTGTTTGTTTCCAACTCATGACCTTGTGACTAGAACTTTTCCCTTGAGAAGAGGTATCAATTTTATCTTCTTCAAGATCCCTAGCTGGTTCATGATTTTCCCTCTTCCAACTCGAAATTTGGACATCATGTTGAGAGATCTGAGGATTGGTAGAGGAGGTATTTTTGGGCATAGGCTCCTCTCTAAGGTCTGAAATCTCTATCTCTCTTTCCCTAAGAAATTTCATCTTTGCCTCTAATTCCTCAACTTGCTTAGTTAGATTTTCTTGAAAGAGGCTTTCTTAGAGCTCATAGGAATCATCATAGAAGTAGGAAGTGTATGAAGGCTGCAATGAAAAACAAGAAGCTTCTTGAGGAAGGGTGAGAGGGAATTGAGGGGAAAGTGAGGGTTTGGAGTCCACTTCCCTTGCTGCCAACATAGACTCGACATTATTGGGGAAATGATCTCGACAAGTTCGACTTGGCTTATGAGCAGGGGTTGTGTATATCTAATATGAAACTTATGGCAGTGAATATGCAGGTTGATAGACTTGGTAAGGTTGTCTCTCATGAATGCTTAGCTTCTCTTCTAAAAATGCAATCAAGCCACACACATCCAACATCTCATATGTAAGCCTTTGCCAATTTTCTCTTTCAATGGGATCCCATTCACTTTTAATCAGATCTACTACATTTCTTACTTGATGGATGACATGATTAGGAATTTCTTGGCCACATCCCCTTCTGTTGTCAAGCTCTAATACATATTTTTTATATCCCAGTAATGCTTTTTTGAAGGAATAAATGAGATTAGGTTGAGTAACATATTGGGAAGATTGGGCATAAGACTGATATGGCTCATGACAAGGCTGAGGCTAGTCGTATCAGACCTATGAAGGGCAAAACTTATAACCATATGCATCCTTATTTCTTGATGTTATTCCATGAGCAACCTGATCTTGATTTAAAAAAATATGAAGGGGCATGAGACCCATAACTCTGAGTAATAGAATTATACATACCAAATGGTGATTTTTTGATGATACTAGGACTGCTTAACTGACTGATTTAACTCAGAGTCACCGTTGGTGTTGATAAAATAAAAACCTCCAAAGGCTGGTTGGCCGAAGAACACACCAAAATTATTCAACTCCTTGAAAGATTCATCCCACCAGGCATGCCAAAAAATATTGATGTTTAGAATTGTGCTTCGTTTCAGATACCAACAATGGGAAGTTTCAAGATGTGGGACATGTGACTTGAAACAACCTCTAGATTTTAAAGAAGTTGGTCTCTTATTTATATCAAGTGTTGGGGGAAAAAGGATAGGAATTTAAACAGAAATGCAAATGCAAAGAAAGAAAATCTAATCTATGGCGATGCGCCTGAATGTAATTTTGATCCTTAATCCTAAGCACAGTGAAACTATATGTAAGATTCAATTAGATTAAAGATCAAACAAGTGTGTGATCAATGTAAAAGATTGAAACAATAAAAATAGGGGCTCCAATCACATAAGAGGCACAGAAACATGTACAATTATGTAAACCTTCCAACTCAAGAAAATAAGACAAAATCACATGACACTCCTAATCTCAGCTCTAGAAAATCTACAATCTAGACTACTTTTATAAATGATGTAGATAATATCAACAAAGGCATAGGGTTCAATCTTATCATTTGAATCTTCCAGTAATACAAAAGGTGCAAAAACATGTATAGTCATATAAACCTTTTAACTCAAGAAAATGAGACAAAAGCAAATGATATTACTTAGCCACAACTCTAGAAAGTCTAAACTGGTTACAATAATTCTCCCTCAAAAATTTCCCTCTTAGTATATGATGATCATTTGGTGATCCCTACACTCCTCTTTATAGCCTTCGATTCCCTCCAAATGATACAAGAGATTACATTATACAAAGGCCTAATGGAGGCTTGGCACTTTGTCCCATGGAGTGACCCATTCAGTGCATTCAATGCCTTGGATGCATTTTGGTCTTGTCAAGAAGGGTCATGCTGGAGCAGAGTGGCTACCCTAACTGTGGCATGTCAATTCATCTCTAGTGCCTCCCCCCAAGCCAAAAACTCTCATTCTATCACCTGCTTAGCCGCACAACTATCTATCTTGCCTTTATCTCATAGGGGACAAACAGATGGTGCTTTCAATGTTTGCAGGCCCCAAATATCTACTCGGTGAACTACTCCATCTACTGGAAATAATTCCCACTGAGTTTCCCTCTTTGTTTCCCTACAATTTGCTTGTTGAAATAGATACATAGGATGCTATGTTATATTAAATGGAAGAGGACACTTAGTCAATTCCTTGAAAATCTTCTTATTACTTTAGGAGACATCGGAGGACGACACTTGTCATGTTCCATAGCAACTATCAAAGGCACGTGGTATTTTCTATATAACTTATAATATTTTGTGTCTTGGCTTAGGATCATTCTACCTTTGACACTTGTCACCATCTGCTTCCTCAAAACCTCAATAGCTTGAAAGAAAATAAGGCCCACTGCATTTCTTACCTGAGCAACTTTGAAAAGGGGCATAAGGATAGGTGGCAATCTCCTCTTGCTTCAACAAAAGACATGTGGCAATCTCCACTACTTCTTAGCTATACTATGGAAATGCTCGAGACACATGTTAGGCTCCTATGGATGGTGACACTTGGCAGCTTCCATAGACTTTTAGAAATAAAACTTGGGACCCACCACAGTCTTTATTTAGCAATGAAAAATGAAGATCTTTTGGATGGCGACACATGGCAACTTCCACCACTTCTGGGAAGATACGTGGTAGCTTCCACTATTTTTAGAAAAGCAACACTAAGAATTTCCACTATTTCCACTTGGCACTTTCCACTTGATCTCAATACTTATCCTTTTGAAACCTTCCACTGTAAAGAGATAAAATGTGGGTGCCAATATGTAACTGTGAACGCTGACACTTGGTGTGTTCTGTTGAATCGCTATGAGATACGTGGCATATTCTAACCAACTCATAGAGAATATAAAAGGAGCCTTAGATGATGACACTTAGTATTTTCCAATGAGAAGGATGCCTCGGACGATGACACTTGTCAGGTTCCGCTTGATTCTAACCCTTAGACAAAATGAATCAAAAAGGGAAAATAGAGCCCGTGCTCTGTTCCAAAACTTCACCATCTTGGACTACAGTATGAAAAGGCAAAATTTTGTGATGAGCAACTAAAAAATATAATGAAAGGTAGAGTAAAATTTTACTCTACAGTTTAGATATTGAAGACACCTCCTTTATGAATAATCACTAAGAGTGTCTGTAGCTCCTTAAACCCCTCCAAAACCCCAACATCATGGTTTTCTCTTGTTTGAGTGCATTTTTTATCCATTTATGAAAATTAAAATTTTATTTAGATATTAAAGGTTACAAATAACCCCCATAAAACTTATTCAATCAAATTTTCAATGAAAATAATGGTGAGATGTGCAGGTACAGGTTGCAGGGTTTTAAGAATGTAAATGTTACAATTAGAAAAGGTATTTTTTTAGAGTTTTATGTGATTAATTGAATGCATAAAATGGATTTAATGGTTAAATTAGCTCATAAAGGTCCCATTTCAAAAATAATGAGGTATTCATACCACATATAACTTGATAAAATTCCAAAATATAGACCTACAATCATGCAAATAAGAAGAAAATACAAGGTGAGGCAACACTAAAAAAGCTATAAGTTGAGTTTTAAAGAACCAAAACAAATGAAATTTTAAATTATGATTTTTATTAAAAAAAAAATACAAGTTTTTTTATGTCCATACATTTCATTATGATAGACTAAAAAAACTCAAACATAGGTTTGTACTCACAAGGCAACAAACTGGCAATTTAGAAAGAATTTATATTTGGGAGTTTTATGAATAATTTCAAAAAATTTACAAATCCCATAGGTATGAACCATTTGAAACTATCCAATGAACCAAATAAGATATCTAGGTGAGCCAAAAAAAACTCATTTTTGACTCCCTATGACAATTCATGGCTTCTTGAGGCCTAGAAAGACCAAATTGGGCATTTTTGGGAGTTCCAGGTGGAGAAGTGATATAGGGGCATCACTCTTAGGGATTATATTAGGACAATTTTGGATTGATATAAATTATATGCAGTTTATGAATGATTTATATGGCCTTAGTAGGCCTTAAAATTGTTTAGTATTCATTTTGATGGCTTAGGTGTGCTTGTAACTAGTTCAAATTTTTAAATTTGAGTTTCTCACCAAAACTTATAGTTTAAAATTTTGAATATTTTAGTGTGTCTGTAATATTTACATGGCATGATTAGGTTTTAAAAAGTTTTTTAACATGTTTTAATTTATTTTGAGCTCCATTTACACCCTTGACAAGGGTTAAAGTGACAAAAGTTGAGAAAACAAATCTTGGTGCTTGGTCACCTTGTAAAAATACATTATCATATGACAGTTGGCTAACCCATCTAAGGTGGTTACCAAATTGTTTCCACATAAAAAATAAAAATATTTTCTAATTAAAAAAGTGGGTTTTAATTTTTAAGATTAGAAACTTCGAAGAAAAAAGAAAGCAAAGAGCCCTGTTCAAAGAAAAGAAGCTTATACCATGTTTTGAGGATGTTTCTATGTTTTGTAATAGCCTGCATGTTTCTTGAATGAAGATCAAAGGAATTTTTGTTATTTGTTTCATTATTTCCAAGGGTATGGAATGTATTCAAGAGGGAATTATAAATAATAATCAACCTTTCATTTATTGTTCAAATAAAACATTATAAGTAGACCCCTATTTTCTGAGTTTGGTTTCGATGAATTTTAATTGTGTTATAGACTATGTGCTCCATTTGTTGTTCAAGAACATATATTACTATTATTTAAAAAACCCAAGAGAATTTATTTATTTACCAATATTATATTCATTTTAAGAAGCAATTAAACCTTCTTTGGTGGTCAGAAGACTAAGTGAACAGACCTTTTTTTTAATTCATTGTTCTATAGACTGTGAGTCTCTTTTCTTAGTAAATGCAAATTATTTCTATTATCCAGGTGATCTCAATATTTTTTGAATTTGAATTTATACTAATATTATGAATGTTTAAATTAAAAAATGAAAATAGAAGTTGACATGGATAGTGAACTTGTTTGAAATCTTAACTGTTGTAACAGACTTTATATGAGAACTTTATGTGTGAAAATTCCAATACAAGGAAAGGACTATAAAACAAAGTTACAAGGGTTTTATGGGTTTAGGTATATATATTTTACGTGTTTAAAGTCTTATTGAATCCATTTTACCATTGTCTTATGCCTTGTTTAATATTAGCAGAATATAGACCTATAGGAGTGCTTGTACATGCATAGTTGGTGGTATTCGAGTTAAAATTCATAGTAAGAATGTTCTTTGAAGAATTAAATTAATTTTTAATAGTGTATAATATTAATATAGAGATATAGGTGAGATTTTTATTCTTGAAACTACTTAAAACGTTCCTAGAAGAAATTATTTTACTCTTGATTAGTCTTAGTAAACATAAAACCCTAGACTAGGGTTTCACCATTATTTTGAGTTTGAACTATCAAAAAATTGAAAATTTTTGTAGTTCCATACATTTTATATACTATAATATTTTATTGAAGTTTCAAGACCGTACAAGATGTACAGTATAAAATTTCAAGCACAAAGGAGGAAATAGGCCTAGAGAGGGCTAATTAAATAGGCCTAAGAGAGAGAAAGTGACCCCAATGAATGAATTGGGTCTTAAATTTTTAACCAAAGGTGAATATACATAAAGGGTACTAAAAAAAGTGAATTATTTCTCAAGAATCATTCTAATTTTTTCATACTATTAGAAAAATAGTCTCAACAGGGATAGTAGAAGGATAAAGAAGCTAGTGTGTGTTTGGTGAAGAATTTGCAAGTTAAAACCTTTTTCTAGGAACATATGCATAATTTGGTATTAGAGATAAATTTGGATACATGAGAATAAGTGGGGAAGAGAATATTATTGTGTAAAGATAATAGCTACTACTTGTTTGACAAATTATCTACCCAAAGGTTCACAATGTCACCTAAGAAGAACAAAGGAGGTGCAACCAGGAACCAAGGTAATCAAGATGTTTTTTTGGTAGAGGTGAGAAACATGAGACTCAATTTTGATGCAAAGATGGAATCTATAGAAAGATACCAAAGAAGAGGAGTCCTAACAGGGGACTCGAGTGATAGGGAATATGAGCCACAAGACCAAGAAGAGGAAGAGGGAAAAGAGATAGTTGAAGAACCTGAAGATCAAGGAGGAGATAAACTTGTGAAGGTGATCACAATTCAAGAGTCCAAGACAAAGGTGAAATTAACCACCTATGCAGGTGGTCTTAATGGATATGAGTTCAACGATTGGGTGAATGAGCTAGATAAATACTTTGAGTATGAAGAGGTACTTGATGACAAAAAGGTCAAGTTTGCAAGAACCAAGCTAAAAGGACATGCTTCATTATGGTGGGAATTCACACAAGATGAGAGAAGAAATAATGGGAAGAATAAGATCACTTATTTGGATAGAATGGTTTCCAATCTCAAAGCCAAGTTCTTACCAGGTGATTATGAAACAAATTTATTTAGATAATTATAGAATTTGAAGCAAAAGGAAATGAGTGTGAAGGAATACATAGAGTAGTTTTTAAAGCTAAACAACAGGTCTAGTCATGTTGAGGTAGATAAAGAAAAGGTTGATAGGTACTTGACTGGTTTAAGGTACAACCTTCAAGATGAGTTAACACTTGTGAACCCAAGGACACTAGAGGAGTGCTATCAATTTACACTCAAGGCTAAAGACAAGTTGAATAGAAGACACAATCATAAAAATAGAGGAAGGGGTAGGAATTTTAGAGGTAGAGGACAACAAGGGGGCAGAAATACCTCACAAAGGAATATTCAAAGTGAATCAAGCACTTCACAAGAGAAATCCACTCAATCAAGAGGTGGATTTAGAGGAAGGAGACCCTAGAATAGAGGTGGATATTCATCAAGGGGTAGATGATCTAGTGGATTTATAGGTAAATGCTTTAAGTGTAATAAATATTCTAGCCATAGGCATTGGGAATGCCCAGAAGACCAACCAACAAGAATCCTAAGGAATGAAAGAATAACTTAGATTGCACGAGGAGATGAAGAGAGTGTTTGTTCTCCATCACAAATGGTGGATCCTGAAGTGGGAGAATCATTGCTCATGAGGAGGGTTTTGATCAATCCACCCAAGGAGAATGATCCACCTTAAAGGAAAACTCTCTTTAGAACATCATGAAAATGCCAAGGTAAGTGTTGAAAGATGGTCATTGATTTAAGTAGTATGGATAATCTTATTTCAATAGAGATGGTTAACAATCTTGGGCTAAAAAAATTACCTTAACCCACTCCATATAAGGTGTCATGGTTAAATAAGGGACATCAAGTCTTGATTAGTGAGCAAAGTTGGGTAGAGTTTCAAATTGGAACATACAACCATGGATGTGTGCCATGTGCTTTTGGGAAAGCCTTGGCAATATGATAGACAAACCACCCATGATGGAAGAAAGAATGTTTATACCTTGACTAGGGATGGAATTATTTACATTTTTCTACCCTTGAAGGATGAATAAAATGATCCATAGGCTGGTTCACATGTGATGATAGTAAGTGGAAAAGAGTTATTGAGCACCATACATGAAGAAGAGACAGGCTTTACTTTGGTCATTAAGCTTAGGACAATTATGATAGCCACTAAACTCAATGAGCTGCCCTTGGAGATTTAATAAATGTTGGATAAGTATGATGATATAGTTGTAGATGAGTTTCCTAACACATTGCCACCAATAAGGAGCATAACACACCATATAAACTTTGTACTTGCAGCTAGTCTACCAAACAAGGCTACATATAAAATGACCCCAAAAGAGAATGTTGAGATCAAAAGGCAAGTGCAATAGTTTCTTGACAAAGCACTGATTAAAGAGAGCTTGAGCCCATGTGTAGTACCCATGGTGTTGGTTCTGAAGAAAGAAGGGGAATGGAGGATGTGCACTAATTCTAAGACCATCAATAAGATCACTATAAAGTATAAGTTTTTGCTTCTTAGGATGGAGGATTTGATGGATTTATTGAGTGGATCAAGCTATTTTTCCAAGATAGACGTCAAGAGTTACTACTACTAGACAAAGATTAGGCAAGGTGATAAATGGAAGACTACTTTTAAAATGAATGAAAGTTTGTATGAATGGATGGTCATGCCATTTGGTTTGACTAAATCACGTAGTACTTTCATGAGGCTAATGAATGAAATTTTGAAAGAATTCATAGGCAATTTTTTAGTGGTTTATCTAGATGACATACTAATTTAAAACCAAAGCAAGGAGGAACACTTTCATCATTTGGAGTTGGTGATAAGGAGGTTGAAAGAAGAGAGGTTATTGATGAACCTCAAAAAGTGTGATTTCATGAAAATGGAGTTATTGTACCTTGGGTTTGTAATTTCACAAGGCATGCTAAATATGGACAAGAATAAGCTAAAGGCAATCATGGAGTGGCCAACACCCTTAGACAGTAAGAGAAGTAAGAAGTTTTCATGGTTTGGAAAGTTTCTATAGGAAGTTTATAATAAAATTTAGTGGAATATGTGGAAAAACATTTTTTGGAATGATCAAGCAAAAAAAAGTTTTTAGTACTTGAAGTAAAGAATCATAGAACAACTCATTCTAGAATTTTTAGAAGTCAACAAAGTGTTCCAGATTGAATGTGATGCAAGTGGTGTAGCCATAAGGGTTATTCTAAACCAAGAGGGTAGACCTATGGCCTACTTTAGTGAGAAGTTGAATGATGCTAAGAAGAGATATTCATCTTATGACTTGGAGTTTTATGCAATGGTGTAAGCATTGAAGAAGTGGAGGCATTACCTTAAGCCAAAGGATTTCATTGTATACATGGATAACCATGCACTTTAATTCATATACAGTCAGCCTAAGTTTAACCAAAGACATGTCAAGTGGGTGGATTACATACAAAACTTTACCTTCACCATCAAACACAAGATAGGATAAAGAAATAAAGTGTTAGATGCATTAAGCAGGAGGGTCTTTTTGGTGCATGAAATTTTGTTAGAGAGTGTGGGAATTGAAGCACTCAAATATTTATATGAGGATGATGAGGACTTCAAGGAGGCATACCATGCAAGCAAACATCCAAGCACACTCAACAAGGAGCCATGGATGGATTATGTAATTCAATATGGATTATTGTGCAAGGGAGTATATTTTTATGTACCAAAGAGATCAATAAGAGGAAATCCGATCCAAGAAAAGCATAGTGGAATCATGGCAAGCCATTTTGGGCTTGACAAGACATTAGAGTTGCTCACTAGACACTACTTTTGGCCTAGAAAGCACGCAAAAGTGAAAAGGTATGTAGAAAGTTGTAAAATTTGTCAATTATCCAAGGGTAAGAGTAATAATTTTGGTTTGTATCAGCACCTACCAATCCCACATATACCTTGGGAATCCATCAGTATGGATTTTGTGATGGGATTACCTAGAACATAAAGGGGCTTTTATTCTATTTTTTTAGTTGTTGATATATTATCCAAAATGGCACATTTTATACAATGTATAAATACTAATGATGCAACACATGTGGTTAATTTATTCTTCAAAGAGGTTTTGAGGCTTCATGGACTACCCATGAACATTGCTTTTGACAGGGACACCAATTTTCTTGAAAACTTCTGGAGGACATTGTGGAAGAAGCTATGCACTAATTTGAGTTTTAGTTTAGCCTACCATCCTCAAATAGATGGGCAAACTGAGGTGGGAAATATAATCCTAGGGAACTTGTTAAAAATTTTATCTAAGGAACATCCTAAGCAATAGGATCTTATGTTGTCTCTAGCAAAGTTTGTTTACAATGACTCAACCAATAGAAGAATTGAAAAGAGCCCATTCCAAATATTTTATGGCATGTATCCAATAGGTGTATTTGAGTTTAGATATATCAGACATATGGAAAAGATAAGTGTTAAAGGTGAGGAGTTTGCAATGGCAATGAAAAAGGTGCATGAATAGGTGAGAAAGCATGAATCTAGTGTTGACAAGTACAATAAATAGGTGGATTTGAGTAGGAGAGAATTTAACTTTCAGATTGGGGACTTAGTCCTAGCTCATCTAAGAAAATAAATTTTTCCTAAAGGTGAATAGAACAAGCTGAAGATGAACAAGATAGATCCTTGCAATATTCTTAAGAAGTTTATCAACAATGTATATGAATTGGAGTTACCTAGTGGAGTTGCAATTTCACCCATTTTCAATTTTTCATATTTGTATCCTTGTAGAGAAAGAGATGAAGGAGAGAAAATAATAGATTATGATGCTACATCAAGCCAAGATTAGGCACAAAAATTTCTTAAGGCCAAAATAGAGGAACTAGAATGCATATTAGACAAACATGTGACTAAAAGAATCAGATACAAGAAATATTTCAATTATCTGGTAAAGTGAAATAACCATCTAGTGGAAGATGCTATGTGGATGACTGAACATGAGATACTGAAGTGATGGATTACTCTAGAAACACTCGTGCATAGTAGCCCATTAGTTATCTTTTCCTTCCTTGGGAGTATGATGCAGGGGCATCACTCTTAGGGAGTATTTTAGGACAATTTTGGCTTGATATACATTAGATAATGTTTATTAATGTCTTATATGTCATTATGAGACCTTAAACTTGTTTATTTTTCATTTTTATGGCTTAGGTATGCTTGTAGATAGTTCAAATTCAAATTTTGAGTTTCCTACCAAAATTTATAGTTTAAAAATTTGAATATTCTAGTGTGTTTGTAAAATTTGTAGGGTATTATTATGTTAAAAATAGTTTTTTAACATGTTTGAATTTATTTTTAAGTCCTTTTACACCCTTGACAAGGGTTAAACTAACAAAAGTTAAGAAAACAAATCTTGGTGCTTGGTCACCTTACAAAAATACATTGTCTTATGACCATTGGTTAACCCCTCTAAGGTGGTTACTAAATGGTTGCTACATAAAAAATAAAAATATTTTATATTGAAAAATGTGGGTTTTATGTTTGAATATTAGAGACTTCAAAGAAAAAAGAAAGAAAAGAGCTTTGTTTAAAGAGAAGAACCTTAGACCTTATTTTGAGGATGTTTCTGTGTTTTGTAACAGTCTGCATGTTTCCTGACTGAAGATCAAAGTAGTTTTTGTTATTTTTTTCATTATTTAATATGGTATTGAATTTTATAAAGAGGTAATTCCAAATAATAATCAATATTTCATTTATTTTTCAAATAAAACCTTAAGGCACACACCTAGTTTTGATGAGTTTTAATTGTAATATAGACTGTGTACTCCATTTGTTGTTCAAGAATGCATATCAATAGTATTTCAAAAATCTAGAAGAATTTATTGATTGAAAAATATTATATTCATTTCAATAATTAATTAAACCTTCTTTATTGGTCAAAAGACCTAGTGAACAGACCTTTGTTTTTAATCACTATTATGTAGACTATGTGTTTATTTTCTTAGTAAATGTAAATTATTTCTATTAGCCAGGTGATCTCAATATTTTAATAAATGTGAATTGATAATAATATTATGAATGGTTCAAGGTAAAAAATTAAAATATAAGTTGACATGGATAGTGAACTTGTTTGAAACCCTGACTAGTGTAATAGACTTTGCATGAGAATTCTGTGTGTGAATATTCCAATACAAGGAAAGGAATGTAAAATAAATTTTTAAGGGTTTGATGGGTTTAGGTATATATATTGGACATGTTTAAAGTCTTATTGAACTCCATTTTACCACTGTCTTATGCTTTGTTCAATCTTAGTAGAATACAGACATGTATGAGTGCCTGTACATGCATAATTGGTGGTATTCAAGTTGAAATTCATAGTAAGAAGGTTATTTAAAGGATTCCATTAATTTTTAATTGTGGATAATATTAATATATATCTATAGGTGATATTTGGAAGATTTAAACTACTTAAAATATTCCTAGAATAAATTATTTTGTTCTTGGCTAGTCTCAGTCAACATAAAACCCTAGACTAGAGTTTCACCATTATTTCAAGTTTGAACAGTCTAAAAAAAAAAAAAAAAATAGTTCGATCCATTTTTATATGATCTAATATAGTATTAAATTTTTAGGACTATATAGGATGTAAAATATGGAATTTCAAGCACAAAGGAGGAAATAGGCCTAAAGAGGGCTAATTGGATAGGCATAAGAGAGAGAAAGTCTCCCTAATGAATGAATTGGGTCCTGAAATTTTAAATAAAGTTGAATCTCCATAAAGGGTACTCAAAATATTTAATTTAATCTAATAATCATTTTAATTTTTATGTAATATCATAAAAATAGTCTCAACATGGCTAGTAGAAGGATAAAGAAGCTAATGTGTGTTTGGTGAAGAATTTGCAAGTTAAAACCTTTTTATAGGAACCTATGGATAAATAAGAGAGATAAAAACTTGTATTTAGGTATATGAAAACATTAAAATTATGTTAAAATCCTAATTATGCATATTCTCTTCCCAAATCATGTGAATTTACTAAGTTACATGTTTTCACTATGCATTTTGGCAAGCTTGGCAAGATGACAAAGTGAGCATATTAGATGTCAGACCTATTGCATCAGTTTAAAGAGTTTCATGTCATCTCATTATGTTTCAATAATATATAAAAAAAATTGGAGGAAATTACTCAAGTTTTAACCCCTCAATCAAATAAGGAGGTCAGTTTCATGAGCAAGAGTGATGAGTCATCGAAGGCAATTAAGAGCTCCTATACCACTTCTCAAGGAATGTCACCAAAAAAAGTGTGACACTTGTGTATAATATTTACCTAAGCTGATTCTTGTCCATTTTTAGGATTTTAACCGATTCTATGATTATATATCATCCATGATTGGAATATCTACACCTTATTATCTCTCTTCACCCATCTTCTTCTATATATGCATTGAAATTTGATTGTAAAAGGGACCTTTACTAGTTATGGTAAAACATTGTTTATTTTTGTCCTTTAATACCTATTAAAGAAATAAATAAAGTTTATTTTACCTACCTATTGTTAGGTTGTGGAGATAAAAGCTTCAACTATGCAGACATGGAGGTTGCTGAGTTCCAAGTATACCAGCATCGATAGTGTGACCGACATCGGTCAGGGGTGAACAAAAGGGCAACCAGCATTGGCAGGAGGTCGGCCGACATCGATCAACTCTAGGTAGATAGGGACCGATGTCAGTCACCTGTGGCGGTTCCAGAACTATTTGTTGTACAGATGGTTAGTTCATTGAACTGAGTGTTTGCATGTAAAGGCTATTTCGAGTCTTGATTTGTGTGTCTAATTATTGTAAATTAGAAGTTTAAGTTATTGTTTAAGTGTGGGATCTATTTATAGACCCATTGGCATGTATTGTAATTAGTGAAAATATAGGAAGGCAAGGAAGATCCTTCCAATTGTAAGAACAGATTGATCTGCAAGTTGTTGCAAGGTCTAGGAGAAGTTCTACATGTGTAAGTATGATCATTTGAGTTGCATGTTGTTACAAGTTCATGGGAGATCTACTTGAATTAATTTGAGTGCTTGTGTACTGGAAGTGTTATTAATGACTAGTTGAAGGTGAACACCAATTCTGTGTTTGAGTTGTGTGTTGGGACCGTTTTTGGTAGAAGAGTGAACTCTTGAGAAGAATTATTGTACACTTGGTGTGGGAAGCCTGGAAGGTGTGGAAGAGTATGGTGTATCTTCATTGTATTCTTTTCTGAATGAGTATTAATATAGTTTGTGTTGTCTCTCATATTCTGTGTCATTTGTGAATTCTAGTTACTTGTTAATTCTGGTTAATTCCGCATATTTAATTGCTTATACAAGGTAATCATATTGTGCTCTTATTGAGGAGCAAGATCCTGACAAGTGGAATCAGAACTATTTGTTATTCTGGATTTCCCCAACAACTGGTATCAGAGCTTTTGGTTGGGATTACTAATAGGTTGTATCAAATCTGGGTAGTGTTTGTTGATTACAAGTTACTCACAGGGGTTTCTGTTTGAGTGGGAGTATAGCAATGGAAAATGAAATTAAGCTACGAATAGAGAAGTTTAATGGCAAGAACTATCAATTATGGAGGATGCAGATAGAAGATTATCTGTATCATAAATATTTGTACTTACCATTGGGTGGGGTTGCATGCAAGCCCATGGATATGAAGGATGAAGAATGGAAGGTTCTTGATCGAAAGGCTCTGGGATCTATAAGATTGAGTCTTGCATCATCTGTGATTTCCAACTTATCACAGGCTAAGACAATGGTAGAGTTGATGGAATCTTTGGCAAATTTATATGAAAAACCCTCAGCTTCAAATAAGGTATTTCTTATGAAGCAATTATCTAATTTGTAAATGTTAGAGGGTGGATCTATACATAGTCATCTTAGTGATTTCCATGGTTCGGTAAACCAATTAAATTCAGTCGATATTGGTTTTGATGATGAAATTAAGGCTCTCTTAATCTTATGCTCATTACCTAAAAGTTGAGAGAGTTTGGTAATGGCAGTTAGTAATACTGCATCTGCTTCTAAAATCTTAAAAGTGGATGATGTTGTGAGTGTAATCTTGAATGAAGAAATTTGTAGGAAAAGCACATGTGAATCATCAAGAAATGCTTTGAGTGTTGAAAGCAGGGGAAGGCAAAGAGAGAAGATCGAGCATGGGAGATCAAGGTTCGAGATAGGCAGGAGATCCAAATCCAGGTATGGCAGAATAACCTACTAGAAATGTGGAAAGCAAGGGCACTTAAAGAGAGATTACAGGTTGAATGAAGATCAGCAAGGACATGAAGAAGCAGATGTTGCAAAGTTTGTTGTACATGATGCTCTGGTATGTTCCTTGGATTAAGTAAAATCTTGGGTTTTAGATTCTGGTGCCTCTTTTCATGCATCTCCAAACAGGGAATTTTTTCATGAGTATGTCCAAAGAGACTTTGGAGAAATTTTTTTACGGGATGGTAAGCCTTGTCAAATGGTTGGCAAAGGGAAAGTGAAGCTGAAATTGTAGACAGGCAACACATGGGTGTTGGAGGAGGTCATGCATGTCCCAATCCTGAAGCAAAATTTGGTTTCTGTAGGAAATTTGGGTGATGAGGGTTACATAGTAACTCTCACAGCAGACTCTTGGAAGGTTACCAAGGGTGCACTTATTGTAGCAAGAGGCAAGAAAGTAGGTACACTTTATCTATCTACTTGTATTACTGTTTTTCCTTTTGGTTTATCTACTTCAGCTTAAGATTTGAAGATGTGGCTTAATAGGCTTGGTCACATGAATATGAAGGGGATGAATGTTCTTGAGTCAAAGGGTATGCTTTCAGATTTGAAGATCATGGATCGTGATTTTTGTAAGTAGAAGAAGAAAGTGACGTTTCTTGAGAAATCCGATGTTAGTGACAAGAATAGGAAAGCCTTGGTTTTCAAGGAGAAGATGACAGACAGGTATCAGTCATAGGGGTTGAGAAATTTTGAGCAAAGTAGGGTTGATTTGGACAAGGGTTTGATCCAAAAGGAGCTCGCAGGTATATGTCATCGCTCACAAGTAAAACACAGAGACCGACATCGGTTAGAAAATTGGCATCAGCATCTAGACAAGGACCGATGTCAGCTATGTTTAGCTCGATGTCAGTGACTCAGGGACCAATAAACACTAGTGTTGGTTAGGGGGAACTGATATCGGTGATGAGGCAGTCGCATGGAACTGACGTCGGTCGGGTGCAGACTGAGATGTGACCAACATTGATCACTAAAATGGATTTTGGGCAGACAGCAAGCTGTCAAGGAGTCTCAAGCACCCATATGGAGGACTTAAAGGGTAAGTAAGCCTCAAATTTATCATTTCCCTTCTTTACACTACTTGTTGCTCACTGATGGTCAAGAACCAGGAAGTTATTAAAGAAGCAGAGCAGGTAGATCCAGGAAACAGTGGGAGCTTGGCATGGATAAAGGATGTGATTCCTTGGAGGAGAACCAAATGGGAGTTTTTGGTGGAGTTTCTAGCTATAAGAAAGCACTGAGAGACGAATGGATGTTCAAGATAAAGAAGAGCAGGAATGTACACATGAGACAGAAGGCCAGGGTATATGGTCTTGTGTAAGCTGCAGGACAATGGAGGTTTGATCATTGTGTTTCTCTTTACCAGGTTGGATAATATTAGCTACATTATCCTGTTACTATATGTTGTGCTTGTTGCAGAGTCACATATGCAGGGAGTTGCTGAACTAAAGGTAAAGCTAGTTCATAGGTGTGTCATGAGGAATCTGGGAGCAGCAAGATTCTTTGGCGTGAGTGTGTTCTAGAGACATGGAATGTCACAAGTTGATTTTGTCTTCAGATGATTGTGTGAGACCAGTTAGCACGCTGATGGTTGGATAGGTGTCTTGATTCACATAATGAGGTTAAGTGCATGGTATGTACTAGACCTGAGTTTTCCCAAGTAGTGGGAGTTGTCAGCAAGTTTGGGGTCAATCCAGGAAAGAAGCACTAGAGGGCAGTTCAGTGGATTCTCAGGTATTTGAGAGGGACCAGCAGTAGGTGCACATGCTATGCAGGGTCAATTGTCTTTTCTACATGTTTGTAGATGTAGATGTGGCAGGTGATTTGGATGACAGGAGGTACACCACATGATTTTGGTGGTTGGTCTTCAAGAGTGATCTTGAGGAGGGATACAAAGCCAAGGATACAAACTAGATGATGTACAGGTATAGTTGTAGCTGTTTATCTCCAAGTGCGAGATTTTTAGGTTGTGGAGCTAAAAGCTTCAACTATGCAAACATGGAGGTTGTTGAGTTCTAGGTATACTGGCATCGGCAGTGTGATCGACGTCGATCAGGGGTGAACAAAAGGGCAACCAGCATCGACAGGAGGTTGGCTAACTTTGATCAACTCTGGGCAAATAGGGACTGACATCGGTCAACTGTGGTGGTTCCAGAACTGTTCATTGCATGGACAGTTAGTTCGTTGAACCGAGTGTTTGCATGTAAAGGCTATTTTGATTCTTGAGCTGTGTGTCTAATTATTGTAAATTAGAAGTCTAATTTATTGTTTAAGTGTGGGATCTATTTATAGACCCATTGGCATGTATTGTAATTAGTGAAAATATAGGAAGGCAAGGAAGATCCTTCCAATTGTAAGAATAGATTGATCTGCAGTTTGTTGCAAGATCTAGGAGAAGTTCTACATGTGTAAGTATGATCATTTGAGTTGCAGGTTGTTGCAAGTTCATGGGAGATCTACTTGAAGTACTTTGAGTGCTTGTGTACTGGCAGTGTTATTACTGACTGGTTGGAGGTGAACACCAATTCTGTGTTTGAATTGTGTGTTGGGACCATTTTTGGTAGGAGAGTGAACTCTTGAGAAGAACTATTGTACACTTGGTGTGGGAAGCCTGGAAGGTGTGGAACAGTGTGGCGTCTCTTCATTGTATTCTTTTCTGAATGAGTATTAATACAGTTTGTGTTGTCTCTCATATTCTGTGTCATTTGTGAATTCTAGTTACTTGTTAATTCTGGTTAATTCCGCATATTTAATTGCTTATACAAGGTAATCATATTGTGCTCTTATTGAGGAGCAAGATCCTAACAAGTGGAATCAGAACTGTTTGTTGTTTTGGATTTCCCCAACACCTATATGATTTGTGATATGTGAATTCATATAATTTTGTTGATCTTGTCTAGTAAATGGTTCGTCTTTCCTAGTTTGTTATCCATAGTTGTTCACCATTTTTTAGAAAAGATGGTTGTTGTAGGTCATTTTTAGTGTTATTTCCTCAATGTATGTATGAGTTGGAAGTTAAAATACATCAATTTAATATATACAATATCAATTTGTGCCTTTCTAGGTATTTTCATGCATTCTTGAAGCTCTCAATGAAATACTTATGCAAGAATTGTATTAAGGTTATAGGTTGTGTAAGGATTATAACTTTATTTGCCTTAAATATTGTATATTTAGTCAAGTAGAGGAATCATTCTATTGGTGCATCACCCCATCTAGGTTATAGATTAATATTTTCTCTCTTTTCCATGTAATTAGATAGGTAGGGTAGTAATACAAAGTGAAGCATCAAGGGAGTTATCCCTAATTTAGAGATTCACCCCAATAATTAGGCCAACCACAACCTAGAGGTGTCTCCATGCTATCATCTAAGTAATAAGGCTTGAACAACCTTCTTAAGGGTGAAATTTAGAGTGATAACAAGTATATACATATATTATTATAGATAGTTTTATAACCTTTTGACAATTAATCAAAATCTTATAAAACTTATATCTCAAAAATCTACCATAATTGGATGTGTTTTTAAAAAAATAGGTTTTTATGAAGTTAAGGTCAAATTTTTGTGTCTGTACACTTGTGGTTTAAATTTCCCATATTTTTTGACTTATTAAATTAATTAAAAAACATATATTAATTGAAAAATATTCTCAAAAATCTTTGACACTTTCTCTATTCATATATGAGATTTTATACAAAAATTCATTTGTTTAATCTTAAAAAATGTGTTTATACACATGCACTCTAGTTATTTTTAAAAAAATGTTCATAAAAATGTGTTCTTAAGAAATTATTATGTCATTGTCATAAATGCATCAATATCCCTTACTTTTCTCATATGGGTATTAGAAAAAAAATGATATATTACATTCACAATTTAATAATTCATATTCTTACATTATCATAAACTTATTATCAAAATGTCTCTAAAAGTATCTCCAAGTTTAGGTATTACTATTTTTTAGGAAAAAAAAAGTGGCACTTTAAGACCCCCATTTTCCCCTCATTACCCTACACCCACTTTATTTTAAGGTATAAGGTTCTTGAATGAATAGGGTGAGATGTAAACACTAGTCTCTGGAAGGTGATTTAAATGTTCACTATTATCTTCAAGTGATGTAACCTTTAAACATATTTGCCTTTGTAATTTCTATATGGACCCCCTCATAGTAACTATTTAATCAAAATAAAAAACCCTATGCACTTTTGATTGAATATGCATACAAAGGCTATCAAGAGGATTTTTGGGAGGTGACAGGGGATGAGGAGGAATATTATGATAACATCCAATTTTGATACATGAGGCATCGCTCTACCTCTTGGATTAGTAATAGCATGGACCCATTGGGAGGGATGGTAGCCATCAAAATTTTGAGGATGGATGAAATAAATTACACTTGGAGTATTAATGTCAGATAAATATTATTATTGTAAAATTATTGGACCCTCTTAATTACATATTTGTCAAATATATTATAGATTACAATAAATAAACATGTAATATTGACTATTATAGATTGAATCAAAAAATATTCACTCTATATATCCACTATAGCCATGAGTATTTAAGGGGACATTAGAAATAAATGTAGAAACCTAAAACTGTAGGAAATAAAATGGGATGCTTAATAAATCTAGGGTTTATTTTGATCAAAACAAGGAATTCATTCTCTAATATGTCTTATCTATTCCTTGATTAATGCAACCTTAATAGGATAAAAATATGGATTTATTAAGATGTACAATAACTAAAAAAATCTGAGTGTAACTGGTAAAATATTTTAACTTTATACTTATAGAAAACACTAGATGAATGAAGTAGTTACTTTATTTAAAGTATGTGTAGGTCTATAAAAGGGTATAATAATTAATAACAATTTGGAATTAGCTTATGAATTCTTGGATCTAAAAATAGATTATCCACATGATCCCAGACAAGTTTGCGCCTCCTAGATTCCTACATAGGGAAATAATGTCTGATATGATAAATAATTTTCCTATGTGTCTATGTTGATCTATGATAGTTATGATTGATCTTTTAGCGTATACTAAGGTATTATATATATATATATGAAAATATATTCAATCCCACACAAATGGATTTATTGTCCTTATTGTTACTTGAAACCATATGTGTGCACTATATATCCAATGTAAGGTAGGGACAATAGGTGAAATGGAAGGGTTGAGCTAACCTCAGTAGCCCCTATGGCTAAACATTGCCTACGTATCTAAGAATCTGAATATGGAAGTCAAACTAAACATAGTTATCCCACCTAGTTGAGTGTGTACAATCCAGATGTAATACTAACATGCAATGAAATCTTGTGTATGGATTTAAACACTTGACAACCTATAATTTGACCTTTTATTAGTATTCATATTCATCTGAAATGAGCACAACTTGTAATTTGAAATTTTATTATTAATCATATTTAGCAAGCTTAGTCATTTGAAAGTTAAATATTTGAATGATTTAAATAGTTCCTCTCAATGTGTAGGGTCATTTATAGTGATAAATAGATAAATTCTCAATGTCAATAAGATTAGTTTTGGTATGTTTATATATCTTAATATTTGGGTGTTTTACTCTAAATTAATATGCAAAGTATACAAGCTAACCCATATGAATAATTTGAATTTTATTAAATATTCATCAAAGGATGCATGGATAAGTCTGAATTAAATGGCCAGGTTCATAATGACATAAATCTATAAGTGTGGACCTATCCAAAGAATAGTAAAAATGATTTGATATTAGGAGACAATCTGAAAATGAAATTTATCTATTTAGGCAGAGACTATGGAAATCCTATGTAACAATAAGGTCAATCCCATATATGGATTAATGGTTAAGGAATAATGTGAAGAAAATTCATGTATGCACACATAAGTATATTAATGTTAAATATTTGTCAAATTCCATTTTTCAAGTTTCTAGAGTAAAAGGATAGAAGGTGACACTTGAGGATAACCATGACTAGTGTGCTCAAGTAGGTACTGAGTATTTCACATTTATCTATGCAAACTTGTAATGAAACATGTAAAAATGGTTTTTCAATTATGATATAAATGTAAATTAAAACATTAAAAAAATGTGAAATTAAGTATTGCAGAAAGATTACACCTGTATGTAAGTGATCCATGATGTATTTTGGAGACGTGTATGTTACAGAGAATGGAGAATAGGGTGATGTTTCCCCTTGGATATTTCATTATAAATCCATGGGCTGATATAAATATATATTTATGCTCATTGAAAATAAATAAGTGCCCATAATATCATCCCATAAGAATTCACCCCTGCACCATTCATTATGTCTTAAAAATGGAAACCACTATGCGTTATAATAAATCTCAGAAATACCTATGAATATGTGTTAGTTTTTTAATCATCCACTTTAGAAAAATTATATTATTCAATATTAGTAATTACTAAGTAAAAATTTTCTATAATGTGTCGCCCATGCCTTGCATATGTTTCTAATCCAATAACCTATGTAATCTGATTTCTAAATATCATAATATCTATGAAAATTTTAACATATTCCCCCAGCATAATGTTTTTTTTGTAATATGATTCATATACTCTGTGAAATAATTTCATTAAATATGTGAAATTCCACTCATAAGCCTATAAACTCATGACATATGCATTGCATATGTCCCCTATGATATGCCAAACCTATCATAATATGAATAAAACCTATAACAATCTACATAAACCCTTACCATTTTGAAGTAATATGTGCCCAAAATCTGAAATATATAACTTTAAAGGTTGTCTCTAATTTTAGGTGATGAATGTAGTCTATGAATTACTTATCTCAAAATAAAGAAATTGTGTGCATCATCCTATATAGAAAATATATAAGTAGTGTAAAACATGCACTATCATGTGGATAATATGTCATGATAATAATAATATATCATTAGAGTATGTATGAATCATATATCCTAAGGTTCATAAAATTATCATATCAAGATAGATATATAAATGAAAAACACATTGAATAATCAGAATAGCAATGATTATCCATAAATTGGGTAATAAATATGAAGAAGGTGTGTGATATGTATTATGACACCAGATACAATAAGAAGAGTGTGTGATATAGATCACATCACAAACAAGGTCATCAGACAATACTAAATTTATCCACAAGTAGTAAATATATTCACACGTAAATGTCATGGCCATGATGCACACAATTAAAAAAAAAAGCAATATCACTCAATGGCAAACAAGGAAAAATCCACACATAATGGATAATAAAATGATAGATAGAATATGAGTGCCATACAATGGAAAATTAAATTATGTATGAGCTAAGAGCCACACACAATGGGGAAAAATTGTCACATAAAAACAGAGTCAAGATAGAGAAAAAATAATGTGTCACACAATGTAATAAATAGGTAAGCATCACATCATGTAACATAAAAAAAATCAATCATGCATATACAAAGTATGGATAATATAAAAAATCAATGTATTTAGTCATTGCATAGAGAAAAATATAGTGTCCTATGAAATAACACCATAAGTAGTATGAGTTAATGAAATTCATGTTTAATTAGTGTAAATTAGCTCAATATTATCAATAGAAATAGAAAGGTATAACCTATGTGAAGTATGAATATTCCCCTAATGGAAATTTACCCCTAATGTAGGAAGGTAGCTCTAGCTATAGGAATGTCTTGCATCTATGTGTCCATATCATATGAAATCTATATGTCATGCATCTCACTCATGTATGTATTGTGAAACACATATACATATAAAAAACTAGACATATAATTTATTATATATGACAAAACATAAACCAATCATATAAACAAGCAATGCATGTCATGCATGGATCTTGGTTTTTCATTTATTTGAATATTTTTATTTATTTGTATTTTTATAATTTTAATTACCTTTGTGTAGTTGAGCAAGGCCAAGTGTTAAGGTTGTGAAGAATAGAAGAACGTAATGCATCCAAGCAATTTATAACATATGTTAATGCATAATATGAACCAAAGAAAATATCATGGAAATTTAGAGGAAGTGAAGGAAATAAATATGACCCCACTATACATATGCATCCAAATAATTAGTTCAATAGATTATGTGCAGATAATAATAAACATGACCCCATGCGAGGAATAAACAATGTATGATAGTGTAATAATATGTATACATGAATTTATGTGATTTTGGTAGATTAATGTAGGCATGACATGTATAAGTATTCAATATGTAGGAGTAAGAAAGTAGCATGGAAAAAATAATGTGAACTAGAATAAATCTATTGGAAATGATGTATCCTCAGAATAAATGTCACACATGTATGAATTGGGATAAACAATCAAAATGAAAGGGCCAAGTGATAATAAATCTAATGAATGTACAAGAATGATTAATTTATAAATATATATATACGCATGTGTGTCAAGGTAGAAAAATGTAGAGAATGAACAATCAAGAAAACATCAAGAAGCTACATACAAATAAAATGTGTTCGTACTAGTCAAATATCTCATCAAGGGAATGCCTATTGGTATGGCCTATATTGTTCATGTAATAATCACTAGGTGTATTTCCATGTTTGTTATGTATATCATTATAATCATCCTTTTTATCTATAGTAGGATATTTAAAATCAACCAAAACATATAGTGAAATTGATTTGTTATATTTATTTTACTCTTCAACATGTTCCTTATCCTTGGTATCATTTATATTGGTTGTGATTATAGAAAAATTAGATATCAATATTTGGGCACTAGTCACATGAGTGATTTTTATCCTTATTTTTTTGATTCAAAGATGTTCTATTCTTTAAATGGAAATAGTTTCACCATTGAATTCAAATATAACATAGTCATGATTTTTACCAAGTTTAGCACACATTGTCTTTAGTGATGATCTCCCTAGTATTGTATTTTATTACACTAAAGTATGTTCAATGTGAAATATAAAAAAACATGATTTGAAACCAATTATTACCAAAAAACCAATGGATCAAATGTATTTATTAGCTTATTAATCTTATCTAAATGTTGAATGTCATACGTGAGAGTTCAAATAAATGTCATATTACATACATTGATTTCATACAAGTTTGTAAACTCAACATTGGTGCGTCTCATGACATTTATGCACATGAAAGGAATCAATGACTCTAGATATGAGGAATGATCCTTAGTTATCTCATTGTAAATTATGCTTATGACAGTAGTCTACTTAGGTACCTCTTTCATAAATACAGTTTCTTGTTTAGATTGAGTTTATTTTTGTAACTTGTCTTTTAGTGATTTATTTTTTCGTAAATATTATTATTATGATTTTTTCTCCCCTTTTTTTATAACATTTCATTTTCCAATTGTTTCATTTTTTAGTTTACTTATGTAACTATTCCTTAGAATATATAATCATAATTTTAGTAAGGTTCTCACTTATAGGAGGTGTGTTCGAATCTAGTTTTAATGGATGTATTTAATATATGATCAACACTATAATTAATATTTTATATATATTTTTCAAATCCCAATAATTATACATATGATGTCCATGCATTCTATGAAAGGAAAAAATATATTTATCTCTAAAAAAGATGCATGGGAGTTAAAGTGATCAACTTATTTTTAAGCATGTCCCTTAGAATTTCCCTTGGAGTCTTTTTAACCTTATGGAAAAAAAAATTAACCATTAGTTGTAGATTATTTTTGCTTCTTAATCCATAATTTAGAGGATATTTTTTAAGTAAAAAGACTTAAATTTTAGAGGGAGAGATGTAATTTATACTAATATCTGGGGGATGTTTTTAATGTTCAAATCTTCATGTGATGTAACATTTTTATGTATTTGCCTTTGTAACTCCTCAAACTCCCTCATAGTAATTATATAATTTAGAGTGAATTCACAAGCATAAAACCTAAGCACTTTCAATTGAATATGCATACAAAAGCTATTAATAGGATTTTTAGGACATGATGAGGGATGAGGAGGAAAATCCTAATGACCTCCACTTTGTAATACATTATGGGTCACTCTACCTCTTGAAATAGTGATAACATGGTTCTTTTGGGAGTGATGGTAGCTATCACAACGTTGATGATGGATGAAATAATTTATACTTAGAGTACTAATTTAAACCAAATATTATTTCATGATTAGTTTAATATTTGAAATGATTGTAAAATGTTTGGACCCTCATTATTACAAGTTATTTAAAATATTATACATTAAATGAAATAGATAAATAATAATGACTATTAAAATTTGAATCATAAAAAATGTATTATGTATATCCATTATATGTATGAATCAATAAAGTAAAATTAGAAACTAGTGTTAGGAACCCATGCCTTACCCTTCTCTTTGCAGTATTAGTGTAATAATTGCTATGGACACATATGCTTTGTAAGTCATCCCTTAGAGCATATCTGAATTAACCCACATACAAGGGAAGTAGTAGTTGTTAGAATAGATTTAGTATATAAGTGTTGAGGCCCAATGAAGGCATCCACGAATTTATTGTATTGAGCTTGCTTAAAGGAGGTTGCCCCCTCAAAGTGGCCTGCGATCAATATAAGCTTTCTGTGTTTCTGTTATTCGTAAGAGTTATTTTATTTTCACATATTTCAATTAAATCTATTTTAAGAGGTAATCTGCTACATGAGGTTCTTCTTATTTGGTATCAGATCACTTTCTTAGCTTTGTGGGTAGATTTGGAGCAATTTTTTTCAAAGCAGGGCTTTCTAGGAGCTGCGCCAATTCTAGCAAGAATTTTTTTCATTGCAGGTTCCATCATTTCAGATTGGGTAAATACATATCTACTTAATTATGGGAAGTGCTTGGGCATAAGCCCTAAAACTCATTGTGAGGAGTACCACAAGAACCCCAAAGTAGCTGGCCCATTGAGAGGACCTGCTAGCGAAAAGGGCAACAGCCCCATCCCGATTGACTAGTTCCCACCTGTGAGGTAAACCAAAAGCTATCATTAAGAGGTAAACCCACTGCCAAAATTTTCTAGAGAGCGGTACTCGATCAAATAGCTTTGGTGGCCAAAGATAATTCAAAAAAAAAAATCCTTTAGGCAACCAAACAAACTTAGGGTCCATATCCAACTTATCAGGTTTAGAGAGAAAACAATAGCGTATCCAAAATTGAGGATATTCTAACCACATAGTTACAAATAATCCATTTTTGAAGTAGTAGTAAAAAGGGAAAAAAATAGTAGCAAAAAAAAATTAAACAATTTTTTTTTGGGGCCCTACCCTGCATCGTGATAGGGAACGCGAAAGATCCCCAACTATTAACAACTGGTTATGGTCACCACTCGTGTAGGCACAAAAATCATGGAGGAATAAATTGCCACATTGAAATCTCAAGTTATAGAGTTAACTGATATGATGCATGGCTTGAATCAACAGAATAGCATCTTGCTCAACAGAGTGCAGCAAGAGGAGTCTTGTTCAGAGAATCACTCCTTTGCTTCTAACTTCTCACGTGGACTTAAGCTAGACTTTCCACAGTTTATTGGTAAAAATCCTACAGGATGGATATATCAAGCTAAATAATTCTTCAACCTCCACAATACTTATTCTGCAAACAAAGTCTCAATTGCTTCCTTTCATCTGGAACAAGAAGCACTTTAGTGGTACCGTTGGTATCTCAAGACAAATGATGAACTCGATTGGTCAAATTTTGCATCCTTAATTCTAGGCAAGTTTGGTCCCTTAGCATTCAAGGATTTCATAGGATCTCTCACCAAACTCCATCAAACAAGTACTATTCATGAATATCAAATTAAATTTGAAAAACTTGCTAATCACACTGAAGGGTTTTCAGATGACTTCTTCAAAAGATGCTTTGTTAGTGGCCTCAGAGAGCTGATCCACTCAGAGGTAAAAATGTTTTGACCTAAAAATATGATGGATGCTTTGGATTTGGCTAAGTTAGTAGAATATAAACTCTCCACACAGCGTCGACCTCCCACCTTTTCACCAGCAAAGAACATAGTGAATCAGCGGATAACCATAACCACACCAATCAAGCACCTGACTGAGGTAGAGATGTGGGCTTGCAAAGAGAAAGGATTATGTTACAACTATGATGAAAAATGGGTTAAGGGTCATAGGTGTGTCCAAAAAAAACTTTACTTACTAGATGTGGAGTCACCACCAGAGTAGGACAACGAGCTTGATATTCTAGAATTTCAAGATGCTCAAGAAGAACCCAGCACTGAAGAGGACCCAAGAGTTCAAGAGACTCAACCTAAGATCTTAGTGCATGTACTAGCAGGTGTCACCACTCCCCAAACCATGAAGGTCAAAGGGTGCTTCAAAAAGATCCCTCTCACAATCCTCGTTGACTCAGGCAGTACTCACAATTTCATCCATCCTCACATTGCTAAGGTGATAGACTGCTTTGTATACCCTTGTTCTAACTTTGAAGTCATGATTTATAATGGGGGCACATTACCATGTAAAGGGAAGTGTCAAAATGTGTGTATTGTAATATGTGATTATAATTGTCACTCGGATATGTTTGCCCTACCTTTAGGAGGGTGTGATATCATTTTAGGGGCACAGTGGATTCACACATTAGGACCTATTTTATGGGACTTATCTGAGATTTTGATGCAGTTCACAGATAATGGTTAGAAGCACACCCTAAAAGGGTTATTACCAAGATCTACTAGCATCATCAGTTCTCATCACATGGAAAAACATTTGAAGAAAGGCTCACATGGGGTCATTACATAGCTACATTCCATTCAACTCTAGCCCCCTACTGCTACTAACCACCCTAAATATTTACAAGCCATACTCAACAAGCATGAAACCATTTTTTTAGAACCAGTAGGTTTGCCACCTTCACGCCCTAAAGATCACCTCATTCCTCTCCTTCCAAGAAGCATCCCACCCAACATCCAGCCATACCATTACCCCCATCTACAAAAGACTAAAATTGAGAACTTAGTCTAGGAACTCCTCAAGTCTGGAGTTATTCACCCCAGAACTAGCCCATATTTCTCCCTAATGCTTCTTGTCCACAAAAAATATGGGTCATGGCACCTTTGCATTGACTTTTGAGCCCTTAACTACCTCACTATCAAGGATAAATTCCCAATTCCTATCATCGATGAGCTCTATGGGGCAAAATTCTTCTCCAAGTTAGATCTGTGTTTTAGCTATCATCAAATCTGAGTGCATCCTGATGACATTCCCAAGACAACCTTCTGTATGCATGAAGGTCACTATGAGTTCCTGGTCATGCCATTTGGCCTTACAAATGCCCCTTCCACTTTTCAAGCACTCATGAATAAAATCTTTTGACCTTTTCTCTGTAAATTTATTTTAGTTTTCTTTGATGACATTTTGATCTACAACCACACATGGGTTGAGCATCTACAACATATTGACAGGACATTACAACTATTAGCAGACAATCAATTATGTGCCAAGCAATCAAAGTGTTCATTCAGTCAAGAGGAAATCGACTATCTGGGCCATATTGTTTTAGCCAATGGGTTTCATGAGGACCTAGAAAAAATTAGTGCTATGCAAAATTGGCCTTGACCAACCACCCTCAAGAGCCTTTATGATTTCTTAGGACTGACAGGATACTATCATAAGTTCATCAAAGATTATGGAAAGATCACGGCTCCTTTGACTTCCTTATTGAATAAGGATACTTTCACCTGGGATGCAACAGCTGATCAGGCATTCGTCAAACTCAAACAGGCTGTGTAGCACACTAGTTTTGGCACTACTAGACTTCACCAAAACTTTCACCATCAAAAGTGATGCTAGTGGAATCAGCTTGGGTGCTATTATTCTCCAAGAGGGCTGACCAATTTCCTTCACTAGCAAAGCCCTTTTTGGCCACAATTTAGCTTTATCTACATATGAAAAGGAAATGATGGCAATTTTACATGTAGTACAAAAATGGAGACCCTATTTACTAGGAAACCATTTTTGCATCAAAACTAATCATCAGAGTTTGAAATATTTCTTGGAACAATGGGTCTCATCCCCAACTCAGCAGAAGTGGGTTAGTAAACTCATGGGTTATGATTATGAGATCACCTATAAGAAGGGAAAAGACAATGTTGTGGCTGATGCTCTCTCAAGAACCTTTGAGGACCAGCCTTCCCTCTCTGCCATCTCCATGCCCATTCTGAAATGGTTGGAATATGTCCAACAAGGGTATCTAAATGATCCCTCCTTATGCCACCTCATTCATTAATTAGCCAATAACCCCTCTACATTATTGCATTATTCATGGAACGGTGCTTCTCTATGATACAAGGGTCATCTGGTGCTTTCCCAAAGTCTAGACCTGCATTAGGCCATCTTCTATGAAATTCATGCTTCCCCCTTAGCAGGGCACTCAGGATTTCTCAAAACCTATGAGTAAGCACGTCGACACTTCTTTTGGAAAGGCATGAAAGCTAAAATTAAATAGATGGTGGCTGAATGTGATACCTGCCAATGAAACAAAGGTGAAACCACATTGAATTCCAATTTTCTCGATCCTTTGCCCATTCCTATTAGGATCTAGATAGATATTTCCATGGATTTCATTGAGGGCCTCCCTAAATCTGGGGGAAAGACAATGATCCTAGTCGTAGTCGACTGCCTCTCCAAATATAGTCATTTTTGTGCACTTAGCCACCCATACATAGCCTCCACAGTCGCACAAGTTTTTTTGGATCAAATCTTCTATCTTCATGGCATTCCTTCTTCAATTGTCTTAGATCATGATGCCACTTTCACTAGCCATTTTTGGACAAAACTATTTTGTCGCACAGGCACATAATCAAGAATGAGCTCTAGGTACCACCCACAAACAGATGGCCAAATAGAAATAGTCAACAAATGCTTGGATACCTTCCTTCATTTCTTTGCTTCAGAGCAACAACATCAATGGGCCAAGTGGCTTCCCCTAGCTGAATGGTGGTACAATACCTCATACCACACTTCCACCAAACTGACCCCTATGAAGCAGTTTATGGTCAAGCACTACCACCACTTCTTCCATATAATCCTAGCAACTCACCAGTTTAGGTAGTTGACACTACTCTCCAAAATTGGGATTAGATTCTCTGCACCTTGTGGGACAATCTCCACATGGCATAGAACTGAATGAAGCAGCAGGCTGATCAGCACCGCTCTGAGCATACCTTTCAACTAGGTGATATGGTCTTTCTTCATCTGCAGCCATATAAGCAATCCTCACTAAAACTAAAAGGGCACCAAAAGCTTTCTCTAAAGTTTTATGGGCCATATAAGGTTCTTCAAAATATTGGGTCAGTTGCTTACAAGTTAGAGCTTCCACCTTCCTCCCAAGTTCATCCCGTCTTTCATGTCTCCTATTTAAAGCAAGTTGTAGGATCCAACATCTGAGTGCAGATAGTTTTACCAGCACTTGATAATGAAGGCTCCATCCTTCTCGAGCCAAAAGCAATCTTAGACAGGCGCACCTACCAACTTCGATCCCACTCCATCACAAAGGTCTTAATCTAAATATGGGAACCACTCTTCCAGATTCAACAACAATTCCCAAATTTGAAGGTTTGAGGGAAAAGCTTTTTCTAAGGGGGAGAGAATGTTAGGAACCTGTGCCTTACCCTACTCTTTGCAGTATTAGTGTAATAATTGCTATGGATGCATATGCTTTGTAAGTCGTCCCTTAGAGCATATTTGAATTATCCCACATAAAAGAAAAGTAGTAGTTGTTAGAATAGAGTTAGTATATAAGTAAGTGTTGACGCCCAATGAAGGCATCCACGAATTTATTGTATTGAGCTTGCTCAAAGGAGGTTGCCCCCTTGAAGTGGCCTGCGATCAATATAAGCTTTCTTTGTTTCTGTTATTCGTAAGAGTTATTTTATTTTCGCATATTTTGATTAAATCTATTGTAGAAGGTAATCTGTTGTAGGAGTTTCTTCTCAACTAGATATGAAAATCACATATAAATATTTAAATCTAAAACCCTAGGAAAATCGAAAGAAACCATAAGGAATCTAGATATTTTTATGCTCAAAACAATGAATGAGCTCACTAATATATTTAATCAATTTTTGGATTAGTGCAAACCTAATAGGATAAAATTATGGAAAATTTAAATTGTATAAGATGTACAATAACTAAACAAATATAAGTGTAACTAGCAAAATATAATAATTTTTTAATTATAGAAAACATTAGAGGAATGAATTATTTAGCTTATTTATAGTATGTGCAGGTTTATGATAGGGAACAATCATCAATAGTAGTCTAGAATGGGCTAGTGAATGCTCAAATCTAGAAAAAAAAGTTTTTACATGATCTTGTCCAAGTTTGTGTTTCTTGGATGCCTGCATAGTAAAATGAAGTCTTCTATGGTCAAAAAATATCTGATGTGTTTGTGTTGATTTTTGACATTTATGAATAATGTGATTGCATCTGTTCAGGGCCTATGTGTAGTAAATGTGTTATGTCTTGTGTAAATGGCACTGATATCCTTCTTCATTCTTCAAACATTAATTGTTCACTATATGACCAATGTAAAACAATGAAAATAATTTAAATGGAAGGGTTGAGTTGACCTCATCCATCCCCTATGTCTAAGCATTGCCTACTTGTCCTATTCTCATAAGAGAGAAGTCAAACTCGATGTAGTTCTCCCACCTAGTTGAATGTGTACATTCATGTGTGTAATATTAGCATGTAGTAAAACCATATGTATGGATTTCAATACTTTACCAATTTTTATTTGAACTTGTAACGGTATTCAAAATTAGCTTAGAGCTTGTAACTTTGAGAGGTTCAAGATTTGAAGTCTTTAGGATAGTTCCTCTCAATATATAGAGTGATTTCCAATGATAGATAGATAAGTCCTCGATGTCAATAGGCTTAGGTTTGATATGTTTATATAGTTGACTCTTTGGGTAATTTCCTTTGAATTGACATGCGAAATATATTGGTTGAACCACATAAACAATTTTAATTTGTGAAAACAATTGTTAAAGGGCACATATATAGGTCTGAACTAAGTGGATACGTTTGCGTAGGTAAAATTGTTTGAAGAAGTGTGAACCTATTCAAAAAACATGAAAAACGATATGAGATCATGAGATAGTCTAATAACAATATTTATCTATTGAGGTAGAATTAGAGAAATCATGTGTAACAATAATATAAATTTGAGAAGGTCGAGCCCATATATAGATAAATGGCTAAGGAAGATTGTGAATAAGAGTCATGTATGTGTGCATAAGTCAAGTATAATAAAGATTGGTCAAATTGGTCATTGTCAAGTATCTAGTAAAAATATGAGTGTCAATCTTAAAATTTTATAAAATATGATTGTCTACATTAAAATAACACTTTTCATAATATTTTCATCATCAATGTTATCAAGCCCTTACTTATCAATAACTAAAAATATGTTACTATAAATGACTTAAAACATATAAGTATCAAATATAATTACTTTATAAAATTATTTAAAAAATAACAAATTTATTCAAATTAAATTTCAAATAAATTATTTATTTATTAAATAATTATTCTTTAAATTATGGTAAATGAGTCAATCATAATGACATTTTAGTTAATTTTAAATATATTTTATCTATCTATTTGATAACTATTCAACTTAATGGATGAAAAAATATCTAATATAAATTATATTCAAATTTTAATGACATATATATAACATCTAATATAATATATCTTTCAAATTTTAATTAAAAAAAATATTTAAACAAATAAATCAAAAATATATCTAACATAACCTTTCATCTAAATTTAATTAAATTATATATGATCAACTATTTATTAACTTAAATTTATAAATGAACTATTAATTTGAACATTGCATTCAAACCAAACCATTTTAAAAGAAATTATGCATTGATAATTATCATTATCCAGTGACTCAAATATTTTAAGTTAATAGCAATTCAAATAGAACAATTTCGCTTTTTGATTTAAGCAAAGCAACCACTTTTATTATTAACGTATTTATATCAATTATTGTAAAGCACACTTTGCATAACACTTCCAAGGTCAATGTGATAAAGTCTTTACTAATCAACAATTATTAAAAAAAAAATGTTACATTGAATGATTTAAATTTTGTCATATATATAAAATTTTCGAACTCGATATATTTAATAATTTTATTTTTATGATTTTTAAATTAAATTGTTTTAAAAAAAATCTTAACACAAATTACTACCCAACTTAAAATATTTTAATGAGATTTAATATTAAAAATAAATTTATTAATTAATATTAATTATTGGTTTCAATAAAAATATATATCTAAAATTTAAATTAAATAAATGTCATTAAACATTTCATATGGTTAATATTTCAGAAATTTTAATACATTTTAAATACAGTAAACAAAATGTCTATAATATCATTATTTTTGTGCTATAAAAAAGTTAAAAATAATTATTAAAAAAAAAAAAAAAAAAATTTAAAAAATTAGCATCTACCCAAAAAAAAAACCTCAAAACAAACTTACTTCTAATCATAATAACAAATAGAGCTCTCAAATAAAACATTATTGATTTTTTAACATGAAAATGAACATTTACAAATAAAAAATAAATATAAAAATCTAATTATAATCGTAAACATAATTTTCAACCCTAAGTTATCAAAAATGTTACTATATAAACACACAAACACAAGACATCTAAGTCAATATATTTAACAACTTTATTTTTATAAGTATTATCTATTCATTAAACCACTTTAAAAACTGTCTTAACAAAGACTACTATCCAATTTAAAATAAATTAATGATATTTCATTTTGAAAATAAATTTATCAACTAACATCAATCACTGACTTCATTAAAGGTATATGTATCCAAAATTTAAGTTAGAAAAACACCACTAAACATTTCATAGGGTTTCAGAGTAATATTGAACATAGTAAATACTGTATCTATAATATCATCCTTTGTATATTGCTATAAAAAAAAAAAAAAAAAAAATTATCATAGACAAAAAAATTTAATAATAAATTAGATAGTTATTACATAGCTATAATTTGGGGAAATGAGTATCTAAAACAAAAATATTTTTAATTATAAGGTGGAATAGAGCTCTCAACCATGAGACATTACTGATTCTTCTAAATGTAAAAATGAGCATCTACAAAAATACTTCTAATTATAATGGTGAACATAATTCTCAGCCCTGCATTCTCAAATATGTCACCGAATTCTCTTGATGTAATATATAAACACACACAGAGACTCCATCATCATAATATTAACTCTATGTAGAATATAATTATCGAAGTCAATATATTTACAAGCATTATTTTTATAAGTATGATCTCTCCATTAAATCACTTTAAAAACTGTCTTAATAGAGACTACTATCCAATTTAAAATAGATTAGTGAGATTTAATTTTGAAAATAAATCTATCAACTGACACTAATTATTGGTTTCAACAAAGGCATATATATCCAAAATCTAAGTTTGAAAAATACCACCAAATATTTCAGAGTTCTTAATAAATTTTGAACACAATAAACAATATATCTATAATATCATCATATTCATATTGCCAAAAAAGAAAAAAGCATGGACCAAAACAAAATTACTTTCAAATAACATTTTTGTAATAATAACTAGATAGTTATTACATAATTATAATTTGGGAAAATGGACATCTTACAATAAAAATAATAATAATAATATAATAAAATAAAATAAATAATTATAATGGTGAATAGAACTCTCAACCATGAGATGTTATTGATTCCTCTAGACATAAACACTCCATCATCATAATATTGACTCTCTGCAGAGTATAATTATCGAAGTCAATATATTTAACAACTTTATTTTTATAGATATGATTTCTTCATAAGTCACTTTAAAAAATGTTTTAACAGAGACTACAATCCAATTTAAAATATATTAGTGAGATTCAATTTTGAAAATAAGTCAATCAATTTGTTGGTTCATGGACCAGCTAGGACTCGAACCTAGGACCATCCATATGCTGCTGGAACCACTGAGCTACTGGTCCCTCTTGGATCCATCTTCGGTCCGAGTGTGGCTTAACACCAACACCCCCCCTCCACACCTCTTGTGTGCTTGGGGCTCCTAGCCTAAACCTGGCTCTGATACCATGTTGGTTCATGGACCAGCTAGGACTCGAACCTAGGACCATCCATATGCCGCTGGAGTGCTCTACCACTGAGCTACTGGTCCCTCTTGGACCAGTCCATCTTCGGTCCGAGTGTGGCTTAACACCAACACCCCCCCTTAAGCCACACCTCTTGTGTGCTGCTCCTAGCCTGACCCTGGCTCTGATACCATGTTGGTTCATGGACCAGCTAGGACTCGAACCTAGGACCATCCATATGCTGCTGGAGTGCTCTACCACTGAGCTACTGGTCCCTCTTGGACCAGTCCATCTTCGGTCCGAGTGTGGCTTAACACCAACACCCCCCCTTAAGCCACACCTCTTGTGTGCTTGGGGCTCCTAGCCTGAACCTGGCTCTGATACCATGTTGGTTCATGGACCAGCTAGGACTCGAACCTAGGACCATCCATATGCTGCTGGAGTGCTCTACCACTGAGCTACTGGTCCCTCTTGGACCAGTCCATCTTCGGTCCGAGTGTGGCTTAACACCAACACCCCCCCTTAAGCCACACCTCTTGTGTGCTTGGGGCTCCTAGCCTGACCCTGGCTCTGATACCATGTTGGTTCATGGACCAGCTAGGACTCGAACCTAGGACCATCCATATGCTGCTGGAGTGCTCTACCACTGAGCTACTGGTCCCTCTTGGACCAGTCCATCTTCGGTCTGAGTGTGGCTTAACACCAACACCACCCCTTAAGCCACACCTTGTGTGCTTGGGGCTCCTAGCCTGAACCTGGCTCTGATACCATGTTGGTTCATGGACCAGCTAGGACTCGAACCTAGGACCATCCATATGCTGCTGGAGTGCTCTACCACTGAGCTATTGGTCCCTCTTGGACCAATCCATCTTCGGTCCGAGTGTGGCTTAACACCAACACCCCCCCTTAAGCCACACCTCTTGTGTGCTTGGGGCTCCTAGCCTGACCCTGGCTCTGATACCATGTTGGTTCATGGACCAGCTAGGACTCGAACCTAGGACCATCCATATGCTGCTGGAGTGCTCTACCACTGAGCTACTGGTCCCTCTTGGACCAGTCCATCTTCGGTCCGAGTGTGGCTTAACACCAACACCCCCCCTTAAGCCACACCTCTTGTGTGCTTGGGACTCCTAGCCTGACCCTGGCTCTGATACCATGTTGGTTCATGGACCAGCTAGGACTCGAACCTAGGACCATCCATATGCTGCTGGAGTGCTCTACCACTGAGCTACTGGTCCCTCTTGGACCAGTCCATCTTCGGTCCGAGTGTGGCTTAACACCAACACCCCCCCTTAAGCCACACCTCTTGTGTGCTTGGGGCTCCTAGCCTGAACCTGGCTCTGATACCATGTTGGTTCATGGACCAGCTAGGACTCGAACCTAGGACCATCCATATGCTGCTGGAGTGCTCTACCACTGAGCTACTGGTCCCTCTTGGACCAGTCCATCTTCGATCCGATTGTGGCTTAACACCAACACCCCCCCTTAAGCCACACCTCTTGTGTGCTTGGGGCTCCTAGCCTGAACCTGGCTCTGATACCATGTTGGTTCATGGACCAGCTAGGACTCGAACCTAGGACCATCCATATGCTGTTGGAGTGCTCTACCATTGAGCTACTGGTCCCTCTTGGACCAGTCCATCTTCGGTCCGAGTGTGGCTTAACACCAACACAATTAACATCAATCATTGACTTCAATAAGAACATAAGTATCGAAAATCTAAATTCGATAAATGTCATCATACATTTCATAGGGTTACCATTTCAGAATTCCTAATAAATTTTGTACTGTCCAATTTAAAATATATTAGCGAGATTTAATTTTGAAAATAAATCCATCAATCGACATAAATTACAGGGTTCAACAAAGATATATGTATCCAAAATCTAAATTAAATAAATGCCACCTATCATTTCACGGAATTAACATTTCAGAGTTCCTAATAAAATTTGAACACTATAAATAAGATATCTATAATATCGTCATTTTATATTGTAAAAAAATAAAAATAATCATGAACACATTTTTTTAATAAAAATTTAGATAGTTACTACATAATCATAATCTGAGAAAATGAGCATCTTTAAAATAAAAAAAAACCTTTTAATTATAATAGCTAACAGAACTTCCTTTAGACATGAAAATGAACATCTATAAAAGAAAAAATTAATTACAATGACGAACAGAACTCTCAACCCTGTATTGTCAAAGACGTTGCCAATTCCTCTAGATGCAATATATATACACATAGACACTCCATCATCATAATATTGACTCTCTGCACAATACAATAGAAAATATTTCTTTAATCTAACAGGGGCACCACTTCTTCCCAAAACTCATCGCAGTCAAAGCTAACAACTGTATCAAGTTGTTTAAATGGGTGTCATCTAAAAAAGGACTACTACCAAGATGTTCAGCTGGGAAGCTAACAATTATATCATCGTTGTCATTTTATTTAATCTAACAGGAGCTCCACTTCTTTCCAAAGCTCATCGCAATCGAAGCTAACAACTGTGTCATCGTTGTCGTCTAGAAAAGGACTACTGCCAGGATGTTCAGATGGGGCGTCTTCCTCATCCTTCAAAAGATTAAATTGAGGCTTCAGAGACAATGATGACCTTACTTCATGTGGTTCAAAATTGTGAGAAGAGGGAGGAGGAGGAGTAAGTATGGATATCCAAGGGCAGATATTGGCAGATAATTGCTCAACCACAGGTCGTTTGGCAACAGGCTTCAACAGTAGTGGCCTCTCAATGGTCTTAGGCTTCGGTCTACCTGTTAATTTCTGTACAGTGTAGCGGAAATTGGAGGCCTCTGTGGTCACAACAATTGTGTCAGAGTCCCCCTTTTCTCTAGACCGCTTTGTTTCTCTCATTTTAGAGGGGAAAAATTTGTGCTGTGTATTGATAGACGGCACTGCTTTTGCTGTTATATTAACACTGAATGGAAATAAATAACCAGAGGGTTCATGCATTCTCTCATTAATCTTAATTCGTCATCAGTCAGTGGAAAAGTAGAGGAGAAGATAATTCGTCATCAGTCTGGAAAAGTAAGAGGAGGAGAAAAAATTTAAAATAAAATTTTTTATATTATAATTTTTTTAAAGATTAAATTCATCATCTGTCAGTGGAAAAGTAGAGGAGAAGATAATTCGTCATCAGTTTGGAAAAGTCAAGAAGAAGAAAAAATCTAAAATAAATTTTTTAAGAGTAAATTTTGTAAGATTGATAACTCTCGATGTAAACAGTCAACTTTATTTATATAATAATGATAGGCATAGTCATAGCCTAATTTTGGCAGTCAATTTTTTTTATAATTATTTTTTTAATGATAATTAAATTTCAAATACTATATAAATTATAATAAAAAAATAAATTATTTATATATAATATTTTTTTATAATTTTTGACAATTTATCTAAAATTTATTTTATATTTAATACAATTTCAATTAATCATATTTTGCGACAAAAAACATAAACGATCATACATCCATCATTGCATTGTCATTGTGATGTTGATTCTTACTCCAGATTGTTCAACAATTACTGCAGATTGTCCAAAAGATCTGCAAAAATAATTCATTTGAGTAGTCTTATGAAGGTCTAGGTTATCCTAGTCATCTTGTCATAGTTTCCTATGTAAGCAGATTGATGATGTCAGAAATTGCATGTGTGAAGGTGTCAAAAGAAAGTGGTCACATGGATCTATTCAATTTTTTTCTTATAGAATGTGTTTCAAATTTCATGACTTAACATGATGTCTATAAAAATTTATGATAGTGAAAATTTTCTCTCCTAGGTAGATTGAAAACTATAAGTGGAAAGTTTACTGTCCACAGGGGACATTAGACACACATATTTTTGGTCTATATTTCTCATGTTTCAAACCATAGTCACATATAAGCTACAAGTCCAAACAAGCAAGAAACCTAGTCAAATTTCACATCGGGTCATTCACAAGCTCAAGAACGCCAATCAATTTTGCATTAGATCATGGAGGAGAGATAAATATATGATTATATATCTTATGGTAATTAGGGGACCTTAATTTACTTATGAATTTTGTCGTTGGTTTAGATATTGAAGACACCTCCTTTATGAACAATCACTAAGAGTGTCTGCAGCGCCTTAAACCCCTCCAAAAACCCAACATCATGGTTTTCTCTTGTTTGAGTGCATTTTTGAATCCATTTATGCAAATTAAAATTTTATTTAGATATGAAAGGTTATAAATAATCCCCCTAAACTTTATTCAATCAAATTTTCAATGCAAATAATGGTGAGATGTGTAGGTATAGGGTGCAGGGTTTTAAGAATGTAATTGTTACAATTAGAAACGCTGTATTTTTGGAGTTTTATGTGATTAATTGAATTCATATAATGGATTTAATGGTTAAATTGGAACATCAAGGTCCCAATTCAAAAATAATGAGGTGTTCATACCTCATATAACTCAATAAAATTCCAAAATATAGACCTAAAATCATGCAGATATAAATAAAATACAAGGTGAGGCAACAATAAATAACTTGAGTTTTAAAGAACCAAAACAAATGAAATTTTAAATTATGATTTTTATAAAAATTAAAAAACGTTTCCAAGTGTTTTTATGTCCATACATTTCATTAATATAGAAAAAAAACTCAAACATAGGTTTGTACCCACTTACAAGGCAACAAACAAGCAATTTAGAAAGAATTTTATTTGGGAGTTTTATGAATAATTTCAAATTTTTTCCAACTCCCATAGGCATGAACCATTTTAAACTATCCAATTAACCCAATAATATATTTAGGTAAGCCAAAAAAACTCATTTTGACCCCTTTATGCCAATTCAGGGCTTCTTGAGGCCTAGAAATGTTGAGTTGTGGAGCTAAAAGCTTCACTAATGTGCAAATGTGGAGATTACTAGGTTACACAGTAACTGACATCGGTTAGGGGTTGATCGACATCGGTTATCTTTAGCTATACAGTAACTGGCGTCGATTAGGGGTAGGTCGGCATCAGTCGTCTTCAGACCGACATCGGTCATCTGTGCGTTTCCAGAATTGTTCTAATTTTAGGAGAACAGTTAGTTTGCATGTAAAGAATAATTTTAGTCTTGAGTCCACTTTTCTAATTATTTTTTGCTTTGGGTTCTATTTAAGAGACCCATGGGGTTGTTTTGTAATTAAGGGAATAACAACTCGGTTATTGAGTTGGTTGTAATTGATTGAAAGAGAGAGAGAGAACTCTTGAGGGAGAATTACTATACATCCAAGAGGTGTGAGGAGAAAGAGATTTATTCATTGTATTTCCTTCTGGAAGAGTTTAATGCAGATTGGTTGTTTCTTGTATCTCCTATTATTTGTTATTTCTAATTTCTAGTTACTTATTACTTCTGGTTTAATTCTGTGTTTAGTTGCTTATACAAAAGTAATCAATTGTACTCCTAAGATCCTAACAAGTGGTATCAGAGCTAGGTACACGAACAAGTGGTATCAGAGCATGTTAGTGTGTGTTGATTACATAATTCACTCACAGGGGTTTCTGATTGAGTCGGAGTAAAGCAATGGCAGAAGAAAGTAAACTAAGAATAGAAAAATTCAATCGCAAGAATTATAAATTATGGAGGATGCAGATAGAAGATTATCTGTATTAGAAAGATCTATATTTACCGTTGGGTGAGGTTTCAAGAAAGCCCACAGATATGCAAGATGAAGAATGGAATGTTCTTGATAGAAAGGCTCTTGGAACTATAAGGCTGAGCCTGGCATCTTTTGTGATTTCCAACTTATCACAGGCAAAGACAACGGTAGAGTTAATAGATACTTTGACAAATTTATATGAAAAACCATCAGCTTCGAATAAGGTATATCTTATGAAGCAATTATTTAATTTTCAAATGCAGGAAGGTGGATCTGTATATAGTCCTCTTAATGATTTCCATGAAATTATAAATCAGTTAAATTCAGTCAAAATAGTTTTTTATGATGAAATTAAGGCTCTCTTAATCTTATGCTCTTTACCTAAAAGCTGGCATAACTTGGTAATGGCAGTTAGTAATACTGCATCTGCTTGAAATATCTTGAAAGTTGATGATGTTGTTAGTGTAATCTTGAATGAAGAAATTCGTAAGAAAAGCACAGGGGAAACATCAGGTAATGCTTTAAGTATTGAAAGCAGGGGAAGGCAAAGAGAGAAGGGAAAGCAAAGAAAATCAAGGTCAAAGATGGGAAGTAGATCCAAATCTAGAAATGGAAGTATAACCTGCTGGAATTGTGGAAAGAAAGGGCATGCAAAGAAAAATTGTTGGTTGAAAGAAGATCAGCATGAAGGTAATGAAGAAGCAAAAGATGCAGGTATTGTTGCACATGATGCTCTTATATTTTCTTTGGATAGTCAAGTAGAATCATGGGTTTTAGATTCTAGTGCATCTTTCCATGCAACCCCAAATAGAGAATATTTCAATGATTATGTCCATGAAGACTTTGGAAAAGTTTATTTAGGGGATGATGAGCCTTGTCAAATTGTTGGCAAAAGAAAAGTGCAGCTGAAATTACAGAATGGCAACACATGGGTGTTGAAGGATGTCATGAATGTACCCATCCTGAAGAAGAATCTGATTTCTGCAGGAAAGTTGGGTGATGAGGGTTGCACAGTAACTCTCACCGCTGAATCTTGAAAAGTTTCCAAGGGTGCACTTGTATTAGCTAGAGGTAAGAGAGTAGATACACTTTATCTATCTACTTGTATTACTGATTATTCTCCTTCTGTTTTATCTACTTCAGAGGTAGAAAAAGTTGTGGCACAATAGGCTTGGTCACATGAGTGAGAAGGGAATGAATGTTCTTAAGTCAAAAGGTAAGCTTTCAGATTTGAAAAGCATAGATCTAGATTTCTGTGAGCATTGTATTTTTGGAAAACATAAGAAAGTGAGGTTTCTCAAAATTGGGTCAACAAAGAAGAAGCACAAGTTGGAGCTTGTTCACACAGACATGTGGGGACCAGCTCATGTAGCTTCTATTGGAAGATCACAGTATTATATTTCTTTCATTGATGATGCTACAAGAAAGGCATGGGTTTATTGCATAAAGAGGAAATCTGATGTTTTTGACACATTTAAGAAATGGAAAGCTTTGGTTGATAATAAAACAGGTTTGAGATTGAAGTGCCTTAGATCTGACAATGGTGGTGAGTACTGCAGCAATAAATTCAATAGTTACTGTTCTATGAGTGGAATACGCAGGAAAAGGATAGTTTTAAGGACACCTTAGCAAAATGGATTTGCTGAAAGGATGAATATAATAATAATGGAGAGTGCACAGAGTATGAGGTTGCATGCTGATTTGCCCTTACAATTTTGGGTAGAAGCTATAGATACTGTGATTTACCTGATTAATAGAGGAACTTCTACTACACTAGATGGTGGAATTCTATAAGAGGTGTGGACATGTAAAAAGGTAGATCTTTCATTTCTCAGAGTTTTTGATTCTGAAGATTTTGTGCACATTGATAAAGAAAATAGAAAGAAGCTAGATGCTAAATCTATGTGGTGCACTTTCATTGGTTATGGTTTTAGAGATTTCAGATTTTGGTTGTGGAATTTAGAAACTAACAAAATTATTAGAATGATGTAGTTTTTAATGAGAAGGTGATGTATAGTGATCGGCTCAAGAGGGTAAATAATTTTGAGTAGGGCAATCTTGATTTGGATGAGGTTATGATCCAAAATGAGCTCGCGAGTAAAAATCATCACTCACAGGAAAATACAAAAATTGACGTTGGTTAATCAGAGACCGACGTTGGTCAGGCAGGAACCGACGTCGGTCAGATAGAGACTGACATCAGTTAAGTGGAATCGACATCGATCAGGTACAGACTGACATTGATCAAAGATGATCGGGATCGATCACTGTCAAAAAATTTAGGCGGATAACAAGCTATCAATGAGTCTCAAACAACCATAAGGAGCTATGAAAGGGTAAGTAAACCTCCAATTTGTTATTCCCCTTCTTTATACTATTGGTTGCTCACTGATGGTGGAGAACCAGAAAGTTTTGATGAGGCAATACAGGTAGAATCCAAGAAACAATGGGAGCATGGCATGAATGAGAAAATTGATTCCTTGGAAGAGAACCATACATGAGATTTGGTTGAGTTTCCAGCTGGTAAAAAAACACTGAAAAACAAATGGATATACAGGTTAAAAGAAGGAGAGAATGGACAAGCTCCAAGACAATGGTATTTGAAGTTTGACAGGTTTATGACAGAGCATGGCTTTAGTAAATGTCAATCTAACCATTGTGTTTATTTTACCAGATTAGATAATGGTAGTTATATTATCATGTTATTGTATGTAGATGATATGCTTGTTGCAGGTTCACACATGCAGGATATTACTGAGCTTAAGGTAAAATTAGCTCAGACATTTGCCATGAAGGATTTAGGAGCAGCAAAGAAAATGTTTGGCATGAGTATTAAGAGAGACAGGAAAAATCACAGTTTGATTTTGTCTCAAAAGGATTATGTGAATAAGGTGTTGGAGAGGTTCAATTTGCAGGATGCAAAATCGATAAGCACACCTATGGCTAGACACTTCAAGTTGAGCAAAGAATAGTGTCCTAAATCACATGATGAGGTTGAGTACATGAGTAGAGTTCCATATGCTTTAGTAGTTGGGAGCTTGATGTATGATATGGTATGTACTAGACCTGATATTGCCCAAGTAGTGGGAGTTGTTAGCAAGTTTATGGCCAATCCAAGAAAGGAACACTGAAAAGTAGTTCAGTGGATTCTCAGATATCTGAGAGGGACCAACAGTAAGCATTTATGATATGGAGGGTCAAACACTTCTCTACATGGGTATGTAGATTCAGATATGGCAGGTGACTTGGATGGCAGGAGAAGCACCACAGGATATGTGTTCACTATTAGTGGAACAGTGGTTAGCTAGATTTCAAAGTTGCAGAAGGTTGTTACCTTGTCTACTACAGAGCCAAAATACATTGCAGTCACAGAGGCTAGCAAGGAAATGATTTAGATGACTAGGTTCATGGAAGAGTTGGGAAATGAGCAAAAGATTTGTAGATTGTATATTGATAGTCAAAGTGCAATTCATTTGGCAAAGAATTCAGCCTTTCATTCAAGAACCAAACATATACAGCTTACATACCACTTCATTAGACAGGTATTGGAGGATGGACAGTTGAAGCTGGAAAAGATCCATATGGATAAGAACCCTACTGATATGTTAAAAAATCCAGTAACAAAGGAGAAGTTGAATCTTCAATCAACTTTTGTTGGTCTTCAAGTTTGAACTTGAAGAGGGAGAAAAAAGCCAGAAACAAGTTAGAGGATGTTGATGTACAGGTACAAGTGCAGCTGTTTATCTCCAAGTGGGAGATTGTTGAGTTGTGGAGCTTAAAGCTTCACTGATGTGCAAATGTGGAGGTTGTTGGGTTACATAGTAACCAACATCAGTCAGAGCCAATTGACATTGGTTAGGGGTCGACTGACATTGGTTATCTTCAGCTATATAGTAACTGGCATCGGTTAGGGGTCGGCCAACATTGGTCATCTTCAGACCGACATCGATCATCTGTGCATTTCCAAAATTGTTCTAATTTTAGGAGAATAGTTAGTTTGCATGTAAAGACTAATCTTGAGTCCACTTTTCTAATTATTGTTTGCTTTGGGTTCTATTTAAGAGACCCATGGGGATATATTGTAATTAAGGGAATAACAACTCGATTATTGAGTTGGTTGTAATTGATTGAGAGAGAGAGAGAGAGAGAGAGAGAGAGAGAGAGAGAGAGAGAGAGAGAGAGAGAGAGAGAGCTCTTGAGGGAGAATTACTGTATATCCAAGAGGTGTGAGGAGAAAGAGATTTCTTCATTGTATTTCCTTCTGGAAGAGTTTAATACAGATTGGTTGTTTCTCATATCTCCTATTATTTGTTGTTTCTAATTTCTAGTTACTTATTACTTCTGGTTTAATTATGTGTTTAGTTGCTTATACAAAAGTAATCAATTGTACTCCTAGGATCCTAACAAGAAAGACCAAATTGGGCATTTCTGGGAGTTCCAGGTGGAGAAGTGATGTAGGGGCATCACTCTTAAGGACTATATTAGGAAAATTTTGGATTTATATGAATTATATAAGGTTTATGAATGATTTATATGGCCTTAGGAGGCCTTAAACTTGTTTATTTTTCATTTTGATGGCTTAGGTGTGCTTGTAGCTATTTCAAATTTTTTAATTTGAGTTTCTCGCCAAAAATTATAGTTTAAAATTTTGAATATTTTAGTGTGTTTGTAATATTTTCAAGGTATGATTAGGTTTTAAAATAAAATCAGCATGTTTTAATTTATTTTGAGGTCCCTTTACACCCTTGACAAGGTTTAAAGTGACAAAAGTTGAGAAAACAAATCTTGGTGCTTGGTTACCTTGTAAAAATACATTGTCATATGACCGTTGGTTAACCCCTCTAAGGTGGTTACCAAACTGTTTCCACATAAAAATAAAATTATTTTCTAATGACAAAAGTGGGTTGTAAGTTTGAATATCAGAGACTTTGAATAAAAAAGAAAGCAAAGAACCATGTTCAAAGAGAAGAAGCTTATACCCTGTTTTGAGGATGTTTGTATGTTTTGTAATAATTTGCATGTTTCTTGACTGAAGATCAAAGGAATTTTTGTTATTTGTTTAATTATTTTCAATGGTATTTAATGTGTTCAATACGAAATTCTAAAGAATAAGCAACCTTTCATTTATTGTTCAAAGAAGACCTTACAGGCATACCCCTATTTTTTGAGATGAATTTTAATTGTGATATAGACTGTGTGCTCCATTTATTGTTCAAGAATATATATTATTAGTATTTCAACAACCTAAGATAATTTATTGATTGACCAATATTATATTCATTTCAAGAAGCAATTCAACCTTCTTTGGTGGTTAGAAGACTAAGTGAACATACCTTTGTTTTTATTTACTGTTCTGTAGACCGTGAGTCTCTTTTCTTAGTAAATTCAAGTTGTTTCTATTAGCCAGGTGATCTCAATATTTTAATAAATTTTAATTTATAATCATATTATTAATTTTTCAAGGAAAAAAATTACAATATAAGTTGACATGGATAGTGAACTTGTTTGAAACCTTGACTATTGTAATAGACTTTATATGAGATTTTTGTGTGTGAAAATTCCAATACAAGGAAAGGAATATAAAACAAAGTTACAAGGGTTTGATGGGTTTAGGTATATGTTTTGTACATTTTTAAAGGCTTATTTAACTCCATTTTACCATTGTCATATGCCTTGTTTAATCTTAGCAAAATATAGACCTATAGGAGTGCCTGCATATGCGCAGTTGGTGGTATTCGAGTTGAAATTCATAGTAATAATGTTCTTTGAAGACTTAAATTAATTTTTAATAGTTAATAATATTAATATAGAGATATAGGTGATATTTTGAAGCTTTAAACTACATAAAATGTTCCTAGAATAAATTCTTTTGCTCTCGATTATTCTATGTCAACATAAAACCCTAGACTAGGGTTTCACCATTATTTTGAGTTTGAACTGTCAAAAAATTGAAAATTTTTGTAGTTCCATAAATTTTTATATACTCTAATATATTATTAAATTTTTAAGACCGTATAATATGTACAGTACAAAATTTCAATCACAAAGGAGGAAATAGGCCTAGAGAAGGCTAATTGGATAGGCCTAAGACAGAGAAAGTGACCCCAATGAATGAATTGGTTCTTAAAAATTTTTAAAAAAGTGAATATCCATAAATTGTACTCAATAAAGTGAATGGTTTCTCAATAATAATTTTACTTTTTCCATACTATCAAAAAAATAGTCTCAACAGGGCTAGAAGAAGGATAAAGAAGCTAGTGTGTGTTTGGTGAAGAATTTGCAAGTTAAAACATTTTTATAGGAACCTATGCATAATTTTGGTATTAGAGACAAATTTGGATACCTGAGAATAAGTGGGGAAGATAATATTCTTGGGTAAAGATAATAAATACTACTTGTTTGACAAATTGTCTACCCAAAGGTTCACAGTGCCACCTAAGAGGAATAAAGGAGGTGCAGCTAGGAACCAAGGAAATCAAGATGTTGTGTTGGTAGTGATGAGAGAAATGAGACTCAGTTTTGATGCAAGGATAGTAGATATAGAAATATAAAAAATAAGAGGAGTCCTAACAAGGGATTTGAGTGATAAGGAAGATGAGCCACAAGACCAAGAATTGGAAGAAGGATAAGAGATAGTTGAAGGACCTAAATATTAAGGAGTAGAGAAACTTGTGAAGGTGATCATGATTCAAGGGTCCAAGCCAAAGGTGAAATTACCCACCTATTCAGGTGGTCTTAATGGAGATGAGTTCAAGGATTGGGTGAATGAGCTAGATAAAAACTTTGAGTATGAAGAGGTACCTGATAACAAAAAGGTCAAGTTTGCAACAATTAAGATGAAAGGACATGATTCATTGTGGTGGGACTTCACACAAGATGAGAGAAGAAAGAAGGGGAAGAATAAGATCACTTATTGGGACATTATGGTTTCCAATCTCAAAGCTATGTTCTTACTAGGTGATTATGAAACAAATTTGTTTAGACAATTGTAGAATTTGAAGCAAAAGGAAATGAGTGTGAAGGCATACACAGAGGAGTTTTTAAAGCTAAACAACATGTCTAGTCATGTTGAGGTAGATAAATAAAAGTTTGCTAGGTACTTGACTAGTTTAAGGTACAATCTTCAAGATGAGTTAACACTTGTGAACCCAAGGACACTAGAGGAGTGCTATCAATTTACACTCAAGGCTGAAGACAAGTTGAATAGAAGACATAATCATCAAAATAGAGGAAGGGGTAGGAATTTTATAGGTATAGGACAGCAAGGGGGTAAAAATACGTAACAAATGAATATTCAAAGTGAATCAAGCACTTCACAAGAGCAATAAATTCCATCAAGAGGTGTATTTAGAGGAAGAAGACCCTATAATAGAGGTGGATATTCATCAAGGGGTAGAGGATCTAGTGTATTTAAAATTAAATGTTTTAAGTGTAACAAGTATGCTAGCCACAAGCATTGGGAATGCCCAGAATACCAACCAGAAAGAAGCCTAAGGAATGAAATAAGAAATTATATTGCACAAGGAGGAGATGAAGAGAGTGTTTGCTCTCCATCACAAATGGTGGAGCTTGAATTGGGAGAATCATTTCTCATGAAGAGGGTGTTGATCAATCCACCCAAGGAGAATGATCCACCCTAAAGGAAAACTCTCTTTAGAACATCATGAAAATGCCAAGGTAAGTGTTGTAAGATGGTCATTGATTTCAATAGTATGGATAATCTTGTTTCAATAGAGATGGTTAACAATATTGGGCTAAAGAAATTACCTTACCCCACTCCATATAAGGTGTCATGGTTAAATAAGGAACAACAAGTCTTGGTTAGTGATTAGATTTGGGCAGAGTTTCAAATTGGAACATACAAGGATAGAGTGCTTTGTGATGTTATCCCCATGGATGTGTGCCATGTTCTTTTAGGAAAGCCATGGCAATATGATAGACAAACCACCCATGATGGAAGAAATAATGTGTATACCTTGACCAAGGATGGAATTAGTTACACTTTTCTACCCTTGAAGGATGAAGAAAATGATCTACAGGTTGGTTCACATGTGATGATAGTGAGTGAAAAAGAGTTATTGAGTGCCATACATGAAGAAGAGACAGGATTTCTTTTTTCATTAAGCCTAGGACTATTATGAAAACCACTAAACTCAATGAGCTTCCCTTGGATATTCAAAAAATGTTGGATAAGTATGATTGTATAGTTGTATATGAGTTGCCTAACACATTTCCACCAATGAGGAGCATAACACACCATATAGACTTTGTACTTGGATTTAATCTAAAAAACAAGGCTGCATATAAAATGACCCCAAAAGATAATGTTGAGATCTAAAGGCAAGTGCAAGAGTTATTTGACAAAGGGTTGATTAAAGAGAGATTGAGCCCATGTGTAGTACCCATGGTGTTGGTTTTAAATAAGGAAGGGGAATGGAGGATGTGCATTGATTCTAAGGCCACCAATAAGATCACTATAAAGTATAGGTTTTCACTTCCTAGGATGGAAGAATTGATGGATTTATTGAGTGGATCAAGCTATTTTTCCAAGATGGAGCTCAAGAGTTGCTACTACTAGATAAAGATTAGGCAAGGTGATGAATAGAAGAATAATTTAAAAAGGAATGAAAGTGTGTATGAATGGATGGTCATGCCATTTGGTTTGACTAAATCACCTCGTAATTTCATGAGTCTAATGAATTAAATTTTGAAAGAATTCATAGGCAAATTTGTAGTGGTTAATATAGATGACATACTAATTTACAACCAAGAAAAGAGGAACACCTTCATCATTAAGAGTTGGTGATAAGGAGGTTGCATGAAGAGAGGTTATTGATGAACCTAAAAAAGTGTGATTTCATGAAAAATGAGCTGTTGTACCTTGGGTTTGTAATTTCAAAAGGAATGTTGAAGATGGACAAGAATAAAGTGAAGGCAATCATAGAGTGGCCAACACCTAGGACAGCAAGAGAGGTAAGAAGTTATCATGGTTTGGAAAGTTTCTATAGGAAGTTTATATGAAAATTTAGTGTAATATGTGCTCCCATTATTGATACTATAAAGGGATGTGAGAAAAACTTTGTTTGGAATGAGCAGGTATAAAAAAGTTCTAAGTACTTGAAGTAAAGAATCACAGAGCAACTCATACTAGCATTGTCAGACTTCAATAAAGTGTTCTAGATTGAATGTGATACAAGTGGTGTAGCCATAGGGGTTGTCTTAAACCAAGAAGACAAACCTATATCTTACTTTAGTGAGAAGTTTAATGATGTTAAGAAGAAATATTCATCCTATTACCTTAAGCCAGAGGAGTTTTATGCAATGGCGCAAACATTAAAGAAGTGGAGGCATTAACTTAATCCAAATGAGTTCATTATATACATGGATAACCATTCACTTTAGTTCATATCCAATCAACCTAAGATTAATGAAAGACATGTCAAGTGGGTGAATTACATAAAAAAACTTTACCTTCACCATCAAACACAAGTAAGGACAAAGCAATAAAGTGTTAGATGCATTGAGCAGGAGGGTCTTATCAGTGCATGAAATTAATTTAGAGATTTTGGGCATTGAAGCACTCAAGGATTTATATGAGGATGATGAGGAATTTAAGGAGGCATACCATGCATGCAAACATCCAAGCACACTCAACAAGGAGCCATGGATGGATTACGTACTTCAAGATGGATTATTTTTCAAGGGAATATAGTTGTGTGTACCAAAGAGCTCAATAAGAGGAAATCTGATCCAAGAAAAACATAGTGGAATCATGGTAGGCCATTTTAGGCTTGACAAGACATTGGAGTTGCTCACTAGACACTAATTTTGTCCTAGAATGCAAGAAGAAGTGAGAAGGTATGTAGAAAGTTGTAAAAAAAATTAATTAGCCAAGGGTAAGAGTAATAATGTAGGTTTGTATCAACACCTACCAATCCCACATATAGCTTGGGAATCCATCAATATGGATTTTGTGATGGGATTTCCTAGAACACAAAGGGTTTTTTATTATATTTTTGTAGTTGTTGATAGATTATCCAAAATGGCACATTGTATACCATGTATAACTACTAATGATGTAACACATGTGGCTAATTTGTTATTCAAGGAGGTTGTGAGGCTTCATGGATTACCCATGAACATTTCTTTTGATAAGGACACCAAGTTTCTTGGACACTTCTAGAGGACATTATGGAAGAAGCTAGGCACTAATTTGAGTTTTAATTCAGCCTACCATCCTCAAATAGATGGGAAAAATGAGGTGGTGAATAGAATCCTAGGGAACTTATTAAGGTGTTTATCTAAGGAACATCCCAAGAAGTGGGATCTTATGTTGTCTCTAGCAGAGTTTGTTTACAATGATTTAACCAATAGAAGCATTGGAAAGAGTCAATTCCAAATAGTCTATGGCATGCATCCAGTAGGTGTATTTGAGTTTAGATATATCAAACATATGTAAAAGAGAAGTGTTAAAGGCGAGGAATTTGTAGTGGCAATGAAAGAGGTGCATGAATAGGTGAGAAAGCATTTGGAATCTAGTGTTGATAAGTACAAGAAATTGGTAGATTTGAGTAGGAGAGAAATTAACTTTCAGATTGGGGATTTAGTCCTAGCTCATCTAAGAAAATAAAGGTTTCCCAAAGGTGAATACAATAAGCTGAAGATGAACAAGATAGGTCCTTGCAATATTCTCAAGAAGTTTGTCAACAATGTATATAAATTGGAGTTACCTAGTGGAGTTGGAATCTCACCCATTTTCAATGTTTTAGATTTGTATATTTATATAAAAAGAGATGAAGGAGATAAAAAAAAAAGGTGATGGTGCTACATTAGGCCAAGATTGGGCAAAGTAGTTTCCTAAGGCCAAAATAGAGGAATTGGAATGCATATTGGACATATAGGTGACTAAAAGAACTAGAGACAAGAAATATTTCAAGTATCTAGTAAAGTGAAATAACCATCTAGTGGAGGATGCTATGTTGATGATTGAACATGAGATACTGAAGTGAGGGAGTACTCTAGAAGCACTCATGGGCAGTAGCCCATGAGTTGTCTTTTCCTTCTTGGAGAGTATGATGTAGAGGCATCACCCTTAGGGAGTATTTTAGGACAATTTTGGCTTGATCTGCATTAGATAAGGTTTATGAATGTGTTATATGTCCTTATGAGGCCTTAAACCTATTTATTTTTCATTTTTATGGCTTAGGTGTGGTTGTAGCTAGTTCAAATTCAAATTTTGAGTTTCCTACTAAAACTTATAGTTAAAATTTTGAATATTCTAGTGTGTTTGTAAGATTTGCGGGGTATTATTAGGTTGAAAAAAAATTAACATGTTTGAATTTATTTTTAAGTCCTTTTACACCCTTGACAAGGGTTAAACTGAAAAAAGTTGAGAAAACAAATTTTGGTGCTTGGTCACCTTGCAAAAATACATTGTCTTATGACCATTGGTTAACCCCTCTAAGGTAGTTACTAAATGGTTTCCACATAAAAAATAAAAATATTTTTGATTTAAAAAGGTGGGTTTAAAGTTTGAAGATTAGAGACTTGAAATAAAAAAGAAAGAAAAGAGCCCTATTTAAAGAGAACCTTAGACCCTATTTTGAGGATGTTTCTATGTTTTGTAACAGTCTGCATGTTTCTTAACTAAAGATCAAAGTAATTTTTGTTATTTGTTTTATTATTTAATAGGGTATTGAATGTTATAAATAGGTAATTCTACATAATAATCAACCTTTCATTTATTGTTCAAAGAAAACCTTAAGGCACACCCCTGGTTTTGATGAGTTTTAATTGTGCTATAGACTATGTGCTCCATTTTTTGTTCCATAATAGATCTCAATAGTAGTTCAATAATCAAAGAGAATTTATTGATTGAATAATATGATATTCATTTCAATAATTAATTAAACCTTCTTTATTGGTGAAAAGATTAACTAAACAAACCTTTATATTCAATCACTATGTTGTAGACTGTGAGTCTCTTCTCTTAGTAAATGTAAATTATTTCTATTTGCCAGGTGATCTCAATATTTTAATAAATTTGAAATGATACTCATTTATTAATGGTGTAAGGTAAAAAATTACAATAGAAGTTAACATGGATAGTGAACTTGTTTGAAACCCTGACTGGTGTAATTGACTTTGCATGAGAATTCTATTTTTGAATATTCCAATACAAGGAAAGGACTATAAACTAAATTTTAAATGGTTTTATGGGTTTAGGCATATCTATTTGACATTTTTTAAGTCTTATTGAAGTCAATTTTACCATTGTCTTATGCCTTGTTCAATCTTAGTAGAATACAGACATGTAGGATGCTTGTACAAGCATAATTGGTGGTATTTTAGTTGAAATTCATAGTAAGAAGGTTATTTGAAGACTTCCATTAATTTGGAATTGTAGATAAGATTAATACAGAGCTATAGGTGATATTTGGAAGCTTGAAACTACTTAAAACATTTCCAAAATAAATTATTTTGTTCTTGGCTAATCTCAGTCAACATAAAACCCTAGACTAGAGTTTCACCATTATTCCAAGTTTGAACTGTCAAAAATTTGAAAATATTTTTAGTTCCATACATTTTTAAATGTTATAATATATTATTTAAGTTTTAGGAATATATAGGACGTACAGTATGGAATTTCAATCACAAAGGAGGAAATAGGCCTAAAGAGGGCTAATTGGATAGGCCTAAGAGAGAGAAAGTCTCCCTAATGAATGAATTCGGTCTTGAAATTTTAACCAAAGTTGAATCTCCATAAAGGGTACTTATAATAGTTAATTTTTCCTTAATAATCATTGTAATTTTTTTTTACTATCATAAAAATAGTCTCAACAAAGCTAGTAGAAGGATAAAGAAACTAATGTGTGTTTGGTGAAGAATTGGCAAGTTAAAACCTTTTTATAGGAACCTTTGGACCAAGAAGAGAGGTAAAAATTTGTATTGAGATCTATTCCAACATTAAAATTATTTTAAAATCCTAATTAGGCCTATTCTCTTCCCAAATCATGTGAATTCACTAAGTTGCATGTTTTCACTATGCATTTTGGCAAGCTTGGCAAGATGACAAAGTGAGCATATGAGATGTCAGACCTATTGCATTAGTTTAAATATTTTCATGTCATCTCATTATGTTTCAATAATAGATAAAAACTTTGAGGAGAAAATTATTCAAGTTTTAACCCCTCAATCAAATAAGGAGGTCAGTTTCATGAGCAAGAGTGATGAGTCATCGAAGGCAATGAAGAATTCCTATGCCACTTCTCAAAGAATAGCACCAAAACAAGTGTGAAACTTGTGTATAATAGTTACCTGAGCTGATTATTGTCCATTTTTAGTATTTTTATCTGATTCTATGATTATATATCATCCATGATTGGAATATCTACACCTACCTATCTCTCTTTACCCATCTTCTTCTATATATGCATTGAAATTTGATTGTAAAAGGGACCTTTGCTAGTTATGGTAAAACATTGTCTATTTTTGTAATTTAATACCTATTGAAGAAATAAATAAAGTCGATTTTACCTACCTATATGATTTTTGATGTGTGAATTCATATAATTTTGTTGATCTTGTATAGTGAATGGTTCATCTTTCCTAGTTTGTTGTCCATAGTTGCTCACCATTTTGAAGAGAAGGTGGTTGTTGTAGGTAATTTTTATTTTTCTTTCCTCAAAGTATGTAGGACTTGGAAGTTAAAATAGATCAAGTGAATATATACAATATCAATCATGCATTCTTGAACCTCTCAATGAAATACTTATGCAAGAATCGTATCAAGGTTATAGGTTGTGTAAGGAATATAACTTTATTTGCCTTAAATAGTTTATATTTAGTCAAGTAGAGAAATAATTATATTGGTCCATCACCCCATCTAGGTTATAGATTAATCTTTTCTCTCTTTTCCATGTAATTAGATAGGTAGGGTAGTAGTACAAAGTGAAGCATCAAGGGAGTTAGCCCTAATTTAGAGATTCACCCCAATAATTAGGCCAATCACAACCTAGAGGTGTCTCCATGCTATCATCTAAGTAATAAGGCTTGACTAACCTTCTTAAGGGTGTAATTTTGAGTGATAACAAGTATATACATATATTATTACATATAGTTTTATAGCATTTTGACAATTAATCAAAATCTTATAAAACTTATATCTCAACAATCTACCCATAATTGGATGTGCTTTTAAAAAAATGGGTTTTTATGAAGTTAAGGTCAAATTTTTGTGTTTTTACACTTGTGGTTTAAATTTTCCATATTTTTTGACTTATTAAATTAATTAAAATATATATATTTATTGAAAAATTAATAAAAATATTCTCAAAAATCTTTGACACTTTCTCTATTCATATATGAAATTTTATACAAAAATTCATTTGTTTAATCTTAAAAAATGTGTTCATACACATGCACTCTAGTTATTTTTTAAAAATGTGTTCTTAAGAAATTATTATGTCATTGTCATAAATGCATCAATATCCCTTACTTTTCTCATCTAGGTATTAGAAAAAAATTATATATTACATTCACAATTTAATAATTCATATTCTTACATTATCATAAACTTATTTATCAAAATTTCTCTAAAAGTATCTCCAAGTTTAGGTATTACTATTTTTTAGGAAAAAAAGTGCCACTTTAAGACCCCCATTACCCTACACCCACTCTATTTTAAGGTATAAGGTTCTTGAATGAAGAGGGTGAGATGTAAACACTAGTATCTGGAAGGTGATTTAAATTTTCAATATTATCATCAAGTGATGTAAGCTTTGAACATATTTGCCTTTGTAAGTTCTATATGGATCCCCTCATATTAACTATCTAATCAAAATAAAAAACCCTATGTACTTCTGATCGAATATGCATACAAAGGCTATCAAGAGGATTTTTGGGAGGTGACGGGGGATGAGGAGTAATATTATGATAATATATAATTTTGATACATGAGGCATCACTCTACCTCTTGGAATAGTAATAGCATGGACCTATTGGGAGGGATGGTATACATCAAAACTCTGAGGATGGATGAAATAAATTACACTTGGAGTATTAATGTAGGATAAATATTATTATTGTAAAATCATTGGACCCTCTTAATTACATAGTTGTCAAATATATTATATATTACAATTAATAAACATGTAATAATGACCATTATAGATTGAATCAAAATATATTCACTCTGTAGATCCATTATAGCCATGATTTTTTAAGGGGAAATTAGAAATAAATGTAGAAATCTAAAATTGTAGGAAATAAAATGGGATGCTTAATAAATCTAGGGTTTATTGTGATCAAAATAGGAATTCATTCTCCAATTTGTTTTATCTATTATTTTATCAATGCAACCTTAATAGGATAAAAATATGGATTTATTATGATGTACAATAACTAATTTTTTTTAGTGTAACTAGTAAAATATATTAACTTTATATGTATAGAAAACACTAGATGAATGAAGTAGTTATTTTATTTAAAGTATGTGTAGGTATATGATAGGGTATAATAATTAATAACAATTTGGAATTAGCTTATGAATGCTTGGATCTAAAAATAGATTTTCTACATGAGCCCAGACAAGTTTGTGCTTCCTAGACTCCTACATAGGGAAATAATGTCTGATATGATAAATAATTTTCTTATGTTTCTATGTTTATCTATGATAGTTATGATTGATCTTTTACCATATACTAAGGGATAATATATATGAAAATATATTCAATCCCACACAAATGGATTTATCATCCTTATTGTTACTTCAAACCATATGTGTGCACTATATATCTAATGTAAGGTAGGGACAATAGGTGAAATGGAAGGGTTGAGATAACCTCAGCAGCCCCTATGGCTAAACATTTCCTACATAACTAAGAATCTGGATATGGAAGTCAAACTAAACATAGTTATCCCACATAGTTGAGTGTGTACAATCTAGATGTAATACTAGCATGCAATGAAATCTTGTGTATGGATTTAAACAATTGACAACCTATAATTTGACCTTTTATTAGTATTCATATTTATCTCAAATGAGCACAACTTGTAGTTTGACCTTTTATTATTATTCATATTTAGCAAGCTTAGTCATTTGAAAGTTAAATATTTGAATGCTTTAAATAGTTCCTCTCAATGTGCAGGGTCATTTACAGTGATAAATAGATAAATTCTCAATGTCAATAAGCTTAGTTTTGATATGCTTATATATCTAAATATTTGGGTGTTTTGCTTTAAATTAATATGCAAAGCATACAAGCTAACCCATATGAATAATTTGAATTTTAGAAAATATTCATCAAAGGATGCATGGATAGGTCTGAATTAAATGGAATATTTGATAATGACATAAATTTATAAGTGTGGACCTATCCAAATAATAGTAAAAATGATTTGATATTAGGAGACAATTTGAGAATGATATTTATCTATTTAGGCAGAGACTATGGAAATCCTATGTTGGCAATCCCATATATGGATTAATGGCTAAGGAATAATGTGAACAAAATTCATGTATGAACACATAAGTATATTATGTTAAAGATTAGTCAAATCCCATTTTTGAAGTTTCTAGAATAAAAGGATAGAAGGTGACACTTGAGGATAACCATGACTGGTGTGCTCAAGTAGGTACTGAGTATTTCACATTTATCTATGAAAATATGTAATGAAACATGTAGAAATGGTTTTTTAATTATGATATAAATGTAAATTAAAATATTGAAAAAATGTGAAATTAAGTATTACGGAAAGATTACACCTGTATGTATGGGATCCATGACGTATTTTGGAGACTTGTATGTTATAGAGATTAGAGAATGGGGTGATCTTTCCCCTTGGAGATTCCATTATAAATCCATGGGTTGATCTAAATATACACATATGCTCATTGAAAATAAATAAGTGCCTAGAATATCATCCCATAATAATTCACCCCTACACCATTCATTATGTCTTAAAAATGGAAACCGCTATGGGTTATAATAAATCTCAGAAATACCTATGAATATGTGTTAGTTTTTTATTCATCCACTACAGAAAAATTATATGATCCAATCTTAGTAATTACTTGATTCAATCTTAGTAATTACTAAGTAAAAATTTTCTATAATGTGTTGCACATGCCTTGCATATGTTTCTAATCCAATAACCTATGTAATCTAATTTCTAAATATCATAATATCTACAAAAATTTGAACATATGCCCCCAAAATAATGTTTTTTAAAAAATATGATTCATACAATCCATGAAATAATTTCATTAAATATGTAAAATTTCACTCATAAGCCTATAAAATCATGACATATGCATTGCATATGTCCCCTATTATATGCCAAACCTATCATAATATGAATAAAACCTATAATAATCTACATAAACCCTTACTATTTTGAAGTAATATGTGCCCAAAATCTGAAATATATAACTTTAAAGGTTGTCTCTAATTTTAGGTGATGAATGTAGTCTATGAATTACTTATCTCAAAATAAATAAATTGTATGCATCATCCTATATAGAAAATATATAAGTAGTGTAAAACATGCAGTAGCATGTGGATGATGATGATGATGATGATGATAATAATAATAATAATAATAATAATAATAATAATAATAATAATAATAGATCATTAGAGTATGCATGAAGAATATATCCTAAGGTTCATAGAATTATCATATCAATATAGATATATAAATGAAAAACACATTGAATAATCAGCATAGCAATGATTATCCATAAATTGGGTAATAAATATGAACAAGGTGCATGATATGTATTATGACACCATAGACAATGAGAAGAGTGTGTGATATAGATCACACCACAAACAAGGTCATCAAACAATACTAAATTTATCCACACATAGTAAATATATTCACACATAAATGTCATGGCCATGATGCACACAATAAAAACAAAAGCAATATCACTCAATGTCAAACAAGGAAAATCCACACATAATGGATAATAAAATGATAGATAGAATATGAGTCCCATACAATAGAAAATTAAATTATGCATGAGCTAAGAGCCACACACAATGGGGGGAAATTGTCACATAAAAACAAAGTAAAGATAGAAAACAAATAATGTGTCACACAATGTAATAAATAGGTAAGCATCACATCATGTAACATAAAAAAATCAATCATGCATATACAAATTATGGATAATATACAAAATTGATGTATTTAATCATTGCATAGATAAAATATAGTGTCCTATGAAATAACACTATAAGTAGTATGAGTTAATGAAATTCATGTATAAGAAGTATGATGATTCCCCCAATGAGAATTTACCCTTAATGTAGGAAGGTAGCTCTAGCCTTAGGAATGTATTTCATCTATTTGTCCATATCATATGAAATATATATGTCATGCCTCTCACTCATGTATATATTGTGAAACACATATACATATAAAAAACTAGATATATAATTTATTATATATGACCAAACATAAACCAATCATGTAAACAAGCAATGCATGTCATGCATGGATCTTGGTTTTTCATTTATCTGAATATTTTTATTTCTTTATATTTTTATAATTTTAATTACATTTGTTTAGTTGAGCAAGGCCAAGTGTTGTTAAGGTTGTGAAGAATAGAAGAACGTAATGCATCCAAGAAATTTATAACATATGTTAATGCATAATGTGAACCAAAGAAAATATCATGGAAATTTAGAGGAAGTGAAGGCAATAAATATGACCCCACTATACATATGCATCCAAATAATTAGTTCAATACATTATGTGAAGATAATAATAAACATGACCCCATGCGAGGAATAAACAATGTATGATAATTTAATAATATGTATACAAGAATTTATGTGATTGTGGTAGATTAATGTAGGCATAACATGTATAAGTATTAAATATGTAGGAGTAAGAAAGTAACATGCCAAAAATAATGTGAACTAGAATAAATCTATTGGAAATGATATATCCTCATAGAATAAATGTCACATGTGTGTGAATTGGGATAAACAATCAAAATGAAAGGGCCAAGTGATAATAAATTTAATGGATGTACAAGAATGATTAATTTATAAATGTATATATACGCATGTGTGTCAAGGTAGAAGAATATAGAGAATGAACAATCAATAAAACATCAAAAAGCTACATACAAATAAAATGTGTTCATACCAGTCAAATATCTCAACAAGGGAATGCCTATTTGTATGACCTATATTATGCATGTAATAATCACTAAGTGTATTTCCATGTCCATTATGTATATCATTCTAATAATCCTTTGTATCTATAGTAGGATATTCAAAATCAACCAAAACATATTGTGAAATTGATTTATTATATTTATTTTACTCTTCAACATGTTCCTTATCCTTGGTATCATTTATATTGGTTGTGGTTATAGAAAAATTAGATATCAATATTTGGGAACTAGTCACATGAGTGATTTTTATACTTATTTTCTTGATTCAAAGATGTTTTATCTCTTTAAATGGAAATAGTCTCACCATTAAATTCAAATATAACATAGTCATGATTTTTACCAAGTTTAACACACGTTGTCTTTAGTGATGATCTTCCTAATATTGTATTTTATTAAACTAAAGTAGGTTCAATATGAAATAAAACAAAACATGATTTGAAACCAATTATTACCCAACCCAAAAAAAAAAAAAAAAAAAAAAAAAAAAACCAATGGATCCAATAAATGTCATGTTAATCTTATCTAAACGTTAAATGTCATATGCGAGAGTTCAAATAAATGCCATATTAAATACGTTGATTTCATACAAGTTTGTAAACTCAGCATTGGTGCATCTCATGCCATTTATACATGGGAAAGGAATAAATGACGTTGATATGAGGAATGATTCTTATTTGTCTCGTTTTAAATATGCTTATGATATTAGTCTACTTAGGTACCTCTTTCATAAATACAGTTTCTTGTTTAGATTGAGTTTATTTTTGAAACTTTTATTTTAGTAATTTATTTATTTTTAAATATTATTATTGTGATTCCCCCCCACCCTTTTTTTAACATTTCATTTTCCAATTGTTTCATTTTTTTATTCTACTTTATGTAACTATTCCTTAGAATATATAATTATAATTTTAGTAAGCTTCTCACTTATAGAAAGTGTGTTCGAATCTAGTTTTAATGGATGTATTTAATATATGATCAACACTATAATTAATATTTTATATTTTTTTTCAAATCCCAATAATTATATGTATGATGTCCATGTATTCTATGAAAGGAAAAAATATATTTAAATCTTTAAACAAGATGCATGGGAGTTAAAGTGATCAACTTATTTTTAAGCATGTCCCTTAGAATTTCCCTTGGAATCTTTTTAACCTTATGCAAAAAAAAAAAAATTAACCATTAGTTGTAAATTATTTTTGCTTCTTAATCCATAATTGAGATGATATTTTTTAAGTAAAAAGACTTAAAATTTAGAGGGAGAGATGCAATTTATACTAATATATGGGGGATGTTTTCAATGCTCAAATCTTCAAGTGATGTAACATTTTTACATATTTGCCTTTGTAACTCCTCAATGAACTCCCTCAGTAATTATATAATTTAGAGTGAATTCACAAGCATAAACCCTAAGCACATTCAACTAAATATACATACAAAGGCTATCAATAGGATTTTTAGGACATGATGAGGGATGAGGAGGAAAATCCTAATGACCTCCACTTTGTAATACATTATGGATCACTCTACCTCTCGGAACAGTGATAACATGTTTTTTTTGGGAGGGATGGTAGCTATCACAACGTTAATGATGGATGAAAGAATTTATACTTAGAGTACTAATTTAAACCAAATATTATTTCATGATTATTTTAATATTTGAAATGATTGTAAAATGATTGAACCCTCATTATTGCAAGTTGTTTAAAATATTATACATTAAATGAAATAGATAAATAATATTAACTATTAAAAATTGAATCATAAAATATGCATTATGTATATCCATTATATGTATGAATCAATAAAGTAAAATTAGAAACTAGATATGAAACTCATATATAAATATTTAAATATAAAACCCTAGGAAAATAGAAAGAAACTATAAGGAATCTAGATATTTTTATGCTCAAAATAATGAATGGGCTCACTAATATATTTCATCAATTTTTGGATTAGTCCAAACCTAATAGGATAAAATTATGGAAAATTCAAACTATATAAGATGTACAATAACTAAACAAATATAAGTGTAATTAGCAAAATATAGTAGTTTTTTAGTTATAGAAAACATTAGAGGAATTAATTATTTAGCTTATTTATAGTATGTGCAAGTCTATGATAGGGAACAATCATCAACAGTAGTCTAGAACAGGCCAATGAATGCTCAAATCTAGAAATAAAATTTCTACATGAGCTTGTACAAGTTTGTGTTTTTTGGGTGCTTGCACAGTAAACTGAAGTCTTCTATGGTCAAAAAATCTCTTATGTGTTTGTGTTGATTTTTTATATTTATGAATAATGTGATTGCATCTATTCAGGGCCTATGTGTATGTAAATGTGCTCTATCTTGTGTAAATGGCACTGATATCCTTCTTCATTCTTCAAACACTAATTTTTCGTTATATAAGCAATGTAAAATAATGAAAATTATTGAAATGGGAGAGTTGATTTGACCTCATCCATCCCCTATGTCTAAGCATTGCCTACTTATCCATTTCTCATAAGAGAGAAGTCAAACTTGATGTAGTTCTCCCAACTAGTTGAGTGTGTATAGTCATGTGTGTTATATTAGCATGTAGTAAAATCATATGTATGGATTTCAATACTTGACCAATTTTTATTTGAACTTGTAGTGGTATTCAAAATTAGCTTAGAGCTTGTAGCTTTGAGAGGTTCAAGATTTGAAATATTTAGGATAGTTCCTCTCAATTTATAGAGTGATTTCTAATTATAGATAGATAAGTCCTCGATGTCAATAGGATTAGGTTTGATATGTTTATATAGTTGACTTTGGGTAATTTCCTTTGAATTGACATGTGAAACATATTGGTTGAACCACATAAACAATTTCAATTTGTGAAAATAACTATTAAAGGGCACATAAATAGGTCTGAACTAAGTAGATAGGTTTGCATAGGTAGAATTGTCTGAAGAAGTGTGAACCTATTCAAAGAACATGAACAATGATATGAGATCATGAGATAGTCTAATAATAATATTTAGCTATTGAGGTAGAAATTAGAGAAATCATGTGTAACAATAATATAAATTCAAGAAGGTCGAGCCCATACATAGATAAATGGCTAGGGAAGATTGTGAATAAGAGTCATGTATGTGTGCATAAGTCAAGTATGATAAAGATTGGTCAAATTGGGCATTGTCAAGTGTCTAGTAAAAATATGAGTGTCAATCTTAAAAGTTTTATATTGTGAGGGACTTATAAAAATATGATTGTCTATATTAAAATAACACTTTTAATAATATTTTCATCATCAATGTTATCAAGCCCTTACTTATCAATAACTAAAAATATGTTACTATAAATGACTTAAAACATATAAGTATCAAGTATAATTACTTTATAAAATTATTTAAAAAATAACAAATTTATTCAAATTAGATTTCAAATAAATTATTTATTTATTAAATAATTATTCTTTAAACTATGGTAAATGAGTCAATCATAATGACATTTTAGTTAATTTTAGATATATTTTATCTATTTATTTGATAACTATTCAACTTAATGGATGAAAAAATATCTAATATAAATTATATTCAAATTTTAATGATTATATATATATATATATATATATATATATATATATAATATTTATATTTCAAATAAAAAAAAAATATTTAAACAAATAAATCAAAAATATATCTAACATAACCTTTCATCTAAATTTAATTAAATTATATATGATCAACTATTTATTAACTTAAATTTATAAATGAACTATTAATTTGAACATTGCATTCAAACCAAACCATTTTAAAAGAAATTATGCATTGATAATTATCATTATCCAGTGACTTAAATATTTTAAGTTAATAGCAATTCAAATAGAACAATTTCGCTTTTTGATTTAAGCAAAGCAACCACTTTTATTATTAACGTATTTATATCAATTATTGTAAAGTACACTTTGCATAACACTTCCAAGGTCAATGTTATAAAGTCTTTAATTATCAACAATTATTAAAACAAATGTTACATTGAATGATTTAAAATTGTCATATATATAAAATTTTCGAACTCAATATATTTAATAATTTTATTTTTATGATTTTTAAATTAAATTGTTTTAAAAAAAATCTTAACACAAATTACTATCCAACTTAAAATATTTTAATGAGATTTAATATTAAAAATAAATTTATTAATTAATATAAATTATTGGTTTTGTCAGGGAAACCTAGAACAATAAACATGCTCTGATCCCTACTGTGTCAGGATCTTGCTCTACCAATTAGAGCACATATGATTACTTCTTGTATTAGCAACTAAACATGGAATTTAACCAGAATCAATAAGTAACTAGAAATATGAAACAACACAGGAATTGAGAGACAATACACAATTGTATTAATAATCACTCAGAAGAATATACAATAAAGAAGATGCCACTTCTTCTTCCACCTCAAAGGCTCGCCACACCTCAAGACCTTCTTCCCTCTCTCTCTTGGTCACAACAATCAACTCCAATACAGAATTGATGTTCACCTCTCCAACCAGTCAGTAACACGCTGCCAGTTCACCAAGTACACAACTGTACTTCAAGTAGATCACCTGCTCTCTGCTGCTACCTGCAAATAACTAGATCATACTCACCATGTAGATGTCTTTCTACACCCCTGAAGAACCCTTGTCCTTGCCTCACCAAGTCCTTATGATTCTTCAACCAGTACCCCGGTGGATCTTCTCCAAGAACTTGCACAACCTACAACTCTCTCTGATCATACACTCTCAGTACCCCTATTTGGTAACTAGGAGGAACTACTCAAGCTCTCTCAACAAGCCCAATGGCTTTCTAGCACGAGTTTACAATACAGCCCATGAGTCCATATATAGATCTCATGCTTACAATAATTAGACTAACCTAATTACAATAATTAGACACGCAACTCAAGACTAAGACTAGCCTTCAACATGCAAACTAACAGTCTCAAAATAGACTCTCCAGACTCATCATGCAAACTGTCTGTTCTTGCACAGGCTATCGACGTCGGCTCCTCCATGACCGATGTCGGCCGACTGGTGACTGACGTTGGTTGCTTCCTCACTGCCATCTGACCGACGTCGATTGATCAGACCGACGTCGGTTTCCCTGCAACTGATTCTGCAACTCCCCGCAACTCTGCATCCTCCGTAACTTCTCCTGTTTGCATCCTGGTGAAGCTTTTAGCTCCACAACCTAACAGGTTTCAATAAAAATATATATCTAAAATTTAAATTAAATAAATGTCATTAAACATTTCATATAGTTAATATTTCAAAAATTTTAATACATTTTAAATACAGTAAACAAAATATCTATAATATCATTATTTTTGTGTTATAAAAAAATTAAAAATAATTATTGAAAAAAAAATTGGAAAAATTAACATCTACCCAAAAAAAAAAACTCCAAAACAAATTTACTTCTAATCATTATAACAAATAAAGCTCTCAAATGAAACATTATTGAATTTTTTAACATGAAAATGAACATTTACAAATATAAAATAGATACAAAAATCTAATTATAATCGTAAACATAATTTTCAACCCTAAGTTATCAAAAATGTTACTATATAAACACACAAACACAAGACATCTAAGTCAATATATTTAACAACTTTATTTTTATAGATATTATCTGTTCATTAAACCACTTTAAAAACTGTCTTAACAGAGGCTACTATCCAATTTAAAATAAATTAATGATATTTAATTTTGAAAATAAATTTATCTTCTAACATCAATCACTGGCTTCATTAAAGGTATATGTATCCAAATTTTAAGTTAGAAAAACACCACCAAACATTTCATAGGGTTTGAGAGTAATAAATTTTGAACATAGTAAATACTATATCTATAATATCATCCTTTGTATATTGCAATATATATAAATATATATATATATATATATATATATATATACATATATATACATATATATATATATATATATATATATATATATATATATATATATTTTGCAATATATAAAAATATATATATATTATGGACAAATTTTTTTAATAATAAATTAGGTAGTTATTACATAGTTATAATTTGGGGAAATGAGTATCTAAAACAAAAAGATTTTTAATTATAAGGTGGAATAGAGCTCTCAACCATGAGACATTATTGATTCTTCTAGATGTAAAAATAAACATCTACAAAAATGCTTCTAATTATAATGGTGAACATAATTCTCAGCCCTGCATTCTCAAATATGTCACCGAATTCTCTTGATATAATATATAAACACACATAGAGACTCCATCATCATAATATTAACTCTATGCAGAATATAATTATCAAAGTCAATATATTTACAAGCGTTATTTTTATAAATATGACCTCTCCATTAAATCACTTTAAAAACTGTCTTAACAGAGACTACTATCCAATTTAAAATAGATTAGTGAGATTTAATTTTGAAAATAAATCTATCAACTGACAGCAATTATTGGTTTCAACAAAGGCATATATATCCAAAATCTAAGTTTGAAAAATACCACCAAATATTTCAGAGTTCTTAATAAATTTTGAACACAATAAAAAATATATCTATAATATCATCATATTCATATTGTCAGAAAAGAAAAAAGCATGGACCAAAACAAAATTACTTTCAAATAACATTTTTGTAATAATAATTAGATAGTTACTACATAATTATAATTTGGGAAAATGGACATCTTAAAATAAAAATAATAATAATAATAATAATATAATAAAATAAAATAAATAATTATAATGGTCAATAGAACTCAACCATGAGATGTTATTGATTCCTCTAGACATAAACACTCCATCATCATAATATTGACTCTCTGGTGAGTATAATTATCGAAGTCAATATATTTAACAACTTTATTTTTATAGATATGATTTCTTCATTAAGTCACTTTAAAAAAATGTTTTAACAAAGACTACAATCCAATTTAAAATATATTACTGAGATTTAATTTTGAAAATAAATCAATCCATTAACATCAATCACTGACTTCAATAAGAACATATGTATCCAAAATCTAAATTAAATAAATGTCATCATACATTTGATAGGGTTACCATTTCAGAATTCCTAATAAATTTTGTACTATCCAATTTAAAATATATTAGCGAGATTTAATTTTGAAAATAAATCCATCAATCGACACAAATTACAGGGTTCAACAAAGATATATGTATCCAAAATCTAAATTAGATAAATGCCACCAAACATGTCACAGAATTAACATTTCAGAGTTCCTAATAAATTTTGAACACGGTAAACAAGATATCTATAATATCCTCATTTTTATATTGTAAAAAAATAAAAATAATCATGAACACATTTTTTTAATAATAATTTAGATAGTTACTACATAATCATAATCCGGGAAAATGAGCATTTTGAAAAAAATAAAATAAAAATACTTTTAATTATAATAGCTAACAGAACTTCCTTTAGACATGAAAATGAACATCTATAAAAGAAAAAAATAATTACAATGACGAACAGAACTCTCAACCCTGCATTGTTAAAGACGTTGCCAATTCCTCTATACTCAATACATATACACATAGACACTCCATCATCATAATATTGACTCTGCACAATACAATAGAAAAAATTTCTTTAATCTAACAACTGCATCAAGTTGTTCAGATGGGTGTCATCTAAAAAAAGACCACTACCAAGATGTTCAGCTGGGAAACTAACAATTATATCATCGTTTTCAGTTTATTTAATCTAACAGGAGCTCCACTTCTTTCCAAAGCTCATCGGAGTCGAAGCTAACAACTGTGTCATCGTTGTCGTCTAGAAAAGGACTACTGCCAGGATGTTCAGATGGGGCGTCTTCCTCATCCTTCAAAAGAATAAATTGAGGCTTCAGAGACAATGATGACCTTACTTCATGTGGTTCAAAATTGTGAGAAGAGGGAGGAGGAGTGAGTGTGGATATCCAAGGGCAGATATTGGCAGATAATTGCTCAACTACAGGTCGTTTGGCAACAGGCTTCAACAGTAGTGGCCTCTCAATGGTCTTAGGCTTCGGTCTGCCTGTTAATTGTTGTACAGTGTAGCGGAAATTGGAGGCCTCTGTGGTCACAACAATTGTGTGAGAATCCTCCTTTTCTCTAGACCGCTTCGTTTCTCTCATTTTAGAGGGGAAAAATTTGTGCTGTGTATTGATAGACGGCACTGCTTTTGCTGTTATATTAACACTGAATGGAAATAAATAACCAGAGGGTTCATGCATTCTCTCATTAATCTTAATTAGTCATCAGTCAGTGGAAAAGTAGAGGAGAAGATAATTCATCATCGGTCTGGAAAACTAGTGGAGGAGAAAAAATTTAAACTGGAAAACTAGTGGAGGAGAAAAAATTTAAAATAAAAATTTAGATAATATAAATTTTTTAAAGACTAAATTCGTCGTCAGTTTGGAAAAGTAGAGGAGAAGATAATTTGTCATCAGTTTGGAAAAGTAGAGGAGAAGATAATTCGTCATAAGTTTGGAAAAGTCAAAGAGAAGAAAAATCTAAAATAAAATATTTAAGAGTAAATTTTGTAAGTTTGATAATTCTCAATGTAAACAGTCAACTTTGTTTATATAATAACGATAGGCATAGTCCTAGCTTAAATTTGACAGTCAATTTTTTTTATAATTATTTTTTTAATGATAATTAAATTTCAAATATTATATAAATTATAATAAAAAAATAAATTATTTATATATAATTTTATTTATATTTTTTTGACAGTCTATCTAAAATCTATTTTATATTTAATACAGTTTCAATTGATTATATTTTAAGAAAAAATAAAATAAAATACAACCATACATCCATCATTACATTGTCATTGTGACATTGATTCTTACTCCAAATTGTTCAACAATTACTGCAGACTGTCCAAAAGTCTGCAAAAATGCAGATTTGTGTTGTGCCACAATTGAATGGTGAAACAAATTTGAAAATAAGATGGAGTAGGTAGATTGAAAACTGTAAGTGGAAAGTTTACTGGCCACTTTGGTCAAAGACGGCGTTCAATGTTTTTAATTGTTAAGTCACTTAATATTCCAAATAATATTATGCATGTTTTAAATTATATTGAAAGTTGGAAATTGAGATAGATTTGGTACATTTATGAATTTAGTTGAACGATGGGCAACTTTGATCAAATTTGAAGAGTCAATTTAGCTTCATCCGTCCCTTTGAAATTGACAGCTTACTATTCCTTTGAAGTATTCTCTGTATTTAAGTAATTTTTTCTTTATGTTATGTGAAGGTTTTTCTTTTGTAATTTTATTTTATGTAGTTTAATTTTTGAGGTATGATTTTTTCATCTATTTTTTTTAGTATGATTAATATTGTATTATAATTTTTTATCAATAAAAATATATTTTTCAATCAAAAAATGACAATTTAAATGATATAATAATATTTTTGTGTATAATTGTGTAAATGTTTTTGGGATGTTTACGATTTTATTCAGTTATTTATTAATTAAAATAATTAAATTTAAAAATAAATTCAGTTAATTTTACTTATTCTTCAAAATTGACGTCTTATATAATTATTTTAAAAAAAGGGGTGTTGCTTAGTCCAAACATCATTGAAATTCAATGGTGTACTGAATGGGCTCACAAATCTTTTCTTTAATTTATTTACTATGTGTGTGTGTGTGTGTGTGTTTATGTAAAAAATGATGAGAGATATCAATCTAAAGGTCGTTATCATAAATTTATCAAAAATAATACTAATTAATGTCTTTATTATTATTTTTTCTGAAATTTTGATTTATTTGTGACATTGTTTCAATTTAGTTGCAGCATTATATTGCATTCCAAAAAAATTTCTAGGGAAAAATAAAATGGTTCCAAACTACACTGTAAGCTAAATGTATCACAATTTTTCAATCGCCCTCTGTAAGCAAGAAAAAACTTTTGTATGATTTTGAAATAGATGCCAAAGTTACTTGGTTGAAACTATCCTATAATAGTCAAATTTTAGGTTGACCATTTTCATTAACATCTCACGTTATTACACCACACCATGACTAATAGTTGGCATTGTAGGTTACGCCTACCAACATAAAAACGTTACTTATAGATTTATTATAATTATAAATTAATAAAAGTAAGAACAATGTATTTAATTATATCATGAGTGAAAATGTGGGATAACATGGTCAAATCATATGATAATATAAAGACATACAAATGGTCTTGGGCATTTATTAGTCGTTAAATTGCATGATTTTAGGATGTTTGTGTGCATGTCAATCATTATTCCAAATTACATGTTATTATTCTAGCCCCCCTAAATGTCCCCTCTTTTCTCCTACCTTTTTCTACTAACCTTAGGCTCTATCTTAAGAGTCTCATAAACGTTTATGGGCTCACTAAGAGAATTAATGAATCTCATAGGCTTGTTGTGGTGTTCCCTTGTGACTTTTGTCCACATGACATTTGTTACGTCTTCCAATTTATCTTTTTTTGATTGTTTGATGTAGGTTTGGGTACCAATAGGGTCCTAATTTGAATTGATTTTTTCTATAAATAAAGAAACATTGTAGCTCATTTAAAGACAAAAAAATATTTATAGGAATCTATTGAGCACTCACAAGTATTTTAGAGGAATCAAGCAATCATTAGAGTATTTATTGAAGTTAATAAGTTTATATTAGACACAAAATACAAAATATTAGATTTGCATGCTATTGTGATGGGATCAAGAATAAAATAATTTTAAAACATGCAATAAAACTATAGAAAATTATTGAGCAGCAATTTTTTTTTTTAAAATTCTCCCTTATTCATTATTTCCCTAAAATAATATATAGATTCTCTTAATAATGTACAACTTAAAAATAAAGTTAACATGCACAACTAAAATCCTATTAGAAGAAGAGTTAATCCTAAATTTGACTAAACTTTCTATTTTTAGCATTTTTTGAAGCTTATTATTTTTAGTAACTTTTGCATGCACACTCAAATGGACCAACTAACTATTAAATATCATCTACATGTAAAAATTATGCTAAAGAGTGACTTGCAATTGTAAGTTCATGCCTAATTCCAAAAAAAATAGGAAAATTATAAAATTTGTAAAAAAAAAATAGAATCTATTTTTTGGCCATTATATGGTTAATTTCAAGCTTAAAAAGGTGGAAAAGTCGGTAAGTGGCAAGCATTGCTTAAAATTTTATGTAGTTCATATTCATATATATAGGTTCAAACGGATTCTTGGATTAAAAGTTATAGCTTCTACAAGATATGTTCCCGCATCATTTTCTTCTTGTTGAAAAGAACTCAGCTCGTATGAGTTATTCTAAATAATCTTTTTCCATTTGTCCTTGTGTAAATTTTTCAATTCTCATTCTAAAATCTAAGTGTTATCTTCCCACTATAATCCTTCGTATTATACCAAATACTTATTGTAATTTCCCTACATGATATTTATTGTTTTCTTGTCCAAAATGTGTAAAAGTTATCTTTTATTTATTCTTCCTTGACACCTACTACCTCCAATCCACTTTATTATTATTATTATTATTATTATTATTATTATTATTATTATTATTATTATTATTATTATTATTATTATTATTATTATTATTATTATTATTATTATTATTATTATTATTCCACTTCATTATTGTGTCCATGAAATGCATATAAATTAGAAATAATAAATATTGGACAAATATAAAAATTATGTGGCAAATTTACCTCATAAGAATTATCACTAACATGCTTTGAAATTGGTAACTACACCAAGTCTATAAAACCTTTCTTATTAATTCATTTTTTTGCTTGCTCAACTTTTAGGTAAAGCTGACATTGAAATTAATTCAATATGGTGATCAATGTTTCTCTTTTGTGGTAAACCATTTAGAAACTCATTAGGTATAACATCAATAAACTCTTCCAACACTTTTACATCCTCTGTTGGTATTTGTAATCCTTTGCATCTTGTTTCTTTTTCATTAATGTATAACAAAATTTTATCATCTTTATCTCATTAAAATATTATTTTTTGGACAACATGTTTTCTACTTGTCATTCTTCCTTAAATTATCCTTGAACTATCATTTCAAAAAGTATATGTGTTATTTTCTCCACCATGGATTGATTTCAGATCATCTTACCATGGCTTTCCAAACAACACATGACATTTATGAATTGGGATAACATCACACCATATTTAATCCTGATAAGTCTTTCCTATGGGAAAAAGTGATTAAACATCTCTTATCAATACTAATTTATTTTTCCTTTTTAAACCAAGATGTACAATAAGTGTTAGGATTATTCTCACATTACAGACCTAACTTCCCTAACATTTCTTTAGAAACCATATTTTCTTAATTGACGCCGTCTATAATAACCTTACATACATTTCCTCCTCAAGTTAACCTTTTTTGGAATATATTTGTATAAATCCATGAATTACCACTATCTATTTTACCCTATTTTTTATAAAAACATATTAATTGTCTATATGATTATATATGTGTAAAACTACATCATTGATAAAGACATACAATAGTCAACTATTCTAATTTGCTAGATATGGAAAATTGGTATTTTTAAAAAATATTAAGAATATATATACTTAGCTTCCATATATGTATTTATGTATGTATGTGTGTATGTATGTCGATGGTTTTGGCTATCTGAAAGTAAAAATTATTAATAATGTTTATTGTGCATGCTTAGGATCAGGAACATAATCATCAACTGATTTTGGATAGGCTTGTTATAAATGGATAATAATATCATGCATTCAAGTTATTTGACAACAAAATTATCCTAGATGGATGTGTCTGATGACTGTTAGGAAAATACAAAGAAGAAGAATCTAGTTAGTGATAAATTAGAGACAAAATCCAAGAAATTTTTTTGGGCAATACTATTGTAAGTGGACGATAGCATAGTGAAATCAAGTGTGTTGATTTCGTACTTGTCCTAGTTGACTATGATAAAATTAGATTTTTTCAATATGTGCACTTATCTAAAATAGTTGGTCGATGCACTTTTAGATCTTGATATTAGGTGAAGTCCATGCAAAGATAAAATTCTAGTTTCATGCACATAAATTGAATTGATATCAAATTAGGGGGATATTAGTCAAAAGGGATTGAGTTGGATTGACCTTGGTCAATCCCCATTGAGTGACCAAGAACTACACTACATTTTTAATGCTTCAAAGAGGGCTCAAAATCAAATGTAGTTATCCCACTTACATGTATGTCTAAAATTGTGAATTCATCTTTAGATGTCATTTCTCATATTTTACCCTTGGCACAAACACACTAATGATAATTCAACTTTTGAAAATATCAAATCTAGCTTCAGAGAATCTATGAAGAGAACATGAAAATCTTTGAATAGATTTTTAGAGTGAGGACAACAACCCTTAATTCCTTTTAGAATCCTTGTATTTATATGTGTTCTAATTTTGAATTTGGGACCTATTGGCACACAAAATTCAACCAAGATAAGACCCAATAGATTAAAAAAAAGAATCAATTGAAATGTGACTAGAAAAAGTTACAAAAAATATTCCTGGATAACCCTGTGCTTCACAAACAGGTCCACAAGTTAATCTTGTCCAAAAACTGCAAACTTACCTTGAAGGAAAAAGGATAAAACTGGGGATCCCCATTAAAAATGGAAAGATGAATAATCAATAGACAAAGTCACAAGTCAAAATAAAGAAAATACCCAAGTAAAGTGCATCAATATATACCTTACCCATTGTCAATAGTCTATGCATAAATAATGGAAATAAATGACTTAAAGGATGAGTTTGTACCAAATTTTGGTCTCAAATTTTCCCCCCTTTATTCTAGTAATGAAATTTATAGAGTAAAGGAAATAATAAAACCCAAGTGTGTAGACACACTTTGTTGTGTGTCTTGAAAAATTGATTATGCAAGATACATCATGGTAGGACCTAAAATAACACATTTAGTAATTAATGTCTATATTTGAAATTTAAAAGCCTAAATTTTTCATTTATGAAGGTAAAGAGTGAGGAAAGAGTAATTTGTATGATTTTTTTATTATTTCACCCATGGAGAATGCTCGTGTTGTGCTTAGTAGAGAGATGATGCTTTCATAACTATTCATTTCTTAGACAAAGGAATCAACAATCACTCTAGTGGTAAAGGATGAGTAACTTTACCATTAATTATCACTATACCCATGGCCATGGTGACTAGAATAACAAAGCTAGCTCTAATCTTATATCTTGAGATAATAAATTAGAGAAAACATGCCCTCTTGTTGAAGCAGTTTGGAGAGAGTAGTTTCTTATGTTGAATTTTTGGTGAATTGAGTGATCAAGTTTTAAAATTTTAAATTTAACCAATCAAGCCCATGATTTGGAAAATTTCCTTATTTTAACTCCTATGAATAGGAATTAGTATATAGTATACTGATCTAAAAAATATGGAACCACAATGGGTTCTCTATAAGTGATGCCAAGGCCATTGAGTGTCATTATACTCTAACTTACATCACCCACAGTAGAAGATGGAATAATATATTGGGTTCTCTAAAATTAATATCAATGTCATTGAGCATGGTGAACCTCAATGTACAGTACCCATAAGAGATCAAATCACACCATTGCAAATGAATTTAGATTTTATTTTACATGATCGAAAGAGAATGAAGAGCATGCATGCCCCCATCATGACTACATTGCTCATACAATTGAATTGAAATGAATATTTTTCATTTGAACTTTAAACTTTGAGCTTTGAAACTTTACATGAACAAGCATCATGCCTTTTTAAAATTTTATATTTTCCAAAGTTTAATATATAATTTTATGAATCTATATTCCCACATATAACTATACATAAAACTTGTAACTTTTGATTTTTAAATTATTTTTCATATGCCCACGCTTATGTATTCAAGTGTGTATAAATATGTTCTTTGAAAATTGATTGCATATGTATGTCATATGCCTCCATAATATGTATTAATGTGCAAACATTTGTCATGTGTTTGATTTTCAAATTACTTTGAATCTTTTTAAAATATAATTTTTCATTATTTGAATCTTTGTATTTTGTCTTTGATTTTATTGAGTGCACATGTATGACATGTTCCCCCAGTATTCATATTACCATGTATGATTTTATAATAAATTTTCCATAAATATGTAGTGTGGAACTAGTTTGAACCATTGCGAATCTTGCATAAATGTTTAATTTATTATGTGATACGCTCATTGTATGCCCTAATTTAGATGTGAGGAATGAGATGATCAAGTGTGTCATATTGAAAGAATATAGTGTATGTTTACAAATATGTTTTATAAAATTAATGTTTGTTTCATTAAATATCAGTTGAATTTTTTTATTGTTTTGACATATAATCATCTTGACATTTTATAAGATAATTATTTTACTATGATGAGCCTTATTTAATAAATATTTTTGAAGTCAAAAGTTAAAGTGAATGTATTTGGAGATAGTAAAGACTAGGCAAGGAATTTTGTGCATAGGTAAGTAGTGTTAAATTTGTCATTTCCAAAAAAATTGAATGATGTAATGAACATATTACCAAGTATAAAATCACATTTCATGTGTTTCAATAAAACTTAAGGGGATTGATTTTGATATGTATTTCTTGAGATATCACATATGTAAGTTTGAGAGGGATTAAATATAAAGGTTTTTGAATTTTGAAAAGTAAAAAAGTCAACCCATATAAATATTTTGTTAGGTTGTGGAGCTAAAAGCTTCACAAGATGCAAATGGAGGAGGTTGTTGAGTGTTACAGTAACCGACGTCGATCTGATCAACCGACGTCGGTCATATCCAGTGTCAGAGAAACTGACGTTGGTCTGATCAACCGACGTCGGTCATCTTCAGTGTTCTCAGTAATCGACATCAGTTAGGAGTCAGCTGACATCGGCCAGACATGAACCGACGTCAGCAGCCTATGTGTGCATGCATTTGCATGCACTTTCAGAACTGGTCTAATTTTAGATGGACAGTTAGTTTGCATGTAAAAGACTAATTTTAGTATTAAGTCTGCATTTCTAATTATTGTAATTAGGAAGTATAATTATTGTTTGTATGGGATCTATTTAAGAGACCCATGGGGTTGTATTGTAATGAGTAAGTGAAGGATCAAAGAAAGGATCCTTAGGGTGAAGGATCAGAAGGAATTGCAAAGGCAAGGACAAGGGTTCTTCCAAGGTGTGTAAGATTAGGTTGATCTGCAGGTTGTGCAAGATCAAGAAAGAGATATACATGGTAAGTAAGATCAAGTTGATTTTTAGGTTGTTGCAAGATCAGAGAGATATACTTGGAGTACTTGTTGTACTGGCAGTGTTGTTACTAACTGGTGGAGGTGAACAACAACTCTGTGTTTGAGTTGTTTGTTGTGACCGTAATTGTGAGAGTGAGAGCTCTTGAGGGAAAGAGATCTGTACATCTGAGAGGTGTGGAAGAAAGTGTGATTTCTTCATTGTATTTAATTTTGGAAGAGTATTAATACAAGATTGTATTGTCTCTCATATTCTGTGCTATTTCTGAATTCTAGTTACATTTTACTTCTGGTTAAATTCTGTGTTTAGTTGCTTATACAAAGGTAATCAAGTGTGCTCTTAGTGAGCAGGGATCCTAACAATTGGTATCAGAGCCTGGTTGAAGGTTTATCAGAGCTATAGGTTCATCAGAGCTTGGTATTAGAGCTTGGGTTCACTAACAGGTTGTATCAGATTGGGTTAGTGTGTGTTGATTACAGGTCACTCATAGGGGTTTCTGTTTGAGTGGGAGCAAAGCAATGGCAGAAGAAAGTATACTAAGAATGGAGAAATTCAATGGCAAGAATTATCAATTATGAAGGATGTAGATAGAGGATTATCTGTATCAAAAAGATCTTTACTTACCGTTGAGTGGGAGCAAGCCCACATGTATGCAAGATGAAAAATGGAAGGTTCTTGACAGAAAGGCTCTAGGAGCTATAAGGCTGACCTTGGCAGCTTCTATGGTTTCCAACTTATCTCAAGCAAAGACAACGGTAGAGTTAATGGAATCTTTGGCAAATTTATATGAAAAACCCTCAGCTTTGAATAAGGTATTTCTTATGAAGCAATTATTTAATTTGCAAATGCTAGAAGGTGGATCGGTATATAGTCATCTTAGTGATTTCCATGGTTTGGTAAACCAGTTAATTTTAGTCAATATAGATTTTGATGATGAAATTAAGGCTCTCTTGATCTTATGCTCTTTACCTGAAAGTTGGGACAGCTTGGTAATGGCAGTTAGTAATACTGCGTCTGCTTCAAATATCTTGAAAGTTGATGATGTTGTTAGTGTAATCTTGAATGAAGAAATTCACAGGAAAAGCACAGGTGAGACATCAGGTTATGCTTTAAGTGTTGAAAGCAGGGGAAAGCAAAGAGAGAAGGTCAAGCAAGGGAAATCAAGGTCAGAGATAGGTAGTGGATCCAAATCCAGGTATGGCAGTATAATCTGTTGGAATTGTGGAAAGAAAGGACATGCAAAGAAAGATTGTTGGTTGGTAGAAGATCAGCATGAAGAAGTAGATGTTGCAGGTATTGTTGCACATGATGCTCTTATAGTCTCTTTGGATAGTCAGGTAGAATCATGGGTTTTAGATTCTAGTGTTTCTTTTCATGCAACCCCAAATAGAGATTTTTTTCATGATTATGCCCATGGAGACTTTGGAAAGATTTATTTAGGGGATGGTAAGCCTTGTCAAATGGTTGGCAAAGGGAAAGTGTAGCTGAAATTGTAGAATGGAAACACATGGGTGTTGAAAGATGTCATGCATGTACCCATCTTGAAGAGGAATTTGATTTCTACAGGAAAGTTGGGTGATGAGGGATGCACAGTAACTCTCACAATGGAATCTTGGAAAGTTTCCAAGGGTGCACTTGTTTTAGCAAGAGGTAAGAAAGTAGGTACTCTTTATCTATCTACTTGTATTACTGATTCTCCTTCTGGTTTATCTACTTCAAATGTAGATGCAAAGATGTGGCTCTCTAGGATTGGTCACATGAGTAAGAAGGGAATGGATGTTCTTAAGTTAAATGGTAAGAGTTTAGATTTGAAAAGTAGAAACCGAGATTTCTATGAGCATGGTATCTTTGGGAAACAGGTGAAAGTGAGGTTTCTCAAAATTGGGTCAACAAAGAAGAAGCACAGGTTGCAGCTTGTTCACACAGGTGTGTGGAGACCAGCTCAGGGAGCTTCTATTGAAGGATCACAATGGTATATTTTTGATGCTACAAGAAAGAATTGGGTTTATTGCATAAAAAAGAAATCTGATGTTTTTGACACATTGAAGAACAAGAAAGCCTTGGTTTTCAAGGAGAAAATGATGGACAGAGATCAGCTCAAGGGGCTGCATAATTTTGAGCAGGGTAGTGTTGATTTGGACAAAGTTATGATCTAAAATGAGCTTGCAGGTAAAAATCATCACTCACAAGAAAATAAAGCTACCGACATCGGTCAGGTGAGAACCGACGTCGAATAGGTAGGTACCAACATCGGTCATGTGCAGACCAGAGTTAGTGGTGTCAGGCAGGTAAATACCGACGTTGATCAGGGAACTAACGTCGATGACCAAGTAGACACCGACGTCAGTTAGGGAACCAGCATCAAAAATTAGGTGGAATCAACATCGGTCAGGTACAGACTAGGGTCGGCTAGAGGTGATCGATATTGGTCACTGTCAGAATGGATTTTGGGTAGACAACAATCTGTCAAGGAGTCTCAAATGCCCATATGGAGGACTGAAAGGGAAGTTTTAAAGAAGCAAAGCAGGTAGAATCTAGGAAACAGTGGGAACATGGCATGAATTCTTTGGAAAAGAACCAAATGGGAGATTTGGTAGAGTTTTCAGCTAGAGAGAAATCACTAAAAGATGAATGGATTCCCAGGTCAAAGAAGAGAGAGAATGGACACGTGAGACGGAAGGCCAGGGTATATGGTCTTGAGAAAGCTATAGAACAATGGAGGTTTAACCATTGTGTTTACTTTACCAAGTTGGATAATATTAGCTACATTATCTTGTTACTGTATGTGGTGTGTATGCTTGTTGCAGGGTCACACATGCAGGGAGTTACTGAGCTAAAGGTAAAGTTAGTTCAGAGGTGTGTCATGAGGAATCTAGGAGCAACAAGATTTTTTGGCATGAGAAGGTCTAGAGATAGGGAAAGTCACAGGTTGTTGTCTCAGGATGATTATGTGAATAAGGTAGTTGAGAGGTTTAATATGCAGGATGCAGAACCGGTTAGCACACCTATGGATGGACAGTTCACAGAACAGTGTCCCAAATCACATGATAAGGTTGAGTACATGTGTACTAGACCTAATATTACCCAAGTAGTGGGAGTTGTCAGCAAGTTTATGGCCAATCCAAAAAAAGAACACTGGAAAGCAGTTCAGTGGATTCTCAGGTATCTGAGAGGGACCAACAGTAGGTATTTATGCTATCCAGGGTCAAGCACTTCTCTACATGGGTATGTAGATGTGGATATGGCAGGTTACTTAGATTACAGGAGTAACACCATAGGATATGTGTTCACTGTTGGTCGAATGGTGGTTAGCTAGATTTCAAAGATGTAGAAGGTTGTTGCGGTCACAGAGACTATCAAGGGAATGATATGGATGACACGGTTCTTGGAAGAGTTGGGAAAGGATCAAGAGAGTTGCAAATTGTACAGTGATAGTCAAAGAGCAATTCATTTTGCAAAGGATTCAACTTTTCATTCAAGAACCACATATATACATCTTAGGTACCACTTCATTAGACAGGTATTGGAGGATGGTGAGTTGAATCTGGAATGGATCCATACAGATAGGAACCCTGCAGGTATGTTAACAAAACCAGGAACAAAGGAGAAGTTGAATCTTCATTCAACTTATGTTGGTCTTCAAGATTAAACTTAAAGAGGGATACAAGCCAAGAAACAAAATTAGAGGATGTACAGGTATAGGTACAGGTGTAGTTATTTATCTCCAAGTGGGAGATTGTTAGGTTATGGAGCTAAAAGCTTCACAGGATGCAAATGGAGGAGGTTGCTGAGTGTTACAGTAACCGACATCAGTCTGATCAACTGACACCGATCATATCCAGTGTCAGAGAAACTGACATCGGTTTGATCAACCGACGTTGGTCATCTTCAATGTTCTCAGTAACTGACATCGGTTAGGAGTCGGTCGACATCGATTACACAGGAACTGACGTCGACAACCTGTGTGTGCATGTGTTTGCATGCACTTCCAGAATTGGTCTAATTTTAGATGAATAGTTAGTTTGCATGTAAAAGACTAATTTTAGTCTTGAGTCTGCATTTCTAATTATTGTAATTAGGAAGTATAATTATTGTTTGTATGGGATCTATTTAAGAGACCCATGGGGTTGTATTGTAATGAGTAAGTGAAGGATCAAAGAAGGGATCCTCAGGGTGAAGGATCAAAAGGACTTGCAAAGGCAAGGACAAGGGTTCTTCCAAGGTGTGGAAATCAGGTTGATCTGCAAGTTGTGCAAGATCAAGAAGGAGATCTACATGGTAAGTAAGATCAAGTTGATTTGCAGGTTGTTGCAAGATCAGAGAGATCTACTTGGAGTACTTGGTGTACTGGCAGTGTTGTTACTGACTGGTGGAGGTGAACAACTCTGTGTTCGAGTTGTTTGTTGTGACCATAATTTTGAGAGTGAGAGCTCTTGAAGGAAAGAGATCTGTACATCTGAGAGGTGTGGAAGAAAGTGTGATTTCTTCATTGTATTTCCTTCTGAAAGAGTATTAATACAAGATTGTATTGTCTCTCATATTCTGTGTTGTTTCTAAATTCTAGTTACATTTTACTTCTTGTTAAATTCCATGTTTAGTTGCTTATACAAAGGTAATCAAGTGTGCTCTTAGTGAGCAGGGATCCTAACATAGTTTGCTTGAATAATAGACTATAATTCATTTTCATATTGATATTTTACAAATTCTAATATCTGAATGAGAGAATATGACACAAAAGAGAGTTATTGGGTTGACATGCTTTGAGTAGGTTAGGGACAACTTGTAGTTTGAGGATGTGTCTCTCCTTAAGCTGAAAAACTCAAATTTTTAAATATGTAAAATTTGAAATTTTATTAATTTATATGTATTTTGCATAAAAATTCATACTTCATCAAACATGTCCACTTGACAACGATTATGTCTAGGACTTGGTAGAGATGTCCTTATTGATCATAGACTTGTCCATGAACATGTCTAGTTCATATTGGACTTGTTCACTTGAATGAAATAATATTCAATAAAAAAAAATTATTGTGGTACATTATATGATTTAAGTTTTTTGATCAAATGTTTGTATGATATTGCTTATTTGAATTTCATAAAATTGTAATTGTAGGTAGATATGTAGGCTAAAGAGTTATGACATAGCTATATGATGGAGACTATATGTGACCTTCCATTGTCTAATGATGAGAGGGCTACACTAGATGAATGTGGCATTTGGTATGTTGGGTAGTTAACATTGATATTGTATGATATGCATATAATGACTACTTTGGATGAGCAATGGGACTCAAATACTTTTACTTTCTATCTCCCAACTCAGGGGATGAAAAATACTCTAGAGGATGTGTGGAGGATCATGTGGTTTAATATTGTTAGAAGATGAGTAACCTTACAAGGAGTTAGTGGGATAATCCATATAGCTTACGCTGATTTGTAAATGACTATATATCCTCTGGGTGCTCTTTATGGCCCCAATGATACTATAATTATATTTTCATAGATTGTGCTGGTGAATATTTTGTTTTTATGAATGTTCATCTATGATTTATTGGATCCATTTGTTGTAGTTGATGGTAGAGGTGTGTCGATTTCATTTTGGATGCACATATTTTTACATGATATTAAGTATCATGGCATGATATATTTATGGGGTCACACCATATTAGCCCACTTGTGTATGGACTTTCATAGGTTTACCTGAGAGGGGTTTGGAGGAAGCTTAGGATCAACCACTCTTATATTTTTGGGAATATGAACTTATCATAGTGATTCATCCTTTGGGAATTCCTCATGGTGGATGGGCTCATCCAAATATTTATGGTAAGAGGTGGGTGAGTATATTTGATGTTATGTGAGGTGGGATGATGGAGTGTCATCAAATACTAGATCATCTTTCTACTATAGATATTGTGTGGTGGACTTATAGGAGTTATGGATAATCACTAGAGGATAGGGTTGAACGTAATAATATTCAAGTGATTTATTGGAGTCATTATTGATGGTTTGATGTTTATGAGTGCTTCCAATTTGATCATGTAATAAGATAGATTAACATCCCACAATATGTTCCCCCAAAAACATATGCTTGGAGACAATCAGTGAGGGCTCCATTATGGGATGGAGATATGGTTTGTCTTAGTGTTGAGGTCATGGCTCGCATCCCATTGACATATATGGATTTGGTGATAAAGACACTAGATGTAGATGATGTTGGTTATACACCAACATACACCAATGGTGTTTGTCCCATATGTGGTCTAGTTTATTTCCTACCTTTATTAGAGGATCTCCTTTAGGTATAGTGTGGAGTGGATGTAGGTGGTGTGGTAGTGACTAGTTCTCAAGAACCTCCTACAAGTATGCACTTGTATTATTTACTATTTATGCATAGTTTGATTTATTTTGGTAACTTTTATATTAATATCAATTTTTTTTGGAGGGGATGATGACTATTATATGTTCATCATAGACACATCCTTCCATGTTCTCACATGGCATATGCCTATCAAGGAAGTCCCTAGTGGTCTATTGGAGCATACTAATGAGATTATGGGTGAGCATGCTCCCCTTTTTGATATTGTAGCTATAGTTATTATGACATACATTATAGTTTTAGTAATCATGATGACTTGATAATTAATAAAGATGTGGTTTTAATTAAGCATGAGAAGTTGATGTGAAATATTACTAGATAACATATGCCCCCTCCTGATCCATCAATAGATATAGGCTAGAAGGTGCTCAATTCGTATGTTCATCTCAAATGTGAGAATTTACATATATGAGTAGTCATGTATGAGGATCATGAGTGGAGTAGTCAATCTAGATCAAGATTGTGACAATCTACAATGGGAGATTCAACTTCTTATGACCCTTTATTAGTAGATCTAGGTGGAGAAACATAAGAAGATATGGAGTTTGATTTATTTGTTCTTTTATTAGACTTACATAAAATTGTATATTGCACATGTTTTTGAATATTTATTTTATGGGATAATTGAATTCATATGATGGAACTAGTAATTAGTAGATTTATATATTTGATTATGTTCTTATAATTAAAATGTGTTAATGACCTTTGAATTTGTGATGCATGCACATAATTCATTTTATTTCAAACTATAAAATGATCTGACCATATTGATGTAATATAAATTGTGCAACATATTGATTGTGATTCATAGTTGCCTTGTGATTTTGAATATATGATATATATTTTTACATATATATGTATCCATATTACTTGTGGCACTTAATCTATTGATATCATTAAAGTATAAAATATCTATTCATATATCTCATTTAAATTTTGATGCCTTTGCTTTGTGATTCATATTTTTGAAACTTGAGATGTACTATTATTGTGTACCATTATGCCATTCATGTTTACTGTAATCACCTAAAAGTGGTATTTGGATGCTAAGAGTGTTGCTTGAGTTAGCATATTCCTAGCTTATCCCTAGACCTATTCTATGTTTGAAGCACAATAACTGAGAGGGGGGGGGGGTGAATCAATCTTCAAAATATTCTTTCAATTAAAATTTACACCCATGAGCCATTCATACAAGTACATAGATCTAACAAGCATAATCAACCATACAAGAGCATGAAACAAGATAACACATCATATAAGTGAGAAACCCTCAAAGGGAATAAAACCCATTGATATTTACAAATGTACTACAAACCTATAAGATAAAAACCAAATTTATTGAATCACCAACTCCACATAGAGCACCAACCCCAACTAGTTAAGCACTAACTCAGCTAGGATTTAGCAAGCACCTACTTACAAGGAGGCACCAACCCCCTAGATGACTCAACCACCTAATTGCATTGATCACCTTTAGAAATACTTATTTCACATACAATATATGATGATCACCTACTTTATCTTCTCTCTCTTCTATCCCTCTCAAATTGCCTTCTAGACTCCTTCGCTCAACTAGGCCTCTTCAAGACTAATTATCATATGACCTTGATCTTCAGACTCAAATATCCTATTAGATATTCATGACAGTCCCTATAATTTATTTTGATGGTCTATAATACCTAATTTCACTCACGGATCTTCTATTTCATTCACTCATACATTTATATCATACCTACTCTAATAGGCCTAATTAGCCTTGTTCTTATACTAGTCTCTTGTTCTCACACACCTTGGTTGGCCATACACACTTGTACACTCATATTACCATTAAAATAGGTATTATAGCACATTTAAAAAATGAATCAAACAATACATTAGGTTGGCCAAAACTTAATATACCAAATCTTCTTTTAGGCCTTAAGGAGAACTAATTTAGTTAGGCCTACTTTGTCAACATGTTACCTCATGACCCCTTGAAACAAGATACACTTCATTCAAGAACAATATCCTTTCATAGTTAAATAAAATATACCCTATCCAAATTCAATTTAATTCCACAACACCTTTATCAGAGTTGTTGCCAAAATCTGGATAATGAGAGTGCAATGGAGACATGATCACACAAGTTGAAGCAAGTGCACACCACATAGATGCTAAAGCAATTTGAAAATAATACAATAAGATAAATTGCACAAGACAAAATGGAGAAAACTAAAATATGATTAGCATGGGATGGCCAAAGTGAGGAATACAAATAGGAGAGTATGTAAGTAACTCCTCCACAAAAGGTGGACAAGGCACCCCAAGAATATAATGTAACTCCTCCATGAAAGGTGGTGACAAGGTGCTAAGAATAGAGAAGTAACTCCCATCAAGGGAGTTACTTATGACACCTATGCCACATATATGACACACACCTCCACATAAGCTAGCCTATCCCACAAATGTAGGAAAACTCCATGTATGCACAAGAAATACAATTTCCCTAATTAATAAATAGGGAAAAATAAAAACCTACACTAATACCCCCCCCATAAGCGCAGCTTAGGTGGGTAGTGTGGAGATATAAAATGGGTCTCGGCAACTAAGCCTGATGAGGTACCCATGTACAAATGCCATGTCCCATAAGATAGAGAAAAGGAAAAAACTCCCCCCCAAAAGAGAGACATAAAAGAAAAGAAGAGGCTAGAAGGCCCCCCCTGAAGATGATGCTGCTACAAATGTGAGAAGGTGTATAACTTGGCTTGGTGATCTGCCCTACCCACTACCACTGTAGTATCACTATGCAACTCCCTGATAGCCACTAAATCTAGTGAAAACTCAACTCTCATGCCCTGACCAATGTGAGTGATTTGGTACACTGATAGGAGATTGGTTGAAAGAGAAGGAACACTTAGAAAATTGTTGAATGTTCCTCCTTTCATTTCAACTGACCCTCTCCCTGCAACAGAAACTAAAGTGTCATCACCCAAACTAATTGAAGTCATGCTACAAGGCTCTAAAGATGAAAACTCAACTAGTGAAGAGCCCATGTGGTGAGAAGCACCCGAGTCGATGACCCATGAAGATGTGGAAGCTGTTGTAGCTACAAGGGCCTTGCCCTTTTCTTTCTCCTTACCCTTGCCTTTTCCCTTAGTAGAATCTTGGGTAGATGAATTCTACTTGATGGACTCAAGAACACCTATGTTGTTCTTCTCTAGAAGATGAGTTAGGTGATCTATTTGTTTCTTCATGCATTTGTGTTCATCATGCCCTGTCTTTTTACAATAGGCACACTTAACCTTTTCCTTCTTTGGTTTAGCATTGGAGGATGAAGACTCAATGTTGTTTTTGGCAGGATTGTTGTTTTCTTTCTTCTTCTCTTGGTCCTTGTTCTTTTTCTTCTTCTCCTTTGTTGAAGTCTTGTCCTTACCATTTTTAGCTATCAAATCTTGGGGTTGAGTAGACTTCACTGTACCCATTTGAATTAACTTATCTTTCTCCCTAGTCAAGTCGACAATGAATGAATCCAAAGAAGGCATTTTCCATGTAGTGCCAAGGGCACTTTTTGTGGCATGGAAAGTGGAGACAAAGACTGAATAGCTTGGACCTAACTTTGCGAGAATGAAAAGTATGAGCTGATCATCATTCTTATCTATCCCACACTCTTTCAATTGGAATCTAAGGGCCTTAAACTTAGTGAAAAAGTCCTATAGGGTGTCAAAGTTGCTAGGACTTAGACTTATGAGTTTGTTTTCGAGCTCATGACCTCTCATCTCATCAAGCTTCCCAAACAACTTTTCTAAGGTGTCCCATATGTCATTGGGAGTCTGAGAGGATTCTAGATGGAAGAGAAGTTTTGGAGACATGAACAAGCTCAGTAATCCAAAGGCTTCATCACTACAGTTGTACCACTTAACCTTTTCAGCATCAGTGTTGGGTTCTATTTCATTACCTATGGTGATCCTATACAACCCTTTGCTTCTAAGAATGATTGAGCTTTTAACCTTCCATTCATGATAGTTGAAGGGTTTTATGGGTTTAAGTTGATAAGAATCTATTTTTAGCTGAATTTAGGTGAAGTTGTGTTGATTGCAAGTTGTGAATTTATGCAGAAAGGAGAATGAAAGCAAAGTTTTGCAAGTTGTGGAAAGCAATCACACCCCCTGAAATATTGAGCCCCCCCAAATATGCAAGTGCACACTCAAAAGACATTAGACTCAGCCAAAAATGCGTCTTAGAGTAATCAGTGCAAGACTAAAGCAAATAGGATGTCAGACTCAGCCGAAAATACGTCTCGAGAGACCCAAATTTTGGCACTTTATAAACTAGTGCATTTTTGACAATTAACAATTATATGCTGTGGAAAATTAAATTACAAACACTTGCAAAAAATGGCACCCAAAACCAAGCTACCATTTGCAAGATATTAAGGGTACAATTTTCTCGTAAAATAGTGTTTTTGCAAAAAAAAACATTAAAACAAATACCTATTATGGGAGAGAAAGTGGCCTTCCAACCACTCATTAGATTCAGCACAGAATGAGGAATCCAAAAGAGGTTTGTGTGAGGGGGAATTGGCCTCCCGCCAACTCGGGCCTCACCCTTTGTCTTTGTAGGTTGAAGATACAAGTTTTAATTCAAACCTCCAAAATTACCAAACTATCTAAAAACCTTAATACTCAGTCAAATTGACTGATTTTTGTTTTGACAAATCAATTTTCACTAAAAATTTTCAGTTAAAGATAGAATGGACAGAATGGAAAAGTGATTAAAGGTTCACATGGGACGCCAAACAAGAGGAGGGTGCCTTTTTTAAGAAAATATAGAAGTCTAGATTTGCAGCAGAAAAGACAAACAAAATCAGACCTGTGTTGGACCGTACAGCCTGCTGAGGCGCCTTGCTGGAAGGAAGTAGTAGAAGTTTGGCGTGGTAGAATATCTTCACCAAAAAGGGAGGCACAGAAGCTTGTTTCTAGACAGCAACACAACAGCAAATGGTGTCCAAAAGAAAGGTGCAGCTCTGAAATTATTATTTTTTTATTAAAAAAAATAGACCTGGGCACCGTAAAAATGACTGCTTGCTGCTTGGCGTGGTTGGAAAGGATGCTTCAGCTGCTTGGCGTGCTGGAAGAAAAGAAGTTGGCACAGAAGTTGTGAGTGGGTAACCCCTGAAGTGGTAGGCCCCTGGTCTGGGCAGCTTCACCTCTTTCTACCAGAAGGTGGCATCACACAAACAGAAAGCAAATAGAATGCAGAGATTCCTTTTTTTCTCTTCCTGCAGAATGACAAAACTAGAATTCCTCCACCTTGCTGAAGAAAACCACAGATCTAGATAAAATGTCTTGGCAAATGCTAACTCAGAAGTAAATTTTTAAACAAGTTCCATATGGATTTGCATGAGTTTTCAAAAAACTCTACCAAAGCTCTCAAATGTAACGGATTTTTTTAAAAAAAAACTACTAAGAAAGCAAAGTAAGAATTTCAGAATAGCACAACTAGACACACAATTACTGGGGTGGCTCTGATACCATATTAGAGTTGTTGCCAAAATATAGATAATGTGAGTGCAATGGAGACATGATCACACAAGTTGAAACAAGTGCACACCACATAGATGCTAAAGCAATTTTAAAATAATACAATAAGAGAAATTGCACAAGACAAAATGGAGAAAACCAAAATCTGATTAGCATGGGATGGCCAAAGTGAGGAATACAAATAAGAGAGTACGTAACTCCTCCACAAAAGGTGGACAAGGCACCCCAAGAATAGAATGTAACTCCTCCATGAAAGGTGGTGACAAGGTGCTAAGAATAGAGAAGTAACTCCCATCAACGAAGTTACTTATGACATTCTTATGACACCTATGACACAACTATGACACACACCTCCACATAAGCTAGCCTATCCCGCAAATGTAGGAAAACTCCATGTATGCACAAGAAATACAATTTCCCTAATTAATAAATAGGCAAAAATAAAAACCTACACTAATAGCCTTTTAGGTCCAACCACCACTTGAACCCCTTTTCAAAACATTGTTAACAATAGGCCTTCGTACACATAAAAAGTCTATCTTGATCAACTGAAGCATTAACACAATTTTTCTAAATAACCATAACAATAAACCACATATTCAAAAATATCATGACCTCAAGGTCATAATAAACTTTAGTGTTATAATGACACCTCTATATTGACCTCGGGGTCATCACAAACTTTAGTGTCATCAAAAACATAGAATTACACCTCTATATTTTTAAGTTTTGCTTGTTGGGTGGAAGCTATCATAAATATTAACATTTTAAACACTCAAGTTAAATTTTTGGGCTGAGGATAAATTTGTATGAAAATGAATCTTCAGTGTTAGAATGACACCTCTATATTATTTCAGGGCCGATAAATATAATGTCAAGCTTTGATAAGACTATTTATGCTTGGTAAGCTTAAACCCACACACATAGGTCTATGTGCAAAGTGGTGAAGATTTTGTCTGATTGATTTTGAAACGATAACTTAAAGGATATAATAAGGTCTCTAATACTTTAATTTAATATTCTATAAATTTTTAAACCCTTTCATTAGTAATAAATAGCTTAAACATAGGATTTTAAGGTCAGACTTGGCAGTTTGCTTATAAAACCTAACATCAGCTAATGAAGGTTGTATTAGGTTTAATAAATAGAAAGGGAAAATATATCATTGAAATAGGTTAATGGGTGCCATATATTTCCCTGTACTATTTGAAATCAAGACCAAACTCCAAGATCACTTTTCAAAGTCACTCTCTCTCTCGCTCTCTTGACCTCACAAATGAAGACTTTCTAACCTAAGAGGCACTTTCTCAAGATTAAAATAGTATGGAAAAGATACATGGGATACAAAGCTCCAAGGTGATGTTATGAATAATTTTATACTTGTGACTTATGTATTTTTTCATTGGTTAAGGCTCTGATTTTTATGAATCATCGTTAAGATGATAAACATGTTTTGGCTACCTAGAAGACTAGAAGTGACCTGATGTAAATAATTGGCTTCCCAAGTGATTTAAGTGAGTTTTATTTATATTTAAACCAAATTTAAATCATTCCTCACTCCAATAAGACTCTCACCATGATACTTGCATGTACTTGCACCTATATGGATGCATTGAATGTTATGTTTTTGTAAGAATTTGGGATCAAAATAAGGTATTTGACCTCATGAATAGATAAAAACCATTGGGGAGGATGAAATGAGGTTTATTATATCTCCTCATACCCAAAAATCTATACACCTAACCTTTAAATTTCTCCTACAGGTCTGATTGTTGAAGGTAATGTGAAAAAGGCTTGTGAAAGGCTAGTTTTTTTGCCATTTCATGGTTAACCTATGTAAAAGGTCTCAGAAGCCCAAATATGTAATGTAAAATGGTCATGGAGTCTTAAAATTAAATCAAACACGTATTTGTGTTTTCACATGTGTGGGAGAAGTCTGGATCCAAATCATGGTTTATATGCCTAAAGGCCTAATTAGAGAGAGAAACAAGCAGAATAAGTGTACTTGAACTTTCAAGTTATGAAATTTGGCATGGAGATATAAGGTCATATTTGGTACTAAAATCCATATTTATTTTATCAATATCATCTATACATTACCTTACATAATGAGCTTTATGTTTTTTAAGGGTTACATGAAATTAAAGAAAAATACATGATTTGGATGTAAGATGAGACCTTAGGGAGTGTTTGATGGATCCAAATGGGTTGATTCAAGTCTGTTATGGCTAAGAGTAACCTTATATTGAGAGAGAGAGAGAGAGAGAGAGAGAGAGAGAGAGAGAGAGAGAGAGAGAGAGAGAGAGCACTCATGAAGGTGAAATCAATATTTGAGCCATTTGGGCAATATAGGCATAGTAAGACAAATTAGGCTTCAAGACACCTAAGATGTGTAATCATCATTGAAATGTTAGTTTGAGGAGATTCTAAACTAATTCAAGGTGTCAAAAACAATATTATAGATTATTTCAACATAAATTTATGGTTAAGAGTGCCACTTGTCACTTTCCAATCTAAGAAGAAGGCAGTTTGAAGAGAAAACAAGAGGTGTCAAGCAAAGGAATGAAACTCCTATTCTATTTGGAAGAGGAAGGCATATTCGGAAAAGCAAAAAATGTCTATAAGACCTAATGATACTTTCATATAGCATCTTTATTGATTATAACTCTTGCTAAGACACTTTTCATAGCTCACTTGTATGTCCATCTCTCTCTTCTAGTCTCATTTCTCTATAAATTCAGCCTTGAGTGGTGTTGTATACATCCTCCACCCAGGTATGGTGAATCCCTACCCATTTGTATTCATTTAATCAATGAGAAACTACTAGTTTTACCTCCTTATATGAATTTACTTAGTGTGTGTGCATGAATAATTGATATTGTCAAGTGAATTGACTAGTCTTCCTTGACATGTCCTTTTTCTAACACCTATATGTAGCTTTGAAAGCTTCTTTTATA